>CM034472.1:857037-1499078 GCA_019925255.1 Litchi chinensis
CAAAAAATACTTCCTTCTGGTCAATGTCATCTACAGAGCGCAGCTGGTAGACTCCATCTTACACTCAACTGCATTCTCTTGGACAATGCAGCTGAGTCTTACTGTGTTATTTCTGACATTATCATTCCATTCATCATACTGTCATATTGGAATTGGTGCGGTACACCTTTGTCGGTTGTGCCGAAGCCACCACATCTACTTGCACTTTGCTTTCTTTTATCTTCACCTTTGGAAGGTTTTCTTTTTGTAGTAGGTCGACCACGAGGCTTACGACCTTCAGGGGGTAGGACAATAGGAACTTCAAGACATTCAGGCAAAATCCAGTCATCCGCACAACCAACCGGATGAATGGAAGCTGCATATGCTGCTGCTAATGAATCCCGGGTATAGTATGCAGCACAGTAGTCATAACATGATAGATGGCGATGAATACAAACAGCCAAAGCATGTGCACAAGGAAGTTGGTCGATCTGAAATTTTTTGCACTCACAAGTTCTACTCCGCAAGTTAACAACTGGGTTCAAAAATTCATCGATGACAAGGTACCTATTTGTCAATGGGGCGCACAGGATAACGACCAGCTTTCTTCATCCTGTGCCGCAGCTTCCTTCAACCCATCTTGTCATTGGCGTTGGGGTTATCGCAGCATCCTCACGCCTTTCACAAAACCATATTTGAAGTACACCACGTATATGCTCTATTAACTTCGTGATCGGCAGCTCTCGTGCCTCCTTCAAAATGGCATTCAAACACTCAGCAATGTTTGTTGTCATAATGGAATATCTTCTACCATCAAACTCACATCTGGCCCATTTGGTTGGGTCCGCAACAATCAAATACTCAGCTGCCTTAACATTAAGTCCATGGATTTGGGACATGATGGCATTGAAATCTGAAGCACGGTATGCTTTGGCAGCCTTGTAAAACAGCTTCTGCACATCACCACCTTTACAATTGGCCTTCATGTTTTGCCCTAGGTGATACATACATATTCCATGCAATGCCCCAGGAAACGAATGTGCAACAACCGTTGCTATACTTGTGTTACGGTCTGAAATGAACACTACATCATCAACATCTCCAATACACCCATGCAACTTTGTCATAAACCAAATCCATGCATTATCATTTTCTGAGTCTCCAACGCCAAAAGCTAATGGATAGACTTGGTTATTTCCATCCATGCAAGTCGCAATAAAGAGGGTACCTTTATACTTTGATTTGAGGAAAGTTCCATCAACAGCTATAACGGGCCTAATGAAAGATCTAAATCCATGAAGTGAACCTCCTAATGCCATGAAAAAGTACTTGAAGTGATTAGATGCATCACATTCAATCTTTGTTACGGTCCCTGGATTTTGTCGTTCCAACAAGGCGCAATAAAATGGAAGCATAGTATACGACTCTTCAGGTGATCCCCTTGCTAATGTGAGAGCAACCTCTCTAGCCCTCCATGCTTTATTATAAGTACAAGTCATCCCATAACTTTTCTTCATGTCTTGAATGATGTCGTTTGGACGGTAAGACTGAGAAGCACCCTCATACTTCCATTTGATACAATGGCCAATCAGTTTGCTTGTTACTTTAGCCCGTTGCAAAATGAGCGAATCAAGAGAACAGGTGTGGTCCGGAAGGTATTTTCGCACACAAAAACCTTCTGACCCTGCAAGTTTTGTTGCACGTAGCCACCACTTGCAACCTTTATCCACACACACCAAAACCAATAAGTCTTTGGTGGACTTCTTCACTTTTATGTTGAACTGTCGACCAGTAGCTAACATTCTTATATTAAGTTGTAGCTCTTCCTTACTACTGAAAATATCACCCTTTCGAACCTCTTTCACACTGTCGAACAAACTGTCAGAACGGCCACCATCTGCAGCCAAATGAATCAAAGATGTCGTTCCAAACTGACAATCCCCCTCAACATTTCTGATTTCAACTTCTTGTCATTTGAACTGTCACCCCTATCAATTGGTGATGCTTCCGGACAACCTTTTGTCGGTGTACAGCCATCTGCAACTTCGGAACCAAAATGATCGAATATGTCCTTTCCATAGTTATCATCCCCTCCCACATCTTCATCACTCATTGTCCGTTCAATATTGTACGGCCCTTCACTGTCCAAATACTTCTCTGCAGCAAATTGTACGAATGTTCTTCGACATTCTTCGTCACCAACTGGCAAGCAACCTATCGAGTCACGTTTACGTTCCATTGTAATGCATAACGGATTCCTCGTCATTACATCACTAACTTCGACGATAAAGAAGTCAACATCAGTATCGTTCAACACTTCAATGGGTGGGGCGGCATCACTCATTTTATATTTGAACTTCATCGTAATTGCATAATCAGAACGTTTTATATCAAGTGCACGACATACAGTGTCCTGTAATTCTTCATACGCTATATTATTTGCCAATAAAATTCCTTTTGTCTTTCCACCTTCATATATCAAGTTTCCTTCCTTATTGATCCACTCGCCATCATAGCGAACCGCAACACGAACTGTACCCATTGTGATCCGACCTGTCACATTTGTATTCCTAGCGTGGTCAGCATTTATGAAATTCATGGTAGATGCAGTATACACTGCGAGATACAAACCGTGGATACTTTCACTCTAACCCTCCGTACCAAGTCCATTTATTATATCGACAACAATAAAATGCAGGATCTGTACATGGCAATTATGTTTACAGGATTTATCATATCAAAATGTATACAACTCCTCTTACTCAGTTGAAGAGATGCTGCACACCTGCTTTGCGTCTGATGTGACACAGTCAGAACATCCACGTTGGCAAGACTTGTTCGCCGTCGACAAAAACAGAGTGGACAGCCGGTGGGCGGGTTAAAAAACTGGTCCACAAGGCGATGCCCGGGCCTGGCTGGTGGGCGGGAAACGCTCCTACGCGGGAAAGGTAACCTGCGTCACGAGAGGGGACTTTAAGGGTGTTTGTTTCTGTCAACTTTAAGGGCACCTTATATATTAAGGGAATTCCTGTCCATTAACACTCATTTGTTTGTTTCTGTCAACTTTAAGGGCACCATTTATATTAAGGGCATTCCTGTCCATTAACACTCCTTTGTTTGTTTCTGTCAACTTTAAGGGCACCATTTATATTAAGGGCATTCCTATCCATTAACACTCTTTTGTTATGATGTAAAACCACAAGGTTTATAATTACCAAGTTGGAGGTTGGGAAGTAAGTACGTAGGTTGGGAAGTTATTCAGCATTTATGTACTTACATTCCTTCTTGGATACTGGATGTTAAACCTCTTACTGCAGGGAGTACCCCAGTTGTATACTGGAGGTTGGAGTCACGTTTTCCTCTTCCTTTTCTTTCTACTCTTTGTCATTATATTGATTTCATTGCATAACATGTGGATCCAATGGTTAAAATCGAACATAATAATTTAAACAATGTATGTAGTGAATCAAAATTTATGCTGGTGCAACAATACAGGTGATGTTGGAAACGTAAAAAGTAATGACACTAAGGCGGAACATTAGCAAAAGCTTTCATTACTAAAAGGAGCTTATACTTTAAGGGTGCTTATACTTTAATTGACGACCTCCAAACGAATTGCATTTCTTTCAACAAAAACAAGCAATTGTACACATTTCAAGCAATTTGTATATATTTCATATCATATGGTATACCACTCGTTCCATCGATTTGCAAACCAAAGCTACCAGACGTTTAATAAACACCATCAATCAACAAATAGATGAAACTGTAAAAAGAAACCCAAAAAACCCTTAGTATAAATGGAACCTCTAGGTTAGGATTATAAAATTAAATGTTACCAATCTTGACCTAGTTGACATTACCAACTTGAATTGTGCTTCCCAACCTCTATGTTAGGAATTGCAACTTCGAAGTTGAGATTATGCACAAGAAACGGCAAAATAGAGGAAAAAAAATTTTCCTCTCTTTTCAGAAAACTTTTGACCCTAATCTCCATTATCCAATCTGGGTACTCCCATTTAAAAGGGTTTTAACATCCCATTTTAAAGAACTACCCAAAGTACTATTTATGAAACAACCCCGAAGTCTTTTATACATTATAGTAACTAGCTGAACCTTTTGATTTTTAAAACTGAATTGGACTCTGAGGTTAGCTCAATCTTTTGCTAATATAACACTAGGAATTGTTCTTCCACAATGCCTTTTTTACATTATAGTAAAATATTTATTCACAATTGCAAAACTGTTAAGGCCAGTTTTGTTTAAAAAATGATGAGGGCTTTTTTGATAATTTTGAAACCTCAACAGAAATTTCTGTTAATTTTTTAAAATATAATAGAGGGTGCTTTTCTGGTAGGAAGCGCCCTCTATTCTAATTTTTAGAATTACGGAACGACCCCATCAAACTGTTACAATTCATGAAATCTGTGTACCTTTTAATAATTTTTACAACGTATAATTATTCTCCAAAGTTAGCTCAATATTTTGAATATATAACTCTGAATTGTGCTTGAACAATGCCTTTACTACATAATAGTCATATCTTTCACAAATTGCAAAACTGTTAAGGCCAGTTTTGTTTAAAAAATGAGGAGGGCTTTTTTGATAATTTTGAAACCTCATCAGAAATTTCTGTAATTTTTTAAAATATAATAGAGGGCGCTTTTCTGGTAGGAAGCGCCCTCTATTCTAATTTTTATAATTACGGAACGACCCCATCAAACTGTTTTATTTGCGAAATCTGTGTACCTTTTAATAAATTTTACAACTTATAATTATTCTCCAAAGTTAGCTCAATATTTGAATATATAACTCTGAATTGTGCTTGAACAATGCCTTTACTACATAATAGTCAAATATTCTTCATTTGGTACAGCTTCTCCAAATAGATCTACTAGAAGTAGATCTTTTCAAAATAGACCTTTGGAAATCGATCTTTTAGAAAAAGATTTTGGTGGTTTGGTTGTCAATTAAAAAACCTCTTTTTAATTGGTGAATGTTTGGTTAAATTATTTTTAAAGCACTTTTAGATTATTAAATTTACAAAAAGGAGAGAGAAGAGTAATATGTCCATTCTTGAAAAAAAAATGCTTCAAACCTTAACATAAAAAATTAATTAATCAAACAACTAATAATTATTTGATGTAAATTTATTTTCATAACATAGATTTTCAATAAAATAAATGTAAAGCAGTTGTATTGTTTCTCTATTTTTATTGCTTAAGAGAAGTGTTTATTTAGATTTGTGAAGTTTTACATCTTCAATTTTATTTGATCTAATCTAAATGTACAATTAACATTTCATCAATAGAATATCATGTGACTTTTCAAATCATTCTCTTTAAAACAATTCAATAAAAAAATAGTACCATCTTTAAAATTATATATAAAAACTCAAAATCTAACAACAATAACAGAAAACCAATACTGCAACTGCTATTTTTAATATTTACTGCAGTTGCAGTTTCAGTTTATATTGCAGTATATATATACTGCAGTAAATGCAGTATATATATATTGCAACTATATATATATACTGCAGTATATACTGCAACTACAGTATATATATATACTGCAGTATGTATATATACTGTAGTTTGCAGTTATAATATATATATTTACTGCATTTTTGAGTCTATAATTGCAGTAAATGTATACTCTTCATTTGAATTGCAGTATGTATACTGAAATTGCAGTGAACACTGCAATATATATATATATATAATATATTGCCATAATATATTGCAATGTATATATAATTGCCACACTGCAACAGTAGTGTGTCAATTACAGTATATATACATATCAATTACAGTATATATATATAACTCCAAATAATACAAATCAATTAAAATCATTTGCAGTATCTATATGTCAATGAACCATGATAACAAAACCAATTGCTTTGACAGTGTATTGTTATATATGGCAATCAATAAACCAATAACAAAAAATAATTTAATATTTATATATATATATTACAAATTATATATAATATATATATATATATATTAACAAAATAAAACAATAAAAAAAAAAAGAAAAAAAAAAAAAAAAACAAAAAAACCAATTGAAAAAAAAACACACAAAATATACAAAACTTATCGGTTAGAGAAGAATTCGTAGAAGTTTTGATGAAATAAAAAGTAAATGAAGGTGGAGGCTATATGTTTATATTTATAATGAAAGTGTAATAGGGTTTTAAAGGGTTTAAAGAAATTAACAAAAAAAAATAGGGAATATTTAGAGTTTTTAATATTTTAAAAAAGCTTAAAAATGTCTAGTTGGAGAAACTTAAAATTGAGCTTCTCCAAGTAAACATTTTTCAGCTTGTTTAATTCCCCAAAAGCTCTACTATGTTGTGAACCAAACAATGCAAAAAAAAATCAAGTAGACCTTTTAGCATTAAAAAAGTACTTCTGCCCAGTAGATAAGCTATACCAAATGTATCATTATTCACAAAAACAAAACTGTCTGGGCCAGTTTTGTTTAAAAAAAACTGAGAAGGTCTTTTTTCATACTTTTGAAACCTCAACAACAATTTCTGTAATTTTTAAAAATATAATAGAGGGCGCTTTTCTGGTACGAAGCGCCCTCGTTTACAAAATTTTTATTTACGAAAAACCCCTCCAATTTGGTCATTTACGAAATATCTGTACGTTTTCATAATTTTTCAAACTTAATTCTACTCTCATGTTACCTCAATATGTTGTTAATATTTTACTATGAATTGTTCTTCATCAATGCCTTTTTTACATAGTAGTAATATATTTATTCACAAAACTAAAACTGTGACAGGCAGTTTTGTATACACTTAAAATAGGTCATTTTTGATAATTTTGAAACCCAAACGTTAAATTCTGTAATTTTTAAAAATATAATAGAGGGCGCTTTTCTGGTTTGAAGCGCCCTCTATTAAAAAAATCTAAATTACAACACGACCCCTGTAATTGTTGTAATTACCAAATATCTGTACCTTTAATTAATTTTTAAAACTTATTTCCACTCTAATGTTAGCTCAATCTTTTGAAGATATAACTATGAATTGTGCCTCAACATTGCCTTATTTACATTATAGTAAAATATTTATTTCAAGTTTCTACATCACATGGCACACCCAAAAAAATATCAAAGAATTGAACGAAACTCATGGACATATGTTATGATATATATATTAGAAATATTTAATTAACATCTATTGGATTGCATATATAGCGTATTTTATGTAATTTAATATAATTATAACGTATTTATTTAATAATTTGCTTTTATAATATTGCATATATATTTTATGTTGAACTGAGTATATGATATACGTATCAAACAAAAGTCAGTATGCACGTTACACTAACATATAGGTGGACGACTGCAGTACAGAGAATAAACTTATTATAAGCATGTCCGACTGCTCAGATGATTTGGGAAATCACAAAACTAAAACTTTGAAGGCCAGATTTGTGGGAAAAACGAAATAAGGTCATTTTTGCTAATTTATAAAACTACTAGTTATATTTTTAGATTTATATATAAATAAATATATATTTATAAATATTGGTGGTATATAAGGAGAAATTTCGAAATTGTAACTGGTTCATTCAACCATTCAGTCGTTGCACTCTGTCTGTCTCGGCCATTTCGACTTCGCAAAGTCCCCCCAAGTCAGTGCAAGCGTCGCCCTGCCCGTCTCCAATCACTCACACCGTCGTCGTCGTCCCAGCCATCAACTGAGCCTCAAACAGTGCCCAAACTGAATATCGAGCATCAGCCTCAACGTTGGGCTTATGTCCTCATTGTCTCAGACGGCCTCTTTGCCACCTCACACCAATGTAATCCCAGCATATTCAGCAAGGAATTCTTTCTTTTAATTTCATATTTCGTTTAACATTGTGCCTTCTGATAGCAATGAAATCACAGCATTTTCATAATTGTCATGCAGATTAACACTATGGACCCTTTGGTTACCAGTAGCGGCGAAGATTCTGAACAACAGCAAGAAAATATCAACGAACCTGCTAAAAGAAAGTCAAAACGAAGAGGTCGGACAAAGTTAGAAAATGTGCTGAAATTAAAAAGTAAGGGAGAAATGATAAGGGTAGACGGACAGAAATCTGCTTCTGCTACATTAGGAAGTTTTATAGGCGTAGCGGTAAGACAACAAATATCTATAAAATATGAAAATTGGGATGTTGTGCCTGACGAACTTAAGGACAATTTGTGGACTTCCATTCAGGTTTAAACTTTACTTATTTGTCAACACCCTTGATATTAATAAATTTGGTTTGAGATATGAATGATTAATGTTTACTTGCAGGAATTGTTTGTCATTGACAACGAAAGGAAGAAGAAGATTCTGGTTGTAGCCGGTAAGAGATGGAGAAATTTTCGGTCCATGCTGACTACTAAGTTCGTAATTCCTAACTTGAGCAATGTAGATGCTCTAAACTCTCCACCACAAATGTACGACTTCATTACTGAACAAGATTGGAGTATCTTTGTAAAGTCCAGACGAGATGAGAATTTTTTTGGTACGTTTATCTAAACTTGGTCATTTTGTTAAGGTATGATTACTGTTACAATTCATGCATATTCTGTACCATTACTTTTTTAGGAACGAAGGAAGAAACAAATAGAAAATAGTAGAAAGAATGAACACCCCAGTCGGCTCTCACGTATGGGATACGACAGATTGAAGGAAAGATTGGTATGTTTTATATAAAGTTGTATATGTTTCAGTCAACTGTGCTTATATCTAGTCACAATTATAAGCATTTCTTTGCCAGCAAAGTGAAAGTGACACCCAAGAGATTGACCGTTCCGTCTTATGGATAAAAGGACGTGAAAAGTCTGGAGTGTTCCTCAAGGAAGCGACCAAAAACTGTGCAGACAAAATAGTAAGTTGCATACATGATTGGAGTATTGGTAGAACATTTATATTGAAATATAGCTTTACATTTTATCCATTAACTTTTTCCTTAAAACCGACGTACAAATTTATGTATTTCTTGTTGATAACATATGCAGGAAAAAATCACTGAAAAAGTTATAAGTGGTGAAGTTCAGGTTGAGGGAACTAATGATATTCTGACGATTGCCTTAGAAAAACCAGAGCCTTCAGGACGGGTTAGAGGGCTTGGATAATATGCAAGGCGAAAGGATTCGTTTACCCCGACAAAGAAAGATAGATCTTCTGTTCCTGCAAATAAAGATGGATTCTACAAGAAGAAGCTTATTGTCCTAGATGTTAATGGCATTCTTGCAGATGTGGACAAGCGGTCAAATTGGAAAAGTGGGGCAGGTGTATATGAGCCAACTGATTTGGAACACAACAAAGAGGCATTCACATTACCAAACTCTCAGATAGGTAAAAATTTGTATACTTATTTACAGTTGATGTGCTTGGATTATAAAGTGTAATGCATATCTTACTTTCTACTTTCAGTATATAAGAGGCCTTACTGCAAGGAATTTCTACAGTTTTGCCTTGAGAAATTCGAGGTTGGAATTTGGTCGTCAAGAATCTTGTATGCAACCATGGAGTCCTGGTTTTCCGTCTTTGTATTACTATGCATTCTGGCCTATATGAAAATTCTAAATATTTGCTTAAGATTGTCATAGAAAATCTTGTGTTTCTTTATGGTTGGCAGTTTTGTGTTATGTTACTGCAAACTTAATGTCTTCCAGGTGTAATTTAGATCCCATAGTCAACTTCATTGCAGAGGACCTTAGACCAAAACTTTGTTTTGTTTGGGTAAGTTAGTTATTAATTTTGTGCCGTTTTCAATGCTTTTAATATCAATATTAGCTGATATTTATTCCACATAGTATATTGGTTATATGCAGGATCAATCGTTTTGCGATAAAGTGGATCAAGGACGTGGAAAACCCATATTTTATAAAAATTTAGAAAAGTTGTGGAATTGTGGTTTCCCTTTTGTGCCATGGAAGAAGGGAGATTATGACACAACAAACACCTTGTTGATTGATGATTCACCAGAGAAAGCTTTCAATAATCCGGTAATGTGTTGCTTTTGTTAAAGGAAATGTATAAGCATTCAGTATGTTAGTTCTCATCTGTACGACTATCATAAATTTAGGTACATAACGGAATATTTCCATTTCCATACAATCACTGTGATGCTGCTACTGATTCTTTTCTGGGTAAGCACATGTCCAACACTTTGAGTTCCTATTTGTTTGCTTCTATTTTATTAAAATTGTTCATGTGGTCTACAACAGGACGCCATGGTGAACTTTGTACATATTTGGAAGGGTTGGAGAGAGCAGTTGATGTACAAAAATACGTAGAAGACCATCCAATCGGTCAACCACGTCAGCGTCAACATCATCAAGGCGACTATGTTTCATCATACTCATGGCATGCTCAAGCTATGTTAACTCGTGATCCTAGAAGTATCAGTGGCGGGAGGCACTGCTAAACTACACACACAGCACTTGGTAGAGAAATTGCATTTATTGTTTCACATTCTTTCACTTTCTGTGTCACATTGGCTGTGCCTGTTAGTTCAAGTTATAGAAGTTGCTTTGTTTGCCTGGATATGTGTTCAGTTTAAAGGAAATGCACAATTGTAATTCATTTACTTCATGCCCATTTAGGATGGTCGACGAGAGCAACTAAGCGCATTTACATTGCCTTGCTGAGCTATGCAATGCCATCGCGTTGGATGTGATCCTCAATAGGAAAAGCAACTTCAAATACTTGCTCTCTCAAGTCCCATGAGACATTCCACTAGTCCTGATCCACTGTACCGGCAAATTTCAGATCTGGGAGGTTACAAAAATGGCAACAGTCTAAGGTATTTAGTGTGTTGAAGTTGCTTTGACATATAGGCCGCTTTTGATATGTATATTTCCTTTTATGGATGTTGTTAACAATGTGAAACTTTTCCTATAAACTCTTTAGCTATGTTTGTTATTTTGTGTCTTCTTATGGTTCAAGTAACCTTATTTAATTTAGTTTAAATGTAATGGTTCAGCTTGTGTGCAGTTTGATGTAATGTGTTAAGTTTGCTTTAGTTGTTATAGTGGGGTTAGGTAATTCTGATTTCAGATTTTTGTCTTCTCAATGGAATGGGCTGTGTACTTGTATTTGGTAATCTAAGTATGGCTGAAATCAGTCCTGTACTCATATAAAAAGTTCAGTGAATGAGCTGCTATGTATGTTGGCAAAACTGATTTGTTATGTTCTGGTTGTAACTCTGCTTACAGAGTTTATTTCCATGTGATGTGCTGATGGTTAATGGTTATGTATGATCTGATCTTCTAACAGATGTCTACTGGTAGACTAGGGATCGTAGCTTTCTGTAGTTATTGATCATTCTTAAAATTATTTTTTCCATTCTATTGGAGGTTGAGGTCTAACTTGCAACGTACTTACTGACCTATGAGCACCTATTCGCATAATTTAATGTTAAACTACTTGTGCCCATAACAGGTTTATCAGACCATGCCTCATATTCTTGAGACAAACCACTTGATAATTGATGTTCCTTCACTGAAGGATAAAGTGGAAGAGTATCTCAGCAACATGTCTGTGGCTGGATCGTTGAGCGAAAATGCTATTAAAGCCACTAATGCATGGCTTAAAGAAGGGCTCAAACACCGATGCATTATAGGGGTTCTTAACTGAGGGGTTCCTGTTCCACATGAGAGGTTTGAGGATAAGGTATAATAGCAATCGGTTAGATAGTTGCACGTTTATTTTATCCATGTAAATGGTGTACTCAGTCTGATGCTGAGCAGTTGTATGGCAGTTATTAAGAGGTTACTACTGGTTTGCTTTTGTGTATAATGCTAGTTGGAGCCAGCACAGCTAGGCGGTTGGGCTTGTCAACTGCAACCTGTATTTATATGTTGCTTAAAGTTTGAAATACGGAGAGAGAGCGAAGTAAGTGGACTCACTTGGGCTGTTGCCTTATAAACTTGTGTATTGTTTCCTGCTTCAATAAAAGAGAGACTTGAGTTGGGTTAGGGCCGAAGCCCGTAAGCTTGTTGTCTGCTGTGCCTTCTTGTTATTATTATGTGCTGTTAGAGTAGTGCATTGTGTGTAGGAATTGCTTGGCAGTTTGCAGGCAAAGTGCAGGTACACAAGGACGTTGGGCTGTTCCATAAAGACATCAGGCTCTGTTGGAGTGTAGCAAGCTTTGTGGGGGTTGACAGGCTGTGTTGGTGCACAGTTTAGTGGAAATAAGTGGCAGCAGCATACTGCACTGTTTGTATGTAGTGTGTGTGGGAGAAAGGCTGCCTAGGAACAGCCTTTCTAGCGGCAGTCCGCTGAAAAATTTATAGGCAGAAAGTAGGGGTGTAAATCTTGTGTCCTAAACTTTAAATTGCAAGTATGTCACTGCTCGAGGAGATTACTGTGAAAAAGGCGGGAAACCTTTTGAATGCAATGGAGTTGAATTATCCTAAATGCAGGGTATATGATGGTTTATTAGTTTTCAGTGTTTCATTTTCTGTATTCAAGTGCATGACTATAACTTAATCTACTGTACTTGTTTTTTGCTGATGGATTAGGGTTATATTGAATCATAAATGTGCATTATCCTCCAATGTGACAGTGTCAAGCCTCATAGTAAAATATTTATTGCAATAGAAAATTGCAAGTATGAGTCTGCTCGAGGAGATGAATGTGAAAATTGTGGAAAACTTTTGAATGAAATAGATTTAAGAAACGATAAATGCAGGGTATATGATGGTTTAGTCTTACTGTATCAGGTAGCTACAGTTTTCGAGGACTGTCTGGAGCAAGAACCTTAGTGAAGATCTATTCAACTAATTTTTGTGATGTTGTCATTTGTTATGATGGCACAGTTAGAAATGTTTCTAGCAAATTTATATTGTACGTTGAATATACAGTGAATGTTGTACGTAAATTTAAGAGTTTCCCTGCTACTAAAGCAGTTGGTATGCTTGCTATTTTTGTCGGCGTGTTAGTGTCAATAGCCGTTGCTGTTGTAAGCAAACTGTTGAAGATAACTGTTCCAATAAATAATGTCTGCTGTTCCAATTGCAAGACACGGATGTATCAGTACATATTAAGTAAAAGTCACATATTCTTGCCAACCTGATCTTTGTGATGTTGTCATTTGTTATGATGGCACAGTTAGCAATGTTTAACATGCAAATTTATATTGTACGTTGGATATACAGTTTTGTTGTACGTAAATTTAAGAGTTTCCCTGCTACTAAAGCAGTTGGTATGCTTGCTATTTTTGTCGGCGTGTTTGTGTCAATGAATGTTGCTGTTGCAAGCAAACTGTTGAAGATAACTGTTCCAATAAATCATGTCTGGTGTTCCAATTGCAAGACACGGATGTATCAGTACATATTAAGTAAAAGTCACATATTCTTGCCAACCTGATCTTTGTGATGTTGTCATTTGTTATGATGGCACAGTTAGAAATGTTTAACATGCAAATTTATATTGTACGGTGGATATACAGTTTTGTTGTACGTAAATTTAAGAGTTTCCCTGCTACTAAAGCAGTTGGTATGCTTGCTATTTTTGTCGGCGTGTTTGTGTCAATGAATGTTGCTGTTGTAAGCAAACTGTTGAAGATAACTGTTCCAATAAATCATGTCTGGTGTTCCAATTGCAAGACACGGATGTATCAGTACATATTAAGTAAAAGTCACATATTCTTGCCAACCTGATCTTTGTGATGTTGTCATTTGTTATGATGGCACAGTTAGAAATGTTTAACATGCAAATTTATATTGTACGTTGGATATACAGTTTTGTTGTACGTAAATTTAAGAGTTTCCCTGCTACTAAAGCAGTTGGTATGCTTGCTATTTTTGTCGGCGTGTTTGTGTCAATAGCCGTTGCTGTTGTAAGCAAACTGTTGAAGATAACTGTTCCAATAAATAATGTCTGCTGTTCCAATTGCAAGACACGGATGTATCTGTACATATTAAGTAAAAGTCACATATTCTTGCCAACCTGATCTTTGTGATGTTGTCATTTGTTATGATGGCACAGTTAGAAATGTTTAACATGCAAATTTATATTGTACGTTGGATATACAGTTTTGTTGTACGTAAATTTAAGAGTTTCCCTGCTACTAAAGCAGTTGGTATGCTTGCTATTTTTGTCGGGGTGTTTGTGGCAATAGCCGTTGCTGTTGTAAGCAAACTGTTGAAGATAACTGTTCCAATAAATAATGTCTGCTGTTCCAATTGCAAGACACGGATGTATCTGTACATATTAAGTAAAAGTCACATATTCTTGCCAACCTGATCTTTGTGATGTTGTCATTTGTTATGATGGCACAGTTAGAAATGTTTAACATGCAAATTTATATTGTACGTTGGATATACAGTTTTGTTGTACGTAAATTTAAGAGTTTCTCTGCTACTAAAGCAGTTGGTATGCTTGCTATTTTTGTCGGCATGTTTGTGTCAATAGCTGTTGCTGTTGTAAGCAAACTGTTGAAGATAACTGTTCGAATAAATAATGTCTGCTGTTCCAATTGCAAGACACGGATGCATCAGTACATATTAAGTAAAAGTCACATATTCTTGCCAACCTAATCTTTGTGATGTTGTCATTTGTTATGATGGCACAGTTAGAAATGTTTAACATGCAAATTTATATTGTACGTTGGATATACAGTTTTGTTGTACGTAAATTTAAGAGTTTCCCTGCTACTAAAGCAGTTGGTATGCTTGCTATTTTTGTCGGCGTGTTTGTGTCAATAGCCGTTGCTATTGTAAGCAAACTGTTGAAGATAACTGTTCAAATAAATAATGTCTGCTGTTCTAATTGCAAGACACAGATGTATCACTACATATTAAGTAAAAGTCACATATTCTTGCCAACCTGATTCACCCTGTTACAACCCTAAACAGATCTACATTTCACTATAAAGACACCAATTCAAAATACCATATGAATAGCCAAAACCTAAACGAAGACAAACACCAAGCTAATTGACATAATTTATAATACATATAAATGTAAAGTGACATTTAGTTGTACATGGTTGGATTACTGGAAAATTCCAACCTTCAGGCTGGGAATTCCAACCCAGTTGGGTTTCTCAACCTAACAATTTGGATGGTCAAGCTTCACGTGAACATTGCGCTTCTAAACTTCATAATTAGTGGTTTGTACAAATATTTTGTAATTTAACAACATTGAGGGGACTTTCGTAATTACAACATTTTTGTATAGAGGGCGCTTTTTGGGTACGAAGCGCCCTCTATAATCAACTTTTTTTATTTACGAAACAACCAACACATTTGTTAAATTACGAAATATTTTTTCAAAAATTTCGTAATTTTTCAAATTTAAAGGGTTGTTTCGTAATTAAAAGTTTGATTATAGAGGGCGCTTCCTACCAAAAAAGCGCCCTCTATACATTTTTCAAAAATTACATTATTACACTTTTTTTTTTCTAAATTATCAAAAAGGACTTAATTCGTTTTTGAACAAAACTGATCTTATTAGTTTAGTTAGATGTTTGCTTGCCTGCATGCATATTATGATCTGCTTGGATTTATGACAAAATTGTTATAAGTTTTGTTTTCAATTGTAGTATTTCAACTCGTCAGATTGTTTGGGTAGGATCTTTTTAGTTTGTGCAGCTTTCTTTTATTTTCTCTTCAGCACTCTTTTTTTTTGGGGGGGGGGGGGGGGGGGGGGGGGGGTGGCCGGGGTGGGTCGCGGGTGTTTGACCTGGTACTTAATGTTATATTGATGGTAAAGGTGTTTGTAGTCTTTCATTTTGTTATAGTAATGACATTCTAGGTGATCTTATTGCATTTTTATTATTTTCAGTGTGATTTTGTTTGTTTTTGTGTTCATGATAAGAGTTATTGAGTTTGTTAGCAACATGGCTCTTCCTGGGCCTCCTACAGATAGCGGGGAGTAAAGCATTCATGAGACTTTGGAGGAGCTCAGTACGAATTTAGCAGACTAAATTCCTGACTTATCGGAGGCCTCCGTCAAGGATCGGGCCGTCTTTGCCATTGCCTTATATGGTAGTTCTCTCATTGCCTTAATGGGGTATTCATCAATGCCTTATGCGTATTTGATTTATTGATTTCATGATATTACTTGTAAGCTTCCCTGTTGTCTAGTTAAAACGTAGCATGGTAGTTAATATGTGTTTTGTGGCAGGGTTGGTACAAATTCACCTCCTCATGCCTTTTTTTCCTGTTCTGCTGACGTAGCTGCTCTGAATATACATTTGGTGCTTATCACCCTATTCAGTTGGCACATTTGTATTTGCTATTAATTAGTCTTATATGCCGTTTGAACTACATTCCGTACGTAGGTTGGTTGCTTTTTTGTTACATTTGTCATGGTATTGCCTACTTGTATTTGAAATTAAACTAATTGTGACTTGAAGTAGTAGTTGCTGTACAATTCCATGATTCAGGATTGTTGTATGTCAAAATTTACACAGCCAGAACTAGTTTTTCCTATTCTACAAATATTCCAACTTAGCTTTTCAACCATAATTCCGGTTGTTTTATTGTTAAATTAGTTCTTTAGGGATGTTGCATGGTCAACTGCTGCCGTTTAAACATGATTAGACTGATGGATCTTCCCACTACAGTATTTTTTCTTTTTGGTTTGATAATGACATTGAAGATTTGCAATGGAATAATGACGTTTACTGGGTCCGAATTCGTTACTGGCCTTCTACAATACAGAGTTGTATACTCAAATAAAACGTTTGTTCGCAGTTATTATATGTTACTTTTTTGATATGGTAATTTCTGTAAGGAACTTAAAGAAACAATTGTGTAAATCTTCCTGTTGTTTAAGCAAAATGCGATATATCAAGAAGCATGATTCTTTATAAAAGAATAATGGTAGCATTGTTCTACGCAAATTTCCTGAAGCTTAAACTTTGTTTGCAAAACCCGCTAGGAACTTTCTTCCTGTTGTCTGTTTTCTATTTTTTTCCCATGTTTTAATATAAGGTTGCATACGACTGCAAAACTAAATGCATAGCTTTTTATAATTCTTATGAACCTTGTCCACGTGCTGAATGTATGGAAATTCAACATTGTCTAACAGTGAGCTGATTGGATTTTATTGTCTTTGCATATACATTGTCTCACAATGAGCTGATTGGATTTTATTGTCTTTGCATAAATAATGTATCCTCATTTCTTGAAATGTCATTAAGCTTTTTTCTCTGTTTACCTGAAGAACTGGTCGTTATATGGCCTTTGAGGTCTGCTTTAAATATAACCAATAAGCTTCTTTTAAAAATCTCTTCTCTCTTATTTGGTTTGCATCACATATCATTGACCAAAGTATCCACAAGATCATATGTCCGACCAGGGCTATGATTTCTGATGTAAAACCTCCTTTAACTTTAGTTTAGCACCTACTTAAACCTGCCTGGTTAGCTACTTAGCATAGTGTATCACCAAATACTATATTTCCTTTTAGGTGTCCGGTGTATCTGTAATATTTGTAGTCCGGAAAGTATGTGGAAGTATCCTTTGTACTTTAAGTGTGTGTGACTGCAGACTTGAAATACAGTGGCCTGTGAATGAGAATAGTTCAAGTTCACATCTGTGCTTTACGTTGAACATTTTAAAATCAAGAATATTATTTTGATTTGTTGCCATATTCATGTTTTATAACATTGCTATGTCAAAATTCTCATGATCATATGCATCTTATGATAGCAGGTTCCTATAGGTCCAAGCCATGTTCATTCCATTAACGATTCAGTTTCATCAGAGGAGGCTGCGGATGAATATGAGTTTGTCATTCGTCAGCTGCTGAAGACACGGATGGTCAGTGTTTCTGATATTAGTGACTGCCCCAAGTTAGAATACATTCTTCTCGGAATGGGCTCTGCTGGCCATGTTGCCTAATTAAAACCCAACCACTCAGTGCTCGAGGAGGGGGAAAATTGGGTAAACTTCATCACCGATTCCCCTAAAACCCCACTTGAGAGGATCACATTCACTCTGCCTGTCATCAACTCAGCATCCAACGTGGCTGTGGTCGTGACAGGTGAGAGCAAAGCAGAAGCTGTACATTTGGTAGTTGACGATGTGGGGACTGACTGCCCATCAGTGCCATCACTGACGGTGCAGCCTACCAAAGCTAAGATGGTATGGTTTTTGGATAAGCCAGCTGCCTCAAAAAGTCGACAAAAGATAAATTAGATAATGTCCATGCATGCAGTGCGTTGTAGTAATGTGGCTTAGTTCAACAGAGTCTTAGTCCAATTGCATCTAGTCAGTTACGTTAAACTTTCAATGTCATTGAACTCTATCAATAGTCGTAAGTCTTGAATGCTAAGCAATTACATATTCTCTGCTACTACGACAGAAATTCCTTTTTTAAGTGTTGCTGCTACAATCCTATGAATGTGTCAGGGCAGATATAAAAATCTCCCCCTAAATGGTGTATAATTTGCTTGGATTCAACTTTGCCAGATTTAAAAATCATATCTTATAGACGTACTTCAAGAAACATGTTTTGGGGTGTGGTTAACCTAAAGGTATTTTTTTTTTAACTTACTTGATACTGTTGCTTTTTTCACTTAATTCTAAGTGCCAAACAAAAAGGGAAGGTTCTGATCTATCATCTTCACCAAATATGATATCACGAGATCTAAAATGCTTAGGTCATTTGCCGGACGTAAATGGGTTCCCTGCAGTCCAAAATGGGGTCCTATGACATCCTCACTCAGTCAAAATCTCAACCTTCAAATTAAATTCTAAACAAAAGAGATCACTTTGAAGGGGAGATGACTGTGAAAAAAATAATAAAGTCATTTTTTATAATATAGCAAACTACAAATGCATTTATGAAATTTTAGAAACATTTTAGAAATATATCGTAATTTCTCAAATTTTCAGGGTCATTTCGTCATTACAATATTTCACATTAGAGGGCGCTTCCTACCCAACAAGCGCCCTCTATTGTCAAATACAATAATTACGAAACAACCCTATTATATGCAAAAATTACAAAACATTTATAAATTTCAGAATTTAAATCTCAAGATTTTGAATTTTAACCTGGTGGTTGGGATTCCCAATCTCGAGGTTGAGATTCCTAACATGGATTCCCAACCTTCATTTAACTGTTGCGTTACGAATTTTAACTTCAAGATTGGGATTCCCAACCTAGGGGTTGAGATTCCCAACCAAGAGGTTGGGAGTCCCAACCTGAAAGTTGGGAATCCAAACCTCCAGGTTGAGATTTCTAACATGGATTCCCAATCTTCATTTAACAACCATGTTTCGAGTTTTAACCTTTCCAATCTCGAGATTGAGATTTCTAACATGGATTCCCAACCTATATAACATCCATATTTCGAGTTTTAACCCCGCAGTTGGGATTCCCAACCTGAAGGTTTGGATCCCAACCTAGAGATTGGGAATCCCAACCTCGAGGTTGAGATTTCTAACATGGATTCCCAACCTATATTTAACATCCATATTTCGAGTTTTAACTCCGAAGTTGGGATTCCCAACCTAGAGGTTGGGAATCCCAACCTCAAGGTTGAGATTTCTAACATGGATTCCCAACCTATATTTAACATCCATATTTCGAGTTTTAACCCGGAGGTTGGGATTCCCAACCTCGAGGTTGAGATTTCTATCATGGATTCCCAACCTTCATTTAGCATCCATGCTTCCAGTTTAACCCCGAGGTTGAGATTTCCAACGTCGCGATTGGGATCCCAACCTATAGGTTGGGAATCCCAACCTCCAGGTTGAGATTTCTAACATGGATTCCCAACCTTCATTTAATATCCATGTTTCGAGTTTTAATCTTCCCAACCTCGAGGTTGGGATTCCCAACTTCTAGGTTGGGATCCCAACATGGAGGTTGAGATTTCTAACATGGATTCCCAACCTATATTTAACATCCATATTTCGAGTTTTAACCCGGAGGTTAGGATTCCCAACCTCAAGGTTGAGATTTCTAATATGGATTCCCAACCTTCATTTAATATCCATATTTCGAGTTTTAACCTTCCCAACTTCGAGGTTGGGATTCCCAACTTCTAGGTTGGGATCCCAACTTCAAGGTTGGGATTTCTAACATGGATTCCCAACCTATATTTAACATCCATATTTCGAGTTTTAACCCGGAAGTTAGGATTTCCAACTTTAAGGTTGGGATCCCAACCTTAAGGTTGAGATTTCTAACATGGATTCCCAACCTTCATTTAACATCCATGTTTCGAGTTTTAACCTTCCCAACCTCGAGGTTGGGATTCCCAACTTCTAGGTTGGGATCCCAACCTCGAGGTTGAGATTTCTAACATGGATTCCCAACCTATATTTAACATCCATATTTCGAGTTTTAACCCGGAGGTTAGGATTCCCAACTTGGAGGTTGGGATCCCAACCTGTAGGTTGGGAATCCCAACCTCCAGGTTGAGATTTCTAACATGGATTCCCAACCTTCATTTAATATCCATGTTTCGAGTTTTAACCTTCCCAACCTCGAGGTTGGGATTCCCAACCTATAGGTTGGGATCCCAATCTCGAGGTTGAGATTTCTAACATGGATTCCCAACCTTCATTTACCATCCTTATTTCAAGTTTTAACCCAGAGGTTGGGATTCCCAACCTCGAGGTTGTGATCCCAACCTCTGGGTTAGGAATCCCAACCTCCCGGTTGGGATTCCTAACCCGAAGGTTGGGATTCCCAACCTGGAGGTTGGGATCCCAACCTTCAGATTGGGAATCCCAACCTCCAGGTTGAGATTTCTAACATGCATTCCCAACCTTCATTTAACATCCATTTTTCGAGTTGTAAGCTTCCCAACCTCCAGGTTTTAACATTAAGACTTCACCTCTAAACTTGTTTCAGCCTCTTACAAATCGTACCCTGAAAGTACATGTTCACATTACAACCAATAATTGCCAATCTAACTTTTACATTATAATCATACCCACAAAGCCACACACAAATGGAACAAAACAGTCAGCACACGTTTTTAATATCTCATCTGTAACATCCCGAATTTTCTCTATTTAAAAAAAAAAATGAAAATATATTGGGATGAATAGTATTTTTAGGCTGAATAGTATTTTCGAACGGAATAATATCCATGTGAATAGTATATTTTTCAGAAAGCGGACCTCAAAGTCGAAAAGCTCCGAAATAAGTAATGGAGTCTAAAGAAACTGAAACGGATTAAAAATGAGTTCGTTTGAGGCAAAACGAAGCGGTTTTCGAATCCGATCAGGAACCCGGAAAGATTTTCGGAAAAATTCAAAAATTTAGGAAAGTGTCGGAATGAGTATTAAAATGCTCATGAAGCATTTTAGAAATTCAAATGACACTTTCCAAGATGATTCGGATGAAAATAGAATCAATTCAAAAATAATTGGAGACGATTTAATGAATTTACGGAAAGCTCAAAAAGAGCATGGAATGACTTTTAAGAGTAACTGAGATTACCAGGAGTATGTAGGCAGTCCGAATATAGGCTCCGGTAAATTTTGAAATGATTTTGAGAAACTTTCAGAAAAGCTGAATCCGAGTATCCCGGAAAAGACAAATCAAAAGAGATAAGAAATGATAAACATGTGGCATAAGGGAATTATAAATTGAGTATAAATTAAAAAGATAGTGTGGTAAATTTTAAGATTTAAATTGTGACTTTTAAGTGAAAAAAAAGAGAAAAAAAAAAAAGAGGAATGGGATGTTAAAAATGACATGATTATATTTAATTATAAAATATATGTACAATGACATTTCTGTAACTCTCCGATCTAATTGGACCTAAGCGATTAATTGAGATTTAATTTATTGTTATTAATTTGGTTTAGTTTTAATTTTAGAAGTATAAAAATTTATGGATAAATATCCTATTGGAGGATGTTTTTAAAAGAAATTAAGAAGATTGGATTAAAAAGAAAAATGTCATAGGGTTTAAATTGAAAATTTACATATATTAGAAATAAAGAGGGTCGGTGAGATTTTCTTCATAATAATAAAATAATAATAATAATAAATGTTGTGGGCCCCGTTGGAGAAAAATAAATAATATATATAATATATAATTAAATTGTGGTGGCAAAAAAAAAAAAAAAAAAAAAAAAAAATAAAAGAAAAAAAAAAAAAAAAAAAAAGAAAAAGAGGTGGTTGCCGTTTGAAAAAAATATATAAAAATATATATCTGTGTGTGTGTGTGTCGGTTGAGAAAAGAAAGAAAGAAAAAATAAAATAAAATAAGAGAAGTAAATGCATGAGGCGGTGGCTGATTGTTTATATATATATATATATAGTTAAAGTTGTAAATTGAAAGAGAAGAAACCAGAGAGCAGAATCGGCAGACAGCAAGAGAGAAAAAAAATAGAGGAGCAGCCTAGAAGAAAAATAAGGAGAAGAGAAGGAAGGAAAAAGAAAAGAAAAATAATTTTTGGGTGTCTGATTATCCAAATAGGTAAGTTTATTTTAGTAGAATTTGAAATTTAGAAAATTAGTTTATTTTTCTGTAGGTTATAAATTAAATTTTGTATGATTTTAGGGTGGATCTAGGATGATAAGAAAATTAAAGGAGTTATATGAGTTGATAAGTTGCAGAAAGCGTCCAAAAGGTTGGTGTACACTTACCTTAAAAATTCATTTTTTTATTGTAGATATTATGTTTGATTTAGTATATGAATTTATTATGTTTTAATTAAATAGATTTTATGAAAATGTGTGATTTATATTATGAATGATTTTGTATAGTATTTGATAATTAAATTTGAAAAAGTTTGGGAAAAAGTATGTGTTTTTGTTCAATTTTTAATTAAATCGATTTCGTGATTATGTATGATTTTTAGTATAAATGATTTTGTGGCAATTTATGTGTAAGTGATATTATGATAAATTTTGTGGCATTGAATAATGAAAATTTTGGAAAATTTTGTGAAAGAAAAAGTATTGATCGAATGTGGAAATTAAAGGATTTGTGAAATTATTTTGACAATTTATTATCAAATGGTATTGGATTGTGATTTTTATTAACTTTCGAATTGAGACGAAAAAGAAACGGAAAGAAACGAACATGTTAGTGCCTTGACCGAATGTATATCGGAAGAAGGGCACAACGATTTTGATGAGATTGATGAGTCACTTTTGAATGAGAAATAATGTGTTATGATGCTTTGAATAAATGAGAAATATATATTTTTGATTGAAAAAGTGTTTAGAGTTTTTCTGAATGAGAATTTTTGTTGAGAAATGAAAGTTGTGAAAATATGAAATTTTTGATAATAAATGAAATTATGAGGGCCCGAGTAAACCTGAACATTGGTAGGTGGGGATTGGTAGTTGGCATGCCAATAGGGTGATTATAGCAGTACTGCACCGATTTGCTTATATGTGTTGATACGAAATTCATGGACCTTGAGAGGCACCGAGTGTCCGGTCCCAGAATTTATGTGATATGTGAAACGTGCTTCGGCGGGTAGTCACCGAGTGTCCGATGCCGGGGGATACGTGAAACCCGTTTCCAGTCCATGGTATCGTGTCAGAGTTTACGAAGGGCACTGAGAAAAATATTAAATGAAAAACGTACAACTATGTTCGAAAATGATTTTTATGTGCATATAGATATGTATTTGTTAATAATGTGCTGTCGTTGTGATTTAACATACAAGTTCGAAGGTATCACGTTGAAATGTTTAGAAAAGTCTTTTATGTGATTTATATGCGCTTTTATTAATAAAGTAAATTCTTTACGTATTATGTTAGTATTTTGAGAAAAACATAAAAGGGTGGTGTTACCTAATGATATTTTTGTGAGACGAGGAATTTAAATTGTTTGTTTTATATGTGCAATTCTTGATAAATTGACGTAATTGTGAATTTTAATAAAAGTTTGAGCATTTTAGAAGTTTGATTCTTAATATGTTTGAAAACAATTTCATGGGTTGTATACATGTAATTATTAATAAATGAAGTTATTTAAGAATGTTGATAAAAGCTTGAAAATTATGAAATTTTGTGTTACGATAACATGATTTTGATGAAATAATAAAAATTTGAGATTTGGGGAATTTTATTTGACAACACGATAATTTTCTACGAAATGGGATGTAATTTTTATTTCATTTCTTGACGAAAATGTGAAAATGGTGAAATCTGGTTTTGTAAAGTCATATTTGGAAAATGATTTTGAGGCATTTTATATATATGCATTTACTAGTAAATTGATCTCTTTATGATTTATTATGAATATTTGATAACTGTGAAATTCTGCTTTAAAATCTTGTATCTTTGAAATTGATGAAATTTAAATTTAGTGTACACCCACTAAGTAGAAATACTTAGCGCGTTGGATTTTCCGCGCGTAGGTTGAAATTTGGACGCTGTAAATAAGGATAGACGAGAAGATGGTTGCCGCGCTTTCTGCAAGTCACATCCCTCCATCCTTGATAGTTTTACTTTTAATATTGTACAGTGGTGTTTTAGTATATAGAAATGCATGTACATGCCTATGGATTTATAAGGTTTTATACATGAGAATGTATATCAATGATAGAAAAAAGTTTTTTGTTTGTAAAGTAATTTTGTAAAGAAAATCCTTAATTATCATTTGATTTGTTTTTAATTTGATGAATATGATTTTTTATTAAATGTTGTGATTATAAATGTTTGTATAGTGAAGTGATTTTGGAGTCGAAAGGAGAGTTCGAAATTGGAAGTTGAGAAAATGAATATATTTTAGAAGTGTTTGTTTTTGAAATATGCAGGTTTTTATAATTTTGGGTTTTTCAGAAAAACAGAGGAAACTCTGCCGGATTTTCGGAAAAAAAAAAAAGGGATATTTGTAAAAACCCCCCTGAAAAATAAAATAATAAGGAAATACCCCCACTTTTTAAAATATTAGGTAAACTACCCCCCACTTTTTAAAATATTAGGTAAACTACCCCCTACCGTTAAAATCCGTACAAACCGTTAGAGATTCCATCCATAATTGTTTAAAAGTCCAAAATACCCTCAGTTTGGGGGGGTATTTTCCAATTATTTTGTTTTTCAGGGGGGTTTTTTCATAATATTTTTCTTATCAACTTTTCAAAATTGAGGGCATTTTGGACTTTTAATAATTGTGGATGGAATATCTAACGGTTTGTACGGATTTTAACGGTAGGGGGTAGTTTACCTAATATTTTAAAAAGTGGGGGTATTTCCTTATTATTTTACTTTTCAGGGGGGTTTTTACAAATATCCCAAAAAAAAATTATAGTGCATATGTGTAAAATAATAACAAATAAACCGATTAAGGTAATATCCTCCGACTCGGGTTTCCATCCGAATGGGAATCGGGTGGAGGGTGTTACATCATCCTTAGTTCATATCATCATATTCACATACCCAAAGCAACCATAACTAGTCAAATATACTACCCACCCTAGAGAAACAGAGCAGCGCAGTTCTTCGTCAGTCCAAAATATCACACTCTTTCCTTTCTTAGGCATGGGAAGACAGAAGAAGGGTGGTTGTGGGAAGTGAAAAGAGAGGTTGGCCATGGGAAGTGAGAAGAGATGTTAGCCGTAAGAAGTGACAAAATGGAAGGCCAGTGGTGGAGACTGCAGCACTACTGCTTCGCCTGAGAGGTTACGAAGTGAGAAGAGAGATTGGTCGTGGGAAGTGAGAAGATAGGGAGTACCATTAAAACTGACATAATGGAACGCTGGTAGACGAGAGGACATTGCTGCACTGCTAGCTGGGTGGAGAGGGTGATTACCGAGAGAGGGAGAAGTTGCGAAGGCTGCACTGCTAGCTGGGTGGAGAGGGTGATTGCCGAGAGCTGGAGGGAGAAGTTGCGCAGTCTGCACTGCTAGCTGGGTGGAGAGGGTGATTGCCGAGAGAGGGAGAAGTTGCGCAGTCTGCACTGCTAGCTGGGTGGAGAGGGGTGATTGCCGATTTGCTCTGCTTCTATCAACTTTGCTCTGCCTTTCTGCCTCCCATTTCATTAAGGGCATTTTTGTCCATTATTGTTCTTTTTTCTATTACCAAATCCAAAAGGGTTAGTGTTGCAATCCACCTTCTCAAACGAGTTATTTTTGCAATTATTTCTTTTTGTTTTTAAAAGTGTGATCATATGTCATTCAATGGATTTTGTCTTGTTTGTCAAACAAAGACAAACATATCAATAGGTATCTTTTCTTATCTATTCTATTCTCAGCATCAGTCACCTCCAATGCTTTTAAAAAGGTTTGGTTTCTTTTATTACATCTCTACTTCTTTGATTAGCATTTTTCGTATTCTGTTCTTTCCTTTTTTATTATTTATTTTCAGATCTTGGAATCGTTTCTAAGTTAAATTATATAACTCATAAATAAAATGAAGTGGTCCATAAAAAGGAACAAACAGATATTCTTTTGAATATATAAGGATCACACAATCTAGAAGCATTGCAAACACCAATAATTTATCTATAGAGACTAGGGGTGGGCAACACCATGTTCGGATCGCTTCCGACCGGATCCGATCCGAACATGGTAACTTTACGAATCGTCATTTTTGGATCCGAACATGATCCATCAAGGAGAAGGAACCGATCCGATCTGAACACCTAGTTCGCGGATCGGACCGGATCAGAACATCTACTTTCAATTTCAACTTATGATAAGAAGATAAATAGAGATATCTTGTTGGTGTACCTTCGTGAATTGTAATACATATCTCCCAAATTTTGTAAACATTCATACAAATTATTCAACATCAAACACGTGCAACATCTCCTTTGTCGGCTACCAACATCAAACAGCATCGACAACTACCCACCCAGAATAATAATAAAAATAAATAGGAGAATTGGATACTCAGTTTTCAAGGTCATTTTCAACAACAAGTTTTCTGAATTTTAATACGCCCATCTTTAAGTTAATGAAAATCATAGTTCAAATCCCACCAGCACCACTCTTTATACTTTTCTCCATCTATTCACAGCAACAATAACATATATATATATATAAAATCAGCAAATGAAATATGTAACTCAACAACAAAACACAACAAACAAGCATAGAAATCACTAAAACACTAATACTCAATCATATAAATATCAAGCTAAAACTGCAAATAAACTCATCAAGCTACTGAGATGAGAGTGAAAGGGAGTGAGAGATGGATGTTAGAGTTAGTTTAAGTGAACTTTATATAGAGGCATATGAAATTACGTATATATCATTATTCACGGGTTCACGGATCGATCGGTTTTGGAAACCTCGATCCGATCCGATCCGTGAAACATGGTGTTTTCACAAGTGAGGATCCGAACACCTTACTTTTGAACATGTGATCTGATCCGAACACCCACGGATCGGACCGAATCAGAGTGTTCGGATCGGTTCCATGTTTTTGTGCCCACCCCTAATAGAGACTATTATCTTTGTGACCTCAAACACATTAAAGGCAAATCTCTCTCTCTCTTTCTATCTATGAGTGAAATCAAAAATTGGAGATAACAATAAAATCAATATTAGTGTCGATAGTGAAAATAGCAGTGGTGACGTGGGCATGGACAGTGTTGATCAACTGGGCGTGGTTGAAGCCAAAGAGAATTTTTGAATTAGCACTTGAACATGCCATTCACCATGTTCCTGTGTATGTGTGTACAAAATGAAACTATGATATGGACTTAATCAATGTGAGTTTTTGAATAAACAATTGAACATTAAAAATTAGACACCCATAGAATGAATTTATTTGTTATGCGGCATTTGATAAAATTTTTATTTTAAGAGATGATGTTAGATTGGATAGAATAGATCCATTGAACTAAACTAAATTAACACTATAATACCTGTTGGTGTTATTAGGATTAGATTATTAATAAAATTTATTAAATCAATTTTTAAATATAATAAATATTTAAAATCTAAATTATTAATAAAATAAATAAATAAAAAAGAAAAAAAAAATAATAACTTAGGGGATTAAATAGTCCCTTCATTTTAGATGGATTAATGGGACAAAAGAAGATGTGGAATTAAATTTTGTCGAATCTTACCTCATTAAAACATGGGAGTGGACAAAAAATTTGTTCAATGCCATCCAATCGTCAGTAAGGGCCCTTAGTGTCTGTAAAGTTTGTAATTGTAAACAAAGACTATAGCTTGTGACAAAAGGACCACAAAAGGATCATACTTAGTCCCTTGTTTGTAATGATGCTAATAAAATTAATTTTGAAATTTTGATGCTATTATAAAAACTTGATCCAATTTATTTATTTAAATGCATAATTTCTATCCATAAGTTGAGAATTCAATAGAGTGATTTTAACTTTTAAGAAAGAGTTAATTTAAGTTTGATCTGATTTAATTATTATACGAATCAATTAAATAACCCATGTAAAATGTATAGGGTGTCTCTCAAAGACTTGTAAAATTCAAGGTCTTTTTTATTTTTACAAGTGTGATCATGTGTCATTCAATGGATTTTGTCTTGTTTGTCAAACAAAGACAAACATATCAATAGGTATCTTTTCTTGTCCATTCCATTCCCAGCATCAGTCACCTCCAATGCTTTTAAAAAGGTTTGTTTTCTTTTATTACGTCTCTACTTCTTTGACCAGCATTTTTCGTATTCTTTTCTTTCATTTTTTATTATTTAATTTCAGATCTTGGAATCATTTCTAAGTTAAATTATATAACTCATAAATAAAATGAAGTGGTCCATAAAAAGGAACAAACAGATATTCTTTTGAATATATAAGGATTACACAATCCAGAAGCATTGCAAACACCAATAATTTATCTATAGAGACTATTGTCTTCGTGACCTCAAACACATTAAAGGCAAATCTCTCTCTCTCTCCCTCTTTCTATCTATGAGTGAAATCGGAAAATGGAGATAACAATAAAATCAATAGCAGTGTCGATAGTGAAAATAGCAGTGGTGACGTGGGCATGGACAGTGTTGATCAACTGGGCGTGGTTGAAGCCCAAGAGAACGGAGACGCATCTGGACTTAGCTTGTTTCAACATGGAAACCTGTAAGAGTTGCTTGATTGTTGAAAGAGTTGTCTTTCAAGTTACCGTACAAGAACCTGTTAAGAGTTGCTTAACAGGTTCTTGTACGGTGATTTGAAAGACAACTCCTCCATGTTGAAACAAGCTAAGTCCAGTCCTATAAATCTAAATCATCATGTCTCTCCACGTATTATTCCTTTCCTTCACAAGTCCCTCCAAATTTACGGTACGTTCATTGATCTTTTCATAATTTATTTTGTTTCTCGATTTCACAAACTATATAATTATATTTCCAAATATTTCTAGTGTTTAAGAGAAATTCTATTGATATATTTATTAAGTTTTAATGAATATTTTAAATATTGGTTTTTTATAATTTCTTTTTGATGATTTTTAAAAGGGCAACACTATTACCACCCAAAAACTTTCTCCTACACCCATAATTTACTAAATTATTATGTTAAAATAATATCTTTAAACAAAACAACTTTTATAGATAAAGTATATTAAAAAAAAAAGAAAAGTAATTACTTGCATTCACCGACAACGTGATAGATCTCTCTCACAATGCTATTCAACTTTTATTTTTTTATTTTTTTAATTTAAGTAATCAAAATATATATTAAACTGGGAACTGATTTCAAGCATCCAAAACATCAACCTCAACCATGTAGGAAAAACAAGAAGGAACCTTAGATTTTCTCTCGAAAACCATTACTTCCTCAAATTAAGAAATAAAATAATGAATCCTTGGATAAAAAGAGATAAATACACGGTTTAATTCACCCTTTTATTCTCTAATTGTGATTCATTCTCAAATTGAACTTGTGAAGAAATCAAAAGTACACTATAAATTACTATTATTAGACTGTCCAAACTGTTTGTGTTTGTTGATTATTATCCTTTTTCTTTCTAAGTTTTAGTCTTTCTTTTTTCTTTTTCTTTTTTTAATATTTTGGAATTTATCTAAAGGTGCCGATATTGCCACCGTAAGATTGATTAGCACACTCAAATTGTTAGTGCAACCACCATTGATTCTTAAAAAAAAAATGTCATTATATAATTAAGCACCCATGAAATACCAAAATTGACCCTAAATATTTATGAACTTTTGTGTTTATGCTCCCTATCAAGTTTCAAATTTTTTTCATCGTTTTATCAATTCAACTCTTTAATAATTTATTCCCAAAAAAATTTAGCTGTTCTGTTCAATAAAGTTATCTTATTATTTTTGTGAGAAGTTCAAGTCATTTTTTTTCCACTTGAAATTAAAATTTGTTGAACACCAACCTAAAAAGTATATATATAGAAAATCCTTCATAAATAGTATTTGGTCCTTTAGAAGATCCAAAATTTTGTTTGCCAAAACTGAAAGACATCACTTGAAAAATCCTAAACCAATATAGGAGGACTAATGAAATTAAAAACACATTTATGAATCATAAGTTCATAATAAACAAGAATTTTTGGCATGGTGAAAAAAAAAAAAAAAGAATCTTTTTGTACTAGGGTTTTCTTTAAATCTAGGTATAACTTGATTATTAAACAGTATGCTAAGAGGAAAATCCAAAAGAAGAAAAGTGAAAATTTCTAGCTGTCGAAGGATATGAGGTTACGTAAATTTTTTTTTTTTTTTTTTTTTTAAATCTAAATGGGAACACAGTATGGGGACTTCAATTTTAAGTTTAATGGTAGGCATGAGTGCAAATTAAATGTACGTATAAGTAATTTCACATAAGGAGAATTTTGTAACATAAACTTTTAACGAAAAAATGGGTGTACTAATTAATCTTTTGGGTGGCAATATGGGCACCTTTTATCTAAATGTTGAAGATGTATCACAAAAATTGTTTGATGTAATTAATAATATTACAGGAGAAGAAAAGATTGGTATAAGTGTAAAAGTGAGGAGAGGAGAATACAAATATACATTCTTAATTTATAATATATCAAATTATTAATTATAATTGAGAGAATAATATTAATATACATTCTTTTGTATTTCTATAAATGAATACAAATTAATTAAAAAATTAAATATAAATTTGTCATTTAATTTCCAAATTATTAATATCTGGTCAAATTATGTTAGCTTCGTGGAGTGTCATTTTAAATTATGAACCTGTATAAATACAACAAGTCTGGTAGCATTTGTCAAAAGCCTTGATTAATGTTTCTAAGTTAAAAAGTGGACGAAATCTGTAAAAAGAAAATGAAAATCACAAGTCCACCGTTTATGCTCAATCATTAAACAGGTTTTACTCGTTTTAGATTTATACCCACTTGCATGCGTAAAACAGGAACAGAGCAGCAAAGAATCTCATAGACATGATTTGCACAACCTAATTCATTTTAAAAAAAAAATTTAGCATATAATATCAAAATTAGTGTAAGTTTAAAATCACTAAATTATTGAAATGAATTTTTTAGCGTTATCAATGTTCATGAATAAAAAGAAAAATTTAGCTTTGTACCCATTGCGCTTTGTACTGCACATTGACCGAGCCTCCATTGTCCACCAACACATGATGAACATTTATGTTGCCAACAGTTACATTGATAACTATGACATCGTTGTGGGGACGATGTATCCCCCTCGCATCCATTTTAGTAAAAGTAACAGGCACGATGCTTACTCTCGCCTACTTCACCTACCATTCTTCTGCTTGAAGACTAACTATTGGGGGGTACCTTGCTTCCTTGGCATAATGATCCTGTGCTCTATTCAAGGCCATTGCTATGTTTGGCCCGCCATGGATGGTGTGAATCTCTTTAATTGCAACAGCTGCTTCCTAGGGAGTAGCAGTGGGTTACTGATTCGTTCGAGGTTGGGCCACATACTCTTGAAATTTGCCGCTTGTAATGAGGTCCTTGATCATGTCTTTGAGTGCATAACACTCATAAATCGTATATCTGGCCTCATTATGGTAAAGACAGAACTTGTTTTGGTTCCTTTGTTTTTCTCGAGTCTTTATAGGTTGAGGCTTTCCAAAATTTTTTCTCCTATTTCAACCACATATATCTGATCCCTGGAATCTGTTAGTTCATTGTAGGTGTCAAAATGACTAATGAACTTCTTAGGCTCGCCATCAGTGCAGATTTTCTTGTGATTTGACTTGGTTATGACTTTTGTGAGGAAACATTATCCTCGAGCTGTCTTTTCCATCATTCTTTTTTTTTTTTTGGATTTGTTCTTGTTGTCCAATTCTCCCTGACTCCTCCAATCAGGAGTATCTAGTGATTCCTCCAGCCTCATATAAACTATTGCCCGATTGTAAAAGTCATGCAACATCTTGATGAAGTTCTTGTTGAGGCTGTAGTAGAGCTTTTCGCTCTTATCAAATCTTGTTGAGATTGCAGTCAGAATGTTTTCATCCTACGTGTTGTTGATGTAATTTAGCTCATTTCGAAAACAAGCTATATAATCCTTTAGCGACTGTCTTTTCTTTTGAAAAAGAGTTGTCATGTGACAAGACGACACATGTTGCCTTCTTGACACCTGATAGTGCTGCAAGAATAACTCTTGGCATTACTCCCAGTGAGTCACCCTTTTTATAGGGAGCTTCTTGAACCATTTACGCAAGGCCTCCCCAAGCACTTGCACTTAGATTATTGTTAGTGGTGAGCAAATCCATCTGCATATTGAAAACATCCAAGTTGTCATAAGGCTCATTATCCCTTTGATAAGGAATGATAATTGGCATCTTGAAATGATCTGGTAGCAAATCATTAGCGATTTCATCGCTTAACGGGTTCCCTTAACAGAGGCAATCATTGTTCTTGTTTCCTTGTCGCTCAAGGCAAGTGAGCCTCCTAAGTAACACCTTTAAATTTGGTGGACACCTTGAGCAGTGTGCGATCCTTCCACCACTTTGACTTCTATACGATATCCCTAATCATTGCTCGTAGAATTACAACTTGTGGATATTGTCCTGGTGGGCCTTATTGATAAGCCTTGGTTACAACCCTCATTCTGATCTTCTTGACAAAGAGGACACTAGTTGGATGCTCGTTATCCCTCATTCTGAGGTGGATTCTCATTTAGAGAGAGGTTTCGTAGTTGCACATCATTTACTGGTCATGATATTCTCGCTTCCTAGATCAAGTCTTAGATGGTCTGGGTTAGCACTCCCAACATATCCACCACTCCACTGCCTGACTGTCAAGGCCTTGAGGTTTAGAGCATCTACTTGCCTAATTGATACAGTAATAAGGAGAAGGAATAATAAGCAATTAGAAAACAAAAGAAAATTGACCGTAGAGACAAGAACTTTTAACTTGGCTTGTCCTAATGAATAATGCCTATGTCTAGGATATTTTATGCGGGAAAGGAAGGCTGCTCTTAGCAGAGTCTGCTAAGGCTTCTATAACTTTTAATTGCTAACTGCTTATGAGCTTATAAGCTTGTGTGTTTCTCACCATGTCATTTGTTCATATGAAAGACCCTTTATATAATGATAGGGTTCTTTGTCTACATACAATGAGGTCACTAGGATATAGGAAAAACTAAGATCTCCTTTCCTGATTTATATGATATTGCATTTAGTACTTTATATTTGAATTAAACTACAATTATTACGTCCATGTTCATATCAAAATATAGTTATGGCAGTTTCCCATTTGAGTTGTTTTTTTATGTGGAATAAGAACTTTCTTGTTTTTGGAACTTGGTACTATTAAGGAAAACTATGAGCTGATTTTTTTTGTGGGTTACTATATCATTGCAACCTCGAACTGCTTTTAGTGCAAGCTAATTGACTTGGGTCTCCTTGATGCCTTAACATTATTTGATTCGTTACATGCTTCTGTTGACGTGACATTTGTTGATGTGTCCTTAAATAATGAGTTTCATATTGCCTTGTTCTTACTTTTGGGTCTCTAGGCTTGCTAGTCATTTGGACCGTAGCAAACTTGTAGCTCAAGTGTTATTTTTGGGGAGAGTGGTGATGCTTCCACCCCTTAAATATTGTATGTACACCCTTTTGCATACACACCCTATTAAAGGCTATTTTAAAACATTATTAATTATAAGATTAATTACATAAATATTCCCTAAGCATCTCAAAATTGCACTCAATGACAACTTTTACATTTATTGTACTAATATACCCTAAAAAATGTTAATCACCATTAAAACTAACTATTGACTAAGCATTCATTATGAAAAGTCAAAAAATGCCCTTACCATATATTTTATTATTTTATTTAGCTATTATATATTTTTTTCTAAAAAAATTGTTATATATTATGATGATGATGATGATAATTGTTATGTGTATTTTTCGGATTCATTAAATGGGCTGGTAAAAGCCCAACTTAGGCCCAATAGAAAGCCCAATAAAGTCAACCCAATCAAGGCCCATCAGACGAGGTCTAGATATCAATTCTAAGCCCAGTGAGCTCCACAGCTCGCCCAACAATCTTCTCAGCTTGTAGCAACGAGCTTGTATCACAGTCAGGTTGTAGCTCGCTCCATAACTTGCTTTATTCGTAGCTCGCTTCTCAGCAAGGTCCAGCTCGAGATCGCAAATCGCCATACATAGTAAGCAATTTATTCATAAGACAATTAATGCAGTATCTTCCAGAACAGGTAGTTACCTGATCTGATCGTGATTCTCTCACCAGATATGAAAGTTAATTCAAATTCAAACTCAGTCAATCTTATCTAATATTTTTTGGAGCAGTTTCCTGATTTTATTCAAACAGATTAGGAAGTGTAATTAATTCATGATTCTCTTCCTATTTTATTGTTACCAGATTTACACCAACTTTTTCCTTATAAATAGGGGTTAAAATCATTATAATAGAATAACATTGAATAACATATTGTCACTCTGCAGAATTTTAGAGAGACAGCCGTAGACGTAGGCATACTCACTGAACCACATTAAAAACCTATTGTCTTCTCGTTTGTTCTTGGTTCTTTATTATTTTCTCTCGATTTCTGTGTTTTCTCACATTGATTGCAGGTATTGAGCATTGAATTCTCGTCGACAATAATAAAATTATACAATAATTATATTTTGGACAATAATGCCCAAAAGTTCAAAATATAAGAGGAGCAAAAAGGTGAAAGAATTAGTGCAAGCTTACAATAATTGTTGAAAATTCTCATTGAACGTTAACAACTCAAGCTTATTCTTTTAATTTTAGCATTTGTACAAGATAGAAAAAAATCAACAAATAAGAGAAGCAAATACAAATTCTAGATCAGCATGTCTAACTAGAATACATTACCCATCACAAATGCCCAAACATAGCATAATTGCTTCCAAAATTAACTTCAATTAAAAGGAAATTAAATAGTAACAAATTAGAAACTATCTGCATGTCGCAGGTCACATGACCACCCAATCAAAGATTTTATTGATGTTATAGATAGAATTTTTTGAGTTCATATAGGAAGAGTTATTACCATTTACATGTCTTGCACGTCTTTTATGTAAAATCAATTTTTATATAGATCCACCATAGCGAAAATTGAACATACTTATGAAACCCGACATACAACCTAATTGATCTTTCTCATATTGCATAGAGCATCTCTATTATTTTTTGCCATCATGACTAGAGAGATCCTTTGAAATAATTATGCTTTCCTCGTTTGTCCAAATATTTTCCAAGACAAAGAAACAACACACATATGATTTCACAAAGAACTTTTTGCTCCTAAATTATGATTATGATATGATTTTCTTATTAATTTTTATTATACAAATATATATATAACAATTTTTTCAATAAAATACAATAATTAAAAATAAAGTAATAAAATATATACTAAGGATATTTTTGACTTTTCACAATAAATGGTTAGTCAATCGTTAGCTTCAATGATAGTCAACACTCTTTAGGATATGTTCATGCAATAAATATCAAAGTTGCCATTGAATGTAATTTTGAGATACTTGGGTAATATTAGTGAAATTAACCCTATAATTAATAATCTTTTAAAACAACATTTAATTGGGTGTGTGTATAAAAGAGGTGTACATACAATATTTAAGGGGTGGAAACATCACACTCTTTTGGGTACAACAAAATACATTTTGTTGGGCATTTTCACATTTTTTATTATGTTAATGACCCACATCCAAAGGATTTTAAATGGACTTTTTTTTTTTGATATTTTTATGGCTGGCCTAAGGGGAAAATGAGTGTTTATGTTGATTAAATATATTTTTACTAATAGCAATAGAATGGACCTTTTATATGTTCTATTAATTTTGACCTTGAGATTCTAGGTCAAAGGGACTTACTAATCTATTTACAAAATTTTAGGGAATATTAGATTATTTTTTAATTCATGATTAACAATTTTTATAGTTTTTGAAAATATAGAAACTAAAATGAAGTTTTCCATCGGCACATTTTCCTTTTCTAATCAAAACTAAAATGAACATATATTATTACAAGCCTTCTATTTCAATATACTAGTAGAAATAATCCACTCTCATTGCAAAAATAGGTACATTGTAAATGTCATGCTAATGTTTAAACATTCTTATATATAGATGGAAAACTTATTTGTCAACATTTGGTAAAGTATATATTCATATTATAATTTTCCTATAATTAATTAAGCTCTATATTGTACTTGAAGGGTTAAAGCTAGGTGAGGAGCATGAACATATGATGGGGATAACTCAAATGAAAAGCTCTGTAGAATCATTGCCAAAGCCATTTTAGCCTCTATTAGAGCAAAGTTTTGTCAAATACAAATTCTAGGACCCCATCCAAATGGAAAGAATGAAACCTGATTCTTGGTCGCCTTTGAAATTCCATCTGAAAACTTATTCGGTTTGAAAGGCACTTTCAAAAATATGAAAATGCCCAACAAAATAATGTTAATATTTAATGATCATGTCAATGATATAGTTGGGGAAATATTGCAGGCAAGAATTCCTTCACGTGGATTGGTCCAATACCAAGAGTAAACATAATGAAGTCAGATCAAATAAAAGATATATTTAACAGAATCAATGACTTCTGAAAAGTTAACAGAAATCTACCAACAAGGCTGCTAGCAATTGGACCGTCAAGCTATGAGGGTGACAAATGGGCTAAATATAGAAAGATCACCAACTCAGCTTTCCATGTAGATGAGTTGAAGCTTATGTTGCCTGCTTTCTACTATTGCTGCAATGACATGCTTTGTAAAAGGGACAAGTTGACGAGTAAAAAAAGATAATGTGAGTTAGATGTATGACCTTATCTTGTAAGCTTGACAAGTGATGTCATTTTTCTTATCAAACTTACAAGATAAGGCCATACATCTAACTCACATGATCCCTTTTCACTAGTCAACTTGTCCTATTTGCAAAGCATGTCATTGCAGCAATGGTAGAAAGCAGGCAACATGAGCTTCAAATTCTCTACATGGAAAGCTAGGTTGATGATCTTTCTATGTTTAGCCTATTTGTCACCCTCCTAGCTTGATGGTCCAGTTGCCAGCAGCCTTGCAAATGGATTTGTGTTCACTTTCGAGAAGTCATTGATTTTGTTAAATATATCTTTTATTTGATCTGGCATCATTATGTTTACTCTTGGAATCAGACCAATCCACATGAAGGAATTCTTGCCTGCAATATTTCCCCAACTATATCATTGACATAATCATTACATATTAACATTATTTTGTTGGGAATTTTTACATTTTTGAAAGTGTTTTTCAAACCGGATAGGTTTTCAGATGGAATTTCAAAGGCAACTAGGAATCAGGTTTCATTCTTTCCATTTGGATGGGGTCCTTGAATTTCCATTGGACAACATTTTACTCTAAAAGAGGCTAAAATGGCTTTGGCAATGATTCTACAAAGCTTTTCATTTGAGTTATCCTCATCATATGTTCATGCTCCTCACCCAGTTTTAACCTTTTAGCCATAACATGGAGCTCAATTAATTATAAGAAAATTATAATATGAATATATACTTTACCAAATGTTGGTGAGTAAGCTTTCCATTTATATATAAGAATGTTTAAACATTAGCATGACATTTATGATGTACCTATTTTTGCAATGAGAGTGGATTATTTCTACTGGTATATTGAAATAGAAGGCTTGTAATAATATATGTTCATTTTAGTTCTGATTAGAAAAGGAAAATGCGCCGATGAAAAACTTCATTTTAGTTTCTATATTTTCAAAAACTATAAAGATTTTTAATCATGAATTAAAAAATAATCTAATATTCCCTAAAATTTTGTAAATAGATGGAAAACTTATTTGCCAACATTTGGTAAAATATATATTCATATTATAATTTTCTTATAATTAATTGAGCTCCATGTTGTGGCTAAAAGGTTAAAGCTAGGTGAGGAACATGAACATATGATGAGGATAACTCAAATGAAAAGCTCTATAGAATCATTGCCAAAGCCATTTTAGATTCTATTAGAGCAAAATTTTGTCCAATGCAAATTCTAGGACCCCATCCAAATGGAAAGAATGAAACTTGATTCCTGGTTACCTTTGAAATTTCATTTGAAAACCTATCCGATTTGAAAGGCACTTTCAAAAATATGAAAATGTCCAACAAAATAATGTTAATATATAATGATCATGTCAATGATATAGTTAGGGAAATATTGTAGGCAAGAATTCCTTCACGTGGATTGGTCTAATACCAAGAGTAAACATAATGAAGCCAAATCAAATAAAAGATATATTTAACAGAATCAATGACTTCCGAAAGTGAACACAAATCCACTTGCAAGGCTACTGGCAACTGGACCGTCAAGCTATGAGGGTGACAAATGGGCTAAACATAGAAAGATCATTAACCCAGCTTTCCATATAAAGAAGTTGAAGCTCATGTTGCCTGCTTTCTACTATTGCTACAATGACATGCTTTGTAAAAGGGACAAGTTGACGAGTGAAAAAGGATAATGTGAGTTGGATGTATGGCCTTATCTTATAAGCTTGACAAGTGATGTCATTTTTCTTATCAAACTTACAAGATAAGGCCATACATCTAACTCACATGATCCCTTTCCACTCGTCAACTTGTCCTATTTGCAAAGCATGTCATTGCAGCAACGGTAGAAAGCAGGCAACATGAGCTTCAATGACAGGCCCCTCTCCTTGCTAGGCCTACCGGCCGCCTTACGGTAGCCCTCCAGAGGATATCTGATCCAACTGGAAGATTCTCGTAAAGCTACGCCATTTATTTTCTAAAATTTTTTGTAACTACGGGAACGCGGGAAAAATTTTTCTTTTTATTTTAAACATTTATAAAACAGATTTATAAAAATTTGGGTAGCATAACGACTGTTTTTCAAACATGCCACCTTGTAAATTTCAAAATTTAACACTTCTATGTCAAACAATTCTCCACTACTAGCCTCAGGCCTTCAAATCATTTCCACAATCCAACCACAAACATTTTCAATTTAATTTTATAGAAACAAAAAGTTATATACAATCCAAAATATTATTTACAACTATTTTCATCAAACATTTAATATTATGCATGACATACGCTCTCAAAATTAAAATTATGCAGTGAGGTCGTTGCGTGCGTCCACCTACGCGTCCGAAGGAGCCTCGTCTGATCTACGGCTCGCTCCTGCACCTGGGGAGGATTTTTCAAAAACATAGAGAAAATTGTGAGTATAAAAACTTAGTAAGCGGCTAACTGTTAACTAAACTTTCCTTTTCTAAAATAAATAAATATGTCCTCCCGAAATAATTTATAAAGCTAAAATTTCATAATAACTTTATTAAATTTACAAAAACTTATTAATTTTTATAAACTTTTTTTTTTATTTCTCGAAACTGGAAATAATTTCTAATTTAATAAACTTTACGTCTATTGACGTACTTTTCTCTTTTATCTCGCCAAAGGCAACCCAGGGAAACTTAGCCCATTGTGACGGAATCTCTCAACGCCACAAGAGCTCAGGAATGCTACTAGGCGTAGTCACAGATGTGGGAAGACTCTTGGGGTCGTAATTCCCCTTCCAACATCAGGCAGACCTACGCTACCATATACGTGCAGAGGGCGACTCACTGACTCAGACTCAACCCCCCAAGTTAGTGACTGACTCTCCCAACCACTCTTGCCATACACGTATACAGTACTTCGGCCGGTAATCTCTTTGGGGGCTAGGGTAAACCAAAAGCATTTAAAATCTCTTTTATAATATTTGTAACTTTCCTTTTCAAATCTCAACTTTATAATTGAAATTGATTTTTGAAATATCTCATTAACTTAATTTCATGCATGCATATATCTCAAAACTAATAATTTACTTTATTAAAAATACTTACAATTACAATATAATCTTAACATTTAAGGCAACTCATATAAAAATAGATCACATGATAAAGTAGCTTTACAATCACAAAATAAATTCTTTCATTAAAGCAACAATTAAATAAATTCATGGTAACTTATTAATTCTCATAAACACTTTAAATAAAAATATAACCACTCACTATTTTTCTTCACAACTACCACTTGTTCCACACCTCCCTTTTTGATGCTTGCTTCCAAATCTTACAAGCACATTTCCACCATCAACTTCACCTATAAAAATTCATTCAATGATTCCATCATTTACCCACACAAACCTTCAATAAAAACTATACTAACTAATCATTTGATATATCTCTCAATATATTTTTCTCAATAAATTCCCAACTCCATCAACTTTCCAACTTATATTCTCACATCCATTTCAAGTTATTTCTCTAGTATTAAAGCATTAAAATACCTTTTATCCATCATCCAAATACATTAAAATATTGAATAACATTTTAGGAATCATTTCTTTACATTGAACACTTTAACATCCAAATTTTCAACTATCCATCTTTCTTGCATCTTTTTAATTTCAATCACTTTAATTTCATTACCAAGCCTTATATCACTTCCTCAAACAATTAAAATCAACTTAAATACATGTAGAAATACAATGATCCATACACTAATATATGTGTACATATCCAACAACACAATCAATTTATATTTCTTTCCAAGATTTCATTTCCTTCATCATAATTTCTCACATATCAATTCATTTAATCATCCAAATAATTCCATCACCTCTACTTTTGTAATTTAATCACAAACTAGTATATGACAACTTCATCATCCTCTTCATGTCAAACCAAAATAATCACACATAAATAACTCAATATTATCACTTAACCAACTACAACTTGAAACTAAGAAAAACCAATCCATTTCATCAAACTTTGATGATCAAACCCTAACCCTTACCTCTCCAAATCTTGATCCTCTTCTTCACTTCCAAGCTTAGATTAATGATGATCAACCTTGATTTAGTCCATAGAATCCATCAAAACCCCATATAAATCAATAACTTTAAAAGTTCATCAAACAACCATGAAATCACTTCCACTTACCTTCAATCTTTCTTGTAGGAACTTGATGGATTTGAGAGGTTATCAAGGTGGGATCAGCTCTTCTTCTTCTTCTTCTTCTTCTTCTTCTCCTTCTTCACGGCTGCAGCTTCCTCTCCTTTCCTCACGATTTCAGCTCATGCACGGTTAGCTCTCCTTTTTCTTCTTTTCGATTCTGTTTCGCTCTCCTGATTTCAGCTTGTTTTGGACGATTTTTAGCCCCTCTCAACCGACCTATTCATCCTTCAATCATCCACCATGCATTCACTTATATACCAGCCCTCATTCAATGCCAAAATTGCCTTTAAATTAATTCCAAAATCACACAAATGCCATTAGACATGGATGAGTGCATGTGATTGGTTAATATTATCATCCATTTAATCAATAACAACTCACTCCACCTCTTAATGCAATCTTAACTACTCTTTTGCTTTTTAACTTTAAGATGTCTTAACACCATTGGCCTTCACACAAGCACATGGATTGTGCTTCTTTAATGTATATCTTCTCCTACACACTTACTAATACATTTAACTTAAATTTTAATCCTCCTCTAACACCAATAAATTCCAAAAATATTCCATGATTATCCTATCATCAAATTGATCATGCAATACTCTAATTGGGTATCTTAACATTTAATTTAATGCTTCGAAAAAAAAATTCAATCGGTTATAAACTCATTAAAATTCACAACGTTTTTCACAAGGATGTTTTTATCAATAAATATTCGGAACCTTTAAAATCCATTTAAACGAACTCATTTTTACTCCGTTTCAGTTTCTGATAACTCTAATTCATATTTCGGGGCTTATGATGTCCTAAGTCCGTTTTCTGAAAATCACTATTCACGAGGATACTATTCACCGAAAACATTATTCATCGAAAAATTTTTATTTCGCGAAACTTAAGGAAATTCTCATTTCTCGAAAATCACTATTTACTCAAAATCACTATTCCGTCCGAAAATACTATTTATCTGGAAAACATTATTTCTCCTAGGGAAATGAAATTCTGGGTTTTACATTCAACTTCTCTATATAGAAAGTTGGGTTGATGATCTTTCTATGTTTAGCCCATTTGTCACCATCCTAGCTTGACGGTCCAATTGCCAATAGCTTTGCAAGTGGATTTGTGTTCACATTCAGGAAGTCATTGATTCTGTTAAATTTATCTTTTATTTGATCTGGCTTCATTATGTTTACTCTTGGAATCAGACCAATCCACATGAATGAATTCTTGCCTGCAATATTTCCCCAACTATATCATTGACATAATCATTACATATTAACATTATTTTATTGGGCATTTTCACATTTTTGAAAGTGTTCTTCAAACCGGATAGGTTTTCAGATGGAATTTCAAAGGCGACTAGGAATCAGGTTTCATTCATTCCATTTGGATGAGGTCCTAGAATTTCCATTGGACAAAATTTTACTCTAATAAAGGCTAAAATGGCTTTGGCAATGATTCTACAAAGCTTTTCATTTGAGTTATTCTCATCATATGTTCATGCTCCTCACCTAGTTTTAACCTTTTAGCCACAACATGGAGCTTAACTAATTATAAGAAAATTATACTATGAATATATACTTTACCAAATGTTGGTAAATAAGCTTTTCATTTATATATAAGAATGTCTAAATATTAGCATGACATTTACAATGTACCTATTTTTGCAATGAGAGTGGATTATTTCTACTGGTATATTGAAATAGAAGGCTTGTAATAATATATGTTCATTTTAGTTCTGATTAGAAAAGGAAAATGTGCCGATGGAAAACTTCATTTTAGTTTCTATATTTTCAAAAACTATAACGATTTTTAAACATGAATTAAAAAATAATGTAATATTCCCTAAAATTTTGTAAATAGATGGAAAACTTATTTGCCAACATTTGGTAAAGTATATGTTCATATTATAATTTTCTTATAATTAATTGAGCTCCAAGTTGTGGCTAAAAGGTTAAAGCTAGGTGAGGAACATGAACATATGATGGGGACAACTCAAATGAAAAGCTGTGTAGAATCATTGCCAAAGCCATTTTAGCCTCTATTAGAGCAAAATTTATTCCAATGCAAATTCTAGGATCTCATCTAAATGGAAAGAATGAAACCTGATTCCTGGTCACCTTTGAAATTCCATCTGAAAACCTATCCAGTTTGAAAGGCACTTTCAAAAATATGAAAATGCCCAACAAAATAATGTTAATATATAATGATCATGTCAGTGATACAGTTGGGGAAATATTGCAGGCAAGAATTCCTTCACGTGGATTGATTCAATACCAAGAGTAAACATAATAAGCCAAATCAAATAAAAGATGTATTTAACAAAATCAATGACTTCCGGAAAGTGAACACAAATCCACTTGCAAGGCTACTGGCAACTGGACCGTCAAGCTATGAGGGTGACAAATGGGCTAAACATAGAAAGATCATCAACCCAGCTTTCCAAGTAGAGAAATTGAAGCTCATGTTGCCTGTTTTCTATTATTGCTACAATGACATGCTTTGTAAAAGGGACAAGTTGATGAGTGAAAAAGGATAATGTGAGTTGGATGTATGGCCTTATCTTGTAAGCTTGACAAGTGATGTCATTTTTTTTTTTTTATCAAACTTACAAGAAAAGGCCATACATCTAACTCACATGATCCCTTTTTACTCATCAACTTGTCCCATTTGCAAAGCATGTCATTGCAGTAACGGTAGAAAGCAGGCAACATGAACTTCAACTTCTCTACATGGAAAGTTGGGTTGATGATATTTCTATGTTTAGCCCATTTGTCACCATCCTAGCTTGACGGTCCAGTTGCCAACAGCCTTGCAAGTGGATTTGTGTTCACTTTTGGGAAGTCATTGATTCTGTTAAATATATCTTTTATTTGATCTGGCTTGTTTATGTTTACTCTCGAAATCAGGCCAATCCACATGAAGGAATTCTTGCCTGCAATATTTCTCCTACTATATCATTGACATGATCATTACATATTAACATTATTTTGTTGGGCATTTTCACATTTTTGAAAGTGTTTTTCAAATCGGATAGGTTTTCAGATGGAACTTCAAAGGTGACTAGGAATCAGGTTTCATTCTTTCCATTTGGAAAAGGTCCTAGAATTTGCATTGGACAAAATTTTGCTCTAATAAAGGCTAAAATGGCTTTGGCAATGATTCTACAGAGCTTTTCATTTGAGTTATTCCCATCATATGTTCATGCTCCTCACCCAGCTTTAACCTTTCAACCACAACATGGAGCTCAATTAATTATAAGAAAATTATAATATGAATATATACTTTACCAAATGTTGGCAAATAAGTTTTCCATCTATTTACAAAATTTTAAGGGATATTAGATTTTTTTTAAATTCATGATTAAAAATCTTTATAGTTTTTGAAAATATAGAAACTAAAATGAAATTTTCCATTGGCACATTTTCCTTTTCTAATCAGAACTAAAATGAACATATATTATTGTAAGACTTCTATTTCAATACCGGTAGAAATAATCCACTCTCATTGTAAAAATAGGTACATCGTAAATATCATGCTAATGTTTAAACATTCTTATATATAGATGGAAAACTTATTTGCCAACATTTGGTAAAGTATATATTCATATTATAATTTTCTTATAATTAATTGAGCTCCATGTTGTGGTTGAAAGGTTAAAGCTGGGTGAGGAGCATGAACATATGATGGGGATAACTCAAATGAAAAGCTCTGTAGAATCATTGCCAAAGCCATTTAATCCTCTATCAGAGCAAAATTTTGTCCAATGCAAATTCTAGGATCCTATCCAAATGGAAAGAATGAAACCTGATTCCTGGTCGCCTTTGAAACTCCATCTGAAAACCTATCCAGTTTGAAAAGCATTTTAAAAAATGTGAAAATACCCCACAAAGTAATGTTAATATGTAATGATCATGTCAGTGATATAATTTGGGAAAATATTGCTGGCAAGAATTCCTTCGTGTAGATTGGTCCAATACCAAGAGTAAACATAATAAAGCCAGATCAAATAAAAAATATATTTAACAGAATCAATGACTTCTCGAAAGTGAACACAAATCCACTTTCAAGGCTGCTGGCAATTGGACTATCTAGCTATGAGGGTGACAAATGGGCTAAACATAGAAAGATCATCAACTCAACTTTCCATGTAGAGGAGTTGAAGCTCATGTTGCCTACTTTCTACTATTGCTACAATGACATGCTTTGCAAATGAGATAAGTTGACGAGTGAAAAAGGATAATGTGAGTTAGATATATGGCCTTATCTTGTAAGTTTGACAAGTGATTTCATTTTTCTTATCAAACTTACAAGATAAGGCCATACATCTAACTCACATGATCCCTTTTCACTCGTCAACTTGTCCCATTTGCAAAGCATGTCATTGCAGCAATGGTAGAAAGCAGGCAACATGAGCTTCAACTTCTCTACATGGAAAGCTGGGTTGATGATCTTTCTATGTTTAGCCCATTTGTCACCCTCCTAACTTTATGGTCTAGTTGCCAGCAGCCTTGCAAGTGGATTTGTGTTCACTTTTGGGAAGTCATTGATTCTGTTAAATATATCTTTTATTTGATCTGGTTTTATTATGTTTACTCTTATAATTAAACCAATCCAAGTGAAGGAATTCTTGCCTGCAATATGTCCCCAACTATATCATTGACATAATCATTACATATTAACACTATTTTGTTGGGCATTTTCACCTTTTTGAAAGTGCTTTTCAAATCGGATAGGTTTTAAGATGGAGTTTCAAAGGCGACCAGGAATTAGGTTTCATTCTTTCCATTTGGATGGGGTCCTAGAATTTGCATTGGACAAAATTTTGCTCTAATAGAGTCTAAAATGGCTGTGGCAATGACTCTATAGAGCTTTTCATTTGAGTTATCCCTATCATGTGTTCATGCTCCTCACCTAGTTTTAACCTTTTAGCCACAACATGGAGCTCAATTAATTATAAGAAAATTATAATATGAATATGCACTTTACCAAATGTTGGCAAATAAGTTGTCCATCTATATATCAGAATATTTAAACATTAGCATGAGATTTACGATGTACCCATTTTTGTAATGAGAGTGGATTATTCCTACTAGTATATTGAAAAAGAAGACTTATAATAATATATGTTCATTTTAGTTCTGATTAGAAAAGGAAAATATGCTAATGGAAAATTTCATTTTAGTTTCTATATTTTTAGAAACTATAAAGTTTTTTAATCATGAATTAAAAAAATAATCTAATATTCCCTAAAATTTTGTAAATAGATTAATGAGTCCCTTTGACCAAAAATCTCAAGGTCAAACTTAATAGAACATATAAAAAGTCCATTCTATTGCTATGATTAAAAATATATAAAATAGTAAGTAATTAAAAGAAAACAAAATTGATTTTTACTGTCCATTTCAAAAATGGAAGGTGCAAAATAAAACTAATAAAATTAAATTAAAACAAAATGAAAAAAAAAAATTTAAAAAGTTACATTTGTTCTACCTTAGATTGTGACAATTTCGTTTTTGTGACAATCTAGTTTGAAAATGACTTGGTGAACCTTGATCATCACAATTTTGTTATCATTACATGGTCACGATTTGGTTGCAAACCAGATTGTGATGATCTAGTGAAACCAAATCATGATGATTGGTTTCAAACTAGGTCATTGACATTTTATAAGTTTGATTTTTTGTAATTGATCTTATTTCATGATAAAATACTCTTTTATACTTATAGATTAGCTTTATAAATTTTGAAAGTTAGTTATTGAAGATTTAATATGAGGCTTGAAGCTCAAGGAGTTTTAAAACACAAAATGATTTTGAAAGTTAGTTATGGTTGGATGCTTATTCATGTCCATACTTTTAGTTTGAAGTTAGTTTTTAACCTATAAGAGTGCATTAGTGTTCAAGTTTACAACTTTAAGTCTAAAAGAGAGTGTAGTTTGCCCCTTTTTAAAAAGTTCTTTTTGGAGACAGTTTCTTCAAAAAATAAAAAATATATAGTCTTAGATGTCAACTAACCATAGGAAAAAATTGTGAACCAAAAAAAGGTTGAATGAGGAAGATATGAACAAAACAGTAAAAGTGTGTGAGACTAGACACTTACTAGTGGGTGCACCGCTCAAGTGATAAGGCCTACAAGCCAACGACAACACATTACCATTGATCACTAAGATCACTACTCAATAGTCATCCAGATCATTTGAGCGATTTGTCAAGTCTAATATGCCCTTTTTCCTTCCAATTTTTACTTTCAAACTCATTTTATGTGTTTTCAATTGCCAATTTTTTAAAATATTCTTGCAAAGTAGCGAAATAGATTTTAGGAAGGATAAATATGAAAATACCAAGTTAGAAGTTAACTCTTCTTAGTCTTTTCTAGTTTGTATTCCTAGTTGAATTTCAATTCTAACTAATGTTAGGAATTTTAGAGAAGTCTTTATTGGTTTTGACTTTGACATGTCTACATTATAAATAGGTGTCTCTTTTTATTTTATTTTTTTAAAAAAATAGAAAAAAAAAGGAGAATAGGTGTCGCTTTCTTTTATAAATTATGGTTGCTCTTTCTTTTAATTACTTACTTTTTGAGAGCATTTTTGTGTGAGTTTCTTTATTTTTAAGTCAAGGTTCTTTGTATGAGTGTTGTCATTATATCTAGGCTATTTATGTGAGTGTTTTCATTGCATCTAGGCTTATGTAGAGTGTCTTGATCAAACATTATATTTGATTTGCATACATCGTGTGTGTTGAAAGGGAAAATCAATTTAAGATTATGTGGAAACATGAATTTTAAAAACTTTTTCAAAACTAAAAAGTATTTGATTGATGCTAGCAATTACAATTCAATAATTCTAAATTGATAATATCGAATCTTACATTGCATGAAGATTGAATTGATTCCTTTTGGTTTGCATATTCTTCACCACTTGATCTACCTTGCTATAACTCTTTACTAAGAAACCATGTGTGGGCACGATTGTATAAAATCTATTCACTTTCATTTCACAGTAGAAATTCTGCAACAAAAAGAAAACAAAGAAGGCTACACAACCATGAAACGTTCGGGCTACCCTTCTTGTTGATTGATGATGTATGGCTAACTATAACTCTTTCTAGGATTTTTGGTTTTCTTTTGTGATATATGACTAGGGTGAGCAAAAATATGGGTTAGGTCAAAAAATTAATCAATTGATTTTTGAATATAAAACATCCTTTTATATTAATCGATTTAGGGTTATTTGATTTGACATGAAAACATATTTCTTTATTAATTAGAAATTTAATTTCCAATTTAGAAAATCTAATTCATAACTAAATGATTTAATTTCCAAATTGGAAAATCTAATCTGTAATTAGATGATCATTTTTTCAATTGGAAAATCTAATTAAAAATTAGATTATCCAATTTCTAAATTAATGAAGATTGATAATCTTCCATTAATTAAATTTGACCTTTTCAAATCTCATGATTATTAAATTAAATGATTCAAAATCATTCTTAATTTATCTAGTCACATGGATTTGAACTCATAATCTTTGTAGAAAAATAATTTAATAAGAATAATATTACACTTTCAAAAAAATTGCCTAAAAATTTCACCCAAATTATGCAACAAGTTGATTTGTAGCTACCACATTAATTTTGGGATGATGTATTGATGATACGGTAGTTACACATAAGCTTACCATATCATTTGAGCAATAAATTTGGATAATTTTTTGGATAGTGAAACATTACTCATATAATAATTAATAATTCATCATTATTAATTAAACAATCATTAATTTAAATAATCAAAAAGGATAATTTTAATTTTCCCTTATAATTTATAAAAATAGACAAAAAACCCTAGATAGATTTTTTGGCTATTTTTATAAACAGAAGAGGCTCTTTTTTTTATTATTTTGCTATTTTTATAAATTATAGGAGATTTTTAATAATTTTTGAAGTCAGTGGTATTTTGGCTAGTATGCCTAACTTTAGAGAGAAATTAGAATTATCCCTTGTTTTAATTGGATTGCACTGTGTCTTAGCCCTCCTTTTCATCTAATATCCCTACAAATTCAAGCTGCTTATATAAGATAGCTTGAACAAGGTAAAAGAATGAATTGTAGTCTCCTGTCTACCAAACACGACCGTTGATATATATATATATATATATATATTTAAGCTTCTCCTAATTCTTGTATATATGTAATCAGATCTATGACTTTTGAACTAGAGAGTTAAGGCAATTGTCTTGGAGAATTGAGTTGTTGATGCCAAAAAATGGACACGCCAAATTACAACAACAATAAATTGAAATAAGTTACCAAGGTGATTTGATTTGTTGAGAAGGATTGTCGAAATCCCCTTAGATACTCTTATTCCCCTCCCCAAAAGGATATTCTCCCTTGGAAATATTGTTGTTCCCCTTAGCTACTTGCAAAATAAGCATAGAGGTTAAGGGTCATTGGATCTTCTCCAACCAAAACCTTCTGACGCTTAAATTAGTGTGGTTTTCAAAAGGAAAACCCCCTGGTAGCTATGTTAAGAGGAAGAAGATATATGAGTATAATGGTAAGAAGAAATGAGAATCTAGACCATTGTATGGTGAGAATCCTAGAATAACAATTAATATTTTGAGGAAATTTCTTTTTGGAGGCCTTCTCACACATTAGAGAACTCTAGGATATCTCTTGAATTACTTCCCTCCTCTTGAATAGTGGTGTGGTATTTATGGTGTCTTGGTCTTCTAGCATTTGTCCATTTCCCTCCATTTTCCTCGATTAGCTCCCTTATATACTCCCTTAGCTTAGTCTTTGTGAGACCTGAAATTTCATTTCCCTGAAAGGAATAGTATTTTCCGGATAAATAGTATTTTCGGATGGAATAGTATTTTCAGATGAATAGTGAGTTCGTGTGAATAGTATTCTTGAGTGAATAGTGATTTTCGGGAAAAAGAAAATTTCCTTAAGTTTTGCGAAACAAAAATTTTTCAGTGAATAGTGTTTCTGATGAATAGTATCCGTATGAATAGTGATTTTTTGGAAATTGGACTTAAGACATCATAAGCCTCAAAATATGAATTAAAGTTATCAGAAACTGAAACGGAGCAAAAATGAGTTCGTTTAAATGGATTTTAAAGGTTCAGAGTATTTATTGATAAAAATGCCCTCGTGAGAAATGTTGTGAATTTTAATGAGTTTATAATCGATTGAATTTTTTTCAAAGCATGGAATTGGAAGTTAAGACACCCAATTAGAGTATTGCATGGTCAATTTGATGGTAGGATGATCATGGAATATTTTTGGGATTTATTGGTGTTAAGTGAAGAATTAAATTTAAATTAAGAAATTGATAAAGGTTGCATGAGAAGATATGTATTAAAGAAGCACAATCCATGTGCTTGGATGAAGGCCAATGTTGTTGTGCCGTTTTTAAGTCAAAAAGTAAGTGATGAGTTAAGATTGAATTAAAAGAGGGGATGAGATGTTGATAATTAAATGGATGAAACAATTGACCAATCAAATGTATTAATGCATAACTAATGGCATTTGTGTGAATTTAGAATTATTTTAAAGGCAAATTGGGCATGGAATAAGTGCTAGTATATAAGGGATGCATGGTGGATGATTGAGTGAGAGATAAGTTGGTCGAGAGGAGAAAGAAATCGTGAGATACAAGCTGGAAATAGAAGCAGAACTGAGAGGGAGAGAGAGAGCTGCAGGCGTGAGCTGAAACCGTGAAGAAGAAGAAGATGTTTGCAGCCGTGAAGAAGGAGAAGAAGAAGAAGAAGAAGGAGAAGAAGGAGAAGAGATGATCCACCCCTTGAAGCCTCTCAAACCCATCCCTCTTCATCAAGAAAAGTGGAGGTGAGTTGAAGTAAGTTTATGTTTGGTTGATGGATTTTTAAAGTTATTGAGTTATATGAAGTTTTAATGAATTTTATGAACTAAATCAAGGTTTATTATCATCAATCTAAGCTTGGAAGTGAAGAAGAGGATTTAGGAGTCTTGGATCAAGGTTTTGTAAAGGTAAAAGTTATGGTTTGTTAGTTAGATTTGATGATAGTAATTGATTCTTTTAGTTTAAGGTTGTAGTTGAATTAATGGATGAATTGTTGAAGTTTATGTGTGATTATTTGGGTTGGAAATAAAAAGGATGGATGACGTTGTCATATATTAGTATGTGAGTAAATGATAAAAGTATTGGTGATGAGATTGTTTGGATGATTAGATAAAATCATATATAAGATTTATGTTGATTGAAAGGAAATCTTGAAAAGAAATATTAAGTGATTGTGTCGTTGGATATATACATGTATATTAGTGTATGGATAATTGTGTTTTTGCATATATTTAAATTGATTTTAATGCTTGAAGAAGTGGTATAAGGTTATGGAATGAAAATGAATTGGTTGGTATCAAAGAATGCAAGAGAATTGGAAATTGGAAAGTTGGATAATTATGTTGGTTAAGGTTAAGTGTGAGAGTAAAATTGTCATCCAATAAATTTTATGTGCTTTGATGATGATTATAAGATGTTTGAATGCTTTAATGCCAAAGAAATAAATGGAAATGGATGTGAGAATATTAGTTAGTAAGTTGATGGAGTTGTGAATTTATTGAGAGAATGTATTGAAGGATAAAGTAAATGGCTAGTTAATATATATTATTGGAAATTTATGTGAGGGAATGATAGAATTCTTGAGTGAATTATTATATGTGTTTGGATGGTGATTATGATGTGTTTGATTACCTTAGCACCAAAAGAAATTAATTGCATTTGAAGTGAGATTATTAATGGAAGATAAGGTAAAGTGGGGAATGTATATCAATATATATATATATATAGATTAAGCTAGATTAAGTGATCTTTTGGCAATTGATGTGTTGGATTAAAGTGAACAAATTGTTGGATGGTTGAATAAGTTTAAATGCAAAAATTTTGGATTAGAAAGTGATTGGAAGATTGTCAAGAATATAATGTTGTTATGTATTGGTGTATGGAATTTTAATGAAGTTAAAATTGTGGTGTATTCATGAATCCTAAACCAAGATTTTGGTTGGATTAAATTGTAGGAAAATCTCAAGAATCAAAAGGAAGTGTTGGAGTGGTGGTGAAGTAATTGGAAGTAAATTGTGAGTGGTTTTATTTTAAAAGTTTTGATGAATTTATAAGTTGATTATCCATCTTAGCAACCATGTATTTTAGTATTGAATTGTTTTAATAAGAAGTTATTTACCTTATTTCAAGTTACTAAGTTGAACCAAATGGTTGCATATTTTTAAGTTTTATCATGCATGAATATTACTTGAACTTATATGCTAACTTTATTCATTATTAAGCAAAGTAAAAATAGTAAGCTTTTAATATGTATATACATGCATGAATTCAAGTTGAGAAGATATTTCGGAAGTAATTTCGATTACAAAGTTGAGATTAGAAAAGAAATTTATAATATGAGAATTGAGTTATTTAATTGTTATTTTAGTAAAAGAGTTTCTTATGCAATTTCATATTTAATTTAGCATGTCACATATTTTATATGAATTGCATGAATATTTTTATTCAATTGCAATTATGATCATTTGAGTATTAAAGCAATTTAGTATATTGAGTAATTATATTCGAGAATTTATACATGCTCAAGTTATTTATAAAGGATAGGCTTCGACCTTAGAAAAGTAAAGTTTTATTTCAAGAAATTAAAGAAAAGAAAAGTACGATTTTTTATTATAAAAAGATTTTAGATGTCTTTGCTTTACCCTAGCCCCCAGAGATTACCGGCCAAAGTACCGTATACGTGTATGGTAAGAGTGGTTGGGAAAGTCAGTCACTAACTTGGGGGGGATTGAGTCTTGAGTCAGTGAGTCGCCCTCTGCACGTATATAGTAGCGTAGAATTGTCTGATGTTGGGAGGGGATTGTAACCCCAAGAGTTTTCCCACATCTGCGACTACGCCTAGTAGCATCCCCGAGCTCCTGTGGCGTTGAGAGATTCCGTCACAATGGAGCTAAGTTTCCCTGGGTTGCCTTTGACGAGATAAAAGAGAAAAGTTTGTCAATAGACGTAAATTTTATTAAATTAGAAATTATTTCCAATTTTGAGAAATAAAGAAAAGTTTATAAGAATTTATTTGTTTTTGTACTTTTAATAAAGTTATTATAAAATTTTAGTTTTATGAATTATTTCGGGAGGACATATATATATGTATTAAAAAAAAAAAAAGAAGGAAATTTTAGTTAACAGTTAGCCGCTCACTGAGTTTTATACTCACCACTCTATTTTCGTATTTTTGAAAAATCCTCCCCAGGTACAGGAACGAGCCGTCAACCAGAAGAGGCTCCATCGGACGCGTAAGTGGCCCGACGTAACGGCATCACTGCACAAGTTTACTTTGAAAGTGTATGTCATGCATTACATTCCCTTTTGATGGAAATATTTGTAAATAATATTTTGGATTGTATATAGCTTTGTGTTTTTATAAAATTAAATTATATATTTATGTTGACTAAAAATGAAGTATATTTATGGACTTTAAATTGAAAAATATTGTGGTTGGATTGTGGAAATGATTTGAGGGCCTGAGGCCCAGTAATGGAGAAATGTTTGATATAGAAGTGTTAAATTTTGAAATTTGCAGGGCAGTATGTTCGGAAAACAGCTGTTATGCTGCCCAAATTTTTATAAATTCATTTTATAAATGTTCAAAATAAAAAGAAAAATTTTCTCACGTTTCTGCATTAACAGAAAGTTTAAAAAAAATAAACAGCGTAGCTTTACGGGAACTTTCCAGTTGGATCAGATATCCGCTGGAGGGCTACTGTAAGGCGGCCGACAGACCTAGTAAGGAGAGAGGCTAGTCAGTCTTCTATGTCTTATTGTCTTCACTTCTTTTATCCAATTGCTTTCACCTTTCCCAAGTTTCTTGCCTCGAGTTTGACTGGCTTAGCTGGGTGAGACACATGACTCCTTCTTGTTTGTTAGTCGCATTGATGCTCCACATGGCGTGCTCAACACCTTTCCTTTTTCCCACCTACCTCCTATCATCCATTGCTCCTACAACGGATCATTCTAAGTTTGAACCTAGGTCTAACTCCTGCGATTTCTTGACAATACAGCCTCTGTGATAATGTCAAGGAGATTTGCTAATTTTTTAAAATTGATTTTTCCTTGGCCTTAGCTCCCATCTTTCAGTTAGAGTAATATCAACATTTTGCAACCAAATTTTCTAAATAATCACATTTGGGCCTCCTTTTCAAGGGGAATTGCCATTTTACGAGCTTCATTTTAGGCTCAATTCCAATTAGTTAGAATTCAAATAACTTAGACCAATTGAATTGTGGGGAGTTAAATTTTCCTCCTAACATGAGTGTTTCTGGTTTCCAAATCACTGACAGGTGACTGTTTGCTTTTTGTTTTACTTTATAAGGATAATTTTGCCTAAAATCTAAAATTAGTGCTATATAAACTCAAATTATTAATATGATGATAATACCAAAACCCAGTAAATTAAGAGCGCTATTTAAAATTTTACTCCAATATAATAATATACTTGATGGAGCAATTTGACATGAATCTTTCTATTCCTCAATCACTTCTTGCACACTTACTATGGTAGCGTATCCCACATTTCAACCTTTTTCCTTAATGTATTCACTAAGCATGTCGAATTAACAGAGTCCCCAATCATAGCCATTTAGTCTTTGATTGATTCTTTAATCAGGTTAAAATTAAGTACGATTTCATATTCTTAACCGAGGCTTTTATTATGAAAACTCGAGTAAAATAGGGGTGTTTTAATGTTTTATGAGTGTTTTGTGTAGAAATTGAATGAAAAGACTTATTTGTAATTTTTTGAGGTAGGAGTTAAATTTTGAAAAGTTAAGGGGTCTTTTTGTAATTTAGCTATAGACCATAACAGTAGGTTATAAACCCATAACCTAAACCAGCGTGTGCAGCCTATTTTGTCACTATAAAAACATAACTAAAGAGAGGTTCAAGTAGAAAAGAGGCAGCAGACACAACATAACTTTGCAGATAAGGTTAGAGAGAGTGTTGAAACATGATTTAATGGAAGATTTCGAAGGCGAAAAGTACTATAGATTTTTGTATTTCGAAGCGTCCCTTAAACTAGATTTCATGTTATGTACAACAGCTTGTGTAGAACATTTTGAATAACCAACAATAGACCTAAAAAACTCAATTGTAAAAAAGAGTGTGAAAGGTTTTAGAGTAGTATTAGAGAGTCTTTGAGGCTGCATTTGTTGTCTTCATCAACGTGAGTTTTTAGAGTCAAGAATCATCAATCATCACCAACAACTCGGGTGCTACAATAGAAGAAAAAGCATTTTTCAATGAGAAATTCTTTTTTTTTTCTCTCTTAAATTTTATTTGTTTAATTTGATGTTGGTTGATTATTTCTTGATTGTTTTATTTTGTAAAATGTCAATGGTGAACTAAATTATTTATCTAGGATTACGATATAACTCGAAATCCATGAACTCACCTATATAATATTATTTTTAATTTAATTATCATATTTTGTGTTCCGTTCTATTCTACTCTTAATGTTTCTAAATTAATTGATCACTAATTTAGTTTGTTTGATAACTGTAAATGCGTTTGACTGTGTTTAGATTTGAAATAGGATGACATGAATTACATAGGATAGACATATACTTGTGTGGTTTGTGTGGTCACTAATAAGTCATTGAATGTTTAATGTGCTTAGGTTGATTAATCGCCATAGACATATAGTCGATTAATTAATTTAGGTAAATCCATTATTTAAAAACTCGGCAATTTTCGTCGAGTTCTCGTCGGGTTCTTGCAGATCGGTAGTCCGCCGATCCGAGAACCACCAGATCGGATGTCCTGCTCGCCGAATGTGGACCCTCGGCCCAACTCGGCTCAACTCGGCCCAACTCGGCGAGTCTAATCATCACAAAATCGACCGGAAATCATCCCAAACTTCACCCAAAATCATCCTCAAAGTCCAAAATCATCCTTAAAATCCAATATTTCCAGCAAAACAAGCACAACACACATAACAGAAAATTAAAAAACTAACTACTAACTATCGCCGGTGACGACAACGACAACAACTTGAAGGAAGAAGACGTCAATGACATATAGGCAGAGAGAAGGAGAGTGGCCGTCGTAGATGAGAGAGAAGACTATTTAAAATGGCCGGCGAGTCAGTGACAATGAAGAGGGACTGGTTCGACTTCGGCAACGGCAACGACGACATCGCACCTGAACCGAAACGGCGATGGCTGTTGGAGAGAGAAGAGGGTTGAGAGAGGAGAAGGGAGACCGGAAGAGAGAGAGAAGATGAGGGTTTGAGAGTGACATCAACCTTAAATAGTGTGTGAATAATTTCGCCATAGTCCCTGAAGTTTATAAAAATGTCATTTTATGCTTTCAAACTTAAAAAATTATGATTTACCCCTTAAACAGTACTTTCCGAGTACTCACTGATTACTCGCCGAGTTGTCGAGTACTCGCTGCTCGCTGCCTCACCGGTCGAGTAGCGAGTTTTGGAACATTGGGTAAATCTACTTGACTATTTGAAAGAGGCTTGTGGATAATATAGTGCTCGATCAATCACATGATGAGAATGAATTAATTATAATACATTAATATAGGTTGAGTGAATTGGTAGGGTAAAGTTGTAATCCTAGACTTAATTTTCAATTGGTTGTAATTTAGTTTAGTTACTTGTTTATTCTTCATTATTTTTATTTTTGTTTTTATTTTCAAATTATTATTTTTATTCTTTATTGGTTTTTATTCAAGTAGCCAAAAATTCTCCCTTTAGTTACCAACATAAAACACCCTTTTATAATGGTAAGTTAGAGTTTTTTCAATTTAACAAGGAATACAATTTCCTATTTAAATTAGAAAACATAGTTCATATCTAATATGAAATCAAATTCCTTATTGGTCTAGAACTTTTACTTTTAATTTAATATGGAATCTAATTCTTATTAAAAAATTTTTAATTCAATTTAATATGAAATCTAATTCCAATTAAATCAAATTACTATTTCCATTAATTAAAATTTTTTTCATTAAATTAAATGATTCTAAATTATAAATAATTTAATGACACCATGTAAAATTGAACCCATAATCTTTACAGATAATAATTAACATTTAATTAAATAATTACATATATTTAAATAATCAAATTATTTAAATAATTCGTGAACATGTCCATGTGATATTAATAATTGGACAATCCAATTATATTCTTTCATTTATTTCTTTATGTGGTTGTGAGCTAGCAAGGGGACCAAATGGACCTACAATTTGAGCTCCAATAATATCGGAATTATTAATTAAACTCTTTAATTGAATAATTCACTATTATTAACCTTAGAGTTACTCCACTAAAAACCTAAAGTTGCACTATCAAGATTGTAGATATTTTACACAATCTGAATTTTCAGTGTCCATCGATTTAATTATTTCATATGGTTCGATCCTCCACAAGTAGTTCATAATTAGAGTTAGATCATTAAAGTCCGTTATACCTTTCTAATTATATCTTATTCCAATAACTACCATTGATTCTCTAATGAACAATATATCCATAACAACTTATGAATTTATCTTTCCGTTTAATCATAAACAGAAAGTCGAGCGCTCTTATTATTTAAGACCCGAATCAATACTTAAAGGAACTACTCATCTACTTCTCGCAAGAAGAAGTGGATTCCATTATTGTGTAAAATGTTCCCAGTCATTTATTAAATCACATCTCCAAAGTATGAAGCTTATTGACCGTATATCTATAACAGTCTCACCCATGTAAATTAAAAGATATAACTCAATAAATAGGAGTTTATAAAACACTCAGAATTAAGATCAATCCATATATGATCATCTAATTGATAAATATGAATTTCTTTATTTTAACGGATATTAATAAGAAATTCATTTTATCGTGGTCCAGTCCTATATAATCTCTATTATATAAAGCTTCTCCATTTTCATATCGCCACATGAACGATCTCGGATAAGATAATTACATCAAATACAAAATGGACCGCAGCTGTAGATTTACCACAAGTAAGGTATCCAGCTTTATTTGCTTTCTACGGACTCTTTAAATTACTGATCTTAAACTAAAACCTCTTGTATATAACACTTATATACTTAGTTTGAGATTACATAAGTAATCATGGATGTTACATGATATTTGTATGAAGCAAACATTTTATAAATGCATATAAAAATAAATATATTTTATTTATTATTTAATTTAAACATTTACAAATTACAAGTTCTTAGGGCATATAACCCTAACACCTTTATGCTAACATTTTTTATTTCATTTTTCTTTCTTGCATCATTTTTATTTTCACTTTGTTTTTAGGATTTTATTTTATTATTTTTCCTAATACTTATACTATTGTAATGTGTGTTCTTGATTTCTTTTGTTTGTTAGAAAGCAATTGACTATTGAATGAGAATAAATTTGACATTAATAAAATCAATTTGTTCTGAACAGATTCAAATTGTGTAAGCATATACATACAATTTATCACATCATGCAGGATCTTCCCCATTTTATGATAAAAATAATCTCCTGTATAGAAATAGTTTACAAACTGATGTTCAGAAGTTTTTATGACAAAAATGATGAAATCACAATAAATAGACGACAAAAATTGCAGGTATAACTATTGATGACTATCAAACAACTTTAGTCCCCAATTCATATCCTCACAATGCCTCACATGAGGAACCAAGGCACCATTGTCTACATACTCTTTTGTCTTGCAATGATAAATTGGAGGAGAATGAAAACATGGCTCCATCGACATGACTCTACCACATGGAGGATCTGGGGCAGCCTGGTTCTCAATTTTGTACAGAATCCATGGCCTCAGACCCCCTAGACCTTGAGCCACATATCCAAAAGTTGACCATCCACTAGTCACCAACACATCACACATGCTTAGCAGATACATCTCGGCCCATGCCTTCATGTTGTGCATATTGTTTTCATACTTCTGCTCCTCTTCATGGCTAGGCTGGTACACCCCAACCACTTCTCCATTCACAGTTGGATGCGTCCAGTGCTTGTTCTTTATGTTCTCAAAGAAACCAGAATATAAGGATGTTACCAGAACAGCTTTGGAAATCGTCTGCTGGTTTTTTTCACCCTCAGAAGAAACTGTTCTTTTTGTGTCAATTTCTGGAAGTAGTTTTTCCTTCTTAGTACAGGATAAAATTTGATCCATGACAGACTGAAATGGACTTTTTCGAGTATCAATAATGCGGATTTGCATGCCAATTGTCTCATCTGCCTTGGAAAGATAAGCTTGGTAGTATCTTGTTATTAGTCCCCACACTTGATTTGAGGGGTGGAAAAGGTACCTACCCAAGTGGTGAAAAATAGTCTCTTTGTTTGGAAACAACTTGATCAATTCTTGCTCAAAAGACTGCATCAAAAATAGAGATGGCACAAAGTAATTATCTGTCCTCATAATCAACCAAGGCACTTCTCTCAAAAGAGCTTGATGTTCATCACAGAAAAAGAGCTTGTCATGATCATCATAATCATGCGCTAGATGGAGATACAAAGATGACAAATTCAACTCTTCTGAAAAAGAATTCATGACATTTTTCTTCAACAAGTTGCCATGACTACGAGCATACTTCTGATCAAAGCTACTGAAGTTTTTCCTGTAAGGAAAATCCATAGGCAGTGACCAGGATGTATCCAGAAAAGGCTCACAGAAGAGATCAGCCATGTCAGGTTGTTGTTCAATGAGCAGGACTCTGTTGGTGAGGAGTGCATAGAGAAAAGCTGAAGCAATTGTTAGGATTCTGTTTCCTAGGCCACTGTAAGCAATCCAGACAACATATTTACACTCTCCTGGCCTGGATTTGTTTCCTGAGAGGAGGAGGAGGAGTCTTTCTTTGTAAAGTTTTGAGTTTGGGCTAAAGAGTTTGTGAAGTTTCTCATAGTTTCTCAGCTTGGAAAGGAGGAATGTGGAAGGCTTGTGGGGTGAAGTTTTGTGATACAAAAAAGAAGAGTACCTACTAATGCAGGTCTCTTCAGGAAATCCTGGAGAGAGTAGCCCTCCAAGGAGTTTGTCTTTGGCCACTCTAGTTGATGCAGAAGATTGGTTTCCTGAACTTGGAAATTTGAGTATACTCATTTCTGAAACACACAATAAATATTTATTTCTTCAATGAGTCTCAAAATATTACCAATGAAAACAGCACTTGTGAACACAATAAACATGCAAAATCAATTCTTTTGACACCATCACTTTCACATAACAACATAAACAAGATTGCCCATTTATTAAACACTATAAAGGAATTGACAAAATATAAGGTGTACTTAGACTTACAAATTAAATACAACAAACAACCCTTATAGTCTAGTAGACGAGAAAATTTTTTATGAGACTATTTTACGGTTGATGTAATGAAACGGATCAATAAAATTATAGATAACTTGAAAATGATATATAGTCTTACCAGCAATTGATAGAGAAGAATTTTGGATTGGTTGAGAGATGGTGGTGGTGGCGGCCTTGGAAAGTGCAGTGTTTGATGAATTCAACAAAATAGGCTCTTTGTAAACCATCACTGCCAAGACTAGAAAAGGCAGAGCTACAAGGAAAGCAACCAACACTTTGGAAGATTTTCTCAAAATTAATCTAAACCTCTTCACTGAAACGTGAAAGGGTTCCATCATTTCTTGAAAATGTGCCAAGGTTGAAGACAATCTTCCTCTCAGTGTCATAAGATCCATTCTCTAATGTCACAGCTTCAATGTTCCCTACACTGCCGGATCCATGAAGACGTGTGCCACTTAAATTTTTTTTTTCCCTTTTCAAAAGACATTTTAAAAATGAAATTCAAAACAAGATATACCTGGATGGTTACAGATTCCATATATTAATTAAACTCTTCATTAGTATGTAATTAATATAATTATTGAACTTGTACTTACTTTCCAAAATTTCAATCTAATAGTAAATGGTGAAAATATCTTTTAGTAGAGATTTTCATATGGGTGTGGAATAAATCTTCTATGCAACATGGATACAACTCATTGTATTTACTGGTTTATTATTATTTTTTTTAAATTTATTTTTTTAAAAAAAAATTGATACAAATGAGCTAGGAAGTTGTTGGGTTGTGTCAAAACCTATTGTGAATAAGCATTGCAAATATGCATGGCCTCTTAACAAAATGATTGTGCTAAACCTCATCCTTCAATTAAGAGATTCGAGATTTAATTCTCACAAAATATATATTATAATTTGTGTAAATAGTTTTCTTCACTTATTATAAGAATATTTGTCACCAATTTGTGATGGTAGATACCGAAGTCATATAAATAGTAGTTGATTTTAGTAAATTTGATAAAAGTTCTTATTATGAAAATAATTGACTCCAACTCTTTAGAGCAATTATCCATGTTGTGAAAATAATTGTCACCATTTCATAAGAATAAATATCCAGATCAGACAGGTAGTGTTGGAGTTTGACAAGTCTTATGAGAGTACCTACATGAAAATAATTGTTATCAATTTGTGAGAGTAAATATCATGTTACACAAGTAGTGTTGGATCATGATAAGTCTCATGAGAGTAAATATTCAGATCGCACAAATAGCTTTTGATCTAGAGGCGGATCATGTCAGTTTTAATAATAATAATAATAAATAAATAAATATATAAATAAGCATTACAAACTCAGAAAACAACAACCTCCTTATAAATGTGGATATTTACATTTGATGGGATATGAATTCCCTCAATAAATATTTTTAGAAAAATGCACCCTATAACTAAAATGGAATATGCAATTTTATTGGTATTATTTATACAATTTATTTTTCACTTTAAAAACAAAATTATAAATGTAATTAACATGATCGGAAGAGGTTACTACTAATGAATATATCTTTGTTTGGTTTGCCAAGCAAGCTTAATTAATATTAAATGTAATGCTTATTGAAGACTTTGATTTGCTAGTCCATCATCCACATCGGGTGGACATCCAGGAACTTCACTTGATACATGAAAATAATTGCATGTTATCAATTTATGAGAGTAAATATCATGTTACACAAGTAGTGTTTGATCTTGACAAGTCTCATGAAAGTAAATATTCAGATTGTACAAATAGCTTTTGATCTAGAGGCGGATCATGTCAGTTTTAATAATAATAATAAATAAATAAATAAATAAGCATTACAAACTCAGAAAACAACAATCTCCTTATAAATGTGGATATTTACATTTGGTGGGACATGAATTTCCTCTATAAATATTTTTAGAAAAATGCACCCTATAACTAAAATTGAATATGCAATTTTATTGGTATTATTTATACAATTTATTTTTCACTTTAAAAACAAAATTATAAATGTAATTAACATGATCGGAAGAGGTTACTGCTAATGAATATATCTTTGTTTGGTTTGCTTAGCAAACTTAACTAATATTAAATGTGATGCTTATTGAAGACTTTGATTTGCTAGTCCATCATCCACACCGGGTGTACATCCAGGATCTTCACTTGATACATGGAAGAGATTCAACAACATGAATTGGAGGTTGATCTCAGGAGATTTATTGTAATCAAACATTATTTATGCAATGTAAATATTTATTTTCATAATTATGAAATAATTATTTCTACATGTATTTAGGAGGAGATGTGCAACCACTGTAGATTTAAATAGATGAGGTCTTGTAGACAATGGGCAGCTTAGTGAAAAGGCACATCCCATCTATCCATTAGATGATAGGTTCGATCCTCACCCCTCTCACTTTTGTATGGGCAGCCTTTCTTTGATTTCTAAGAGTAGTAATCTGAGCTATGCTATTAGAGTCTTCATCTAGGCTGGTCTCAGAAGTAATCTACCTCATAAAAGGTGTCAGTTAAAAAAATAAAATAGATGAGGTCTTCATGTAAATATGACAATTTGGATCATGACACGATAAGTCGTTGTGAATTCGCGAAAAATAAATGAGTATGAATTTGATTTAAACGAATTCGCGTTATAGTCATATCAACCCATATAACCTTTTTATCAAACGAATTGAGTTAGGTTTGCTTAATGGATTTGCGGGTTGACACGATTAATATGGTCAAATTATAATATTTATACATTATAGGGGTCAAATAGTAATTTTTATATATTAATAGGGCTAAAATGTTATTTAGGTTAAATAGACTAAACGGGTAAACGAATACACGAATTAATGAGTCAATGGGTTAACGAGTTTGAATTTTTTATGATTCAAGTAATAAACTAATTAGTCATGTCATATCATATCAACTTGTTTATAAACAAATTTGTATAGAATCTAAAAATATTGATCCGTTTATTAAACAAATTTGTATCGTGTTGATCAAATACATAAATGAATCATATCAAATCGAATCCAACTCAACTTGACATGCGAAACCGTTTTTGTCACCCTTATCTTCACATTGATTTTTTTTTTTTTTAAATTATATATAAAATTTTGAATATCATCAGTTTAATTTACGTGTCAAGATTTTGCATGAGTGAGGACAATGGAGGAATTCATCTATGTAACCGGCCATCATGCATGCCGCTCATTTATATTTAATAGTACCATATGATCATTTACTAATCATAGTTGCCATTCACATAATTGAAGAGGATATTTTAAAGACAAAATTATAAATTTGAAAGCTGTTTATCCAGTTAACCCATTGTATGGACAACATGATAGCAAATAAAGACTTATTTTTAGAATGTAGAATTTCATTACATATATATAAAATGAAATTCTACATTCTAAAAATAAAAATAAAAGAGTAGTACATTTATGTAACGGGAACATGCATGGTTATTTCTATTTTTACATGATATTCTTGCACCTTGTATTAACCTTTGAGAAATATACTGAATTTCTTTATTAATTCCATTTTAGTATAGTGATTTTTAAGCAATTGGTAATTATGCAAAAATCTCAAAGTGAGAGACTGATTTATCAACAGACTACAATAGATGGTAATATCATCATATGCTTGAAATGGTAAAATCTACAATGAGATAGACAACTCATCTCATTCATATAAAAAGATAAATTAAAATTTTATACACAGAATAATCCTATAAAATCATGTCTAATGAAGGAAAGAATTTTTTTCCCCTTCTCTTTTCTGGTAAGATATATGTTCGATCAGTGGTACTTGTCAAATATAAATTTGTATTTAATACCTTATTTTAGGTGTCCATAACCTATATTTTATTAAAATATTAACCCTTAATAAAATGACTCTAATGTTGGTAAAATAATTTAGATAAAAATAAATTAAAATATTCTATACACCTCATAATATATTAAACCTGAATTTTATTTTAGGTATCATAGTTCTTGTGTTTCATCTCAAATCGCTCAAGTATGCCTCAACTCTAGTTTGAATGCACCAAAACTTAGACCATGAGTCTCAACCAACTGTGCCATCTCACCTGCTACCCTAAACATTTTCATCTTCATATATCACTAGGTAATAACAAAAGCTGAGCTATATATAATTAAAGAGGAGAGCAGCCTTCTAAGTTGGGAGTATGAAACATGCTTGATCTGCAGCACAATTATTTAAATACAAATGAATGGTAAAAAAGTAAATTTCTTAGAGGATGCTACTGCTTATAGTAAGAGTTGAACAGTTCAATTTTAATAATGAGTGTAATTATATATTATGTGTACAAATCGTATTGGTGCATAGCAATAACCTCGCACGTTACTACCACAACAAGAGTAGTGCTATAAACCTTGTATCTATTTCCACTTTTAAAAACAATCCCCATTCTGTAACAACGAGTCCTTTTTTTTTTTTCTTCCCATTTTTTATAACGCCTTTGTGGAGATGACCTAATATATATAGATCCCTTTATTCATATAAATATTTTTTTAAAACTTTATATAATCTATTTTATCATATTTGTGGCGTGTACATAATAATTTTATTAAAAAAATGAAAAAAAATAATATCATAATACAAATAGATTCATATATGACAAATACATTCATATAATGATAAAAAATTTAATTAGAACTCATAAACAAACTTTACTTATACATATCGAATAACTCATAAAATATCATTTAAAATGTCTTTTTTAGCTGTTTGAGAAATAAATTTAACAATAATATTTTCAAATTTAATCTTTTCCAATAAATTCTTTTCAATGCATAAAGTTGACAATCCAGTTAACCTTTCTTGTGATCTAATTAACCGCAAATATGATTTTGACATTTATAATTTAGAAAACTTCTTGAAATGTCTAATCAATAGAAACCAAAAAAAAAAAAAACAATAATTTAGAATCCACTAAAAATGTGAAAGTGAAAGATAATGTAGGATTGAAAATAATAGAGTGGGCTTCTATATGAGTGAAATGTATTGGTTTTGGAACTCTTTGTATGCCTAGAAATATTTGATGAAATAAATTAGGCCAATAAAAATGAGTAGCATGGTTAGTATCGCTCCCTTTTTTCAAAAAAAACAAAAATGATATGAATTTGGGTGAGAGAAACAAGAAGATGCCCCTTTGCCACACATGTTATTTCGATTGTTTATGTATTATTTGAAACATATTTACATATTTACTTTACAAACTAATTATAAAAAAAATGGAAATTTACAAAATTTTGCATCCTAAAATTTGAGGGTCTGGAGCAGTCACACCTTCAACACATGCTCAAGACCAACCTTGACTGGAGGGGATAAACTATTTGAATAATCAAAGAAGGGATCAATATGAATGAGGTCAGATTTGTTTATGTTATGAGAGCCAGTAGTAATACAAAAGAATGATATATGCTCAAGAAAGAAAACAAGGTTGGGCACATAAAGTTTTTGTGCGATAGGTTCATGACAATGATATCCCTTTGGACACTTACCATAACCTAGAAAGAAACACATGGTTGAATGAGAAGATGACTTGTTTTGCTCTACATGAGACGAAGAACAAAACAAGTACAACAAAAGGCCCTCAATGAAGGATAATTAGGGACTTGTCGATACATTTTTTTTTTTAATGGTGACACACCTAAGTTGTGATGGGATGAAATTTTATTAATTAAGTTGACAGTAAGCACTGCTTCTTCACAAAACATTTTATGACTATCAACAGACAATAACAAAGAACGAGCAGTAGTAATAATATTTTCTTTCAGCAACACCATTATGTTATGGAGTATATGTACAGAAAGTTTGGTGAACCATTCCATCTAAAACAAGTAATTCACAAAACTTGTTTGAAATGTACTTTCCACTCAAATTACATCTAAAACACTTAATAGTACGTGAATGCTAAGTTTAACTAGAGCTCTAAAAGCAATATAAATGTTTAGAAAGTCATAATGACATTTCATAAGATAAACCCAACAATAACAAGTGTAATCATCAATAAAAAAACATAACACCTTGATCCCCTTTTCATAGCAACTATAGAGGGACCCTATACATCATAATGAACTAAATCAAATGGTACAAGAGAAAAAGAAATACTTTAATAAAAATGTAAGACAAAAAATTTTGCCAGTTTACAACTACTACAATCAGAAATATCATGAGTTTGCAAATTTCCTATGCTTCTGTGCAAGCCAAATATCTCAAATGAGAAGATGAAACATGGCCAAGGCGACAATGCCATAAATAAAAACTAGAAGAAGATGAACTTAAACAAAATGATGATAGGCCAACACTAGAAGCAGCAAAATCTAGTACTTTTTGCTCATCCAAGATATATAATTCACCTTGCTTACTGCCTATCCCGATCAGGTTTTTAGAATTTGGATCCTGCATATGACAAGTGGTAGAAGAAAAAGAAATTGAGTAACTAGAATCACATAATTGACCAACTAAAACAAGATTCAATGAAAGATAAAGAATAGGTTAAACACTAGAAAATAAAATAAAATAAAATTAGGCATATCAATAGAGCCAATACCTTCTGAGGCCATAAGAGTACCATCAATAGTTGCAACAGATACAGAGGATGTAAGAGATAATGCAGTATAAAATGATGAACCAAGTGACGCATGATAAGAAGCTCCAGAGTCTAATACTCATGTGGAGGGAGATATACTTAAAGAGCTAATATATGACAAACCTACAACAAAAGTGGCAGACATAACATGTGCTTGTGAATCAAGGAACTTTTAAAACTGCTCAGCAAGATTATTAACTAAATTTTAGGAGACGATATGGTCCCAACACCAAATGAGTCTGACAATCACATAGCAGCTATAGTGTTAGGTTGTGGAGGCCTATAACTCTGGATGACAACAGGTCAGATTGGGGCCAGGCCGGCTCGTCCCAAAACTGACCCAACTGTTTTGTAAGGTTCTCTAAACCTGAATTGTGCCCCAAATGAGTTGCTATTTTCTGTTCCAAACCCGAATCCAATTAGCGTGGTTTGCCTCGAACTCGATTCTCTTAATCCAATTTAGTTTTTAATAAATCAAATAATTAATATTAGAAAATAAATATAAATAAAAATAATAATTTAAACTTTTAATAATTTGATCATAACTCCGATGTAACATCACATATCAATAATTATCATATAAATTTCATATACAACATAAATTCTTTAAATACAAATACTAAACAATTAGTTTCATTACAAATTTCAAAATATTTACTATATACATGATAAATTTTCATTACACACACCAAAATATTACTACGATATAGTAAAATTCCTTCACAGATATCAAAATAATAACTATAATACAACAGAGTAGAGATCGATATGGCAACGGGCCGGATTCGGGCCGGATCAGCTTACCCCAAACTTGATCCGGTTTTTTGGTAGGGTGCCTGAAACCTGGCTCGTGTCCAAAATGAGTCGTTACTTTTTACCCCAAATCTGCTCCAAACAGATTGATGTTCTGCCAGTTTAACTCAAATCGGGTTTTGCCATCCCTCCCTATAACCACGTTGTTGCAATTGATTTCCTTGTTTTCATTATGAACCTGTTGTTGTTGTTGTTGTTATTGTGTTTTCTTCAACAACATAGGACATTGAGCTTTCTAATGACTTTTTTGCTTATAAAAACTGCACTCATCAAGGCCAATCTTTGAAGAATGCTTGTTCTGATAGTTGGAAGATGGCCTAGAAAGTAAACTAAAACAAATGAAGTCGGCACTGAAGATCCTTTTACTGCTTGAGACTTGAGATGTTTCTCCTCAACCAACAATTCAGTTACAACTGAGTCAACATAAGGTAATTGGCTACAATGCAAAATTGTCCCACGAAGTCCCTCAGGGTCATCTCTAAACGGGCCATCAAAAACTGAAACAAGCGTTTTTCCTCTCTATGTGTAATATGTGGTGCAAATGCCCGTAACTTTACCGATTTTGTTAGAGCCAGCTGATCTCAAAGGTTAGTCATTATAGAATAGAATTCTTGAATACTCATTCTTTTTTGTTCAAGAGCTCGAATATCATATTCCAATTGATATTGTTTTACAAAGTTTGATTGTGTATTCAGTCTTGCCAGATTATCCCAAATCTCCTTAGTTATTTCATGCTTTTCCAACTGTGTGCCAGTCGAGTTATCAACAGAGTCATTGATCCAAGTAATAATTTTTTAGTTTGTCTCCCAAGCATCTAGTAGTGCTTCTTAGTTTTCAGCCTTTTCGTGGGGTTTAACCTAAGTCCCAGAAGTATAACCTCACATCTTTTTGCCATTTAGAATATTTTTCGTCACATAACTCCAATATAAATAATTCTTATCATCCAATCGCGCACTAATAGATTGAAGTTAAAAATAAACAATTCATGCAAGTCAAAAAACAAAGACTCTCAAAACAAAACTCGAATGGAAGATGAACTGGAAACTACAACGAAGACGCTAGACGACAAGCAATGGTGGAGCTAAACTTTAACCATCCTCTGATACCGTGTGAAACTATCCAAATCCAAACATAATCAAGAGAAGAGAGAAAAGATAATTGGGCTTCTCATTAATGTCACAAACAACTGTGGACAAGAAGTTTATATGGTTAGGGTAATATGCCCTAAGAGCTTGTAATTTGTAAATGTTTAAATTAATTAATAAATAAAATATATTTATTTTGATATGCATTTATGAAATATTTACTTCATACAAATATCATATAACATCCATGATTACTTATGTAATCTCAAACTAAGTATATAAGTGTTATATACAAGAGAATTTAGTTTGAGATCAGTAATCTAAAGAGTCCGTAGAAAGCAAACAAAGCTGGGTACTTTGTTTGTGGTAAATCTACAGTTGCGGTCCATTTTGTATTTGATGCGATGATCTCATCCGGGATCGTTCATGTGGCGACATGAAAATGGAGGCACCTTATATGATAGAGATTATATAAGACTGGACCACGATAAAATGAATTTTTTATTAATATCCGTTAAATAAAAAAATTCATATTTATCAACTAGATGATCATATATGGATTGATCTTAATACTGAGTGTTTTATGGACTCCTATTTGTTGAGTCATATCTTTTGATTTACATGAGTGAGACTGTTATATATTTACAGTCAATAAGTTTCGTACTTTGGAGATATGATTTAATAAATGGCTGGGAACATTTTACACAATAGTGGAATCCACTCCTTCTTGCAAGAAGTAGATGAGTAGTTCCCTTAAGTATTGATTCAGGTCTTGAATAATAAGAGCGCTCGACTTTCTGTTTATAAGTAAATAGAAAGATAAATTCATAAGTTGTTATGAATATATTGTTCATTAGAGAATCAATGGTACTTATTGGAATAAGATATAATTAGAGAGGTAAAACGGACTTTAATGACCTAGCTCTAATTATGAACTATTTGTGGAGGATCGAACCATATGAAATGATTAAATCGATGGACACTGAAAATTCAGATTGTGTAAAACATCTACAATTTTGAGAGTGCAACCTTGGATTTTTAGTGGAGTAATTTTGAGGTTAATAATAGTGAATTATTTAATTAAAGAGTTTAATTAATAATTCCAATATTATTGCATCAAATTGTAGGTCCATTTGGTCCCCTTGCTAGCTCACAACCATATAAAGAAATAAATGAAATAATATAATTGGATTGTCCAATTATTAATGTCACATGGACATGTTCACGAATTATTTAAATAATTTGATTATTTAAATATATGTAATTATTTAATTAAGTGTTAATTATTTAATTATCTATAGAGATTATGAGTTCAATTTTAAATAGTGTCATTAAATTATTTATGATTTAGAATCATTTAATTTAATGAAAAATCTTTTAATTAATGGAAATAGTAATTTAATCTAATTGGAATTAGATTTCATATTAAATTGAATTAAAGAAGTTTTAATAGGAATTAGATTCCATATTAAATTAAAAGTAAAGAGTTCTTGACTAATAAGGAATTTGATTCCATATTGGATATGAACTATGTTTTCTAATTTAAATAGGAAATTGTATTCCTTGTTAAATTGGAAAACTCTAACTTACCATTATAAAAGGGTGTTTTATATCGGTAACAAAAGGGTGTTTTGATGTTGGTAATCAGAAGGTGTGAATTTTTTGGCTACTTGAACCAAAAACTTTCATTAATTAAAAACACCAAATTACTCAATCTCACATAATAATCTTTTATAAAAGATTTTGTGATTTGATTCTTCGAGATTGTGCCCACACACAGTTTTTTTTGTGAAGAGTCATAGCAAGGAAGATTGAGTGGTGAAGAATCTGCAAATCAAAAGGGATCAATTCAATTATCATGCAAGGTAAGATTCGATCTTATTAATTTAATTATTGAATTGTTATTACTAGCATCGATCGAGTATGTTTTTGTTTGGAAAAATTTTTAAAATTCACGTTTCCGCATTAAAATCAAAATCAAATTTTCCCTTCATATATGGTCTTGAAAGAAAAATAAATGAAATTACTACAAGACCCATAAAACTAAAATATAATAAATATAGAGAAAATCCTAAAAAACCATCTAATTTTTGAAAGATTATTTATTTTTTCTCATGTAATTTTATTTTTATCCAAAAAATCACATTCCGTCACTTTGATAATATAAAATTCAGTTGACATGTACAAAGGGTAAAAATGACCAAACTGCCCTTGATATGATATTTTAAAAAATAAAAACAAACTAAATAAAAAATAATAATAGAAATTAAAAAAAAAAATTGAAGATCCAAATCTCCACTACCATGATCCATCCTCGTCTTCAACCTTCCACACTTCTGGATCCCCTCTCTTAGTCTCCCTCTTTCTTTTCTTTCTCCATTTTTAGGTTTTTAGGCCAGATTTCTCATCATCTATCCCCCACAATCATCAGCAAACACCATTAAAAAAAAAAAATTCAACAAAACATAACAGAAAAAAAAAAAAAAAAAAAAAACCATTGGTTTCCACGATGAGTACTCAACTCTAGTCTTTACCGTGGAGACTTTATCATTAGAGACCCAAAGCCGGGTAGGTCTCCAACGGTAGAGACCCATAAAGGTCTCGGGTCTCTAATTGTGGAGATCCAGATGGAGACCCAATTGAGGTCTTATATCGTAAAGACTTAAATAGGTTTCTGATCGTGGAGATCCTTTTGAGTCTTTACAATCGAAGACTTGAATTGGGTCTCAACAATAGAGATCTAAAGGTCGTTTGTTTTTTTATCTAAAGACTGAACAGTGTTGCTAAAAACTGAAAGTTGAATAGTGATTGAAATATAAAATCTGAATAACATGTTTGTTTTTTTCTCTCTTACCTCTGAATATATTATAAACTTGTTTGTTTTTTAAATCTAAAATTATCTAAAAATTAGTAAGTTGACATTTATACTCTTTTTATTATTTATTGTTATGTAATTTTAATTAATTTAATACAAACGTTTGGAAATAAATAATTTAATAAATTTTAAAACATTTTTATATACATATTAATAATATTTTATTTATAATTAAAATATGACTAAAAAATATAGCAATATTAACCATATTTATATTTAAATATATTAATATATTTAAGAAAACAACTAACAAAATGAACACTTAAATTGTAAATTAAAATATATTAGTTCAATTCTAAGATAATTTGGAATGAGATGTATTTAAGTTTTACTTTTCAAATTATTTTTGGTAAGTATCAAAAAACAAAAAAGAAAAGAAAATTTGAGTAATATAAAATTAAAATAAATTTGAAATTATATTATTTTGAAGAAAATAGATTTGGAATAAAAATTTTGAAATGTGATTAAGTGATTTGCAATTAAATGAAAAGTTAAAAATTCTTACTTAATTTTTTAAGTTGTTTTTTGATAGTTTTAAGTGGTTTGACCACTTAAAAAAAAAAACGAAAGTAACTTAATAGGTACAATTCAGCACTATTAAGTCTTAAGTGGAAAAAACAAACGACCCTCAAGTGTCTCTATCATGCCACTACCATCGAACTCATCTACAAATCTTATCGGAGATAGAGAGAGAAAGAGGAAAAGAGAATAGAGAGAGGGAAAAGAGAAAGGAACTAAGAGGAAAAAAACTAAAAATATTCTATAACTATTTTTTTATTATTTATTTTTTAAATAAAAATATCATATTTAATATTATTTATTTTATTTTATATTTTTATTAAACTTCCTTTTTTACCCCTGAGTTAAACGGTTAATTATAATAATCTAACGGAATATGTTTCATTAGGGATATTAATATCTTTTCATACGTTTTTATGAGTATTTTGAGTATTTAATTTAAAATTAGATAATATTTTCAATAAAAACGAAATTATATGAGAAAAAATGAATAATCTACAAAATATTAGGGCGTTTTTGAGATTATCCTATAAATATAATATCTTCGTGTCTTTGTCATTTGACAACATACCACCTAAGCCAATAAAAAATATTTAAAGATTTTTCTGGTACATAGACTAGTTCAGAGATTCAAAGCACGCCTGACTTGACTTGTTGGGACTACTTCCATGAAATGATCATATGTCAAACATGCTTAGTCTTTGTTTTTCATCCAGAATATAAACACTGATTAAGCACAAATTTGTTCAAGTTTGTATTATCATCTTTTGCCTTACTAATATACAATCATGCCTGTAGGAGAGGCTTTTCTCTCTGCTTTCCTTCAAGTGCTGTTTGACAGATTGGCTTCTCGTGAGTTTATAGGTATATTACGTGGTCGCAAATATGATGACTTACTGGAGAAATTGAAGATCACACTTCTGACAGTGACTGCTTTGCTTAATGATGCTGAAGAGAAGCAGTTTTGTAGCCCTGCTGTGAAGAGGTGGTTGCACATGGCCAAAGATGCCCTTTATGATGCAGAGGATATGTTGGATGAGTTGGCAACTGAAGCTTTGAAATCCAAGCTGGAAACCAAGTCTCAAACAACCAACAGCAGTAATCAGGTAAATAAATGGCGCCTTATTTCCAGCCCTCTTAGTAGTCCATTTTGTAGAGGCATTGAGTTCAAAATAACTAGTATTATTGACAAGTTAGAATTTATTGCCAAATATAAAGATATCTTGGGCTTGAATGATGATGTCAAAGGGAGGTTGTTTCAAAGATTGCCCACCACTTCTTTGGTGGATGAATCTTGTGTATATGGTAGGGTGATTGATAAAAATAGGATTATTGAATTGCTTCTAATGGATGAGGCAAGTAGTAATAATAAGATTGGTGTGGTTCCTATTTTGGGGATGGCTGGTGTTGGTAAGACTACGCTTGCCCAACTTGTGTACAATGACAATCAAGTGCAGCAGCATTTTGATTTGAGAGTTTGGGTTTGTGTGTCTGACCAAGTTGATGTATTGAGAGTCACGACGACAATTCTCAAATCTGTCACCTTGAAACCTGCTGATCTTGATGACTTGAACTTGCTGCAAGTTTGTTTGAGGGAAATGTTAGCCGGCAAGAGATTTTTGCTTGTTTTAGATGATGTTTGGAGTAGGAGGAACAATGATTGGGATCTCATATGGAATCCACTAAAAGCTGGGGCAAGAGGGAGTAAGATAATTGTCACGACACGAGATAGTAGTGTTGCTGCAAGTATGGGCACAGTTCCTGCTCATCTTTTGAAATGTTTATCATTTGAAGATTGTTGGGCAATTTTCATGAATCAAGCATTTGAGAACAGAAATGTTGCTGCATTTTCGAATTTGGAGATGATTGGAACTGAGATTGTGAAGAAGTGTGAAGGCCTTCCCTTGGCGGCGAAGAGATTGGGAATTGTTTTGCGCTCAAGACAAGAAGAAGGAGAATGGTATGATGTATTAAACAGGAGAATATGGGATCTACCAGATGATGAATGTGACATTCTTCAGACTCTCGGATTAAGCTATCATCATCTTCCCCCTCATTTGAAGCAATGCTTTGCATACTGTTCGATATTTCCTACTGGCTATGAATTTGACAAGGAATCGCTGGTTTTGTTATGGATGGCAGAAGGTTTTGTCCAGCAACCCAAAGGCAAGAAAAAATTGGAAGAAATCGGTAATGAATATTTCAATGAGCTAGTATCAAGGTCTTTCTTCCAGTCTTCGATTCACAATAATTCATTGTATGTAATGCATGGCCTCTTGAAAGAATTAGCTCATTTTGTTTCTGGGGACTTCACTTTTCAATTGGAGGATAAGGTGACGGATGGTGATCAAAACACGATCTTTGACAAGGCTCGCCACTCCTCGTACATTCGTAGTAGACGAGAAATGCTGACAAAGTTTGAGGCCTTCAATGGAGATGAGTGCTTACGCACCTTCCTACCACTGGATCCAACTGGAGAAATTGGAACCAGCTATCTGGCGAACAAAGTCCCGCATGAGCTGTTGCCAAAGTTAAGATATTTACGGGTGCTATCTTTTAGTGCTTGCCGCATCACTGAATTGCCAAATTCGATAGGTGCCTTGAGACATCTGCGCTACCTAAATCTCTCTCGAACTGCAATAAAAAGTTTACCTGGTTCAACAGGTACTCTTTATAATCTACAAACTTTAATCTTATTAGAATGTTATTCCCTCAGTGAGTTGCCCACAGAGATAGGAAATCTAATGAGTCTACGACATCTGCGCGTTAGTGGAAGTAGACTTACAAAGATGCCATTGCAAATGTGTAGATTGAGGAATCTCCAGACCTTGTCTCATTTCATTGTGGGTGTAGATATTAGCCCAGGAATTAAAGACTTGAGGGACATGAAACAACTTCAAGGAGCACTTTTCATTTCAGGATTGAGAAATGTGGTTAACATTACGGATGCAATGGAGGCTAATTTGAAAGACAAGAAGGAACTTACTCATTTGTCATTCCAATGGAATAACAATTTTGATGTTTCCATAAATGATAGAGATGAAGAGGAAGTATACCCCAAACACAGGAAGCGAGAGGATCTCACCATCAGTGGCCGTAGCTGTAGAAGTACAAAATTTCCAAGCTTTAGAGAAGCTACAAGAGCTTATAGGCCAGTGTCTGTTGAGTTAAAGTTGCATCAAACTAGCAGTTCAAATTATTCAAGAAATGAAAGAGCTGAACTGGATGTACTTGAGATGTTACAGCCTCATGAAAACATAAAAGAACTCATGATCACAGACTATGGAGGTACAAGATTTCCAACTTGGACTGGATCCCCTTTATTTTGCAATATGGTAATCTTGAAGCTTATGAACTGTAAAAGGTGTAAATATTTGCCCCCACTTGGACAGCTACCTTTGCTAAGAGATCTAATTATTGTAGGAATGGAGGGAGTAAAGTCAGTGAGTGCAGAGTTCTATGGAGATGTGAGATCCTCTATTCTACCTTTTCCACGGTTGGAGACTTTAAAGTTTGAGAACATGTCAGAGTGGGAAGACTGGTCTTCTTATGGGGTTGAAGGTGCTGAATACTTTCTTAACCTTCAAAGTATTGAGATTTGTAACTGTCCTAAGCTGAAAACATTCTCACACCACTTTCCTTCCTTGAAGAAAATGGTTGCCGAGGGTTGTGAAAGTTTAGAAGCACTTCCAAGGCATAAGTTGGAGGAAGGCAGAGAATTTCCTAGTCTCCTTGAACTATTTCTGTGGACATGTCCAAACCTGCAGGAGTTACCTGTATTATTTCCTTCCTTAACAACACTTGAGATAGACGGATGCCCAAAACTGACAGCACTTCCAAAGCTTCCTTCCATCGTTGAATTAGAACTAAACGAGTGTGATGGCAAGGTGTTACAGAGTATTGTTGGACTCACTTCGCTTGTTTACATGCGCATATGCAAACTTGCCAATCTGGAATGTCTGGTTGAAGGATATTTTCAACACTTAACGGCTCTTGAAGAACTACAGATCTCTCATCTTGGGGAGCTTACAACTTTATCAAATAAAATTGGATTGCAAAGCTTCCATTCTCTCCAGCTATTGGAAATCTCAGAATGTCCATACTTGAAGGAGTTGCCAGAGAACTTGTACAGACTTTCATCTCTTAAAGTGTTAAGGATTTGGAACTGTCCATCACTAGTATCATTCCCTCAGACAGGCTTGCCCTTGACGCTTGTAGGTCTTGAAATCAAAAGTTGCGGGTCTTTGCAGTTCCCACCTGAGTGGACAAAGCATGAATCCTGTATGAATAAAAAAAATACCTTGTCACTTGAATATTTGATTATTGAAGGATGTTCGTCTGTCATATCTCTACCAAAAGATGAGCTATCTGGCACACTGACAGAACTTGAAATTCTAGACTGTGAGAATTTGCAGTCCCTTCCAGAGGGGATGATCTGCAACAATACTTCTCTTGAGATCTTGAAAGTTGCAGGGTGTCACACGGTGAAATCCTTTCCAGAAGATACTTTCGAGTTGGCCTTGCCTATGATCACATCCAACACTGTCATGAAGGTTAAGGAGCTTGTTATCAACAACTGCATGAACCTTCACTGCTTACCTAATGGACTACACAGCCTTGCATTTCTTGATCACTTGGAAATATCTAACTGCCCACTTCTTCAGTCATGGCCTGAAGCTGGCTTGCCAACCTCAATGCTTAGATCAATTAGAATCTCCAATTGTCAAAATCTCGGTTCCCTACCAAATCGCATGTGTAGCATTGCGTCTCTTCAAGAACTATGCATAGATGGTTGCAGCAGTCTTACCTCATTTCCAGAGGGTGGCCTGCCTGCTAATCTGATATTGCTTTCAATCTTGAGTTGTGAAAATCTGAAGCCCTCATCTGAATGGGGCCTTCACAAACTCACTAGTCTTACTGATTTCTCCTTCGGTGGATGTCAGAGTTTAGTGTCTTTTCCGGATGGCTGGTTGTTGCCCACCAATTTATCCTCACTTCATCTCGAACGACTGCCAAATCTTAAATCCCTACCCAAGGGACTAAAAAACCTCAACCATCTTGAAACACTGGAAATATTGGATTGTGACAGCCTTCAAACACTGCCAGAAGAGGAGCCAACTACCATGTTTCTGAGTCTTTGGAATGCTTTCTGACAATAGCAAGCAATTGAAATTGTAGTTTGATATCTGCTCCAGCTATTATCTAAAAGAAAATAAAATTGACAGCCATCACTCTGAAATCCAGCATTAGCATGGATGGAATATACCTCAATTGAACTCCATTGATTGTTAGTTTTTTTTTTTTATATAGATTTTTTATTTTATTTTCTCTCTCTCTCTCTCTCTCTCTAATGAGTGTTGGTTTTCTTTGTAGTTTCACACGGTTCGTTATATAATCTCTTTTATTTGCTCAATGCAAGTTTCTAATTGTCAATGACAGGTTTTGATTTGCTAAGTTTCATGATGAATGTTTACACTGAAAATTCTGTTCCTTGACTAGTTTCTTCTGTGTTTCAACGAATGGTTGTAATCTAGTGCAGCAAAAGTTTGTTTTGTAATCGAAGCAAATAACATATAGAATTAAAACTTGGAGTTTTATTATTGAAGAAAAATCATGAATAATATACTTAAACAATTCAAACCTATTTATAATCTTTCTTAACCTAATCTTAATCGGACTCTTAAACTAATAAGCAAACTTAATTAATAGGTTCCTAAACTAATAAGGAAATAAATATTATTGACTAAAAAGTATTTAGTTTTCTAATTTGAAACTAATTGAAATAGAAAAATGTTACACTAAAAAAGTTCTTCCTATTCCTAATTTGTCCTACATCATAATCATTCAGATCTTGACTTCACTTTAAGTTCTAAGATCTTGTAGTGACCTTTTTTTTTCCTCTCATTTGTCATGTAGGGCTAATTACAAAATCAAGTATTCTTACTTTTGCTCAAACCAAGCCATAATTGAATTTACCTATTAATTTTGGAAAAGGACCCTTGACTTGGTACTTGAGTGTTAACTCTAACCAGACCTTTTTTTCTTATTACTGTGCAGCTTGCTTTAATCTCTTGGTCTAGGATTCTACGCCAATGTCTCCACAAACAAACACATCTTCTCAACACCTAGAGCATAACAGATGGTGGCCATTTTCAAAACCCCTAATATATATATATATATATATATATATATATATATTCCCTTTCTAGATGGATTATTTTGCACTCGTTTTTCTTTTTTGCATTTAATTTTTACAAGAAATTTGAGCTTTGTTTTGCTTTTAAGATTTCCTTATGTTTATACTGATTTATCATCGCCTACATAATTCCTACTATTAACAGTGTTTAAATACTCTTGTTGCATCATTTCTTATTGTTATGCCCGTTTTCTCGACCTGAGCAAATGGGCCGAGAAAGGCCCAATGAACATGAACAGAAATGAAAACCCGGAAGGCCCAATCCTCTGATCGCGCAGCGAGCCCACCGAGCTTGCTAGCTCGCATAACCTCCGAGATCGTTCGATCGAGCTTTCAGTCCGCTTCACCACCTATCCAGCTCGCATAGCCCGTCGGATCAAGAACCAGCTCCAGAAGATGCCTTATGCAGCAAGTCATCAGAACCACCAACTCCCCTGACTTCCTGCCGGAGACATCTGTGCAATTTCCGAGGAGCACTTAATATAACAATCATGCATTTAATGAAGAGAAGACCTCTCCTGGTGTAATAAATGCAGGCATGTGCATGGAAAGAATAATGATTACCTTTACAATAAATGTAGCGTGACTTATGTCAGGATTAGTTGAAAATAGTCATCATTTGTAACGTGTATTACACTCATTTGTATTTTCTTTTTGTATCTCTCCCCTCTCTATAAATAAGGGAGATTTTTACTATATCACCAACTGAAAAAATATTAGAGTACCGCTACTCTACCGGAATTAACTCAGAGTGGCCCGTGGACGTAGGCGCAGCCGCCGAACCACGTAAAAAATCTTGTATTAGCATTCATTCTTCCCTCTCATTTCTTCATTAACCACCTCATTACTCTCACCCAGCTACCGCGACCAACATTCCTTCACCTTAATTGTGTTTTACCAACCTTAAACCTCATTCACTGCTCATTTACTATACATCCATTGTCATTATCGTCATTTAATTACCTCGTCCGCAGTCTGCGCCTCTGAATCTCTGTGTTGACCGTTTCCGAACGTCAATATCTTTTGGCGCTAGAAGGAGGGCCCAACAGCGACTAAGTAATTTCCCCTCCATTTGACTTCTCTTTGACCGTTATATTTTGCCGATCTGTAATAGCTAGAGCAAGGACAACTAGGAGTGTTGGTCCGACAGACGAACGACCGGAGGGCTAGGAAGACCAGCAGAGCACTCTGCCTGCCAGGGAAGAGGTCGCTCAGGAGTGGCAACAACGTCAGCAAGCCTTGGAGGACACAGTGAGGTAGCTGACTGAAACGGTTAGGGCGTTGGTGGAAGTTCAGACCCACGCTGTGCAGAGACAGGTGGAGGTCGCGCCTCCTTAAAGAGCTCGCAAATAGGTCACTGAAGAGATCCCGACCTCGGAGGGAGCCGTTGGGAGAGATAGGTCATTATCTGAATAATCAGTATGTTTCTCGAACCTGAACGTAAGAGGGGATGGACAGCGAGCTCGGGAGAGGGAAATCTCACCCCACTCAGCTGACATAAGGGTGAGGGTGAGCCATGAAGGTGATAGAGATATCGAAGATAGTCGCGGGTATGAGTGAGCTCGCGAGCATCGTAGGGGCTGCAAACCCGAGGCTCGAAGAGGAGTCAGGCAAGTAGAAGATGTCAATGAGGTACGCAGGCCACAAGATCGTCGCATAGGAGAACAGAAGAGCATCAGCGGGCGAAGCTCTATTGGGCGGCCTCCACCTCAGAATCCGATGGTAGAAGAACTGCTGCAGAGGGTCCAGCAGCTGGAGGCTCAACCTGGGCTTCAAAACCGGGGTAAGTAGGATGATCACAGGGTTCCATTTGTTAGGGAGATCGAGACAGTATCTCTGCCACCTAAGTTCAAACTCCCGAACATTCCGCCCTATAGCGGTAGGAATGACCCCTACGACCATTTGGATGCCTTCAACGTGCAGATGGACCTCCAGACGGATAGCCCGTTAGTCAAATGCCGAGTCTTCCAGACTACTTTGGGGGATGCTTCGCGAGCTTGGTTTAAAGGTCTCCCAACTCGCAGCATTGGAAGCTGGGAAGAATGTCAGAAGAAATTCTTAAATCAGTACAAGGCCCTGAGGAAGCAGCTCGCACCCTCATGCCACATTGCCACCATTTTCCAGAGGCATAATGAGTCCCGAAAAGATTACATCACCTGTTTCAGAGATGAGGTGAGTAACGTTGAGGCGCCCTCAGACGAAAGTATATTAACAGCAATTTCTACAGGACTCAGGAAAGATGGAAAACTCTATGAGAGTATTTACAAGTCCCCAGTGAAAGACATGGGCGAGTTCTACGAAAGGGCTGCTAAAGAAGTTAGATGGGAAGAAGCCTTCAAAATAAAGAAGCCCAGTAACCTGCGAGGTGAGGCAAGTAGTTCCCAAGGGAAGAGGAAAAGCCACGGTGGGGATGAGCGTTGCGAGCACAAACACCAGTCCACTCATGTCGTGGCGAAGCGAGCTAGATCTGAGTCAATGAGGGAGCGACCTCCACAGTGAAATAGCTACATAAGTTACAGTGTTTTGACAGACAGGCAGGACCGAATCTTCGCCGCATAAAGGAATAGGGAGAATTTTGGGAAGCCACCCTTTATGGGAGTTTCGAGCAGGCACTGGGACTCGAGAGAGTATTACGCCTACCACAATGAGAACGAGCACAATACGTCTGACTGTTGGCAGTTGAAAAATGCGATTGAAGAGTTGATCAGATGAGGTCGCTTAGGAGAATATGTTGTACGACCTGCAGACAGATGACCTCACAATCAACGACCTCAAAATCAAAATCCACAGGCAGAACCGCAGCAGCCCCAGCGAGCTCTAGAACCCGAGCACGAGCCCGCTGTAAGAACCATTTTCACTATATATGATGGTTCTCATATGGCAGGTACTTTAAACAGGTCGCACCAGAGGTACGTGAGGGAAGCCAATCACACCTTACTGGCGGACTATAGCGGAGCAAAGGGGCCTACCAAGAAGGCAAAAGTGTCTTCGGATGGCATCATGTTTACCAAAGAAGATGTGATGGGAGTGCACTGGCCCCACAACGATGTCATAGTCATCCGAGCCAAGATTAGCAATGTTGAAGTACTGCGGATCATGATCGACACGGGTAGCTCAGTTAATGTGATGTATAGGGACTGCTATGACCAGATGGGGCTGGGAGTCGAGCAGCTGATACCCTCGCCAGAGCCCCTTTATGGCTTCATCGGGGATGCAGTTATACCAGCAGGATAGATCCGTCTACCTCTCACTCTCGAGGAGCCAGGCCGACAAGCTACTATACTGGCAAATTTCCTGATTATCGATAGCCCATCAGCATACCATGCAGTTTTGGGGCGCCATTCAATGAACGATCTGGATATGGTAACATCCACCAGGGTACTGACTGTCAAGTTCCCGACTCCAAATGGGACAGGTTGTGTTCGAGGAGAATAGCATATGGCTAGACGATGTTACGAGGATGTTGTGAATATGTGAGTTCGGGGAAAGAAGGTGAACGTGGTTTCAGGTGGCGAACCACGAGCTATTTCAAAAACAGGAGTGAGCAGTGACCTCAACCTTCGTGAGGTGGATACAGATCAAGCCACAGGACCTGTTGAGGAGCTGGAAGATGTGCAGGTCAGCGAGGCAGACCCAGAGAGATGTTTGAAAATGGGACGAGACTTGTCTCTAGAAGTCAAGACTCAGCTTGCTGGCTTCCTGAAAGCAAACCTGGACGTCTTCGCTTAGAATCACAAGGACATAGTGGGGATAGACCTTGAGATTATGTGCCACAGGTTAAACATAGATCCCCAGCATAAACCAGTTTGTCAGAAGATGAGGCCGATGACGCCAGAGTGGTATGCCGCCCTAAAAGAGGAGGTCGAGAAGCTGCTGACAAACAAATTCATCCGCGAAGCTCATTACCCCGTTTAGGCAGCCAACCCAGTCCTTGTCAGAAAGAAGAACGGGAAGTGAAGAACGTGTATTGACTTCACCGACTTGAACAAGGCCTGTCCGAAGGATAATTTCCTATTGCCCAGGATCGATAAACTTATAGATGCAACAGCGAGCGCCAGCTCCTTAGCTTCATGGACTCCTACTTGGGCTACAACTAGATTCCTATGAGCCTGGAGGTAGAGGAGCATACTTCTTTTGTTACTGACTGGGAGCTATACTATTACAGGGTGATGGCCTTCGGGCTGAAGAATACATGGGCAACCTATCAGCACCTGGTCAACACCATGTTCCAAGAACAGATTGGGAAGATGATGGAGGCGTATGTGGACGATATGCTGGTGAAGTCCCAACGGGCAGCAAACCATGTGTGCGACCTGGACGAGACGTTCAGAATCCTGAGGAACTACCAAATGAAACTAAATCCGTTGAAGTGCGTGTTCAGGGTGGCGTCTGGTAAGTTCTTCGGTTTTATGGTAAACAGCAGGGGGATAGAGGCCAATCCAGAAAAGATCAGGGCGCTCATGGAGATGAGGTCCCCAGCTCGAGTTAAAGACGTCCAAAGCCTCAATGGTCAGGTCGCTGCCCTCAGTCGGTTCATCTCGAAGGCCACAGATAAATGTATGTCGTTCTTCCAAGTGATAAAGAAGGCGAAGGACTTCGAATGGACCGAGCAATATGAGGAAGCATTCCAGCAATTGAAGGAGTATATGGGTCGAGCTCCCCTCTTATCAAAACCAAAAGAAGGGGAGAAGCTCCTCTTGTACTTAGGAGTAGCTGAGCAAGCATTGAGTGCGGCCTTGGTAAGGGAGGAAGAAAGGATGCAACTGTCAATGTATTACATCAGTAAGAGGCTAGTTGAAACAGAGACCAAGTATTCACAGGTGGAGAAGCTCACGTATTGCTTGATGATCGCCTCGAGGAAGCTGCGTTCTTACTTCAAAGCCCACCAGATCGAAGTCCTCACGCAGTACCCTCTTCATCAAGTCCTTTAATAGGCAGACACTTCAGGCAGATTGCTCAAATGGGTTATAGAGCTCGCCCAATTCGATATAGAGTACAAGCCTAGAACGGCAGTCAAAGCCCAAGCACTTGCGGACTTCATCGCTGAGTTTACAGGACCTGTAGAAAAGCAGGATGAGATTGCAGGTGGCCCGACGTGGGAATTGTATGTGGATGGATTCTCCAATGAACACAACTCAACAGCTAGATTGTTGCTGATTAGCCCAGAGGGTCATAAGATCCTTAGTGCACTGAGGTTCGGATTCCAGACAACCAACAATGAGGCAGAGTATGAAGCATTGCTCGCAGGACTCCGTCTAGCAAAAGAACTGCGAGCCGACCAGGTAAAGGTCTTTAGTGATTCCCAGCTCATTGTGTGCCATGTTCAGGGAGAGTACCAGACAAGAGGACAGAAAATGGTAGCGTACCTCTTGAAAGTCAAGGAATTGTTGGGGGCTTTTCAAAAAATAAAAGTACATCAGATTTTGCGGGCACAAAATTCTCATGCAGATGCCTTAGCCCGCCTAGCGACCACCCAAGACGCAGATCTTCTGGAGTCCCTACTAGTAGAGCTCCTGCCAGGATGCAATGATGGTTATAAGTGTTCAGCTCGATTCCTGGATGAGCCCGTTGCTAAGCTATCTGCAAGAAGGAAAACTGCCAGAAGACAAGTTAGAGGCACACCGCCTACGAGCTAGGGCAGTCCGATACTGTATCTATGATGACGCGCTCTACAAGAGAGGTTTCTTAGCTCCACTTCTATGATGTATAGACGGCTAGGACTGCGAGGTGGTGCTCAAAGATATACATGCTGGTCACTGTGGAAACCATACAGGAGGATTGTCCCTAGCCCAGAAAGCGCTCAGACAGGGGTTCTACTGGCCTACCATGAAGCAGGACACCACTGACTTGGTGAAGAAGTGCGACAAATGCCAGAGGTTCGCCAAGGTCCCCCGAGCTCCACCAGCTTACCTCCAACAAATGGTAAGTCCATGGCCCTTCAAGATATGGGGAATGGACCTTATCGGACCCTTGCCAATAGCTCAGGGGAGATGCAAGCATGCTGTGGTGGCTATAGACTACTTCACCAAATGGGTCGAAGCCAAGGAGCTCATAAAAATCTCCTCATCAAAGATAGAGAAGTTTGTATGGAGCAACATCATATGTAGGTTTGGGGTCCCTCAGCAGCTCGTGACAGACAATGGTACGTAGTTCACCAGCGAACAATTTATTGGCTTCTGCAGCGAGCTCGAGATAGTGAAAAGCTTCTCAACTGTCGATCACCTTCAGGCCAATGGTCAGGTTGAAGCTGTGAACAAGATCATCAAGCAGACCCTGAAAGCCAAGCTAGAAGCACGAAAAAGAGCTTGGGCAGATGAATTGCAGAAAGTACTTTGGGCCTATAGAACAACAGTCCGCAGCTCCACTGGGGAAACCCCATTCTCTATGGTGTACGGATCAAAGGCGATGATATCGACAGAGTTCGAAGTTACAAGCCAGCGAAGAGCTACGTTCCGATCTGAAGACAATAACCAGTTGCTCGCTGCGAGTTTAGACCTTGTTAAAGAAGCAAGAGAGACAGCTCGCTTGAGGGTAGCAGTCTATCAACAAAGGGTGGCCAGATACTACAATAAGAAAGTCCGAGTCCGAAGCTACAGAGCTGGCGACTTAGTTCTGAGGCTAATTCTCCCCACAGCTCGCAAGACAAGTGATGGAGCACTCAGACCAAACTGGGAAAGTCCCTACCTCATCAAGAAGAGCCTAGAAAACGACGCCTACCACTTGGCCAACATGGAGGGGTCAGAACTCCTAAAGGCCTGGAATGCAGAACATCTTCGCCCTTACTACACTTAAAACTATCAGCTCGTTCTAGAACTCTTGTACATTATTCACCTTGATGATTATCTGTAAAGTGATTTCACTTGATCTGTTGTCCTTTGTAATACATTCAATGCAGAAAATGAGCTGATTCAGTAAGCCAAGTGTTGTCATTATTATAAGGATCGACGATTGCCAGAATCCACTTCTATGAGGCGAACTACCATATGATATACATCATCCGTAGAAGATATCTTCACTAATTATCTAAGGGATCATTCACACCCAAAGAACGTGCGCAAGCAGCCACTAAATTATAAACTGGTCTATGCATCCATTGATCACGTACTTGTGTGAAGACACTTCCACAACCATATCTTAATCTTCTAATGTTGCCTATCTAATAGAGCTCGCGAGCTTCAACTCGCTGCACGCCGCGACCTTCAAGCTACGTCTTGTTCTAATAAACGATACAACCTTCGCGATCTGTGAGCCACCTTTTCTTACATTCTTATATTCTGCGGAACAATTATCAGCAAACTTGCGACCTTCATACTCCGAAAATATTGCTTAAGGGAACACTAATTATAGACTCCCCAGAAGGTGATCCTGTGGAAGAGAAGGCTATCCAGATATAACCCGTGGAAGGAGTTGCCATCTGCACGCTCTGGAGGGGACTATCTGGGAACTCTATTACTGCACTCTGGAAGGCTATTGCCTGTGGAAGGAGTTGCAATGAGGGTCTCGCCTACGGAAAGGGTCGCTATCAGCACCCCGAAGGGCACTACATGGGGCCCGCTAATGATACAAAAAGGTCTCACCCGTAGAAGGGGTTGTAATCTCCGCTCCCTGGAGGGTTCAACTGAGGACCTCCAATCACTCGAAAAAGTTCGCAGAAGACGCAATCAGTAGCTGCTGCCAAAGGTCCGCCGGAAGCATGACCAAAAGAATGGTCTTGCGACCTCGCGAGAAGGGCTACGACTCTCATATCATAAAATTACCTCATGACCGTGCGAGAGGAGTTACGACTCTCATATCATAAAATTGCCTCGCGACCTCGCAAGAGGGGCTACGGCTCTCATATCATAAAATTCTCTTGCGACCTCACGAGAGGAGCTTTCCATGCAAGGAACTGCTCTCAAATCACATCGATATCTCGAGTTGTCTCGACGAGCTGAAAACATCAAAGTTCAGGAAAATGCCACCTTAGGCTCGCTGAACCTTGATGCAAAGCATGCGCAGACAAGCGTGCCTGAAATGATCGCCCCTCGAGCTGTAAGTACTTACCCTGCTACTCGATAATGCCTAAGTGAATTACTTGCAGGATCAGACACTCTTATGAACTATCCTATCATAATCATAATACGTTCATGAGTAAGTTCTAGTAATAGCTCGTTAGAGAGGTATGGATAGGTTCTGATCACGTTCATTATGCGTGTATATATATATATGCTACTCCTAGTAAAAAATTTGAATTGCAGGGAAATGTAATATATAACTGCCTAGAGCTGAAGGCTCATTGTCCAAAATAGATTACTCAAAAAATTAAAATAAGATCCTTACCCAAGGAGGAGAAATTCATCAATTATAATTCAAATACAAAGAAGGGAAGAATAAAAGTCCTGTCTAAGTTTGTGCAGGCGCATCTGGAGCAGGATAACCCGACAAGGCTTCGACTGAAGTCTCTGCCGCTGGAGGATCATGAGAGGCTGAAGGCCCCTCGGGGGCTGAAGCTGGATCAGACAGAAGGTCCCGAGATGCTGGCTGATCAGTTGGAGGAGCGGAAGAAGTACTGCCCTGTTGGGCGCCTAGAGAGCTGGCAGCGTGCTCCACAAACTGCTGAATCGACGCTACCGAGGCGGCCCAAAAAATGAGTAGTCTATATCCGGATGACGCCGCCAAATTGTATACAGGAAAGCCCTTTCAGTCGCTAAGCCGGCCTCATCACGAGCCTGGGCAACTCGAACTTCAGCGCGCTGCTCTGCCTGGGCCAACTCTTGTTGCTGTTGGTCGACCTTCTGCTCAGCGATCTCAGCCCTGCTCTCAGAGACCTCAATTCGCCTCTCTAAGGCCTTGACCTTCCTCTCGACAGCATCAACTCATGTCTCAGCACCATTAGCCCGTGCCCCGGCGGCACTCAATTCACCCTTAATCTTCATCAACTCTACATGGATCTTGCTGACCTCTAAAGTTGTTGCTTACCCGTGAGTTGTTTCCTGGGACAAGGTCGCATCAGCATCCTTAAGTTTGCTCTCGAGCCTCTGATGCTCCTCTGAAGGAGGTTCACTTCGTCCTACAACATTCTCTTCTCCTCCTCAAACTGCTCCTTGGCCATCCTGAAAGCTTCCTGTGCACCCATCTGGTCCTCGGTTCACTGCATTAGCTTCATCAGTGTCATGCTAGCCTGCAAAAGTTAGAAGGTTAGATTCAAATTGAAGAAATCCAACACGAATCAAGGGATCGAAGCTCACCAGCACTACATGGCGAACTCCATAGCCTACCAGCTTCCGATCAGTGAGATCCGACCTCGGAAGTTTTGGAATGCGATTCCTTAAAACTTCCGGTGCACAGCTCAGGAAGCTATTAAAGTACTCCATCTTCGCTACCCTGTCAGCTTGCAGGTCGGGATCCTCAATCGTCTCTTCCTCAGCACGTTCGGACCACTCTGAGGTCTGGGTGCTCGAGCTCCGCCCAATAATGACTGCCCCGAGCTTCCTGAGCTCCACGACCTTCTTGCGCTTAGGGGCTGGAGATTCGACTATGCCCTTTCCTTTCCTCCTAATCAAGGGCTCGTGCTTAGATGAAGCCGAGCCCCCCTCAGCAGGAGTCTTGGGCCTTTTAGGGGTGGACGGAGCGGCCTGTTCCTATCCCTCGGGCCCGGAGACTCGTCCCCCAGCAAGTGCATCAGTAGAAGGGGAAGGCTCCTGATGAGAAAGATCCGACAAAGCGTCGTCTACCACCATAACATCCAGTACTCTAGGCGTTGGAAGCGAGGTGATGGGAGGAATATCTAGTGCAAACCTATCCATGTCGTCCGAAGAAGTACTTGGGGACGAGCTTGAGAAATCCTCTGGAGAAGGCTCGGGCTCTAGCTCGAGCTCAAAATCTAAACCAAGAGGACCAACGAGGACTGAGCGAACCTCACTTTCCTTTCCGCGAACTCCTAAATCTTGGTTTATATCTAGAAGGGGACCGGTAACAGGTGGAGCAAGACCTCGGGCAACCATATCAGAGTTCGAGGGAAACGAGTCGTCGCTCACGACCTTAGCCGCTGCAAAAGCCTCTAGAATTGCAGTCTCCTCGTCGATAAGCTCGATCCTAGGGACAGAAACATCTGCAAAAAGAGGAAACAAGGAAACAAGCTCGTTAAAAAAATAAATAAAATAAAAATAAAAAATTCTTGAGCTAGCATCCACGACTATTAGGCGAGAAGACGAAGGAAGTATTGCGCAGAAAGAAAATAGAGAGGCAGGTGACCAGAATCCAATGGGACTTATATTCGCCCACGTTAGACTTAGTGCAATGCTGGGGCAGATATCGTTTACAGCAAGGGTGGCGGCATGAAACATAATACAGTCTGTCCCTAGGCCCGAGCTGACGATGAGTCCCCTTGAAGCTATACAGGTAACGAATAATGCGGGGAGTAGGAGGCCCAAGCTCATGCTTAATGAAGGCAGCAGCTAAAGTGGTCAGGTGGGCATAAGAATTTGGGATAAGCTAAAACGGGGCCAGCCTCAGATCGTTTAACAGAGCCACAAGGTAGCTGGGGATAGGGAACCTAAGCCCAAGCTCCATGTGCTCGCGACTTATTGCAACAAAACCAGAAGGTGGGAAGGCTACGTGATCACTCTCCTACAACACATTAGCCCTACATCCTAAGGGGAAATCAAACTCTCGGGCTAGAGCCTGCAGAGCTGGAAGAGTCATGTTGGAGGCAGTATACCGGAAGGGATCTCGAGCTTCCCTCTCCTCAGCCTTAATCTGAGAGGAAGAAGGCCCGGCTCGCCCAGTAGGCTCCTCCGCGACCTCACCACTTTAGGAGGTCGCACCCTGCGTTACTCTAACCCACCGCTCTACTTGCTCCTCAAAAGCAGAAGCTTCATCACCAACCTGACGACCACGACGTGGATGACCTGATATCTACAGAACAAAAGGAAGGACATCAGAACACTGAAAGCATACTAAACCTAGCGAGCTACAACGAAGAATTCCTAAAGCCGCTATCCTACACGTCAGGTCGCACACCGTGTCACCATAAATGGTAGGGGCCCAGAATTAGGCCCCTCAAGTAAAATTTCCTAGACGCCTATATTTCTAACTCTGTGTCTGCAGGAACCTTATCAAACAATGTAGAAACAAGTCATTCAAAAATCCAAACTGCATATGCCACGTCAACAGTTAACAAGGGGTTCAAACAAATCAAAAATGATAAGCAACACATGCAACATACAACGTCAAACGTGACAACTTTAGAAGCAAGCATCGTAGTTCATCAATGGCAGGACCTTTACAGTAAATGACAAGGTCATCCCAAGCAAGCAAACATGAAATTCTGAGTAACCAGCAGAACACTTCTTATAGGACAAAGCAAAAAAAACATTCAAGAACAGTTCGGAAGCAAAGAATGAAGTACACGTTGAAAGCGAAAAACAACCAAGCAAATACGGAAGAGCAAAGTCAGAGTACTTACTGTGTATACTCGAGGCGAAGCCTAGACTCTAAGATGATGAGTTTGAAGCAGTTTGTTGAGAAAACGCAAAAGAAACGAAGAAGAAGAAGTTGGAAGAGAAGTGTCAGCGTTTCGTTTTGAAAAGGCAAAAATGAAAGACGATAGTGACATATGGTTTAAAGAGACTCGAGCTCACTCCCCCTGACTGTTCGATCCAACAAAAAGGATAACTGCCACAGATCTGACGACTTAACATAGAATTCGGTCCTTTACCATCGTACAGTGTCAGTTACAAGACATGCACATTTAATGCGTACGGCCCGAGACATGTTTACGGTACCAACGCCTGCATGATCGCCACGTGTCAACGATTACAAGTTGCGAATCAAAACGATACCCTGAGAACTCGCAAACGAGCGCCAAATGCATTTTTGAATTAGCTCCCAGTTCGCAAACCGCACTGAGAGCTGGGGGGCTTATGTTATGCCCTTTTTCTCGACCTGGGCAAATGGGTTGGGAAAGGCCCAATGAACATGAACAGAAACGAAAACCCGAAAGGCCCAATCCTCTGATCGCGCAGCGAGCTCGCCGAGCTCGCTAGCTCGCATAACCTCTAAGATCGTTCAACCGAGCTTCCAGTCCGCTTTAGCACCTATCCAGCTCACATAGCCCATCGGATCAAGAACCAACTCCAGAAGATGCCTTATGCAGCAAGTCATCAGAACCACCAACTCCCCTGACTTCCAACCGGAGACACTTGTGCAATTTCCGAGAAGCACTTAATACAATAGTCATGCATTTAATGAAGAGAAGATTTCTCCTGGTGCAATAAATGCAGGCGTGTGCATGGAAAGAATAATGATTACCTTTACAATAAATGCAGTGTGGCTTATGTCAGGATTAGTTGAAAATAGTCATCATTTGTAGCGTGTATTACACTCTTTTGTATTTCTTTTTGTATCTCTCCCCTCTCTATAAATAGAGGAGATTTTTACTGTATCACCAACTGAAAAAATATTAGAGTACTGCCACTCTGCCGGAATTAACTCAGAGTGGCCCGTGGACGTAGGCGTAGTCGCAGTCGCCAAACCATATAAAAAATCTTATGTTAGCATTCATTCTTCCCCCTCCTTTCTTCATTAATCACCTCATTACTCTCACCCAGCTACCGCGACCAACATTCCTTCACCTTAATTGCATTCTACCAACCTTAAACCTCATTCATTACTCATTTACTACACATCCATTGTCATTATCGTCATTTAATTACCTTGTCCGCAGTCTAGGTTCTTGAATCTCTGGGTTGACCATTTCCGAACGTCAACACTTATTAACTTAAATTTTTAAGTCTAATAGTAACTAATATGATATCAGAATGTAATGATTATATCGGATGCAAAAGTAAAGTACCGTGCAATGGCTTATATAGGTCGGAAAGTCGTATAGTTAAAAAATCTCGAATGTGGATACCAAAGCTTCATATGTGATGTATTGTGATAATAAATCTGCAACATACATAGCATGTGACCTAGTTTTTAACACCCGAGCTACGCATATAGAGGTGAATTGTTACTTTATATGAGACTCTGATGGCAGAAAATATTGATAATTGGATTTATTTTTTTCAGGGGAGCGTTGTACCACAATTTGTTCTTGGCTAGCATTAAATTAACATTAGCAACATTTGGTATTGCTTTGTACAATCTCAATCCAGCTTTTACATATCTTGTGCCCTCTTTTTCAGGTGGTCTTTCATCTATTTTGTGCCACTGTTTTAATTGTTTTGGTTTTTTTTTTTTTTTTTTTTTTGGGTGTAATGGATGCACTATATCATGAAGTAAATTTAACCATGCCAAGGAATTCCCTAGAAATTTTTTGTACCTATCTCAGATATCGGTTATGGATGTTTTAGTTTTACCTTTTATTGTCGTTTTCCAAATGTAACAGGGAATGTTTTGGTACATTTGCTTGAATCCTTAATTTGGTAGTTTTTGCATTTCATTTTTTCAGGCTTGAAACTTTCTTGCTAAAAACTTTGTTAGGGATAGCAAAGCTAGTAAGGACTACTGCTACATGCATAGGTGGTGCAATGCTGTTTACATTCTGTAAAGGCTTTGAAATCAATATATGGCATAGCAAGATTGATTTACTTCGCCATAATCGTAGGGCTCCTCAAAACGTTCATAGCAGAATGCCTGGTCATCAAGAAGCATCAGGCTAGGCATTTCTCTAATAGCTTGTTTATCTTATTCACTTTGGATAATAGTTCGGGTAATCAGACAATTGAGTTCTCATGATTTTGACAAGAAAAAGTTGTTGAGGCTTGCAAAAACACAGTTTGCAACTGTCTTTATCACTTTAAGTAAGATGCATAGTCTGAAAAGCAACCTCAAAAATATGTTTACCACCAATGAATGGATGACGAGCAAATGGGCAAAAGAAGTAAGGGGTAAAAAAGTTGTAAAAGTGATTTTGATGTCTTCTTTTTGGAACAGTGTGGTGTATGCTTTAAATGTGGTCAGTCCACTAGTGCATGTACTTCATTTAGTGAATAGTGAGAGGAAGCTTACTATGGGGTATATATATAAAGCTTTAGATAAAGCCAAAGATTTTTAGGGGGTTAAAAAGGAGTATGAAGCCATTTTTCGGATAATTAATGCTTGATGGAATGTTTAGCTTCATTGCCCCTTACATGCCATGGTTAGTAGTTAAACCCGAAATTCTTCTACAGGGCTGAACGCATAAATCCAGAGATCATGACTAGCTTGTATGAATGCATTAGAAGGTTGGTTTTAGATACTAAGATTCAAAACAAGATTGATTCAGAACTTTTAATATATGCTTGAGTAGAAGGGTTATTTGGAAACTCTATGGCTATCAGAAAAAGAGTTGAGAAAGCACCAAGTGTGTGTATATATATATCTTAAATTAAATTAAATATTATCATTCATATTAACCAATGAATTTTAATGGATAGCTAAATGATGGGCTTCATATGGAATGTCAGCACCCATATTGCAAATTTTGCAATTAAAATTCTTAGGACTTACAGTTCATCTTTGTGAACGTAACTGAAGTGTATTTGAAAATGTATGCACATATAACATATTTGTTCTTACAATTTTTTTAAGTAGTTTGTTTGTTCCATGTAGCTTATCCTTAGTATTTATTTATTATTTTTTTTTTATGTAAAAATTCTTGCAACTTTATAGCAAACGGATAAACAAACTTGATCAAAGTCGTTTAAACAAGTTAGTGTGTGTGAAATACAAATAGAGCATGGAGACATCGGTTTTAAATGTATGATACCATTGATCCTCTCACATTGACCAAGATTGATGAGAGCAAACGAAATGGTTGATTGGGAGGCTTAATAAGGACAATGTTATAGATGATAAGACTTTTCCAATGACGATGGGTTGACATCGAGTATTGTCACTATGACTGTAGGAGTGGGAGAGCCTAGCTATCGATTTAGATCACAATCGGATTCTATATCAAGGCGGCCAATAAGTTGAGATTGAAGAGGAGGAATGTGACATTGTAGAAGAATAGGGGGAAACATTAGAAGAAGGATGAAGAAGATGAAAGGGAAATTGAAGGAAGAGTGGATGAAGATGATGACTTTGATAATGATTTTGATGATGCATGAATTAGCTTCTTTATTGTAATGACTAGTGTTTGTTTGCAACAATGGATGTTCTTACCTTTCAGTTTAGCATTTGAACTTCGAATTTTTATTGTTGGGAGATGCCTAGACACATAGACACATAGTTTGTAGTTACTACTAGCACTTTGTATGAATTATTGTTGTTTGCATGTTGTTAGTTTAGAATTTGAAGATGACGAATGATGATCAAAAGTTTATTCTATAAATTATATCTTGTTATTTTTTGTTGTTTATGATTTTATAATAGTTTGAACATTTTTACAAAAGGTGTTCCTTGCTTCACAAAGATGCGCCTCAAGCTTCAAGCTTTAGGACCTTTTGCGCTTTGATGCGTCTTGCACCTTTCAAAACTATTATTATTATTATTGGCCAAAAAAAAAAAAAAAACCTTAATATAGATTTCACGTTCAAAATTTAACCTCCACCCCCGACCACACACCCCCCACCCCCCAAAAAAAAAGGAACACCTTCAACAACATCAATACCACCATCACCATCATCAATGACATTATCACGAAGTACATACAAGCAACGGCAATTCGGTGTGAGCATACAGGCCCGGTGATGAAAGTAAATATTAATGTTGAACAACACCAGAGAAAGAAATTGTCAGCAAACTTGTTGAAATATTAGTAATCTTTCTAACCCAGACAAGTACAAATTTTTTGACCTTCTTCATCCAGGAAAGTAGCTCCAATGTCTCTGAGAACAGCCAAATATTAAAGTCACCATTCTGAATTTACTAGATGATAATCAACTAAATAATCGGAAAACCATTCTTACCAAGAAAGAGCTTTAACTGAAGATAACTTGCCATTGCTTTTACTCTATAGAACATGGTTTTGATAGCATAATCTGAAAGCAGAACAAGAGAATAAATATATGTAGAAGTAAAATTTGAATTCATCATTAATTAAATAGGTCGATTAAACAATCTAATCAAATGTGGCCTGTACTTTGGCAAATCTAGGATTTTTAGCTAAATGGTCCACATGATTCAACAAACCCTACAACTGTTTATGATTACAATTGAAATTTATCTTACAAATGGGGTTTAATACTTCTTAAAGTCTTATATTCTTTCATAAGTATGTAACAATGTTTACCAATAAAATAAAATAAAAAAAAAATGAAAGAATACAGCAAAAATTACCAGATTCCGGATTCAACTTTGGAGAGAGACCGTATAAGGCATATTTGGCAGAGGCTAGGAGCCTGATCCGCTGTGGAGCACCTAATCTTCTAATAATAGACCTCAGCAGCCCACTAGATCAAAAGAAACCAAAACAATGAATTAAGGTCAGGAAACCACTTCTCACTACTCGGTCATAGGTTGCTGAACCCTTACTCTGTACGCAATATGGCAAGAAAGTTAGGTGGCAGAGACTCCATAAATGAAGATATATCTTCAAACTTTAGAGACTCTAACTCATGCTTCAACTGCCTTTTCTCTTCCACTGACATTGCTGTCCCAAGGGCAGATTTGCTGTCAATCAGATTACAGAACTGACATTAGATCACTCTTTTTGTCCATCCCTTTGCTACGTCATTATTGCATTAGTTGACATCTAATAAACGTTCATTTGGCAAGAATATGCAAGCTATAAGCTAATATACTGATATTAGCAACGTTAAGATTCAAGTTCATATGGAACCCTAAATTATTTTGCCAAGCTGATCACAAATGAGTGGTCAAATAAGTTAAAGAGTAAAAGAAATTAAAAGAAAGAAAAAAGGCAGGTGAAGGGACAAGTATTTAACCAAGTACCCTAATCTCCATCACATACAAACTTTCTTAGAAATTCAAGAGCTATGAAACTGGTCCAGCTTACTAACAACATAATACTGATAACAAGTCGAGAAGTGGTACAATTAAAAAAAAAAAAAAGTCCTTAAATTAATAAATCCCCACAAGACATATCATGAGAAGTCTTAAAACCAAGCCACTTCAATTCCCACTTGATATATGAAGTAATAAAAGCAGTTGCTAAGGTCTGAACTAGAATACTTTATTGATGTCTCACTACAGAAATTGATATGAACTCCATAATATGTTATCTTTACTTCGACTCTCATGGTGCAAAGAAATTCACCTTTTATTATGTACTGGGGCACATCAATATATCAAGTTTCAGCTCAATTACACTAGAGGATTTTAAGACCTCCATTTTAAATTTTTCATGTAAGCTTAGACCAAGTGGCACAACTGCTCTCAAGGAAGTATGCTCAAATTTTAGACCAGTAGTTTGCATAATTTCTTCAATATTATATGGGTATCACTTGCATATAACTCATATAAACCAAATGCAGTGAACTTCGTAGATAAGAAGGTAAAGGTAGTCATATTGATTATTTTTATCTGCTTAGCCTTGTTTACCCCTACATAACTTTGGGATGTTATGAAAAACTCTCTAGAGAATAAATAATCAGAAATTACCCCAGGTTTTTTTTTTTTTTTTTTTTTAATTAAGTGAACTGCCTCCTACCGATTAAGAAAACCAGTTGGTGTTAAATTTAAAAGGGTATTATGGTGATTGAATAAGTAATTTTATTTTTTTTAATAAAATTAAATAATAAATTGAAAAAAGAAGCTAAAAAATTAAATAATTAAATAAAAATTTAATTCATTAAATCTCCACTGTCCATCTTAAGATGAATGGTAAAAATTAATTTAAAAAAAATTAAAAAATTAAATGAAAAACTTTTTAATCAGATCTCTATTGTCTATTTTTAATTCTGAAAAAAATAAAAAATGAAATAAAAATAAAATAATTCAATAGAAAATTTTTAATAAGAATAGGATGGACAGTAAAAATTAATTTAAAAAAAAAAAAACTAAAAGATTAAATAGAAATTAAATCTTCTCTCTCATCCCCCCCCTCTCTCTCTCTCTCTCAAAGTCTATCATTCCTCAAACTTCTCCTCTTTTTGTCGTCATCGTCCTTCTCTCTCGGTCGTCCATCTTCTTCTCTTCTTCTCTTCTTCTTCTTTTCTTCTCTTCTTCTTCTTCTCTTCTTTTTTGGTTTGGTTTGATTTGAACGTCAGGGTGGGTTAGATTCCCCGATGTTGAAATCGAACCCAAAAATCTAGGTTCGATTTGAACCCTGATTAAGTTGTGTTTTGGTTGATTTTAGAGTTGTGTTTTGTTTGAAAAATGAAGATTTAGGTTGTGTTTTATTTGAGAAACAAAAAAAGAAGAGAGAATGTAAAGGGAGGAGAAGATGGACAATGGTGATAGTGATGAATTTGATGAAGAAGGTGGGGGTTTTTTTTTTTTTTTTTTTTTTGGTCGGTGTGTTTCTGCTGGGTTTCCAAGCTGCTGGAAACCCAGTAAGGTTTTTTTTCTTTTTCCTCTCTTAATTTTGTGTGTGTGTGTGTTTTTTTTTTTAAATTTAATATTATTATTATTATTAATTAATAATTTAAAGGTATTTTAGTCATTACATAAGTTTGAAAGATATAATAGAAATTTTATAGAATCTTAGTAAGGGTATTTTGGTCATTTCACTGTTTTGGATGGAAAATATTAATATTTTGGATGAAAAGTTAATGCTGCGACAGTTCATTTAATAAAAAAAAAAAAACCGTGTTAATCACCAATAATTTATTTTTTGGGGGGTTTTTCATAATATCCCTATAACTTTCTACTCAGCTAATCTTCATTGAGATTTATGTTTAGCAAGGTAATAAAACAAGACCCGGTAACATTCTGCAGCAATTATTGTTATTTCCTATAATTTTACAGGGTTACAAGTGTTTATACAAAACAAAAATAAATGAAAGCGCAAAAAACTTCACCTGTCAATGGTTCTTCCTGTGAAAATGAGGGGGAAATATCTAGAATACTTCCCAACACCAAACTGTTCACCGATATGCTGTATTTTGTTAGAGTCCAGAAAAATTAATGCCTTCCAGAGCTGACAATAGTTTACTCGAAATATTTCATCCAGTGTTCGGTATGTTCCATGATCTAAAAGAACTACAATGTTTAAACATGACATGTAAAACATAACTAATTTAGCACACCCTAATAATAACAGATTTGACAAAAATATATTTAACAGATTGAGTCATCAATCAGGGACATACCCAAAGAAAAGCCGTGTTGACCTTCTGGAGAAACTAATATATTACCAGGGTGCGGATCTCCATGCACAAAACCATGGACAAATATCATTTCAGCAAAGGCTTCTACCAATGCTTTTGCAACCTAAAATAGAAACTAAAACAAAACAAAGATGGCTTCAACAACCGCAAAGAGCTGAAGGAAAAGATCAGTTTACACGTAGCAAAGAAGCTTGCTAAGTGGCCCAAGGATGAGCCTCGGAAAAGCCTAATAGGTTTAATAATTAGCAACATAGGATGACACATCAAATTTCATATATGGGTAGCCAACCCTATTCTGATGTAGGACAATAATCTCATTGGGGAAGAGTGAATAAATAAGAAACCAAATATTCTCTTCCTTTTTTCTTCTAATTTAGGGGTTGTGGCAAAAGTGCCCCCTATAACTATGGAGCTTATAGTCATAGCATGGTTAGAAAATAAGTATCCTCTTCAGAAGCCCAAATCTCATATGGCCTTTTTTGTTCAGTAGGTTTTCACGGTAGTCAATTAAATATTTGACTTACTTTAATTTGCATTTTCTAAATTTTAGGATAACTAGCCAAGGGTACTAGACAGTAAAAGTAGCAATTACATAGTTAAGGTATTATCGTCTTTTTAATTTGTTTCAAAAAATGTTTAAATCTATCACCTTGAATAGTGATACGATATTTCTAAGGTTTTCAAAGAGTATAGAGGAAACACAATTATATCTTTGAGCATAAATGTCATAATTTAAGAATTGTGGCATTACGACTTTATTTAAGCTAGTTGCCAAAGATCTCTCTTGCAACTTCCACCTGAATCTCTCTTGTTTAAGCTAGATGATGATTCTATTCAGACAGAGGTTGATGATGAAGCTGATTTGGGTCTTTCCAAATTGTTTAAAGAGCAGAAATTTGAAACTGAGAATGGTTGTTGTTCGAAAGATGTTGCAAAAAACAAGAGATGAATTTCTTTTTCAGTATAGCAGGAAGAAGAAATCAGTGGTGCAGAATAACATTGAGGAGACGTTGAATCCAGCTACAGACATTCTTAAAGATGCAAAGGAAATCATTTGTGAAGAGGACAGTGAAACGACTAGATTTTTTTAAAAAAAGATGAATTTATACTTTACTTATCCAGTTAAACCAGCACACGATATAATCCACAATGTTAATCTTAATTATAATTTTTTTTTTAAAAAAAAAAAAAGGGGATCTCTCTTGTGTCCCTTCTCTTATTCTTCTAGATCAAATTCTTATTCATCGGTTATTTCTTACTCTTTGCCAGAAATTTTCAGAATGATGAGCTATCAATTTAACTCAGAAAACTCCAAAGACATGACTTCTATTTTCATAAACTTATCTGAACTCCTAGCTAAACTCTCACAACATAGCATCTTTCTGTGGAACTTGCCAATATTTCACATATCCACCAACCTAACCCAAAATTCAAATCTCTCCTACATCAAACTATGATATACAAGGGTGTCAGAGTTAGAATGCCCCAATAGTAGCATTTATAAGACTTTTCACCGTTCTAAGGCCATGTAAGGTTGAGTGTTTCTTTTTCATATAATCCGGGAAATCCTAACCTTTCTTCACACATTAGGCTTCAAATTGGGGATTATTGTTGAATCCTACAACTTTGGGAGTCAAGTAAACTCATGCAATATTCTACATCCCAAGGAAATTGAACTCATAACCTTGGCTGGAGCCAAAGGCTTTTTACCACTCTGCCACCCCTTGAATTCCCTTTTTGGTGTAGTTGCTCACCAGAATCTTTATATACGAAAAAATAAAATAAAAAGAAATTGATGAAAACTCAAAATTTGTCATAAATTTACATAAGTTAAAGAACTAACCTTTATGGGATTTACTTCCATTTCTGTCAAAAACTCCAAATCATCAACCTAAAATCCAAGGACCTTCATGTTAATTGCACACTATATTCAAAGTTAAATGCATAGTTGTCAACTACTTTAAGCTGCATTTTAAGGCACGTCCAATTCATCCATCATTGAATTATGGATCAAATCAATGAAGCAGACCCATACTGTGATGTTTAAAACCATACCTTGCAACCTTGGCAGAACTCCATTGTCAGAACTTGGCTTGTTGTCAAATCCTAGACATACATATGGTGGTCAGATTCAGATCATATATATACCTTCCTAGTTTGAAGTACCTAATATACTGAAGACAGACTGTTTAAAAGACAAATGAATAACTATGCGGCAGAGACCTGTAATAACACTGAAGACAGACCATTTAAAAGACAAATTAATAGCCATGCGGCAGAGACCAGTAATAACATACCCAAAACACTTGAGGAACCCGGACCACATAATTGCTTCTAAAGTTTTTAGCAGTTCTCTCAGAATTTTTTGCCTCCTGAATGAAATCTGTGGAGACATAAGAGCGAAATCCTGTAACTTTTCCATTAACCTTAATAAATTGAATTAAAGATAAAATTAGAGGAGGTTGATCCCTCAAAAGAAAAAAGTATAAAGGAAGTCATCAGCAGATATCTTTCGACATTCAACTAAGATCATAAGTGTCTGTATCACGCATAACGCTAGCTGTCATTTAGCCATAGATTTTACAAATTTAACTATCAATCAGCTATAGATTGATTGTATATTTATAGCGGATTGATCCTACTTCCTTTTCGTCTCTAGGACTAGTACTAATGTACTATAAATTCTAGTACTATTGGATGAATGAATATACAACTCAATTCTCTCTTCTCCTCATTTCTTTATTGTATATGTTTTTTTATGCTCTCTGTGAGCAATGCACAACACTGATGGGATCCATACAGTTTTCCTATTAGTTGACAAGTCAAGATTACGCAAAAAAGTATAAGAGGTAAGTGAAAGAAAGATTCTCCTCAAACTTAGCAACTTTCACTTATGCCGGCTGCTGCTATGAAAGGCAAAAGCTATCACCTTTGAGCATAAATATCAAACTGTTACCTCTTTCATCATTTATTAATCTGAGATACACATGAAAACTCAATAATCTATTTGCAGCATATGCAGTCCGAGCAAGAGTATCAAAGATGAAGGAACACAATAATCGTGGCCAAGTTTTAGCTTCTATGATATACACATGCAAACAAACGCAGGTAATGAATGCGTGATACCATAATTTATTGTCCTAACATGCATTGCATAGTTGCATTTCAGCCAATACATCAAAAAATAGTTAGAATAACTGTAACAAACTTATTAGAGATACTATACATAGTTCTATCCCAGATTGTACAGCTGAACTATTTACAAGATGCTTTTAAGTACAATGGCATTGCACAGTAATATAATAAGTAATTTCTCAACAACTACTAGCAAACATTTTACATAGTTTTTGACAGGTAGAGAGGGTGTCACAATGGCTCTAAGTTTGAACAAAGTTTATCCAAGTATAAAATGAACATACTTTATGACAGCTATAAATTCTTTAATATTCGAACTACAAAACTAAAAGGTAATTTACAGAAGTGCATAAATGATCTACTATATTGTAGAACCTACTATCCAGATGATCAATGCAGGTTAACTGGCAAGAATATTGTATTACATACCAAGTTCCTGGGAAATAGCGCTTGCGAATTCTGATACCAGCCACTCAAACCTGTACTCGGGAAAAAACTATCGGGATAGAGAACTCTTTTAAACTCATGAAAGACAGTGTACAATATAATATGTACAAAATCAACATGAAATAAGAACAAAATATATCTTAACATTTAAATAAAAATGTTCTCCATGGTCAGAGTTCATTAATCCTCTCATAAACCAGCAACCACTGTCTCTGGAAGCAGCCATTTTTCCATTGTCATTAGTAACGTAAAACCTCCATTTACCCCTTGTTCACCATGAACTGCGAGCACAACCTTGCTATGAAATATTATAAATGGATGCTCCTCACAATTACTGCACAACAATCAAGACCTATACTTAATCATGTTTCCATTCACTCATTTTTCTCCTAGCACTCCAAATCAACCCCATATTTTTCCTTTCTTCTTTACATAAGGACCCCATAGCTGTGTTTAGTGACATATCACAGGTGTTTTCTCCATCTACTTTAGTTTCCCTTTCCAGTTCTTATAAAATCCTTATTAGGAACTCATCTATTTTAAGATTCTTTAATCTAATTTTTTTCTCCAAAAACATTTTCTAGAATAATATTTTCCTCTGACCCCTCTCTTTTCCTCTTCCAACAACAATACAACCTTCTCCATCCATCTAACCCAATTTCCTAAGAACTCCTAACAACATTTATTGTCAAACATTATCATGACCATAGATCAGCATTAGCATGGACCAGAATCAGCACCTCTAACAATTAGTTGCTCACTGCGTTCAATAATTTTCTCCAAGCACTGAAACTCAAACTCCATAATAAGTAGCCAGCTTTGTCTACTTTCTGCTTATTCTAGTCTCTTTCCAATTATCACTGAAACCCTATTCAGAACCTCTCTCTTTTAACAATTTAATTCTAAGATTATTTCCTTATACAGAAAAACTCTTCTAACAGTTGCTTTATTCAGAACCTCTGTCTCTTACCCATGATCATATATTCTTCTAAAAGTTACAAGCAGCTAAAAATGTAACCTTCAGTATCTCTTCCACAAACTTAAATCTGATTATAAGATAAGATTTGTGGCACCCAACACGATAATAATACCCAATGTAGATTAAATAACTTGATGCAAACATTATACGCCTCCATCCTCCTTTAAATATGAACCCATACATAGACACAAATCAATATGTAAAGATATTCAGCACTACAAAAATGTTTCTTACATATATTTGAATCGATATATGTTTACATTCACAAAAAGACAACATCGAGTAAAAACACACTAATGAGAAATAACGTGAAAGTCAGTACGCACCCATGCAACAGACTTTGAGAGGAAAGACATAATTGTTGTGTCTAGTCTCATCTTATGCTCTAACCCAGGATACTGCACCTACTTTTTGACAAAAGGAGAAAAGGAAAAGGAAACAAAATACTGTCAAATACATTATCATTTGAATACAGCTTTAACAAGCAAGACATAATTCAGCAAATATCATATTCAAAAATTTTGAATGGCATACAAACCAAAAATAAATAAATAAATAAAACAAAAGGAGGCGTGCTATCACTTTTCATTTACGGATGCATAAACCAAAGCCAGAGAGCTAATACTTGATAACTTAAATGTTGATTACAATATCACTTATGACTCCACTTTGAGCCATTATCATGCATATGTTGATACCAGTTACGTCTCAGTAATTTTGATTATACAATACTAACAATCTGATCCACTGCTAGATGTGTAAAGTACATAGACTGATCTAATGGACACAAATTAACATTACGAAATCCACTAATAAAAGGTTTCTAGCACAGCATCCTAAGTCTAATTCTACAAACGATCTACTACTGTCATATTGAACCTTATGGTGCTCAACAGTCTTAACAGTTGATAAGAAAAGGAAATGAGTTAACCACGATAACATTGGTTAAGCATTTAGTCTGTTTAAAAGTAATTAGACCTTGATATTGGCTCAAGTGGAAAGCAAAACGCAAACACCCAAATAACTAGACGAAGCAAAACCAAAGCACATCACTAATATGGAAAACTGAGCAAAAGCAAAAATGCTTCTACCATTGCTTATGTGCATAGCTTTTCAGACGCTGAAGGATCTAACAAATAAACTATATGTATGGACCAAACATACAACCAGGAGAAATTTTCCAAAAGGTATACCAATACACTCACAGGAATGTTAAAATCTAGAGACAGACATTAGCATTAACTTTGTTGACTAACCTTAATTGCAACCTCACGATTATCCCTCAATATTGCATGATGCACTTGGGCAATAGACGCAGCAGCTATCGGTTGTTCATCAAGAGAAACAAAACTGAAATTCGCACACATCTCATCTCAAAGTCAACAAAAACACCATCTATGTACAAATTCACACCTCAGAAAGTAAACACACTAAACTAAAACTAATTCTTCGTCTTCTCATTCAATTTAATACTTTAAAATTTTGGTTTCTTGTATAGCTACTCCTTACAAAGTATGAAACAAAGCCGACAACTCATTCACTACTAGCATATCAAAGAACACCAGAAAACACCGAAAACTAAACTACCAAAGCCGAATCCAATTAATAAGAATATAATCTAGAAACGATAGGCTTACATACATGTCAGACAAATCCTGACCTAAATTGCTGATGAGTACTCGTTTAATGGCTTTGAAATCACAAGGAACTACCTACATACAGCACATATTAGTTTCCGAACATTCGATCAGACAAACAAACAAAGAACGGAGCTTTAAGTATGATTCGAAAACCTGATCCTGCAACGCGGATAGAACTGAGGAGTACTCTTTTGGAACCTGGCGCATTGCGGCAACAAACTGTCCGGCTTTTATGTAAAAGCCTTTATTCGTTTCGCATAATTTGAGGATTCTAGAGGCCGAACGTAAATGAACCTAACAAATCAACAAAGATCAAACGTTTCACTTGAATTAACAAACAATGGATCTAAGTTGTGTTGTATAGTTAGAAACCTCGGATAATTGGCGAGTGTAATGTTGGGAGGCGGGAGGCAGTCCATGTAAAGAGCACTTGTAGTCAGCAACAGTCAAAGCAATCTGTCGAAATGGAAGCAAAATATGTATTAGAGAGAGTACAATTAGAAAAGAAGAATAAAGAAGAAGGAGAAAAGAGAATCAGACGGTGGAGATTGCGCGAGAGGAGCGAAGTAGGGGTTCGAGGAAGGGAAGAGAATGATCAGAGTGGTCGGTTGCGTAAAAGGTGGTGGCAGTTAGCAAGCAGATGGTTGCCGGAAACTTGAACAGCTTGCTAATCTTCCCCATTCTCTTCAAAATTTCCAAAACGAAAAAAAAAAAAAAAAAAGAGAGAGAGAGGGAGAGATACTTCTTTTGTAGAGATTGGTGGATTTGAGATTGGAAGAACCTATTTGCTGTCTCGGACTGTTGTTATTGAACAAGAAAGGATTTCCTACACCATGGCCAAACAAGAGCGTTTTTAGTGCATTCAACTGACATTTGGTCGAGTTAATATTTACTTTTGGATTATAAATTTTAGGGAGAACTTCCTTTAATCTCTATACTTTTAAAAAACTTCTTTAAAATTTTAAATGTAAATTCGTTTAGAGTATTTATTATTTTTTATATTTTAAAAATTCATCAAATTAGTCTCTCTAACACGATAATTGACATAAATATTTGCAGAAAATGTAAAAGATTATTTTATTCTTAACTTTATATATTTTTTTAATTGTTGTTTCTATTTGAATTTAAAAAAAAAAATTTCAATTGACACTTGTCTATTAACTAATGGTAGAGAATAATTTGATAAGTTCTTAAAACTTAAGAGATTATGAATGCTATAAACGGATTGATATTTAAAAAGGCAAATTTTTCAAAAAATTTAGAGATCAAAATGAAGTTATTTCTAATTTTTATAATATTTTAAAAAACATATAAATTTTCACTTTAATCACTATTTGTTTTGAAATATTTTTTTTTTACTCACTAATGAGTTTTTCCACTTTTCTTTGGTTGTTTGGTTGGTTTCCACTTTGACACCGTATCAATTTGATACCATCAACAAACACCCCACATACAAGAAACAACCTATGCAACAACATAAGTACATAAAGATTTGCTAACTTTCAATGGGATATAGAAATCATCACCCAAAGAAAACTAATAAGCTCACCACCAAGCAAATCCAAAAAGGATACAGAGATTCACCACCCTCAAGAACTAAAGAATGATATAGCACCCAAAGATAAACTCACCACTCAATGAAAATCCACCAAAGAGATACAAAGTTTCATAGAATTCTTAAAGAGAAAACTTTTCATTTAAAATAGCATCAAAATTGTCCTTAAACTTATAAGAGACTCTAATATTTATAGATTAGTCTTGGAATAGTCCTCCAAACATAGGAAATATAAGAAACAAATGCAAACAACTAATAATAAGAAGCAACAAAAACTTAGATAACTAAGAAACTTAAAATTTAAGAAAAACTCTTTAATTTCGCAACATGTTAAATATTGACAACTAGAACTTAATTAGTCATAACTTCCTCTTGAAATCTTCAATTGATGTGCTTCAACATTTAAAAATGAAGTTAACACTCTGATTTTTCCAATGACATGTGATACGTCTCATAATTTCTTTAAAATAAATTTATGAAGTAATAAAAATACCGCCTATACAAAATTTGTTGCTCAACCAACCACAAGGAAAATTTAGAACCTTTTTACTCCCTTATCCAAATTCATGTAATTGGATAGTCTCACGTCACACTTTCTTCTTCTTCTTCTCTCTATGGTATTTAGTGGCTATTATGGCTAACATTGGAGTGTCTAGGCTAATCAACATACTATCTGTTTTTGCCTTCTTGTTAGGTTGATTAACATACTAGGTTAAATAGTTCATAGTAAGTTGCTTAATTACTTTATGGTTGTCTAAAGAAAATGTTAAAACATTTCAGAAATTGAAATTATATAGTCATCATACTTGTTTGCGGATCGTCATTATGTATTATTATTTTATATCTTGACAATTTTCTTATGTATCTATGACCTATTTGCTCAAAAGGCTTTTCGTATTTCATTTTGACATTTTGTTTCACATAAGAAAAATAGACAGTAAATAAAATATATAATCAGTATTTTCTAACATAATTGTAAGTTCATCTTTTTTTTTCTTTGTTTTTTTTTATATTGGCACCAAGTCAGAGCAATATGGGCCTATTTGAGATTAGATTCTGAAGCACGGTCTAGATCTTTGCTCTCAGAAATGAGACATGGCAACTCATACAGCGTGGGAAAACTCACCACAAATGAAGTGTGATAGGTGAGCTTTTTTAAACCTAGCATATAGGCATGGGTGAGGGGCTGCTTTTACCATTCCAACACCCCTACTTTGCTCAATTGTAGGCTCACTTTGTAATTTCCTTCTTGTTAATATTTTCTCATTTCTTATATTAAAAAAGAGGTAAAAATAATTTCATACTAGTTTCATAGGAGTTAGATGTTGGTCTTTTTTTTTTTTTTTGGAGATAAGATGTTCTTATTAATTGCACTGAGCTGAGCCTAGAAGCAAGTAAAGCCATTGGACAACTAGCTGTTGCATTCGTCCGGAACTGGAATTTTATTTGCCTTTATTTCATCTAAGTCTTTTAAGTGAATTTGTTCAAACATCCAACCGCTGCTCTTTCCTTTCTGTTCAGTCTTCTAGTTTTTTCATGGTTGTGGCAACATTCTAATAGCTTAAGCTTCTTTTTATTGAAAGGTCCCAAAATATTGCCTTTAATTTGGACATGAGCTATTCTTCTTTCATATGGTGAGATTTTTTGCCTGATAGTATAACAAGGCTCTTGCTTGAGTTTGCTTACAATTGGAGCTAGTAAGTTGTTCTATATTTTTCTTTAATCTTGTAATCTGTCTTTTTTTCTTTAATAATTTTCATTGCTTATATAAAAAATATGTATATACCCTTGTAGTCTTGGTGTCAACATTCAATGAAACGTATGGGGAAAAAATCATTAATAATCCATACATATTTGGCTTGGCTTGGCATTAAGATATATATAAAGTTATTCAGATGTCGACATCACCATAGGACATCACCACACTATTGAATTAAACAAATAAAACACAGCACAAAAAATAACATATTATTTTATTCAAAACTACAATAACAGAGCATCACATAAAACATAATCATGACTCTGCTTTAAATATACAATTGTTAAATATACAAACTACAATTGAATACAAACCCTAGTTCTTGTTTAAACAAACCCTAACATAAACAATTGAGTATATTTTTTTATTATAATACATAACCCATAGAAGCAATAAAAGGGCAAAATAAAAAGACATACCAAAGAAACCATGGTTAATTTCTTCTTCTCAATTGAAAATTGAAATTTTGGAAAGATTTTTGTGGAGGATGAGAGAAAATTTGATGAAGTGGGGTATTTATACTAATCAACCAAAAGTCTACCATATGAAAAATTCCACAAAAATCATGTACTTTTTTAATACACGTAAACTTTCATAGATTCTTTAAAAGTTTATATTGAATATGACGTAACTTTTATAAAGTATTTACAAATCATAATTAAATACACCTAAACTTTTTAATTCTACACAAGTCTATAAAAATCTTTTAAAGTTATAATTGAATACAAATTGCATGATTTTGGTCCTATGATTGCGGAAAATTTATATACAATGCACCCGCACAGAAAAATATATTTTTTTAAATTTATTTATTGCAACAATTATATATAAACAAACCCTGTCTCAAGCACAACAAGAAGAGACCTTAATTAGTTGAACTAGCAAATGCCCACCACAAGACATTATTGTTAGAACCTATTCTCCACTGATATGTATTTACCTTGTTTGTGTTGGCTAACAATCAACAATTAGGCACTGCAAGTTGAAGATCGTCCGTTTTTTTCAGCCCCATCTTTTGTTTCAACTATTCTGGAAACAGTTTGGTCTGATTAAATCATGAATATTGTGTCATTCTGGTTTTGGGGGAAGGGGTATCAATACTTGTATCCACAACATCAATGCTGTATTTAATATTATGTGCATGTCATTTGGTTGTTTTTTATTGCATTGTTCATCTTTTTCAAGTACTTTTTACAAGGATTTTGCTGATACGGGATGACTTGCAAGGACTTTTTACACATTTCTGCTTAATGTTATTAGCATTGTTGTATGTAGGACGTTGCTGATACGGGAGGGTCTAAATAGACTTGTGTCCAACCCTGCATATGCTGCTATTGTCTTGCAAGTTTTAACAAGCAGCAGAGATACGGCCAGTTTGACCATTGATGTTGCAAACAGATTGTCAAGGAAAGACCAGAGAAAGGGGAAATGTGACAGCACGACTAGACAGATGAGAGAATCAGAAGTCGTGGATTTAGGTCGAGTATTTAAAAGAAGGGTATTCACTTACTTGGGAGATAGCACATGATTATCAATCCTATTGTATGGTTCTTCAGTCAATTTGTAAATCTTGTTCGGTAGATGGAACTTATGTAATAATGGCTATCAGAGGAGTGCAGGATCTGCGCACCTTATATTGGTGAAAAATCAAATGGAGAAGCTAAAAGCTTAAACTTTTTGACAGCCTTGATGGAATTCGCCATCAGGTGAGACACAGTTTTTGGTGATGGAAAACTCTCGAGAAATGCATAGTCTAGTCTACTAATGATGAAACCTTGAGAGATTCTTTGTGAGGTTTGTGTTGGCTCAACCATACGTACGTTTTGTTTTGGTTTTCAAGTAGAAGAAACATTTATTCTGGATATATACAGACACAATCATTTACAGCAATGATAACTTGAAATTGCCAAAGTTTTTACAACTATTTACAGGCTCAGCTATTCACAGGCACAAGCATATACGGGCAAAATTATTTACAGGAACAGATTTTTTCAGGCACAAGCAGCGGCATTTACTTCCAACGAGTCCGAAGCTCTTGGCTGCTGATGATGGTGTTGGGGCGAGGAGAGCTCTCTCCCTCACTGAAGCTCTCTAGAGAATCAACTTCCCACCTTCCTCCAGTACGTTGAATACATTTCAGGAATATGCTTAACCCTCCAATAATCTTCACCTTGTTCATCTGGACGAAGTGTTTTCAGAAATTCATGAGGCATGTTGAAAAATTCAAGCAATTTCAACTTGCTCATATATTCTATGCCTACAGGCACCTTCTCCAACAACTTGCATCGCTGAATTCTAAACCTTTCAACACTCGGCACAGCTCCAACCTCTATTTGTATGAGTCTCAGTTCATCAAACCTATCAAGACCCAGATACTTCAGTTTCTCGAAACCGCCAGCCCTGAAACACAATGTTTCTCCTTCATAAACTTGAAGCAGTTCTAGGTGTAGTAGATTGGGTAGAGTTTGAAGAAGAATCAGTGGATCCTCCCTTAATCTACTCCATTTAAGATACACCTTCACCAGGCTATGCAGATTAGGAATCCAATTTGGTAGTGTTTCTAAACGCCCTATGAAGTAGATCCTCTGAAGGAACTGAGGAGGACTAGACAGGTGATGAAGATCAACGATCTCGTCTTCTTCAGTTGACATTATCGATAATGCTTGAAGGTTTGTCATATTTTGGATGGATGAGCACAGCATCATTCCATCTTCGGTCTTCAAGTTCATGATTCCTAATCTTCTCAGTTGAGTTAACTTCCCCAGTTCCTGCATTATAATGCGACTATTCTGTTGGTTTGCATCTACTGCAAACAGCTTTTGCAAGGATTGCAAAGTGCCTATCCTTTCTAAACCTCTGAATCCATATCTGGAGTGAAAACAAGCATACATCCTTTCTAAACCTTCAAAACGATATCTGGATTGAAAATAAGCATATGACTGAAATTCATATCGATATACCAGGAGATGTCGCAACCTTTTGAGTTTCAGGATCTCAGGTGGTAGTACAGTGACATGGGCATGCTTAAGATCCAAGGTTTCCAGGTTTTGAAGCTTCCCTATAAAGCTTGGAACGGTATTCACCTTTGTGTCCCTCAAGCTTAGGTACTTCAAATAGAACAGATTAACGACTTCAATTGGAAACCTGGTTAGGGGAGCTCCACGCATATCTAATACTCCGAGAAGCGTGCAACCATTGTGAAATAGTGAATGTATGCATGGCCTTTCTACAACTCCAAACATGAATAACGAACGCAGTTGGGAAAATTGCCTATTCTGCTGCACATTTTGCAGTGTATTATGTATTGATAGACGTCGAACTTTGTCTGGCCACATGGCATTTGGTTCTTTAGCTATTGCTGCAAAGTTTTGTTCTCTTGACTTGGAAATTATGATTTCCCGGAGAAGATCATGGATTCGACATGTCCTTACCTTTCCATCGTATGTTGTGTCAACCACTTGCATCAGGCTTCTGCTCAAGAGCTCATTGAAGTAGTCCTCAGCAACATCTTCTAATGTCTTTCCTTCTTTTGCTTCAACGAATCCTTCGGCAGTCCACAATCGAACCAGTCTCATGTGCTCAACTAAATGATCTTCAGGAAAGATGCTCAAGTACAGGAAACATGATTTGAGATGGTATGGTAAATCATTGAAGCTGAGTGAAAGTACCTTTCTCAAATTCTTCAGTTTATCATTTCCCTCTATTTCAGCACCAAGGCTTCGACGAACCAATTCCCATTCATCAATTCTTCGCTTGTCTTTGGTAGCCAAGACACCCCCAATTGCCACGATTGCAAGGGGAAGTCCTTCACACTTTTTCAAGATGCATCTACAAATTTCCTCCAAATGAGGCGGACATGAGTTGCCGTAGAAAGTCTTTCTGCAAAACAAAGTCCAAGACTCTTCTTGTTTCAAGGGCTCCAAGTTACAGACCCGACCTTCAGATTCTATGCTGGAGGAAAAGGCTAAATCAACATTGCGAGTTGTGAGCATCACTCGGCTGCCATAGTCATTGGTGGGCAAGGCATATTTGATAGCATCCCACTCGTTTATGTGCCAAACATCGTCCAAAACAATCAAGTACCTCCTTTCCTGAAGCAGATTCTTGATCATTGTTTTGAGGCGATCACTGGTCATGCCATCCAATCCCTTTGGAACTGGTTTCCTGATTGCCTGGCAGAGTTGTTGAACCATGTCTTTGAGAAGATCCTCCATTTTGAACGATCGAGAAACTGTGATCCAAGCATTAATTGCAAAATGTTTCTTCACTTCAGAGTCATCATAAACTTGCTTTGCTAAGGTGGTTTTGCCGAGTCCTCCCATTCCTGCAAGTGAAACGACTTTTCGTCCTGAACCACCTTCTACCAACCACCCAACCAGCTTCTTCTTAGGCTCATCAATGCCTACTAAATCACTCTTGTCCAATAGAAGGGCATCCCCTCTACAATCATTCCATGAGTTTTCTGCACCAAATACAAGTATACTCACATGGGATGATTTGATTCTTGTAGACAAAACTAGAGTATTCGCAGACAAACCTTGTTCAGCTGCACGGAATTTGCGGAGGAGTCTCCGGTGTCCCTCAGAAATGTTTCTGATTCTTTTATTAATTCCTTGTATTTCAGAAGCAGTCTGATAACGAGCTTTCATGTTCTTGACACAGTAATATAACTTGTGAAGCAAGCCATAGAAACCATCCTCATGATTATGGGCAAGGAGAAGAGTGAATTCATCAAGAACATCTTCAATATCATAAGCAACCTCTCTTATTTGCTTAACCCAAACTTTAACTTCTTCATCAGTCTCTTCAAGAGTGTCTGCAATCCTCAAGAACACCTTCATCCGCTCTAGTTCAGCCCTTACAGAAACGGCTTCCTCTCGGCATCCATTCATCAGTTGCATCTCGTTTTCGAAGAACGGTGACAGCTTCTCCAGCACAAACATTACTGCACTTTCTGCCATTACCTGCTCTCACTCTTCAGGAGTGGACAAGGACAAGAGAAAATTGTAATTTCAAGGGGACTTTTTCTAAGTATGTGAATCCACATTTATAGAGGCTAATCCTCAATGCCTTAAAAAAATAAAGAAAAGAGCTAACTACACAGTGCCCGCAAGATAAGGCCTTAAACATACAGAGATGAAGTTTCGTTTTTGTAACACAAAACCCCACACCATCAGTGAACGTTAGTCACTGTTAGTTAAGTGAAAGATATTTTCGTCAACTCATTGGATGCTATTAACTTAAGTTTATTTGACTAATTTATTCATATATAAAACAAAATAATAATAATAAAATATTAAAAAGAAAGAGCATTTTAGTTTCTTAATAGTTTACATTTATTTGTCTTTCGATATAAAAATTAATTTTAAAATTTTTTATGAAATGATATTATAAAAAATAAAAAATGGAAATATAATTTTATTTGATAGACAATAGAGATCCACTACTATCTTCTTTTTCTTTGATGAAGAACACTAAAGAATAGGGATGATAACTGGTGACAAAATCATCAACAACAAAGGTTGTCTTCTTCATTGTTCACCAACAAACACCATAAAATCAATAACAATAATCAACAACAGGGTTCTTTTTCTTCATTCTTTACCAATAGACACCATTAAATCGGCAACAATTCTTAACAACTGGGGTCTTCTTCTTCATTCTTCACAAACAAACACCATTAAATCAACAATAACAATAACAACAACAAACACGACCAAATCATCAACTATTTGAAAAAAATAAAAATTAAAAAATTAAAAAAAAAAAACTGATAAAACTGGAGAATCATGGGTCTCTTTTGTCAAAGACTAGGTCTCTTTGGCTTCGTGATATATGTCTCCATTGCTGACGAGGTTGAGTTGGCGATGGAGGTTGATTTGAAAGAGGGAGACTGAGTCAAGAGAGGGAACTGGGGATTAGGAGGATGATGGTTGTGGTTTTGTTGTTGCTAGAGACTTGAGGTTTTGATTTGCGTTTGCAGAGGTTGATTTGTGGAAGTTTAATTTGAGCCGAGTGATTTGAAAGGATGGGGAAGATGTTGACAATGAAATGAGTGGAGATTCAATCTAGGTTGGATCTCCACTTTTTTTTTGGCAATTGTTTTGATCTTTTAATTTTTTGATTGTCACCGTGGAAATCCCTTTGTTTTTAATTTTTAAAAAGCTTTTAAAACCATTTTCTAGATAAATATAAAATATTACTTTTTATTTTTAAATTAATCTCATCTAGATTTTTTTTAATTTTTCATTAATTTTGAACAGTTAAGGGCATTTTTGTTTTTAGACCAAAAAACATAGTTAACTATCAATTTTAATACCCTTTGACCGTTAAAGTAACAGCATCTTGTTACTAAAACGAAACGTTATTTTCATGTATTTAAGACCTTAACTCATGAAGTTACCGTGTAACTAGATCTATAAAAAAAATAATGTGCCACAACGTCACTGCTGATGCTAGAAACAAGTACAACAAAAGAAGTTGCAATATGGATTATGACAGCTTGCTTGGTCTCCAAGAAATTTCCTCAAAACCAAGACTGTTTTACCAAATATACTATTTTGCAATAAAAGAATTCAAGTCATTAATGACTGACTTCTCATATATTCTTCGTTTGGAGGAAAACAATTGCAATATATATTCTATTAGGGAGTAACGACAAAGAAATTTGAGTCAACTTTATGGAGGTTGATTTACAGTGAGAGTTCATATATCTCTACTATGTAACCGCAAAATTATAACTTCAATCGGTAGATATTAAATAACAGTCAGTCTTAACATCTAAGTTTATAAATAAAAATTTTACGGTCAATATTTATGCATCCCTAGTAAGTTATCGTATAAATACATTTAATTAAAATAACTATTTAATTTAAAACTTTAAATTTGTAAGAGTCTATTAAGTGACATACTAGATAGAGACTTGAAATCGTGTCGTAAGATAAGAGACTAGACAAAAAAAAATATTGGTCTACCTGATACAGATAATTTGACTTGTTGAATAATAACAAGTGAACGGTAGTTTTCAAAGATAATTTGTTCAGAACTTTCGCCCACTAGAATGTGAGAGAAGTATTTGGTAATCTGGAGACGGTAGTATTTAAAGTCAAATCTAGAAATTAATTTCAATGTATTGTTGAGTTTCTTTTTTATTATTATTTTTATTTTTTTAAATTGAGTGTTTAGTTTTAGTTATTTTAATATATGAGATGAAAAATGACTCTTTACTTAAAAAAAAAAAAAAAAAAGCAAAGGAAAATGACTCTTAATTTCCATATGATGCTTATTAAAAATCCATAGTATTTTGTCTCACATTGCTATTATTCTAGTAAGTTTATTATTTTTTTTAATATTACATCTTGTGACACTATCAGGTATCTATCGGGACTTAATGTTAGAGCCAGCTTAGTGAGTGGTCCGAAAATCTATTCTCAAAACTAAGAGAAAAGCTACCTACAAACAAGTGATAAAATTGTCACATATTGTGGCCAAGTGTCAAATATCTATCAGGACCTATTAATAGATTTTGCTTAGTAAACGGTTTGAAAATCTACTCTCAAAACTAGTAGATGGTTACCCACAAATAAGGGGGAAAATTGCCCCATATTATGGCCAATGAGGGTCAAACCTGCTATAAGAAAGTAGGCGGGGTGAGCCTTGCTCACTAGGTTACCCATCGGTGCTCTATTCTACTCATTTTATTTGGAATTTTATAACTACTAAACACACAAAACATTTGATAGAAGAGAGCAAATAAGTAAATTAATAAATTGGCTTTTGGCATCAAAATCATCATTGTTATCCACTAACTAGTAACTAGAGTTCCTACAAGTAAATAATTAAATGGGAAAATCCCAAAAAAAAACCTATGACATATGACAGTTTGTGGATTTTGTCATCCATAGTTTTATTTTTATTCAAAAACACTACTTGACGTTAATATAAAGAGTCAAAATAGCCCTTAAAAGATGATAATACCCCTGACAATCACGAATTCTAATAAATTGACTGAGTTGATCGTTTGACTCTAGGGTAAAAGGGGAAAAACATGAAAAATTAATTAAAATAATATTAATTATAATATTAAATATAAAATCATTAAAAAAAGGTATTTTTATTTATAAATATATATAAGAATATTTTTTTCCTGTCAACTCTCTCTCGCTTACTCCTTCTCTGTCTCCTCTTTTCTCTCTTTACCTCTGGCGATCTCCTTTTCTCTTTTTCTCTATCTTCGGCTAGTGATGTGGTAGTAGAATCTTAATGACGGTGGCAGCATAGTGGTCTCCACAGTGTCTCCACCATTGGAGACCCTGACTTTAAGCTTGGAGAAAATGATTGTAGGTTCAGTCTCGACTTCAAGCTTGTACTACTTGTCGTTGGTTATCACGGTCCTATTGTTGCTCCCCCTCTCCATCCACTATCGTGACTCATCGATGCACACTTTCAAGCCGTCTTCGTCGCTCATCACGATCATATCATCAATTGTAGTCGTTTGTTGGTTTTGTTGTCAAACGCCACTCTTCCTTACTACCATTCCTTGTTGTTGCTCCTCGTCATCGTTGCTTGGTAATTGTTTTTTTTGTTTTACTTTTTTTTTTAATTATTAATTTAGATTTATTTTACAAATGTTTTGTTACTTGTAATTAAAGCTATTACTTTTGATCCATGTTATCGTCATTTTCTTATTTGATATTGTTGTTGTTGTTACAGCATTCGAGTTTGGTGATGGATGGTATTTTGGATTGTGTTGATAGTGTTCAGGATTGTGTTTGATGGTGTTTGCAATGTTGGGGTAGGGTGAAGGATGGTGTTTGCTATTAATGATTAATGATGATTGTGGGTGATGGACGGTATTTGTGTCGGGGTATGTGGTGTTTGTAGTTTTTTTTTTAATTAATTAATTTTTTTTTTAATTTGATGGATCGATCTCCATCATAGGTCCAATGGATCTCCATTTTTTTAATTTTTATAATTTTTTAATTTTATTAGTTTACAATTTTTATTTTAAACATTATTTTTTATTCTTATCGATTTTTTATTTTTAATTTGGTGTATTGATCTCCATAGTCCATCTGAGATGGATGGTGGAGATCGGTTTTTATTAATTTATAATTTTATTATTTTAAAATATTATTTTATGATTATTATATTTTTAATAAAAATATCAAAGATAAAAATGTCATTTTAACTTTTATTAAACTTTTTTGTTGTATTTCGGATAAAAATAAAACAATGAATGCTAAAATGAAATTATTTCATACGTCAAGTTGTTTTTTAGAATTCTCCCTAATCAAATTTGAGTATTGTTATGTTTTTCCAAAAAGTGTTTGATAATTTTATATTGATGTAAAATTTAATTTATACTTATATGTCACTCATCTTATTGTCATTTTAATTTACATAGTGATTATTCAAAATTTCATATTTGGAATAAATTTTTTTTATTTTTTATTTTTAAATACAAAATATAACTTAATAAAATAATTCATAATTGTAAAGAATACTCCGACTTTTTATGCATTATCAATTCAAACCCTCTCATTTGGAAAATGGGATAACCTTAAAAAACTTCTGACTTTTAACAAATTATCCATTTTTCTCCATGTAATTTCGTTTTTATCCAAAATACCGTTTGATTTTAAATTAAACACTTGTCAACGTTGATTTCTGATTAACTACGGTTCAAAGCTCAATACCTGCAATCAATGGGAAAATAAAGCAAGAAAACAAGAGAAAAATAAAAGGCAGAGAGGAAGAACAACGTACAAAGAAAGTTTTTACGTGGTTCAGCAAATGTACCTATGTCCACAATTGTTTCTTTAATAATTTTTATAGAGTAATAACATATTAATTCTTCTCTATCTATTACAATGAGTTTCAACCCTTATTTATAGGGAGAGGCGTTTACAATCTGAGTTGAAATAAAACAGGAAAGAATCATGCATTAACTATACTTCCAAATCAGTTGGCACCGAATCAGAAATCGGTTCTGCTAAATCAGGGATCGCACTTATCAACGTTTGAATTTGAATTTATTTCTAATTTTGGTGGAAAAATCACGATCAATTTGGGTTAATGCCTTTCTGGAAGATTTCCTTATTGAGTTGTTTATCATGCGAGCTGGAGACTGCATTGGACGATCTCAAGCTAGACCTCACTCTTAGTAACGAGGTATGTATAGAGTGAGCTGAGTAATATTGATATCGACCTCAGTAATAGCGATAATGCGAGTTCGTCCTCGTGCGAGCTGAAGAGCTCGTTTGGGCTAGGTGTTGATGAACACAGTCTTGTCTGTTGGGTCACTTCATTAAGTCAACTTGTTGGGCTTTTATAAGACTTTTACCAGCTCATTTATTGAATCAGAAAAATACTCATAACAACACTCAAAATAACCCCTAGAAGCATCTGAAAGAATGATAATGCCCCTAATGGTAACATATTTCGTTAGGTTAATATAATTAACCATTTGACTCTAAAGGCAAAAAGGAAATTTAATGGAAATATTAATAAAAATAAAAAATAAGATAAATAATATTAAAATAAAATATTTTTATTTAAAAATAAAATATAATAATATATATAGTTTTTGCGTTTCTCTCAATTCCTCTCTCTTAAGCGTGTGCTCTCTCTCCCTCCACTTTTTTTTATTTCTCTCTCCATCTCCGATTAGATTTGCAAGTGGGTTTAATGTCAACGGCATGGTAAAGACCCTGATTCTGAGTCTTTGGCAATGAATAACTAGTTCGTGTTTCCATCGCCATGGAAGACTAAGATAAGTCTCCACCATCAAAGACCCATCTGAGTCTCCATCGTGGAGAACCAGTTTTGGGTCTATGATCTTGGAGACCTTTTAGAGAACTGGTTTTAGGTCTCTACAATCGAAGACCCAATTCGGGTCTCTATCATGAAAATCTAGGTAGGTCTCTAATGCCTATGGTTTTATTTTTTTATTTTTTTAAATTTTTTTTATGATGTTTTTTGATGATTACGGAAGATTGATGATTATGGGAGATTGAACATGAGAAATGCTTAAAAACCTAGAAATAGGTAGAAAGAAGGAAGAGGGTAGAGAGAAAGAGGATCTAGAAAAGTGGATCTCCATTTTTTATTTTTTGTATTTTTTAATTTAATGTGTTTTTATTTTTTTTATATATCATATCAGGGGCAGTTTGATCTTTTTATCCTCTACCTGTGTCAATTCCACTTTTCTATTAACAGAGTGCGAAATGAGGTATTTTGGATAAAAACGAAACTATATAGGAGAAAATGAATAATCTATCAAAAGTTAAGTGATTTTTTTTTAAAAGATTTTCCCTTTAGAAAATCAATAAAACAAGTGTAATTTTAATTAAATCTAGCTCTATATAATTATTTAAGTATTTTCTATATAAATGAACTAAAAAATTAATTTAAAAATACTATATAGTTTTAGAGAATAAATGTTTAAAAAACTTAAAAATTATTTTAAAATATATTATTGTTAAACAATAAAATAATAAGAAAATCAATCTAAAAGTATACAAAATACATTGAGGTGATGTTGACAAACACATACCCATATTTGGAAACACATTTTATAAATACTTTTTGTTGCTATATTAAATACTATTAGGTTTTTATATTAAAATTTTTAATTTTAAAGAGTTTATTTGTATATTCATAATATATTTTATAATTAATTTAACAATTTATTTTGGGGAAATTGTACAAACCTCCTCGGACAATGAATATAATTGCATGCATTGGTATCATTTATGGGTTGCCATCAACACTTCACGAGAGAAGAGTAAAACTATCTATGTGCCTTCTTATAAGTGAAAATTTTTTATTTTTATTTTTTTTAAGGAAAAAAAAAAAAAAAGATTGAGGAGATCTCTTGTATCCAACAATCCCTCAACCTTGAAAAATCACATTTTAAAAACAAGAGTTTTATTAACTTACTGGTTGAATAACGATACCATTAATAATAACCCCTAGAATGATTGTAAGGATGCTTACTAAAGAGTATATAAAGGACCTTATTCAATCAGTAAGCTAATCAAACCCCAAAAACAAAGTAATCAAATAAAAAATTGAAAAACTTGTTTCATTCTAGATTCTTGATATATTTTAAAGCAAATCTTCGTCAATGATAGAAGAATGATGGTAGAGATAGAAATAAGTAAAGATGAATATGGAGCAGTTTGCTCCATCAGTGATGGAGATTTGCTCTATACCACTCACACTCTCAGTTTTGTTATGCCAACTGTATCCATACTAGTACCTCATGCACAAGGCCCAAAGACCTCTTTTTTACCACCACAAAAGCCTTTCTACAAGGAGAATATCGACAGGCTACAACAGGAATTCTTGGGAATGTGGGGACATGTGAATAAATGCGGATGACTTATTTAATTCTATAGCACAACGTCGAAATTTAAATGTAACAATTGATAACTTTTTCTCCCAAATGACCTGGGAACATCAATTATACATGCATCAAATTAGACAGATTGATGCTTGTTCAACATCAACCTTGCTACAACTGAATGAATGGGAAAACCAAATTACAAACCAAAATTGCTAATCAGATTTTTTTTTATGCTAATTTCAACTAGTTGCTAGCCCTACAGAAATTTCATTTATCATCAGAGTTGTCAAAAGTTGTTTTTTTAGCCTTTGGGGAATTGGCTGAAATTTCTTTGAAGTGAGCTCCATATAGCTTTGATTCCTGCATTGCAATAAAGTGAATATCTTTGATCTCTACTCTCAACAGACCACTTTATGGCTTAAAATGGTATAAATGCACACCTTTTTCTTGACATGAGTACCAAATTTCAGAAGAGCATCTGGCACTACTTGCCTGGCTTCCTTAAGAACATTCACCAGCTCTCCAGCAAGTCCCTGTGTAATACTCGTATCACTACTAAGAGAATGTTTTGCTCAACACTATGACATATTAGTACAATGATGCAATTCAGGGGAATAGAAAAACACTATCTTATTGTGGTGAGTGAAGAATGTGCGGGCAACACCCTTCTTACCAGCTTGACCAATTCCGTGAACATAGTCCTCTGTGGTGAGTGGAAAACTATAGTTGATAACTACTTCAACATCGGGAATATCCAATCCTCGAGCAGCCACATCTGTAGCAACCTGCAGATACATTGTCCATTGACATTATAATTTCATTGTTTATATTACCATTTTAATACTTATATATCTTATAATAATCTGGTACGTACTGATTAATGAAAGACAAACAACTCAGTAGATTGGTCAGATCCTACTCTATTTTTTTCTAATTAATTCACAAAGATCATAACGATAGCTAACTAGTCCAATGTGCTTCCACAACCGTAATCATAATATTGGTGTGCAAGCAACATATCATCGGAGGTCAATCTCCCTTCTTGAATAATGATAATGACTATTTTTTTTTTTGATAGAATAATGATAATGACTTTGTATGTTCATTTTGTCCTTTCTTACCATGTATAGCAACAACCTTCCAGCCACAGGAGAGCCAGAGAAAAAATCAAAAATGAAAAAATACAGCACATTAAAATTTTCCAGTTCTATGTTCTGCTGTTGACTGCTTGTATACACCAAAACTACAATGCAAAGATGACTAATGTTTTTCTCTATCACAGCATATGTTCTAATCGATCAGCTTCCAGCTGGTACAAGGCAAAAACTAGCACTCCGTTCCTGATATGAATATAACCTTGGCATCAGCACAATGAGGCAACACTATATATCAAAAGGCATAATCAAGAAATTTGAATAATATAAGCTTTTCGATTCAGTATTTTGCATTTTGCATTTGAAATATTAGTAAATCACCTTAAGACATGCCAGAAACTGAGAAACACCTTAATATATCAGACACATAAAACAATTCATATTAAATATAGATTAATAGATAGCAATCAATACCTTTGAGATTTGTGATATTTCTCTAATAAAGCAATCACAGTGATCATCCAAAACCTGCATTTGTCCACAATAATTAGCTGAAACAAGTTCTATAAATAAAACTAGCATGTCTAATTGTTACATGCAAGTCACATATAGTAAACCAACCTCCACAATCTGCATAACATCATGGTTGGCAGCCAAATCGTCCAAACCTACAAACCGCCCGACGTAAAACTCATTATTTTTAAGAAAGGGAAAATAACATACAATTGAAAGATCAGTGTACACAAAGATCCAGACACCTTAACCGAATTGGGATCCATATATTCCTGAGCTAGTTTATGAACTTCTACAGGCCATGTAGCACTAAACATTAAAATCTGCCAAGCTGCACATTGTTAAAGAAGTTTTTCTCACAAACAAGTAAACATCTGCCAGGAACATAATCAATTTGAACTAGAAACAAATAGAAATGCAAACCATTTGTCTCAGTCCCAACGATTAGCAAATAGTTTATCGAAGAAAACCAGTACATTGTAGAAGACAGTAAAAAGGATCCAATTTTACAAACAGTGCAACAACTCAGTATAAGAACTTCCATAGAATAGATTTTTATAGTGGAAGGACCATGCCGGTGAAGGTGAGGAAGACGAGACTGAAGTTCAAAAGAATCAGTTATAAGTTGAGCAATACGAGAGAAAATTTGATTTTCTATACTACATACCAGAAGTAGTTGCTCAATATACAGTGAACTGGCACTTCGAATCCCAAATCAAGCATTCGATCCGCTTCATCAAGCACCTACAGAAAAGTTATTGCTAATTATAGCTCAGATTCATTACTTCCACAATAATGGTAGAAAAACTAGATTAACAAGACACAATCATAGTTTTTTGCAGAGGACTTATCATCTATTACATTAGAAAAGTAAATAAATAAGTAAATTATACTAAACTACAAATATGTAATGTGCCTTGGTGAAGTGGTCATCAAGCTGCCTGTCCAGCATGCTCCTCATGCAAAGGGCAGGTTTCGAGCTGTAGCCACACATGTAATGTGTGGTTATTTTTTTTTGCACCCATTGTGGGTCTGTTCTCCCCTTTTTAGAAGCTCCAACTCCGGACCACGCCTTAAAGACTCTAATTAAGAGTGTTTAGTAATGTACATAGTACATGTTATCAGTGTTCGTAAATACATGGTACGGTGCGGTATGGACATCCTATCATAATATTATACAGTACATTCAGTATGGTTAGTACGGACGTATCAATCAAAAATGATTTTTTTAAAAAATAATAATTTTTTAATATTTATTTTTCAAATTTATTATTTATTTACATTTTTTAATTTTTTAATATTTATTTTGTATTAAATGAATATTTATTTTTAATATTACTATTTATTTTACTTAAATAATTTTTATGTCACTTGTTTGCTTTTCTCAAAAAACCAAAACAAAACCAAAACCAAAAAAAAAGGAAAAAAAAAAGGTGTTACACATGGCATGGTATGAGCACCTGGTTTTAAAAAAAAAAATTAATTTATTAATACACTAAAACCGAAGTCTAAAGTCATTTGTCTTATTACTCAGCACCCATTTCATCTTCTTCTTCTCCGGTTACTTCCTCCACTCCGATTCATGTTCTCTCTCACCCATTTCATCTTATTCTTCTCCTCCTGTCCTCTGCTTTCCATTGCTCTACGATCCCACATGAGAAAAGTCACCGAAAAGCTTCTACATGTGAGAGAAGTCATTGAAAAGTTTCTACCCATGAGAGAAGTCGCCGGAAATGAAAGCTAAAGTCGCCGGTGAGGAACGGAGAGCGTCGATTTGAGAGAGAAGGTGTTGATCGATTAAGGTTTAAGGGATTTTAGAGTTTTCTTGTCTATATATTTGATTTTTTTCTTTTTCTTTTTTAATTTACCCGACCCGACCGTATAAGTGCATATACGGTCATATCGGGTCGAGACGGCCATATATGTCGGAGACAGATTTTGGTAGTTTCTATCTCCAAAATGGACGTATCAGTGCGTCTCACCGACGATACGCCCGTACCAGCGTATATACGTCCGTACCACACCGTATTTTCAAACAATGCATGTTACTCATGATATGTACGTGTACTAAATCAAAAAAAGTTATTGAATGATTGCCTACACATATCATGAAACTTTGATGGAGATTAGGAAGGGTAGTTTTACCTGCATTATTAATTTAAAGGCCAATAAGCTCTCAACTTGTTAATGTTAGAAAGATAAAGAAAAGAAAAAACCCGACAATGAACTACATGATCTCAAAAGAGTCAGTTTCCCTAAGCAGAATGATTTGTAATACTGAAGCCAAATCTAATTTCAATATCCTACAAGATAATCAATTAGTTGCTCACTGCCTATCCTCAGAAGATTCAACGGTGGTGGCTGGTTTCCAGCCCTGCAGATAACAATGAAAATATTATGTTGGAATGTTCAGGGGTTGGGAAACCCTCGAACATTCAGAAATCTGCGGGAGATTATATGCAAAGAAAACCCCACATATGAATTTTTTGGTGTCAACAAAATCTACAAGATAATCTAATTTCAATATCCTCCAAGATAATCTAAAAATTAGTTGCTCACTGCGCGTTCAATAATTTTCTCCGAGCACTGAAACCCAAACTCCACAATAAGTAGCCAGCTTTGTCTATTTTCTGTTATTCTAGTCTCTTTCCAATTCTCACTGAAACCCTATTCAGAACTCCTCTCTTTTAACAATTTAATTATAGGATTATTTCCTTATACAGAAAAACTCTTCTAACAGTTGCTTTATTCAGATCAGAACCTCTACCCATGATCATATATTCTTCTAAAATTTACAGTCAGCTAAAAATGTGACCCTCAGTATCTCTTCCACAAGCTTAAATCTAATTATAAGATAAGATTTGTGGCACCCAACACGATAATAATACCCAATGTAGATTAAATAACTTGATGCAAACATTATACGCCTCCATCCTCCTTTAAATATGAACCCATACATAGACACAAATCAATATGTAAAGATATTCAGCACTACAAAAATGTTTCCTACATATATTTGAATCAATATATGTTTACATTCACAAAAAGACAACATCAAGTAAAAACACACTAATGAGAAATAACGTGAAAGTCAGTACACACCCATGCAACAGACTTTGAGAGGAAAGACATAATTGTTGTGTCTAGTCTCATCTTATTCTCTAACCCAGGATACTGCACCTACTTTTTGACAAAAGGAGAAAAGGAAAAGGAAACAAAATACTGTCAAATACATTATCATTTGAATACAGCTTTAACAAGCAAGAGATAATTCAGCAAATATCATATCCAAAAAATTTGAATGGCATACTAACCAAAAATAAATAAATAAATAAAACAAAAGTCTCTCACTTTTCTTTTACGGATGCATAAACCAAAGCCAAAGAGCTAATACTTTATAACTAAAATGTTGATTATGATATTACTTACGACTCCACTTTGAGCCATTATCATGCATATGTTGATGCCAGTTACGTCTCAGTAATTTTGATTATACAATACTAATAATCTGATCCACTGCTAGATGTGTCAAATACATAGAGTGATCTAATGGACACAAATTAACATTACGAACTCCACTAATAAAAGGTTTCTAGCACAGCATCCTAAGTCTAATTCTACAAACGATCTACTACTGTCATATTGAACCTTACTGTCCTCAACAGTCTAACGGTTGATAAGAAAAGGAAATGAGTTAACCACGATAATATTGGTTAAGCATTTAGTCTGTTTACGAGTAATTAGACCTTGATATTGGCTCAAGTAGAAAGCAAAACGCAAACACCCAAATAACTAGACAAAGCAAAACCAAAGCACATCACTAATATGGAAAACTGAGCAAAAGCAAAAATGCTTCTACCATTGCTTACGTGCATAGCTTTTCAGATGCTGAAGGATCTAACAAATAAACTATATGTATGGACCAAACATACAACAACCAAGAGAAATTTTCCAAAATGTATACCAATACACTCACAGGAATGTTAAAATCTAGAGACAGACATTAGCATTAACTTTGTTGACTAACCTTAATCGCAACCTCACGATTATCCCTCAATATCGCATGATGCACTTGGGCAATAGACGCAGCAGCTATCGGTAGAGAAACAAATCTGAAATTCGCACACATCTCATCTCAAAGTCAACAAAAACACCATCTATGTACAAATTGGCACCTCAAAAAGTAAACACACTAAACTAAAACTAATTCTTCGTCTTCTCATTCAGTTTAATACTTTAAAAATTCGGTTTCATGCATAGCTACTCATTACGAAGTATCAAACAAAGCCGACAACTCATACACTATTAGCATATCGAAGAACACTAGAAAACACCAAAAACTAAACTAGCAAAGGCAAATCCAATTAATAAGAATATAATCTAGAGACGATAGGCTTACGTACATGTCAGACAAATCCTGACCTAAATTGCTGATGAGTACTCGTCTAATGGATTTGAAATCACAAGGAACTACCTACATACAGCACATATTAGTTTCCGAACATTCAATCAGACAAATAAACGAAAAATGGAGCTTTAAGTATGATTCGAAAACCTGATCCTACAATGCGGATAGAACCGAGGAGTACTCTTTTGGAACCTGGCGCATTGCGGCAACAAACTGTCCGGCTTTTATGTAAAAGCCTTTATTCGATTCGCATAATTTGAGGATTCTAGAGGCCGAACGTAAATGAACCTAACAAATCAACAAAGATCAAACGTTTCACTTGAATTAACAAATGTTATATGTATTTTTCGGACTCATTAATTGGGCTGGTAAAAATCCAATTTAGGCCAATTTCAAACCCAATAAGAAGGCCCAATAAGGTCAACCCAGTCAAAGCCCATCAGACGAGGCTCAGATATCAACTCCAGGCCCAACAGAAGGCACAACTCATCTCAGTATCTTGTCAGTTCGCTGCAACGAGCTCGTTTCACAGCTCACCTCATGCACAGCTCGTCTCTCAGCGAGCTCGAGCTCAAGACCGCCATAGACACGTCAGCTCGTCCAAAAGCATAATAAATACAGTATATTTCAGAAACAGGCAATTACCAAGTTCAACCATGATTCTCTCTCCGAATATGGTAGTTACCCAGTCAAACCATGATTTCCTTATCAGATATGGAAGTCTATTCAAAATCAAATTCAAATCAACCTTATCTCGAGATAATTACAGTAGTTTCCTGATATTATTCAAATATATTAGGAAGCATAATTAATGTATAATTCTTTTCCTTATTTTTCCTGATTATTTGGGAAGTGTAATTAATTCAGGATTCTTTTCCTGATTTGCTACAACCAGAATTGTAACATCTCTTTCCCTATAAAAAGGAATTAAGATCATTGTAACATCATCAGAGAATAATCAATAATACACTGTCACTCTGCAGAATTTAAGAGACAGACAGTCGTGGACGTAGGCCAATTATTGCCGAACCACGTAAAAGCTCCGTGTTCCTCGTTTGATTCTCGGTATTTGTCTGCATCTTTTCTTGGTATTTGTGTTTTCTCACATTGATTGCAGGTATTGGGTATTGATTACTCGTCGACTGAAATCCAACGTCGACAACAAACAATGGATCTAAGTTGTGTTGTATAGTTAGAAACCTCGGATAATTGGCGAGTGTAATGTTGGGAGGCGGGAGGTAGTCCATGTAAAGAGTACTTGTAGTCAGCAACAGTCAAAGCAATCTGTCGAAATGGAAGTGAAATATATATTAGAGAAAGTACAATTAGAAAAGACGAAAACAAGAAGAAGGAGAAAAGAGAATCAGACGGTGGAGACTGCGCGAGAGGGGTGAAGTAGGGGTTCGCGGAAGGGAAGAGAATGATCAGAGCGGTCGGTTGCGAAAAAGGTAGTGGCAGTTAGCAAGTAGATGGTTCTCGGAAACTTGAACAGCTTTCTAATCTTCCCCATTCTCTTCAAAATTTCAAGGGAAAAAATATATATATATATAGAGAGAGAGAGAGATACTTCTTTTGTAGAGATTGGTAGATTTGGGATTGGAAGAACCTATTTGCTGCCTCGGACTATTGTTATTGAACAAGAAAGGATTTCCAACTCCGTGGTCCAAAAAGAGTGTTTTTAGTGCATTCAACTGACATTCGGTCTAGTTAATATTTATTTTCAGATAATAATTTTTAAGAAAAACTTCATTTCGGTCCCATTTTTTAAAAACTTCTTGGTTTCAAATACGAATCCATTTATATAAATGTTCATTGTCCCCTATATTTTAAAAACTCATCAAATTAGTCTCTCTAATATGATTTTTGACGATCAATGTTTGTAGAAAATTATAAAAAATTGTTTTATCCTTAACTTTATATATAATTTTTAATTGTTGTTTTTATTTGATTTAAAAAAAAAATTCTAATTGGCACATGTCATTATGTTACCAATTAAATTTAAAAGGCGAAACTGTTCTCATGTGTGTAATGTTTGACTGTATAGTAACTAAAGATAGGAACTAATTTGATCAATTTTTAAAACTTAAGAGACTATGAATGTTATAAACGGATTCATAATTAACAATGAAAGTTTTATAAAAAGTTAGAGACTAAAGTGAAGTTTTTTCTAATTTTATAATATTTTAAAAATGAAAATTTTTTTCATTTTAGTCCCTAATTTTTTGTGAAATAATTTTTTACTCATAATGAGTTTATCCACTTTCCTTTGGTTGTTTGGTTGGTTTCCATTTTGACACCATACCAGTCTGATACAATCAATAAACACTCCACACATAAGAAACAACTCATGCAATAACATAAATAGATAAAGATTTGCTAACTTTCAATGGGATACAAAAATCACCACCCAAAGACAACCAATAGGCTTACCGCCAAGCAAGTCCAAAGGGGATATAAAGATTCACCACCCTCAAGAACTAATGAATGATATAGCACCCAAAGATAAACTCACTACTCAATGAAAATCCACCAAAGAGATACAAAATTTCATAGAATTCTCAAAGAGAACTTTTCATTTAAAATAACATCAAAATTGTCCTTAAACTTACAAGAGACTCTAATATTTATAGACTAATTTTGAAATAGCCTCCAAACATATGAAATATAAGAAATTAATGCAAATATCTAATAGCAAGAAGCGATAAAAACTTAGATAATTAAGAAACTTAAAATTCAAGAAAAATTCTTCAATTTCGCAACCTATTGAATGCTAACCACTAGAACTTAATTAGTCATAACTTCTTTTTGGAATCTTCAATTGATGTGCTTCAACATTTAAAAATGAAATTAACACTTTGATCTTTCTAATGACATATGACATGTCTCATACTTCCTTTGTAATAAAGTTATGAAGTAATAAAAATATCTCTCATACATAATATGCCGCTCAACAAACTATAGTGAGAATTTAGAACTTTTTTGTTCCTTGGTCCGAATTCATGTAATTGGATAGTCTCACATCACACTTTCTTCTTCTTCTTCTTCTTCTCTCTATTGTGTTTGGTGGCTACTATGGTTGACATTGGAATGTTTGGGGTAATTAATGTACTGTCTGTTTTTGCCTTCTTGTTAGGTTGATCAACATACTGGGTTGAACAGTTCACAGTGAGTTGCTTAATTACTCTATGATTGTCTAAAGAAAATGCTAGAACATTTTAGAAATTGAGATTATGTAGTCATCATGCTTGTTTACGGATCGTCATTATGTATTATTATTTTATATCTTGATGATTTTCTTATGTATCTATGATCTATTTGCTCAAAAGGCTTTTCATATTTCATTTTGACATTTTGTTTCACATAAGAAAAATAGACAATAGATAAAATATATAATCAATGTTTTCTAACATAATAGTAAGTTCACATTTTTTTTCTTTTTTTTTTCTTTATGTTGACATCAAGCCAAAGTAATACGAGCCTAATTGAGATTAGACTCTAAAGCATGGTCCAGATGAGAGAGGACAACTCACATAACGTGGGAAAACTCCCACAAATTAAGTGGGACATGTAAGCTTTTGAACCTAGCACATAGGCATGGGCGAGGGGCTGCTTTTACCATTCCAACACCCCTATTTTGCACAATTGCAAGTTCACTTTGTAATTTCTTTCTTGTTATCTTATATAAAAAAGGAGGTAAAAATAATTTCATACTAGTTTGATAAGAGTTAGATGTTGGTCTTTTTTTTTTTTTTTGGAGATAAGATGTTCTTATTAATTGCACTGAGCTGAGCCTAGAAGCAAGTAAAGCCACTAAACAGCTAGCTGCTGCATTTGTCCGGAATTGGAATTTTTTTGCCTTTATTTCATCTAACTAAGTCTTTTGAGTGGGTTTGTTCAAACATCTAACCACTGCTCTTTCCTTCCTGTTCAGTCTTCTAGTTTTTTCATTGTTACGACAACATTCTAATAGCTTAAGCTTCTTTTTATTAAAAGGTCCCAAAATATTGCCTTTAATTTGGACATGAGCTATTCTTCTTTCATATGGTGGGATTTTTTGCCTGATAGTATAACAAGGCTCTTGCTTGAGATTGCTTACAATTGACGCTAATAAATTGTTCTATATTTTTCTTTAATCTTGTAATCTGTTTTCTGTTCTTTAATAATTTTCATTAACAAGACCTGACCCGGATTCTCTCTAATGAATCCAACAGTCTGTCGGGCACCCCACGAGACCCTTTTGAAGTCTAACTAGCAAGATCCAAAATGATGTCGTGGAGTGAACCCTTACTATTAATATTTTGCTAAACATAAGAATTATACATTTTAAAATCTCATTTCAAATTGTCAAGTAAATTAAAAATATAATTAAAATAATCATCTGATACGAACCACGCCAAGAACTGACGAAACCCGTGATTCAAGTAAGGATCCAAGATTGACTAGAATCAGATTTGTATGGAAAACTTTGACCAGTTGCTTATATGGAAGCAAGAACCTTGGTATGGTGAAGACGCCACAATCAATGATGGAAGAATTGATTGATAAGTCTATGATGAACGCCACAGGAAAATCCTGATAAGTTCGAAAAGTTCTACGAAGAACCAAAGAGAATACTCTCACTAATATTATTAATCATCAACTGCCTCCCTTGTAGGGTTACATTGGTTTATATAGCTCAAATTACTAAGTAGAAAAAGGAAATAATTAATTAGGCAATTAAGCCCTTACAAATAGCAAAATAAATAATAATATTGGCAACTAATTGTCTTGAAAGAAAATTGGCAAGAAAATCAAATCCATATTGGAAAGTCTTGATGGCCAAGAATCAACTCCATATTGGAAAGTTTTAATGACCAACAATCTGCTCATAATGGAAAATCTTGTTGACCAAGAAAAAATGCTCCTTATTGGAAAGTCTTTATTAGCACGAAATTAGCTAAAATTAGCTCCACCAATTGCTTTAATTAAATTGATTAAGCCTTGATCTTCTTTTGGGCCCATCTTGGAATTCACCATTTTAGAATCAGCCCAAATCTCTTGAATTAATCCACTAAGTGCTTCTTTGAACCTCTTAGCCCTTGCCCTTGTAGTTGGCCCAATTGGAATATGCAATGGATCCTTTGGTGATGTCTCTTTGTTCTCATCATCATCACCAATATTCAAATATTTAAAACATGCATGTATCATCTTAACATAAAAAGTTTCACAAAATTTATTCACAATCAAAAATATGCACCAACACATGATTGATATCCAAGTCACAATATTCATAAATGAGATTATGCAGCATCATCTTTTATCTTGGCCCACCTAATCTGAACGAGGCGATCTAGTACACCGATCATTTGTTTCTACATCTGGAAGGTTTTCGTAACTTAAAAAAAAAATATTATGAGTTACAAAAGTTAAGTGAGTGTGTATGTGTTGCTATTTAAACTAATCTTTATAAAATTTAATTCCTAAAAAATGTTTGAAAACATTTATATTTAAAAATATTTTCTTTACTAAAAACTTGTGTTTTAGAGTCTTACCATGAAGTTCCAAAACTCATACTTAAATTAAATTCATAAAATGCTAAAATATTTCACAATTTTCAAAATATTTTTAAAACATTTTCTTTCTAAAATATGCTTTTGATGGTATGTTTCTTTTTCTAAACGCACTAATGGAAACTCAAGGGAAGCTACAACCACAAGGCGGTCAGACTAGCTTTGCTCAATGTGAGGGGTCATATGGCGTAAAAACTAACATCGCATACCGTGATAAATCTATAAAGACATCTTGCTACTACGAGACGGAATACTACATCGCACATCTTATAGCCAGATAATACCCCATAAGTGTAAAGAGCAATACAACAGACATGACAGACTCGATTATCTCAATGTTAGTGACATGCCCTCCCAACACTTACCCTACACTACGTGGTATACCGATCGAGTCTGAAACTACAACGTCTATCTATAAACTTGAGTCGTCCATTAGCCTTTGAAAATCTTTCTTTCTATAATTCAATTTAAATTCTTTGTCATAAAATATACTAATGTATTGCATACCAATTCATAAATAATTATTTCCTTTTATGCTAGAATATAAAGTTATTTATAAGCTAAAACAAGAAATAAAAAATCTATAAAATGCTTGCATAATAAATTGAAAATTGTTTAACATTAATAAAAACATTTTTACACTCACTATTCGGTTCCCAGCTCACTTGTATTCACCTCTTCATCGATCTCCTTTAACTCGCCTTTTCACCTATAATTGGGATCTTCGCTTAGAACGTACAGATATATCAAACATCTTAATTCCAAATCCATTCTATTATCATTAACCTATGATTTCACTTAAGAGAGAATGAACTGCATACTGCCCAGTCCAGCTCGAGCTGCGAGCTCCTTCCAGCTTATCCCATGAGAGCTCCTATTTTACCCAACTCAGCCCAATTTGTGGGCATCTACTATTTCAGTGAGCTCATTCAACGCACCCTTTTTAGTGAGCTACTACCTTCTAGCTCAGCTTGATTCACGGACCCTGTCCAATTTGCCCTTTGCGAGCTGTTGCCTTAGTCTAGCTCAAACAGGCATTACAGTGAGCTACAACATCACTCAACTCACTCTCTGTGAGCTCACGCTCCAATCCAACTCAACCAGCGCTGAAAATAAGCTGTAGGCATTAGCCAGCTCGCACCTCGCAAGCTCCCGTCCTACTTACGCATACTCTATTTTTAACACTTCTTTTCCAAGTTTCACACTCTTATGAGTATTAACACACCTCGACCTCATTAAATTTCACATACATACACTTAATAACATTTCATTAGTTCCTTCACGTGATCCAGGTCGCAATTACAACAGGTTTTACGATAAAAAATTTAACATTCTAAACCATAAACTAACTTTTTCAATTCAACTTATTTTCTTAGTTACTTCACTTACCAGATTCTTCCTCAGCCTTGTGTCTTGCTTTCTTACTCATCTACTACTTCAAATCTCCAGATCTAAGCAAGAAATCTCGTCAGTTACAAGGGCAGTCCAAAGATTGTTCTTGATAGATTTTTCACTAACACAAAACCATGAAAACTTGCTCTTATCAGATTTGACTTGATAATCTTCCTAAACTTGTTCTTCACCTCTTAAGTTTATTTGACTAATTTTTCCATATATAAGACAAAATAATAATAATAAAATATTAAAAAGAAAGGGCATTTTAGTCTCTTAATAGTTTACATTTATTTTTCTTTCAATATAAAAATTAATTCTAAATTTTTTTTATGAAATGATATTATAAAAAAAAAAAAAATAGAGACAATATGATTGATGGACGATAAAGATCCACTACTATCTTCTTCTTCGATGAAGAACATTGAAGAGTAGGGATGGTCACTAGTGACAAAATCATCAACAACAAAGGTTGTCTTCTTCATTGTTCATCAACAAACACCATAAAATCAATAACAATAATCAATAACAGTGTTCTTCTTCATTTTTCACCAACAGACACCATTAAATCAGCAACAATCTCAACAACTGGGGTCTTCTTCTTCATTCTTCACCAACAAACACCATTAAATCATCAACAACAACAACAAAAAACAAACACCACCAAATCAACAACCATTTGAAAAAAAAAAATTAAAAAAAAAAAACTAATAAAATTAGAGAACCATAGGTCTTTTAATTTTTTGATCTCTTCTGTCCATCTTTAGTCGAGATCCTTTTGTTTGTTAAAATTATTTTTTAAGAAATATAAAATATTACTTTTTATTTTTAAATTAATCCCTGCCAAGATTTTTTCTAATATTTCATTAATTTTTAATACCTAAGGGCATTCTTGTCATTGGGCTAGAAAACAGAGTCAACAATCAGTTTTTAACACCCTTTGATAACTAAGGTCGGAGCATCTTGTTACAAAAACGAAACTTCATTTCTATGTGTTTAAGATCTTACCTAAGGGAGTTATTGTGTAATTATATCTTAAAAAAAAAATAATAATGTGCCATAACGTCACCGCTGATGTTAGAAACAAGTAAAACCAAAGTAGTTGTAATATGGATTATGACAGCTCGCTTGGTCTCCAAGAAATTTCCTTAAAACCAAGACTGGTTTGTGATAAAAGAATTCAAGTAATTAATGTCTGACTTCTCATATATTCTTCATTTGGAGGAAAAAAATTGCAATATATGTTCTATTAGGGAGTAACGACAAAGAAATTTTAGTCAACTTTATGGAGGCTGATTTACAGTGAAAATTCATACATCTCTACAAAGTAACCGCGAAATTATAACTTCAATTTGTAGATATTAAATAACTGTCAGGCTCTTAACATTTAAGTTTATGAATAAAAATTTTACGGTCAAGATTTATGCAGCCTTAGTAAGTTTTTAATTTAAAACTTTAAATTTATAAGTCTGAAATCGTGTCGTAAGATAAGAGACTAGCCAAAAAAAATATTGGTCTAGCTAAGCTAATACAGATAATTTGACTTGTTGAATAATAATAAGTGAATGGTGGTTTTCAAAGATAATTTGTTAAGATCTTTTACCCACTAGATTGTGAGAGAAGTATTTGGTACTCTCGTGACAGTTACTGTATTTAAAGTCAAATCTGGAAATTAATTTCCATGTATTGTTTGTTGAGTGTTTGGTTTTATTTATTTTAATATATGAGATGAAAAATGACTCTTTGGTTTCCCAAAAAAAAAAAGGAAAATGACTCTTAATTTTCATTTGATACTAATTAAAAATTCATAGCATTTTGTCTTACATTGCTATTATTCTAGTCAATTTATTTTTATTTTTTTAATACTACATCTTCTGACATTAGGTTAGATATTTATCGAGATTTATTGACAGAGCCAACTTAGTGAGCGGGCTGGAAATCTACTCTCAAAACTAAAAAAAGGCTACCCACAAACAAGGGAAAAAATTGTCATATATTGTGACTAAATATCAGATATCTATGTAACAGAATCTGCTTAGTAAGCGGTTTGAAAATATACTCTCAAAATTAGTAGAGGGTTACCCATAAATAAGTGAAAAAATTATCCCATATTATGGCCAGTAAAGGTCGAACCTGTTATAAGAAACCAGGTGAGGTGAGCCTTACCCATTAGGTTATCCACTGTCCTCTATTCTAGTCATTTTATTTGGAATTTTATAACTACTAAACACACCAAAACATTTGATAGAAGAAAGCAAATAAGTAAATTAATAAATTGGCTTTTGGTATCAAAGTCAACATTGTTATCCACTAACTATTAACTGGAGTTCTTGCAAGTATATAATTAAATGGGAAAATCCCAAAAAAAAAAAAAAAAAAAACCACTGACGAATGAAAATATGTAGATTTTATCACCCATAGTTTTATTTTTATCCGAAACACCACTTTATATTAATATAAATAGTCAAAATACACCCTAAAAAACGATAATACCCTTAACAGTCACGAATTTTTTCTTCTTCATATTCTTCAATTTTTTTTCTCTGTTTTTATTGTTTATGTTTTCCGGTTTTTGTTTATAAATTTTCATCTCTTAGATGAATGGTGGAGATAAATTTTTAATTTTTAATTTATTTTTAATTTAATTAAATTAATTTTTAATTTTAATTTTATATTTAATAATTTTAAATTTTAAAAGAAAATTAAAAAAAAAAATCGATTGTCCATCTATTTATTTTATAAGGGATAATCCAATAATTTAAGTGCCACTAACAATTAAGGGCAAAAATGTCTTTTTCCAAATTATATCTATGTTGATCATCAGTTGATAAATGATTTAAATCTTTTTAAGAGTTTTGAAAAAGTTAGTGATGAAAATAGTTGTTTTCAAAAGAGTTTTAAAATTTTGATATTTTTCAAAATTTCATGAACTAAAATAAAGTTCTTCTATTTAAAAAACCAAAACTTAAAAACAAATATTATTTTCTATTTTAAAATTTTGAAAATTTGAAGAACAAAAATGGATGGAAATCCAATCTGGAGATTGGATCTCCATCCACTAAAGCACAAAGCTTCAGTCTCTTTCATTTTCATAAACTTTGCAATCTCTTTCGTCATTCTCTTGCTCTTTCTCTTTCAAAAACTCTCTTCCAATCAACATCATCAACCATCAACCATCAACCATTAACATCTCTAGATTTAGTTTTAGTGTTGGTCAAACCAAGTGAGTTACAATTTTGGTGGTTTTGGTAATTGATCGAACTAGATGAAGAGGTTGCGATTTTAGTGGCTTAGGTGTTGGTCGAACCTAATGAAGAGGTTGAAAGGGTTGTAGTTTTGGTGGTTTTGGTGATTGGCGGTCAAATTTGGTTTGGGTTGTTGCGGTGGTCGATCTGGTTTGGGTTTCAAACCCATAAAACTTAAAGAGGTTGAAGTGTTCTTCATATGGTTTGATGAAACCCTAGGTAAAGTTGTTCATTTGGGTTCAATGAACCTAGATGATAAAAATGAAGATGAAGATGAACAAAACTTCATCTTCATTTGGTTTTGTTTTTTGTTGTTATTTTTGGTTTTTGACAACCATCTGGTTTTGGTTTTGGCAATAATGGTGATGATGGTTGGTGCTTGATTTTGGCTGGATTTGTTGAAGATGAAGATGAATAAAACTACACTCTTATTTGGTTTTGTTTGTTTTGTTTTTGTTTTATTTTGGTTTTTGTTTTTTTTTTTTTTTTTTTTTTTTTTATTTTTTGAGATTTGGATGTAGATGATGATGTTGATGATGGATTGAGTATTTTCTTTTTTGAAAAATTTTTTTTTGAATTTGTTGAAGATGAACAAACATTAATCTGGGTTTGATGTCTGATTCTGTTGATAGTGGTTCTGGGATTGGTTTTCAAGGTGATTGGTATTGATTTGATTTAGTTTCATTTTGATTTTCAGTTTAATTATTTTTTTATTTTTTTATTTTTTTTTCAAAATTGATCTTATCTTTCATCTTTGTGATGAACGATTTAGATTCCTTTAAAATAATTATTTTTTGGATTTAAAATTTAATTATTTTAAAATTTTTGAATTATTTTAAATGGATCTCCACGGTGGAGATTTAAACAACTCATTATATAACATAATTTTTAAAGGAAAAACAAAAAATAAGAGAAGATGATCATATTATCCCCGTTAGAGTTAAAGTTCACGTTCAAAAGAGTCAAACCATTAAGTAAGAAGAGAACAATGCAAAAAAGTGTAAACATTATTTCCATTTGTCAAAAATCAAACATTGGGAAGGTATGAGGTAATTTCCTCTTTATATTTGCAAAGGGCTCCTAGCACCAAACCACTGCTGATCTGTGCAATGTGAACTAAAAATATGTCGTAGAAAATTATTTGTTTGATGGACTAGAGAACATAATTAATTCAATTCAACTTGTCAAGGTATATCAACCGATTAAACATGGGCGGACAAGTCCATAATTAATTCAATTCAACTTGACAAGGTGCAACATTTTCAAATTGAATTTCCAACTAATTTTTTATTATCAACTAATTTTAAATTTGAGGGACTTGGGACCATAATCAACTCAATTCAAGTTGTCATAGTCCACCCCTATTTAATGGCTTGATGTACCTTAACAAGTTGAATTGAGTTGATTATGGCCCCAGGTCCCTCAAATTTAAAATTAGTTGATAACAAAAAGTTAGTTGGGAATTCGATTTGAAAATGTTCTACTGTGACAAGTTGAATTGAGTTAATTATGGACTTTCAACATTTCAATTAACAATTAACAACAGTCCCACTATGTCGAGTGAAAGCACATGTATACTCGTTAGTCGTTAGAAATATATTAGACAACTTTTTTTTTTTTTTCTAAAACATATTGGACGACTTTATACAACAGAGATTCTCGTAATAACAAAGAAATTGGGTTTTTATTTGGGTAAATTCCTAACTTTGTGGACTCTTGGTCTTTTATTTGGGTAAGATGTGAAATAAAATCTTGAGTAGCAATATTTACACCCCCAAAAAAATTGTATGTATACTCTAACATGATCTATTTCAAAAATCAATATTATCGTTAAATAAAATTACTAAAAATGATAAATACGTTGTAATTATACTTACAAATTTTAATCACTTCTATACGTATATATAATAAAACCTTTTTATTTTCTCTAACCCTTAATTTCTCTTTTAAATGCTAATTTCAAACATCAAATAATTTTTAAAGAAACAAATTGATTACAAACTATTGAAAATTAATCAAAATCATTAGATAAAATTAGATGAAGAGACGTTGGTGGTTTTGGTGATTGATCAAACTAGATGAAGAGGTTGCAGTTTTGGTGGTTTAGGTGTTAGTCGAACCTAATGAAGGGGTTGAAAAGGTTGTAGTTATGGTGGTTTTGGTGATTAGTCAAATTTAGTTTGGGTTATGGTGTTGGCTGATCTAGTCTAGGTTTCAAACCTAGAGAACTTGAAGATCTGAGGCAGATCCACCATTTCGCTTCTAAGTCGAGATTGACATGGTTGATTGTTTGACTCCAAGACAAAAAAGAAAATGCAAGAAAATTTTATTAAAATAATATTAATGAAAGTGTAAAAAATCAAAATAAATAATATTAAATATAAAATCATAAAAAATGTATTTTTATTTATAAATATATATATGAGAATAATTTTTTTTTCTTTAAACTCTCTCTTGCTTGCTCATTTCTCTGTCTCCACTTTTCTCTCTTTATCTCTGGCAGTCCCCTTTTCTCTCTTTCTCCATCTCCAGCCAGTGATGTGGTAGCAAAATCTCAATGGCAGTGGCAGTTTAGCGGTCTCCATGGTGTCTCCACCACTAGACACCCTTACTTCAAGCTTGGAGAAAATGATTGTAGGCTCGGTCCTGACTTCAAGCTTGTATGGCTTGTCGTTGGTCATCACGGTCCTATCATTGCTCCCCCTCACCATCCATTATCGTGAGTCCTTGGTGCACGCTTTCAAGCTATCTTCGCCGTTCGTCACGGTCCTATCACCAATTGCAGTCATTGCTGGTATTGTTGTCAAATGCTGCTCGTCCTCGCTGCCATTCCTTGTTGTTGCTCCTTGCCATCGTCACTTGGTAATTGTTTTTATTTCTATTTTATTTTTTTAATTTATTAATTTAGATCTATTTTACAAATGTTTTGTTGCTTGTAGTTATAGCTATTACTTTAGATCTATGTTACAATTTTTTTCTTATTTGAAGTTGTTGTTGTTGTTGTTACAGCTTTCAAGTTTGGTGATGGATGCTATTTTGGATTGTGTTTGATGGTGTTTGTAGTGTTGGGGTATGGTGATGGATGGTGTTTGTTGTTAATGATTGATGATGATTATGGGTGATTTTGTGTTGGGGCATATAGTGATAGTTTTTTTCTTTTTATTAATTATTTATTTTTTAATTTGATGGATCGATCCTCACTATAGATCCAATGGATCTCCATTTTTAATAATAATAATAATAATATTTTAATTTGATATGTTGACGTTTTTATTAGTTTATAATTTTTTATTTTAAAATATTATTTATTTTTTTCATTTTTATCAAATTTTTTTTAACATGGTGTGTTGATCTCCACCGTCCATATGAGATAGACGGTGGAGATCAATTTTTATTAATTTATAATTTTAAAATATTATTTTATTATTATTATATTTTTAATAAAAATTTTGGAGTTAAAAATGTCATTTTAACTTTTATCAGACTTTTATGTTGTATTTCGGATAAAAATAAAATAGTTGTATTTCTTATAAAAAGAGAGCAGTGGATGCTAAAATGAGATTATTTCATACATCAAGTAGATTTTTAGGATTTTCACTAATTAAATTTGAGTATTGTTATGTTTTTCCAAAAAGTGTCTTATAATTTTATATTGATGTAAAATTTAATTTATACTTATATGTCGCTCATTTTATTATCATTTTAATTTACATAGCGATTATGATTCAAGTTTCCATATTTTGAATAAATTTTTTTTAATTTATTTTTAAATTGAAATGAAGTTTTTAGCGTTATCAATGTTCCTGAATAAAAAGAAAAATTTAGCTTTATACCCATTGTGCTTTGTACTGCATATTGACCGAGCCTCCATTGTCCACCAACACATGATGAACATTTATGTTGCCAACAGTTATATTGATAACTATGACATCGTTGTGGGGACGATGTAGCCCCCTCGCATCCAGTTTAGTAAAAGTAACAGGCACGATGCTTACTCTCGCCTACTTCACCTACCATTCTTCTGCTTGAAGACTAACTATTGGGGGGTACCTTGCTTCCTTGGCATAATGATCCTGTGCTCTATTCAAGGCCATTGCTATGTTTGGCCCGCCATGGATGGTGTGAATCTCTTTAATTGCAACAGCTGCTTCCTAGGGAGTAGCAGTGGGTTACTGATTCATTCGAGGTTGGGCCACATACTCTTGAAATTTGCCGCTTCTAATGAGGTCCTTGATCATGTCTTTGAGTGCATAACACTCATAAATCGTATATCTGGCCTCATTATGGTAAAGACAGAACTTGTTTTGGTTCCTTTGTTTTTCTCGAGTCTTTATAGGTTGAGGCTTTCCAAAATTTTCTCTCCTATTTCAACCACATATATCTGATCCCTGGAATCTGTTAGTTAATTGTAGGTGTCAAAACGGCTTCTGAACTTCTGAGGCTCACCATCAGTGAAGGTTTTCTTGTGATCTGACTTGGTTATTACTTTTGTGAGGCAACATTATCCTCGAGCTGTTTTTTCCATCATTTATTTATTTATTTATTTTTTTGGATTTGTTCTTCTTGTTCAATTCTCCCTGACTCCTCCAATCAGGAGTATCTAGTGATTCCTCCCAGCCTCATATAAACTATTGCCCGATTGTAAAAGTCATGCAACATCTTAATGAGGTTCTTGTTGAGGCTGTAGTAGAGCTTTCCGCTCTTATCAAATCTTGTTGAGATTGCAGTCAGAATGTTTTCATCCTACGTGTGGTTGATGTAATTTAGCTCATTTCGAAAACAAGATATATAATCCTTTAGCGACTCTCTTTTCTTTTGAAAACGAGTTGTCATGTGACAAGACGACACATGTTACCTTCTTGACACCTGATAGTGCTGCAAGAATAACTCTTGGCATTACTCCCAGTGAGTCACGCTTTTTATAGGGAGCTTCTTGAACCATTTACGCAAGGCCTCCCCAAGCACTTGCACTTAGATTATTGTTAGTGGTGAGCAAATCCATCTGCATATTGAAAACATCCAAGTTGTCATAAGGCTCATTATCCCTTTGATAAGGAATGATAATTGGCATCTTGAAATGATCTGGTAGCAAATCATTAACGATTTCATCGCTCAACGGGTTCCCTTAACAGAGGCAATCATTGTTCTTGTTTCCTTGTCGCTCAAGGCAAGTGAGCCTCCTAAGTAACACCTTTAAATTTGGTGGACACCTTGAGCAGTGTGCGATCCTTCCACTACTTTGAATTCTATACGATATCCCTAATCATTGCTCGTAGAATTATAACTTGTGGATATTGTCCTAGTGGGCCTTATTGATGAGCCTTGGTTACAACCCGCATTCTGATCTTCTTGACAAAGAGGACACTAGTTGGATGCTCGTTATCCCTCATTCTGAGGTGGATTCTCATTTAGAGAGAGGTTTCCTAGTTGCACGTTATTTACTGATCACGATATTCTCGCTTCCTAGATCAAGTCTTAGATGGTCTGGGTTAGCACTCCCAACATATCCACCACTCCACTGCCTGACTGTCAAGGCCTCAAGGTTTAGAGCATCTACTTGCCTAATTGATACAGTCATAAGGAGAAGGAATAATAAGCAATTAGAAAACAAAAGAAAATGAACTTTTAACGTGGCTTGTCCTAATGAATAATGCCTATGTCTAGGATATTTTATGCGGGAAAGGAAGGCTGCTCTTAGCAGAGTTCCTACTAAGGCTTCTATAACTTTTAACTGCCGACTACTTATGAGCTTATAAGCTTGTGTGTTTCTCACCATGTCATTTGTTCATATGAAAGACCCTTTATCTAATGACAGGGTTCTTTGTCTACATACAATGAGGTCATCAGGATATAGGAAAAACTAAGATATTCTTTCCTGATTTATATGATATTGCATTTAATACTTTATATTTGAATTAAATTGCAATTATTACGTCCATATTCATATCAGAATATAGTTCTGACAACTTTCCATTTGAGTTGTTTTCTATGTGGAATAAGAACTTTCTTGTTTTTGGAACTTGGTACTATTAAGGAAAACTATGAGCTGATTTTTTTTGTGGGTTACTATATCATTGCAACCTCGAGCTGCTTTTAGTGCAAGCTAACTGACTTGGGTCGCCTTGATGCCTTAACATTATTTGATCCATTACATGCTTTCTGTTGACGTGATATTTGCTGATGTGTTCTTATATAATGAGCTTCATATTGCTTTATTCTTACTTTTGGGTCTCTAGGCTTGCTAGTCATTTGGACCGTAGCAAACTTGTAGCTCAAGTGTTATTTTTGGGTAGAGTGGTGATGCTTCCCCCTTAAATACTGTATGTATACCCTTTTGCATACACACCCCATTAAAGGTTATTTTAAAATATTATTAATTATAAGATTAATTACATTAATATTCCCTAAGCATCTCAAAATTGAACTCAGTGACAACTTTTACATTTATTGTACTAACATACCGTAAAAAATGTTAATCACCATTAAAACTAACTATTGACTAAGCATTCATTATGAAAAGTCAAAAAATGCCCTTACCATAAATTTTATTTAGCTATTATATATATTTTTCTGAAAAAAATTTTATATATTATAATGATGATAATAATAATAAAATCATACAATAATTATATTTTTGGACAATAATGCCCAAAAGTTCAAAATATAAGAGGAGCAAAAAGATGAAAGAATTAGTGCAAGCTTACAATAATTGTTGAAAATTCTCATTGAACGTTAACAACTCAAGCTTATTCTTTTGATTTTTAGCATTTGTACGATATAGAAAAAAATCCACAAATAAGAGAAGCAAATACAAATTCTAGATCAGCATATCTAACTAGAATACATTACCCATCACAAATGCCCAAACATATTTATCCAAACATCGCATAATTGCTTCCAAAATTAACTTCAATTAAAAGGAAATTAAATAGTAACAAATTAGAAACTATCTGCATGTCGCAGGTCACATGACCACCCAATCAGAGATTTTGTCTATGTTATAGATAGAATTTTTTGAGTTCATATAGGAAGAGTTATTACCATTTGCATGTCTTGCACGTCTTTCATGTAAAATCAATTTTTATATAGATCCACCATAGCGAAAATTGAACATACTTATGAAACCCGACATACAACCTAATTGATCTTTCTCATATTGCATAGAGCATCTCTATTATTTTTTTGCCATCATGACTAGAGAGATCCTTTGAAATAATTATGCTTTCCTCGTTTGTCCAAATATTTTCCAAGACAAAGAAACAACACACATATGATTTCACAAAGAACTTTTTTCTCCTAAATTATAATTATGATATGATTTTTTTTTATTAATTTTTATTATACAAATATATATAACAATTTTTTCAATTAAATACAATAATTAAAAATAAAATCATAAAATATATACTAAGGATATTTTTGACTTTTCACAATAAAATGGTTAGTCAATCGTTAGCTTCAATGATAGTCAACACTCTTTAGGATATGTTCATGCAATAAATATTAAAGTTGTCATTGAATGTAATTTTGAGATACTTGGGTAATATTAGTGAAATTAACCCTATAATTGATAATTTTTTAAAACAACATTTAATTGGGTGTGTGTATAAAAGAGGTGTACATACAATATTTAAGGGGTGGAAACATCACACTATTTTGGGTACAACAAAATACATTTTGTTGGGCATTTTCACATTTTTTATTATGTCAATGACCCACATCCAAAGGATTTTCAATGGATTTTTTTTTTTTTAATTTTTGATATTTTTATGGCTGGCCTAGGGGGAAAATGAGTGTTCATGTTGATTAAATGTATTTTTACTAATAGCAATAGAATGGACCTTTTATATGTTCTATTAAGTTTGACCTTGAGATTCTTGGTCAAAGGGACTTACTAATCCATTTACAAAATTTTAGGGAATATTAGATTATTTTTTAATTCATGATTAAAAATCTTTATAGTTTTTGAAAATATAGAAACTAAAATGAAGTTTTCCATCGACACATTTTCCTTTTCTAATCAAAACTAAAATGAACATATATTATTACAAGCCTTCTATTTCAATATACTGGTAGAAATAATCCACTCTCATTGTAAAAATAGGTACATCGTAAATGTCATGTTAATGTTTAAACATTCTTATATATAGACGGAAAACTTATTTGCCAACATTTGGTAAAGTATATATTCATATTATAATTTTCTTATAATTAATTGAGCTCCATGTTGTGGTTGAAAGGTTAAAGCTGGGTGAGGAGCATGAACATATGATGGGGATAACTCAAATGAAAAGCTCTATAGAATCATTGCCAAAGCCGTTTTAGCCTCTATTAAAGCAAAATTTTGTCCAACGCAAATTCTAGGACCCTATCAAAATTGAAATAACAAAACCTAATTCCTGGTCGCCTTTGAAATTTCATCTGAAAACCTATCCGGTTTGAAAAGCAATTTCAAAAATGTCAAAATGCCCAACAAAATAATATTAATATGTAATGATTATGTCAATGATATAGTTGGGGAAATATTGCAGACAAGAATTCCTTCATGTCGATTGGGCCAATTCCAAGAGTAAACATAATGAAGCCAGATCAAATAAAAGATATATTTAACAAAATCAATGACTTCTCGAAAGTGAACACAAATCTACTTGCAAGGCTGCTGACAACTAGACTGTCTAACTATGAGGGTGACAAATGGGCCAAACATAGAAAGATCATCAACCCAGCTTTCCATGTATAGTAGTTAAGGCTCATGTTGCCTGCTTTCTACTTTTGCTGCAATGACATGATTTACAAATGGGACAAGTTGACAAGTGAAAAAGGATAATGTGAGTTGGATGTGTGGCCTTATCTTGTAAGTTTAATAGGAAAAACGACATCACTTTTCAAACTTACAAGATAAGGCCATACATCCAACTCACATTATCCTTTTTCACTCGTCAACTTGTCCCATTTGCAAAGCATGTCATTGCAGCAATAGTAGAAAGCAGGCAACATGAGCTTCAACTTCTCTACATGGAAAGCTAGGTTGATGATCTTTCTATGTTTAGCCCATTTGTCACCCTCATGGCTAGACAGTCCAGTTGCCAGTAACCTTGCAAGTGGATTTGTGTTCACTTTTGGGAAGTCATTGATTCTGTTAAATATATCTTTTATTTGATCTGGCTTCATTATGTTTACTCTTGGTGTTGGACCAATCCACATGAAGGAATTCTTGCCTATAATATTTCCCTAACTATATCATTGACATAATCATTACATATTAATATTATTTTGTTGGGCATTTTCACATCTTTGAAATTGCTTTTCAAACCGAATAGGTTTTTAGATGGAATTTCAAAGGCAACCAGGAATCAAGTTTCATTCTTTCCATTTGGATGGGGTCCTAGAATTTGTATTGGACAAAATTTTGCTCTAATAAAGGCTAAAATGGCTTTGGCAATGACTATACAGAGCTTTTCATTTGAGTTATCCCTATCATATGTCCATGCTCCTCACCCTGCTTTAACCCTTCAGCCACAACATGAAGCTCAATTAATTATAAGAAAATTATAATATGAATATAACTTTACCAAATGTTGGCAAATAAGTTTTCCATCTATATATAAGAATGTTTAAACATTAGCATGACATTTACGATGTACCTATTTTTGCAATGAGAGTGGATTATTTCTACTGGTATATTGAAATAGAAGGCTTGTAATAATATATGTTCATTTTAGTTCTGATTAGAAAAGGAAAATGTGCCGATGGAAAATTTCATTTTGGTTTCTATATTTTTAGAAACTATAAAGTTTTTTTTATCATGAATTAAAAAATAATCTAATATTCCCTAAAATTTTGTAAATAGATTAATAAGTCCTTTTGACCAAAAATCTCAAGGTCAAACTTAATAGAACATATAAAAAGTCCATTCTATTGCTATTATTAAAAATATATAAAATAGTAAGTAATTAAAAGAAAACAAAATTGATTTTTACCGCCCATTTCAAAAATGGAAGGTGCAGAATAAAATGAATAAAATTAAATTAAAACAAAATGAAAAAAATTTAAAAAGTTACATTTGTTCTACATTAGATTGTGACAATTTCATTTTTGTGACAATCTAGTTTGAAAATGACTTGGTGAACCTTGATCATCACAATTTTGTTATCATTACATGGTCACGATTTGGTTGCAAACCAGATTGTGATGATCTAGTGAAACCAAATCATGATGATTGGTTTCAAACTAGGTCATTGACATTTTATAAGTTTGATTTTTTGTAATTGATCTTATGTCATGATAAAATACTCTTTTATACTTATAGATTAGCTTTATAGATTTTGAAGGTTAGTTATTGAAGATTTAATATGAAGCTTGAAGCTTAAGGAGTTAAAACAATGTGATTCAAAATGGTTAAAAAGGCTCGAATATGCAAGTGCATGTATGTTGATGATTACTTATGATTGGATGCTTATTCATATCCATACATTTAGTTTGAATTTAGTTTTTAACCTATAAGAGTGCATTAGTGTTCAAGTTTACAACTTTAAGTCTAAAAGAGAGTGTAGTTTGGCCCTTTTAAAAAGTTCTTTTTAGAGACAGTTTCTTTAAAAAAATAAAAAAATATAGTCCTAGATGTCAGCTAACCATAGGAAAAAATTGCGAACCAAAAAAAGGTTGAATGAGGAAGATATGAACAAAATCGTAAAAGTGTGTGAGACTAGACACTTACTAGTGGGCGCACCGCTCAAGTGGTAAGGACTACAAGCCGACGACAACACATTACCATTGATCACTGAGGTCACTACTCAATAGTCATCCAGATCATTTGAGCGATTTGTCAAGTCTAATATGCCCTTTTTCCTTCCAATTTTTACTTTCAAACTCATTTTATGTATTTTCAATTCCCAATTTTTTTTTTAAATATCCTTGTAAAGTAGTGAAATAGATTTCAGGAAGGATAAATATGAAAATACCAAGTTAGAAGTTAACTCTTCTTAGTCTTTTCTAGTTTGTATTCCTAGTTGAATTTCAATTCTAAACTAATGTTAGGAATTTTAGAGAAGTCTTTATTGGTTTTGACTTTGACATGTCTACATTATAAATAGGTGTCTCTTTTTATTTTTAAAAAAAAAAAACAAGAAAAAAGAAAATAGGTGTCTCTTTCTTTTATAAATTATGGTTGCTCTTTAGTTTTAATTACTTATTTTTTGAGAGCATTTTTGTGTGAGTTTCTTTGTTTTTTTTTTTAAGTCAAGGTTATTTGTATGAGTGTTGTCATTATATCTAGGCTATTTATTTGAGTGTTTTCATTGCATCTAGGCTTATGTAGAGTGTCTTGATCAAACATTATATTTTATTTGCATACATCGTGTGTGTTGAAAAGGAAAATCAATTTAAGATTATGTGGAAACATGAATTTAAAAACTTTTTCAAAACGACAAACTATTTGATTGATGCTAGCAATTACAATTCAATAATTCTAAATTGACAAGATCGAATCTTACGTTGCATGAAGATTGAATTGATTTCTTTTGGTTTGCATATTCTTCACCACTCGATCTACCTTGCTATAACTTTTTACCAAAAAACCATGTGTGGGCACGATCTTAAAAAATCTATTCACTTTCATTTCACAATAGAAATCCTGAAACAAAAAGAAAACAATGAAGGCTACACAACCATGAAACGTTCGAGCTACCCTTCTTGTTGATTGATGATGTATAGCTAACTAGAACTCTTTCTGGGGTTTTTGGTTTTCTTTTGTGATATATGACTAGGGTGAGAAAAAATATGGGTTAAGTCAAAAAATTAATCAATTGATTTTTGAATATAAAACATTCTTTTATATTAATCGATTTAGGGTTATTTGATTTGACAAGAAAAGATATTTCTTTATTAATTAGAATATTTAATTTCCAATTTAGAAAATCTAATTCATAACTAAATGATTTAATTTCCAAATTGGAAAATCTAATCCATAATTAGATGATCATTTTTTCAATTGGAAAATCTAACTGAAAATTTGATTATCCAATTTCTAAATTAATGAAGATTGATAATCTTCCATTAATTAAATTTGACCTTTTCAAATCTCATGATTATTAAATTAAATGATTCAAAATCACTCTTAATTTATATGGTCACATGGATTTGAACTCATAATCTGTCACATGGATTTGAACTCATAATCTTTGTAGAAAATTAACTTCATAAGAATAATATTACACTTTCAAAAAATTTGCCTTAAAAATTTGCCTAAATTATGCAACAAGTTGATTTGTAGCTACCTCATTAATTTTAGAATGATTTATTGATGATATGGTAGTTACGCATAAGCTTGTCATATCATTTAAGCAATAAATTTGGATAAATTTTTGGATAGTGTAGCATTACTCATATCATAATTAATAATTCATCATTATTAATTAAACAATCATTAATTTAAATAATCAATAAGGATAATTTTAATTTTCCCTTATAGTTTATAAAAATAGCCAAAAAAACCCCAGAAAAAAGGAGATTTTTTGGCTATTTTTATAAACAGAAGAGGTTCTTTTTTTTCTTATTTTTCTATTTTTATAAATTACAGGGGGTTTTTAATGATTTTTGAAGTTAGTGGTATTTTGGCTAATATGCCAAACTATAGAGAGAAATTAGAATTATCTCTTGTTTTAATTGGATTGCATTGTGTCTTGGCCCTCTTTTTTAGCTAATATCCCTCCACATTCAAGCTGCTTATATCAGATAGCTTGAACAAGGTAAAAGAATGGTGGACTTTGTTAATTTGTCCACTATCACCCAAATAACATCATGTCTCCTTTGACTCCACGGAAGCCCTACTATGAAATCCATGATAATCTTCTCCCATTTTCATTCTAGGATAGAGAGAGATTGTAACAATCCTACTGGTTTCTGATACTTCGCTTTCACTTGTTGACAAGTTAAGCATCGGGCGACAAAATTTGCGATTTCCCTTTTTATCCCTTTCCATTAATAGTGCTCTTTTAGGGTATGGTACGTCTTTATGCTACCTGGATATATAGCATAGGCTCAAGAGTGAGCTTTCTCCATAATCTTATGTTTCAGATCTTCCACATTTGGTACACATAGGCGTCAATCCATCATCACTGTATCATCTTCCCTGATAATGAAATCTTATCTTTGTCCGCTTTCGATTTCTTTTCTTAGCTTTTCCAACATAGGATCATGTTTTTGGTGTTTCCTTATCTGATCTACTAGGATAAGGTGGACATGAAAAGTGGCTAATAATGCTCCTGAGTCTACTATATCTAATCTCACTCCCAGAGACCTCAACTCTATTGAAAATGGAAGGTACACAATCTTTAACAGCACTAACGAACTGGTAGGTCTCTTGCTCAAGGCATCGACCACTATATTGGCCTTTCCGAAGTGATACTCTATCGTCCAGTTATAATCTTTTATCAACTCTAACCGTCTCCTCTGCCTCATATTTAATTCCTTTTGTGTGAGCATGTACTACAGACTCTTATAATCCATGAAGATTCGACAGGGAATGTCATTTAAGTAATGCCTCCAAATCCATAGTGCAAACACTACCACTATAAGCTCCAAATCGTGGGTAGAGTAGTTTTGCTCATGTTTCTTTAACTGTTTGGAAGCATATGTCATGACTTTATCGTTGTGCATCAAAACTCAACCCAAACCCTGTCTAGAAACATCACTATACACTGTACAACCATCATTCTCCATTGGCAATACTAGTACAGAAGCTGATGTCAATCTTTTTTTTAGCTCATCGAAACTTTGTTGACAGGCATCTAACCATTCGAATTTTTCTTCCTTCCTCGTCAGTCTAGTCAATAAGGTCGTTATTCTGGAGAACCCCTCAACAAATTTTCTGTAGTAGCCTACTAATCTAAGAAAGCTCCTAACTTCAGTTACATTTGTGGGCGGTTTCCAGTTTGTAACAGCTTCTATCTTCTGGAGATCCACGCTGAATCCTTCAGTTCAAAATGACATAACCCAAGAAAACAACTTTGTCTAGCCAAAACTTGCATTTGCTAAACTTAGCATATAACCGGTACTCTCATAGGCTATGCAGTACTATCCTGAGACGTTCTACATATTCCTCACGACTACCTGAATACACTAATATATCATCAATGAATACAATCATGAACTTATCTAAGTAAGCTTAGAAGACCCTGTTCATTAGGTCCATAAATGCAGTTGGGGCATTCGTCAATCCAAAGGACATGATTAAAAACTTATAATGCCCATACTGAGTTATGAAAGTAGTCTTTGGAACATCTTCTTTATGAATCTTCAACTGACAATAACCCGATCTCATATCAATCTTTGAATAGACTTTGGATTCCTATAACTGATCAAATAGATCATTAATCTTCGGGAGCGGATATTGGTTTCGTATGGTCACCTTATTCAACTATCTGTAGTCAATACATAATCTTAAGCTCCCGTCCTTTTTCTTGACGAACAATTCTGGAGCCTCCTATGGAGAGGTACTTGATCTAACGAAACCCTTATTCAATAGTTCTTCCATCTACGCCTTTAATTCTTTCAATTCGACTGGGACCATTTTGTAAGAAGGAATTGAGATCGGCTCTGTTCCTAGAATCAAATGTATCTCGAACTCTATCTCTCTGTCTTGGGGTAGTCCTGGGAGATCATTCGAGAATACATCTGAGAACTCTCTGACAATCGGAATATCTTCTAATCGAACTTCATCCTTTTTCTGTTCAACCATATATGCTAAATATGTCTGATATCCTTTGCAAAGCATTTTCCAAGCTATCATAACGGTAATAATATTGGTGGCAAGTACTCTTCGTATCCTACAGAATACCATCTCTAGTTCTCCTGGTTTGATCAATCTAACTTCCTTGTTATAATAATCGACAGTGGCCCTGAGTCTAGACAACCAATCCATCCTTAATATTATATCAAAATCTTGAATGTTTAATACAATCAGGTCCACTGGAAACTCTTTGCCTTCTATAATTATCTTACGACCCAATATTACTTTATCAGCTAAAAGTCTCCAATCGGGATGGAAACTATCACTCCACTATCTAGCAATTGTAATTCTGCATTGGCCTTAGCAGAAAGGGTACAGATACAAAAGAATATGTGGCTCTGGGATTTATTAATGCATATACATTGTGATCAAAGACAGAAGTCATACTAGTGACTACCTCCGGAGCGGCCTCTGCTTCCTACTAAGTGACTGTAAACACTCGTGCCTGTGTGTGGAGCCTACCTGGCTGCCCTATCGGAGGTGCCTCTCTACCACTTAGACCTCTGGATGGAGTTGTGGTGCTCTGCCCTCTACTCTGGGAGCCTCTACCTCTATGCCTTTGGCCAACACCAACCTGTAAGGGTATTGCTGAAGGCTTGGCCTATGAGCTCGTAGTGCTAATCGGCTATAGGCACTCTTTTGTAAAATAACGTTCATGTCCACAGTGAAAACAAGCAGTGATGCTCTTCTGACATTAACCCATATGTCTATTCTGGCAGGTGTTACATTCTAGAAATGTGTTCTTTATGTTTCAAGAGCCTCCAAATGTTGCAGATGGCCTGACTAATCCCTGGCTAGATGACGCTCCCTGGCTCATCTTCTTGCTATTATCCTATCTTGACTTGGACTTCCTTTTAGCAAATTTGTTGGGCCTTTGTTAGGGCAAACTGGATCTACTGCGTTTGAGTTCTGATTTCCAGCTTTGAGAAATGGTTGTCGCGTTCCTTTCTATTCTCATCATAACCTTTACTAATTCCCCATAATGAGTCTAGGAGGCCAGTGATAGATGAATCTTGAGACTGGGATTTAGGTCTGTAATAAATCTCTTACATTTTTGCTCTTCATCTTCAAAAATAAATAGGACAATCTGTACTAGCTTCGAAAACTTCTTCTCGTATTCGATCATCGATGTCAACCCCTAATCCAGTCTGAAGAATTCTTCAGTACGGGCATCTTTGTAGTTTTTTGAGTAGAACCTATCTGTAAATTCTTTCTAAAACTGGGCCCACAACACTCCATCTGGATGTCAACTCTCTAAAGCTTTCCACAAGTCTTCTATCTTTTTGGAGGAATGAGAAGAATAGTACCCTCTGCTCATCTGAGTACCCCATCACTCTATAAATCCTAGTAACCCGTTCTAACTAGGCTAGGGTGCTCTCTGGATTGCCACTCCCATCGAACGGTTTTGCCCCCAATTTATAGGCACGTTCAATCGAGCATTTCGGTTCTTCTGAGATCTCCCATGGCTGGGGCATGACTACCATCAAGATCTAAGTGACTTGCTCCGCATTAAAATTTTCGCCTATCGATTCTGCAGGTCCCAACAGTCTCGGATTAGGTTGATTTACAGAGGCATTCACTAACCCCGTCAAGTGTTTGGCCTCCCAAACGGATGATACATCTGGTGTAGGAGCCTCTAAGGTGGTTCTCCTAGGACCCTTATGACTTCGTTGGTGCATATTACTATGATTTCTACCAAAAACAAAATTCTGCAATGCATGAGTTTTTGAAATCGTATGCATGAAAAATGATAAAATTATTTTCAAGTTGCTTCATTACGAACAACATAAAAACACTTTAGGAAATCAAATATAAAGTATGCAGCCCTATTTCTAAACCAGGCTCTCATACCACCCTGACGAGCTTCATCCATATATACTCTATGTAGCTCGCTGGTAACCCCACGGTAGCTCTTCAATCGATATCTTATCTGGTTGGAAAGTTCTCATAAAACTAAACCATTTACTTTTAAATGAGAAATCTACCATAAATTTTCTTAAAATCTCTTTTCGAATGAAAATGGGTGGGAACTTTTTTTTGCTTTTTAAACATATATTTGTTAAATCAATTTTATAAAAATTTCGACAGTATGACGGTTGTTTTTTTGAAAATCCTACCATGCAAAATTACATAGAAAATCTATACACTTCTATGGCAAGCAATTTTCTCAACTTCTAAGCCTCGGACCCTCTTTTCTTTCCACAATCAACCACAAACATATTTTCAAACTGAAATAAAATTCAAACTCTTAAATTTAGCAACCCGGCAGTATAAAAATTTGAAGTGCAATAAGTCATTCGAAATATTTCTATATTATACATTAATATAGTTACATATTTACAAAATATAAATTCATTTACACACGAAAATTATGATATAGAATTTCAAAATCATTTATGACAAATACATATAAATTACAGAGGCACACGACAAAATCCACCTACTCTTGGATCGGGGTCCCCGCTACTGATGTCCTTGCATTTGTACCTGTCTCTAGGAAGGTTTTATTTGTAAAACATAAAACTAAAGTGAGCTATACAACTCAGTAAGTGTCGTACTTTCCTAAATTAAACTATGTTTTCTAAAATAACCGCCCTAAGACTTAAAAATCAATTTGTTTATGGTTCCGTAAAACTAAAATAAGCTTTCTGAAATTCTTATTTGAAATAAAATGCATGAATGACATTTAATATCAAGATGAATCATGTTTTATGAAATTTGAAATACAGTAACATGTTGAAAAATAAATTTTCTGATTTCATAAAACTATTTTGAAATGCTTTTCAAATCTGAAAACATAATAATTACATAATTTCATCTTATGCTGTAGATCATAAAAATGTGGTGATAATGTATATTTTATGAAAAATATATCTGTGAAAGGAGCCAACTACCAGTACCTGAATACCACATAATACCCTAGATATGGATAAGTCTAGATTCGATTAGCCAAGCCTTGTGCCCTAACCCCGGCACTGTCCTGACCAGTAAGAGCGGAATTTACTCTCGCTTATATATAAGCTAACTATTTTATATACCCAATTCGTGCAGGGACGATACACTAAACAGGACTAACTGACATAGTCCCTCTCGCTGTTAATGACAGACACCCCTGACACTGCCCATGCACGGTTTGGGTACGCTGACCAGTAATATATATCTAAGATACCTGTCCTGGGCGGGGCGAACCACCATCCCAGTGGGTAACAACTAATATCACAGGCTTGTAAAAATATTTCCATGCATATTACTTTTCATCATGCAATTTCATATTTCAAACATAAAGATTTCATAATTCAAATAACTTTTCATGAACCCATACAAGAGATTTAAAATAAATTTAAAACGTTCCAAGCATGCATTTAAATATAGCATAAAGTTTCATGGCAAAAAGGAACATATTCATATCAAAACATTTTAAGGGACACTCACCTATAATTAGCTCACAACAACTTCGATTTAGGATTCCATTGTTTGTAACACCTACACATGATCATATTTTATATTTAGGTGACATTACAACCAAACGTATTCATATATGATTCTTATTCGGAATTACTAACATTTAAGCACACAAAACATTTCAAACGATACTTGAATTCACCTTTACACATTTAACTAATTTCAAATCATTCCAACTCCTTGTTGGCTGAACCTTACCCCTACCTTTACACCGTTCATATAATTTAATTTCTCTCATCAAAATCATGTTTAATATATGCTAACTTTGATAACAATTTGACGGGCCCCTTCCCTATATACTCTAGGCAGCCCGCCGACAACTCCGCGTTAGCCCTCCGGTCGACGTCTGATTCGATTGGAAAGTTCTTATGAAGTTAAGCTGTTTACTTTTACATGAGAAATCTACTATAAATTCTTTAAACTCTCTTTTTAAACTGAAAATATGTGGGGACTTTTCCATTTTAAACATATAATATAAAACCAATTTTATAAAAATTTTAGCAACATAACGACTATATTTTTTAAAATCTCACTCTGCAAAATCTCATAAAAGATTTATACGCTTCTAAGTTCAAACAAATCTCAACTTCTGGGCCTTCGACTCTTTCATTTTTCCACAACCAACCACAAAAACGTTTTCACATAAAATATATATAGATTCACAAACTTAGCAACCCGATAATGTAAAAATTTAAATTGCAATGTAACTTTCAAATATTTCAATATTATGCATGGATATAGTTGTATATATACAAAACATATATTCTTTTACCTACAAAAATGTTTATACAAATTTTCGAAATTATTTATGATAAAAAATACAAGATCACAAGAGCACACGACTAAGTGTATCTACTCTCAAGCCGAGGTTTCCACTGTTGATGTCCTAACACCTGTACCTATCTATAAGGAGGTTTTATTTATGAAACATAAACTATAGTGAGTTATGAAAGCTCAGTGAGTGTCATATCTTTCTTAATTAAAGCTACGTTTTCTAAAATAACCTCTTAAAAATTAAATTCATTTCGTAAGTAGTTTTATAGAATATACATAAGTTCTCTAAAACATTTATTTAAAAGAAAGTGTGTCCATAACATTTAATATCAATATAACTCATGCTATATAAAAATGAAATGTAATAACATATGAAGAAGTGATAATAATATGAAAACTGTGCTCGTAAAAGAAGCCAGTGGCCGGTGCTTGAATACTATATAGTACCTTAAATGTGGAACAGCTCGGATTTGATAAGATAGACCTTATGCCCTAGCCCCAACGCTGTCCCGACTGGTGAGAGCGGAATTATCCATCGCTCACATAAAAACTAGCTATCATATATACCCAGTTCGTGTATGAATGACACACTAAACAGAACTAGCTAACACAGTCCCTCCCGTTGTTAGTGACAAATACCCCTGATACAGCCCATGCACGGTTTGGGTACGCTGACTGGTAACATATAACTAGGTGGGACGAAACCACCATCCCCAGCAAGTAATAACTAGTATCGCAGACTTATAAAATCTTTTCCGCATATGTCATTTTCTTAACGTAAAAAATTTCTTAATTCGCATAATCTTTCTAAAATCCATAAAAGAGATTTTTCATATTGAATTTATGCATAACAAAGCTAGTTTCCTATCCTTGAAAACATAAGTTTTCTTCTAGCATATAAAATTCATGATGTATGAAAACTAATATCATTTCAAGTATTTTAGTGAGACATTCACCTAGCATTCGCTCACGGCAAATTTCAATTTCAGGTTTCCGTCGTTGCGATACCCTATACATGATTATATTCTATATTTAGGCGACATTATGATCGAAAGTGTCCGTATGGATTTCCTATTAGAATTCTCTAACATATAAGCACACAAAATCCTTCAACTAACACTTAAATTCATATTTAAATATTAATTCGAATTCTCAAACCATTCTACTCCCATATTAGTCAATTTCTCAACATGCCTTTATATCATTCATTTCATAAATTTCTTGTCACCAAACCATGCTCAAACACTTGAATTTTTAGTAGAAATCAAGTTAACTTTTAACAAGTTCATTTTCTAACAAAGCTAGTATGCATTTGAACATGAGTTATACTATTTAACCTCCGATAATTTCTTATCCAAATCTCATGTTATCCTTATCATCATCAAGTCTTCATATAACAATTTAAACACTCAAAAACCATCATCCACCATTCCATACATCAAAACATAATTTCTATTTCTACTTTGAATTTTCATCATACAAGTTGTCCCTAAATTTCATTTTAACCTCTAATGCAATTTACACATTCAAATTCCATCATTTCGTAACCTAGATTACACATATTCAAGTTCAATCTCTTCACATCATTTTCACAAAATTTCCAACACCATAACAGCCCCTACGCTGTCCAAAAACTTGACACATACCAACATGGACAACATGCACTCTTCTTGAGCTCTCTTGATCAAATACATCAAGTTATGCATGTCGTCTTTTCATTTCACATTTCTAACACAATTTTGCATTTACAAGTTTCACAAAAATTTATCAAAACACAACAAAAATCCATGAAACATCATCGTCCTTTAATTTGACCGAACCTAGAAGCAATTCATCAAACTTTTTGGCTTCATCTAATTCTCATGCTTTCACTCATATAAAACAGCCCATATTCTACACCAAATCAACTATATTTTCTTCACATCATTTCACTCTAACATAACCAATATGTATAACAATATATATATCTCAACATATCATCATACTTCTCATATATCTCAATCACAATCACCACAAAAATTTTCAGTAGCATTAATCTTTATTAATGACCATCATATTCAATTCAATTCATAATATTTTTCAACCAAACCACTTACCAATTATTCCTTGATGTCTTGGCTTGCTTCTCCACTTGTTTTATGACTCAAAACCTTGAATTAAACCATCAAAATCTCATCAATACCAAAACTGGTTGTGACAACACCATAATAGAATTTCCATCCAAGTTTCTCCATCAAAACTAAATCTTACCTATTCTTTTTGAAGTGATGTTGCTTGGGAATTGATGGGATCCAAAGAAGCAAGCAAACTTGGATGATTTAGAGGAGTCACCAAGGCCTTAAAATATTGTTCAAGTTTAACATCACCAATTTTGAAGGCTTTGGGTGCTAATTAAAGACAATTGAAGACAAAATAGAGTTAATTGGGCTTTCTTGGAGACTTATTGGAGCAATTGGGATTTTAATTAGTGGTAGCAATTAATTATCAACATGGGCTATGTTTTATTGGGTTTTAATGAATTTGAATTTATGTAATTTTATGTCAGCTTTTAATCAATGTTATTTGGGCTGGATATTTAATTGAATCAGAGCCCAAAGTGTGTTTGTTTAGTGAGTCCAATTGTTAACGGACTAGAATTTCATGTTATGTTTTATTTCTTTACCTATAAAAGCTTATAACCCTAAGCAAAAAAGAGGAATGAAAAATGCAGTCAATTATGTTTAATTGAGAGAGTGAATTCTCTCTTTTGTTCTTCCATGAACATGTGATCTTATCAAGCTATGCTTGTGGTGATCAAACCATGACTTATTTCCCACATTTGCATCTATGTTTTGGGAGTGGTGTCAATATCTTTCTTTTATAATTTTGGTTCTTGATTGAGTTCTAATCATTGGGTCAAAGTTTTTTATAACTTTGGTTCTTGATTAACATATAATCAATGAGTCAAAATTTCTCTTTTATAAACCTGTTTTAATCTTTCTAGGGGTTGTATTTCAATTTAATTGTGGGTGTCGTATCGTTATATACAGGGTTCACATAAGTTTTTTTTTATTTCCTCAAAACGACTTGTCCTTAAATCGTGATTCATCTGTGTAAGACCAGAATTTCATTTCCCTGGAAGAAATAGTGTTTCCCGGATAAAAAATATTTTCGGACGAAATAGTGTTTCAAGATGAATAGTGATTTCGAGTGAATAGTGATTTTCGGGAAAATGAAAATTTCCTTAAGTTTCATGAAATAAAAATTTTTCGGTGAATAGTGTTTTTGATGAATAGTATCCGTGTGAATAGTGATTTTCGGAAAATAGACCTCAGACATCATAAGCTCCAGAATATGAATTAGAGTTATTAGAAACTGAAACGGAGTAAAAATGAGTTCATTTGAGTGGATTTTAAAGGTTCCGAATATTTATGGATAAAAATACATTCGTTGAAAACGTTATCAATTTTAACGAGTTTATAGTCGATTGAATTTTTTTTCAAAACATGAAATTGGAAGTTAAGATATCCAATTAGAGTATTGCATAGTCAATTTCATGATAGGATGACCATGAAATATTTTTAGAATTTATTAGTGTTAAAGGAGGATTAAAATTTAAGTTAAATGTATTAGTAAGTGTGTAGGAAAAGATAAACATTAAAGAAGCACAATCCATGTGCTTATGTGAAGGCCAATGGTGTTGAGACATCTTAGAGTCAAAAAGCAAAGGATTAATTAAGATTGTATTAAGTGATGAGATGAGTTGTTAGTGATTATATGGATAATAATATTAACCAATCACATGCATTCATCCATGTCTAATGGCATTGTTGTGATTATGGAATTAATTTAAAGGCAATTTTGGCATTGAATGAGGGCTGGTATATAAGTGACTGCATGGTGGATGATTGGAGGATGAATAAGTCGGTTGAGAGGGGTTGAAAAACGTCCAAAACAAGCTGAAATCTGGAGAGCAAAACAGAACCGAAAAGAAAGAAAAAGGAGAGCTGACCGTGCAGGAGCAGAAACCGTGAGGAAAGAAGAGGAAGCTGCAGCCGTGAAGAAGGAGAAGAAGAAGAAGAAGAAGAAGAAGGAGAAGAGGAGCTGATCCCACCTTGATAACCTCTCCAATCCATCAAGTTCCTACAAGAAAGATTGAAGGTTAGTGGAAGTGATTTCATGGTTGTTTGATGAACTTTTAAAGTTATTGATTTATATGGGGTTTTGATGGATTCTATGGGCTAAATCAAAGTTGATCATCACTAAAATAAGTTTGGAAGTGAAGAAGAGGGATCAAGAAGCTTTGGATCAAGAATTGGAGAGGTAAGGGTTAGGGTTTGATTATCAAAGTTGATGAAATGGATTAGTTTTCTTAGTTTAAAGTTGTAGTTTGTAAAGTGATAGTTTATTGAGTTATTTATGAGTGATTATTTGATTTGCCATGAAGTGGATGATGAAGTTGTCATATACTAGTTTGTGATTAAATTATAAAAGTAGAGGTGATGGAATTATTTGGATGGTTAAATGAAGTGATATGTGTGAATTTATGATGAAGGAAATGAAACCTTGAAAAGAAATATAAATTGATTGTGTTGTTGGATATATACATATATATTAGTGTATGGATCATTGAGTTTTTACATGTATTTAAGTTGATTTTAATTGTTTAAAGAAGTGGTATAAGGTTTGGGAATGAATTTGAGTTGATTGGAATTAAAAAGATGCAAGAAAAATGGAAGTTGGATAATTAGGTTGGTTAAGGTTAAGTGTGAAAGTAAAATTGTTATCCAATAAATTGTATGTGCTTTGATGATGTCTATAAGGTTTGAATGCTTTAATGCCAAAGAAATAAATGGAAATGGAGTTGTGAATTTATTGAGAGAATGTATTGAAGGATAAAGTAAATGGCTAGTTAATATATATTATTGGAAATTTATGTGAGGGAATGATAGAATTCTTGAATGAATTATTATATGTGTTTGGATGGTGATTATGATGTGTTTGATCACTTTAGCACCAAAGGAATTAATTTAAATTGAAATGAGATGATCAATGGAAGATAAGGTAAAGTGGTGAATATATATAAATATATATATATATATATTAAGTTAGATTAAGAGATCTTTTGACAACTGATGTGTTGGATCAAAGTGAATAAATTGTTGGATGGTTGAATAAGTTTAAATGCAAAAACTTTGGATTAGAAAGTGATTGGAAGATTGTCAAGAATATAATGTTGTTATGTATTGGTGTATGGAATTTTAATGAAGTTGACATGGTAGTGTATTTTTGAATCCTAAACCAAGATTTTTGGTTGGATTAAATTGTAGGAAGATCTCAAGACTCAAAAAGGAAGTGTTTGAGAGGTGGTGAAGTAATTGGAAGTAAATTGTGAGTGGTTTTATATTTTTTGAGTTGTTTTATTGAAAATGTCATGAACATTATTTTAACTATCAAGTTTAATTCAATTCTAGCATATTTTTTTTTAGTATTATTATGCATGTATATTTCTTGAAGTCATATTACAATTGCATTTATTTTTTTAGTAAAGTGAAAATAGTAAGCTTTTAATATATATATACATACATGAAGTCAAGTTGATAAGATATTTCGAAAGTAATTTCGATTACAAAATTGAGATTAGAAAAGAAATTTATAATATGAGAATTGAGTTAATTAATTGTTGTTTTAATAAAAGAGTTTATTATGCGATTTTATATTTGCCTTAGCATGTGATACATTTTTATATGAATCGCATGAATATTTTGATTAAATTGCAAGTATAATCAATTGAGTGTTAAAGTAATTTAGTATATTGAGTAATTATATTTGAGAAGTTATATATGCTAAAGTTATTTATAAATGATAGGCTTCGGCCTTAGAAAAGCAAAGTTGTATTTCAAGAAATTAAATAAAAGAAAAGTAAGATTTTGATTAAGAAAAGAAAAGAAAAATTTTTATTAAAGAAAAGAAAAGTAAGAGTTTTATTATGAAAAGATTTAAATGTCTTGGGTTTACCCTAGCCCCAGAGATTACTGACTGAAGTACCATATGCGTGCATGGCAAGAGCAGTTGGGAGAGTCAGTTACTAACACTAACTTGGGGGGGTTGAGTCGAGTCTGTCAGTCGCCCTCTGCACGTATATGGTAGCGTAGATCTGCCTGATGTTGGGAGGGGATCGTAACCCTAAGAGGTTTCCCACATCTGCGACTACGCCTAGTAGCATCCTCGAGCTCCTGTGGCGTCGAGAGATTCCGTCACAATGGAGCTAAGTTTTCTTGGGTTGCTTTTGGCGAGATAAAAGAGAAACATTTTAAAAAGACGTGAAGTTTATTAAATTAGAAATTATTTCCAGTTTTGAGAAATAAAGAATTTATTAAATTAGAACTGATTTTCAGTTTTGGGAAATAAAGAATTTATTAAATTAGAACTGATTTCCAGTTTCGAGAAATAAAGAAAGATTTATAAGAATTACTCAGTTTTGTAATTTTAATAAAATTATAGAAAGATTATTAGTTTCTATTTTTGAAAAAGTTTCTCCACTGAATTTTTATAAATATATAGAAAGATTATTAGTTTACAAAGTATTTTGAGAGGAAGTATACACTTTTGAAAAAGAACATATTAATGAAAAGCTATCCCTTTGGCGAGATATAAGAAAGAAATTAAATTTTTATGCATGCCAGTTATTTAAGATTATTCAGTATTATATTCCAGGTTGTAGCAATTACTTATATTTGTGCATGCAAGGCATTTTAAAAGTATTGTATTCGAGTTATTTTTTTAGCATATGAATTAATTATTTTATTATGCAAGATATTTAAATGAGTAAATATTTGAAATTAATCATAGAATGCGAGAAATCATTTTTAGCTTTAGAACTTAAAAGTTTATTTTCCAACCGTTTTTGGGAGGAGTTAGTTTAAGCAAGCATACAGTTGGATTACTTTAACCACTCATTGAGTTTTATACTCACCACCCTATTTTCGTATTTTATAAAAATTCTCCCCAGGTACAGGAACGAGCCGTCAACCAGAAGAGGTTCCATCGGACGCGTAAGTGACCCGACGTAACGGCATCACTGCACAAGTTTACTTTGAAAGTTTATGTCATGCGTTACATTCCATTTTGATGAAAATAGTTGTAAATAATATTTTGGATTGTATATAGCTTTTGTTTTTTATAAAATTAAATTATATATTTATGTTGACTAAAAATGAAGTATATTTATGGATTTTAAATTGAAAAATGTTTGTGGTTGGATTGTGGAAATGATTTGAGGGCCTGAGGCCCAATAGTGGAGAATTGTTTGACATAGAAGTGTTAAATTTTGAAATTTACAGGGTGACATGCTTGAAAAACAGTCGTTGTGCTGCCCAAATTTTTATAAATCCGTTTTATAAATGTTTAAAAATAAAAAGAAAATTTTTCCCACTTTCTAGCATTTATAGAAAGTTTTAGAAAGTAAACAACGTAGTTTTACGGGAACTTTCCAGTTGGATCAGATATCCTCTGGAGGGCTACCGTAAGGCAGCCAGTAGGCCTAGTAAGGAGAGGGGCCTGTCAATCTGCATCATGGTTCGATTACGTACTTAGCACCTGAAAGAATGTTAAAAAAAAAAAAAAAACGAATCTCACACATTCTCTCACTTGTTTCACTCTAATTCTCACATGTTTATCACTCGTCACTTTTGTTTTTACTTAACACTCATGATGTAACTCAACACTCTATATCCACACTTAAAGTTTTGTCTCTATATTCTTTATAGAACTAATCGACCCACCAAAGTCACTCTTAAAGTAATCATCTTGACTAATCTCAATAAGAAAAGAATACACATTTATGAAAAGAAATATCGGAACAAGAAAGACATTCAAGAAGCAATAAAGACACGAAAAGGAATTAATTGTGGTCAAAGTGATAAGCAAATGGAAACAATATGATTTCAAAGAAATAAAATTTGCCCCTACGATTTAAGTAAGATTAGAATGGAAATGAAATAAAATTTTATTTCTTTATTTAAGCAAGAACAAATATAAGAAAGAAATGAAAGTTAACTCCTTTTATTTAGGAAAGAACACAAAAAGAATGATATAAAATTTATTCCTCTAATTTAGGCTAAAACACAAAATGAAATAAATGAAATTGATTCCTTTAAAGACTTCCCTTATATGTAAGATGCCCAACTAGAAAGAAAACAAAGTTTCTATTTCCTCCAATTAAGATTTTCTTTCTTTTTTTTTTTTTTTTCTGCTCTCTTTTTTTTCCTTTTTTTTCTGGTTTTTTGCTTTATTTTTTTTAATACTAGAAATCACACAAAATAAAGAATATTGGGTAACTTGCAAATCAAGATGAAAAACAAAAACACAACAAATAGTGATGTGAACAGTAACAAAAAAGAACAAATCTGAATTTTTTTTTGAAAAAAATAAATAAACAAATAAATTGGATAACCAAACCTGAATTAATATCCAAAGCTCTAATACCAATTAATGCGAACCCCATATATAACGATACGACACCCACAGTCAAATTGAAACACAACCCTAAGAAAGATTAAACATGTTTATAAAAGAGAAATTTTGACCCATTGATTATATGTCAATCAAAAACCAAAGTTATAAAAAATTTTGACCCAATAATTGACTGCATTTTTCATTCCTTTTTTTTGCTTAGGGTTACAAGCTTTTTATAGGTAAAGAAATAAAACATGACATGAAACCCTGATCCCCTAACAATTGAGCTCACTAAACAAACACACTTTGGGCTCTGATTCAATTAAATGTCCAGCACAAATAACATTGATTAAAAGGTAATATAAAATTACATAAATTAAAATTCATTAAAGCCCAATAAAACATAGTCCATGTTCATAATTAATTTTTACCACTAATTAAAATCCCAATTACTCCAATAAGTCTCCAATAAAGCCCAATTAACTCTATTTTGCCTTTAATTATCTTTAATTAGCACCTAAAGCCTTCAAAATTGGTGATGTTGAACTTGAATAATGTTTTGAAGCTTTGGTTACTCCTTCAAATCATCCAAGTTTGCTTGCTTCCTTGGATCCTATTAGGAATCTTTCTAAACTTGTTCTTGACCTTTTAATAGCTTGATCAACTTTCAAAATTTGTGAAAAACTAGCTTGAAATGGCTGTTGGTCCAGGTTCTGCACAGCCCTGTTTCTATCGACTACACATCCCTGATTTTTCTCTAGATTTTTCACTCCTCTCACCTATTTATATGTAACCAGGCACTTGTATAATTGCCCTCAATATTTGTTACATATTTACATATCATGCCATTACATTTCTTGACCATTTTGCCCTCCTTTGATTTGCATATTTTCATGATATGCACACACTAGTTTTATGAAAATTTCCATTCCATGCAAATAAATTATTTCATTCAATCCAAGCTCTTTTTAAATATCCTTTGATCATGAATTTCATCTCATATCATTGATAAATCATCATGTCACTTATTGGATTCAAATTCATTTCCGATCCGTTCGGAAATCCTACTAAAATCCCGATTATACGTTTTCAAAAAAAAATTATAATTTTATTAATTCTCAAATGGAGGTTTTTTTTTTTTTTTGTGGTACATTCTATTTACATGGGTTATACATCATTTATCTGCAGTAAAGAATTCAGATGAGGGACATCACATAATTCAAGTTAAATTTATAAGATTCATAACTTAACAATTTAGCATGTTTTGGCCTTGATATATATTACTTAGCATCCAATGAACTTTTTTTCCAAATTTCATATTATTTTCATCATCAATGCAACCCATATAACTATTCAACATGACTAAACACATCTCAAGATAATAAATCACCATTCTAAACTCCTTAAAGCCAAATGCATGCTACAATGATGTATCAACTTTTGCTTTTCATTTCAACCTTCCAGCTTGATAGTTTTGATCATTTTTACATGCATGAAATCACTCAAATAATTCAAACACAATCTAGACCATATTAAACCCTAGCTTGGCCTTGTATATCACTCGACAAAGCACCAAGATCTCTTCAAGTTTTCCATATGAAATCACATTAAAATCACATGGATTTTCATGGCAAGAAAACTAACATTCAAAACCATACAAATTTGAATTTTAAAGCAACAATTCACCTTACTAGTAAACTTGCCAACTTCACTTGGGTCCTTAACTTTGCTTTCTCACCAATTTGAAGTCTAATTCCTCTAAATCCATGCATAGACATCTCATTAAAGTCATATACATCTTACTTGGAACTTCAATTAAACATTTCATACACAATTTACATATAAAAGTCTATGGAATATAAACCTTATCACTTAAAATCCACCTGATCTTGTTAGATACTCTTCCTAAGCTTGTACACAACCCTTAGATGGCTTGGAAAACACTTAAAAATGGCTTGAAATGCTTGAAGGACAACAGTTGGTCTAGGTTCTATTCTGTCGACTTTACTCCCTCACTCTCTCAATTTTCAGCTTTTGATTTCTCTTCTAATCACTCAACTATATATAGACTTTGGTTAGATTAGTAAATGCCCTTAATTATCCTTAAATTTATAAGTTTTCCATTGATAATTGTCCGCAAACTAAGTTGGAATTTACTAATTTGTCATTGGTTAACATTGAAGAAATTTGATTGGTTGAAACCTAAAGGCTTGTCCCATCCTAACTAGTTCCATTTCAATGCAATCAAGTGTTAACCAACTAGTTCAATTGTCTTCAAAATCACCATTATGTCATCTTTATCTCTACACTCTTTTATACTTTTGAATTTTCCAAATTGCCCTTAAACATGTATTTTAATTATTTATTCAACCGTGTCCCTTTTTGATAATTTCTTTGTCACTAATTCCATGGTAAGCCCTAATCGATCACCATATCACTTCTCAACTTCGAGTTTATCCTCGATATGTTCAGGAATACTACTAGAATTCGGTTACACCTTTGATTATTTAAAATTACTTTATTATTTCATAAATAGAAGCAAGCTTTACATGGTACATGTACTGTACTACAATTAGGAGAGTATATTGCAAAAAAAAAAACCAACACAAACAATTTAAACTCACCTCAAAAAACAAATAGTCAAAACTTACCAATACTTTATGTCCACACAAACAATCAAAAACCAACAAAAACAATTAAAACTCACCCCAAAAAACAAATAATCAAAGCCCAAAAAACCCACACAAATCATCAAAACACACCACAAATTGTTGAAGAAAAATCCAAAAAACTTAAAATCCAAGTGAAAATGGGTGAGTTTGGGTGAAATATATCTTCTAGTAGGTTGAAACTTTCGTCAAACAGTTGGTGTGCGTGCTTGGTCGGCTTGAGCTTGTATGGATAGTTATGGTTAAGCTTGGGTGGCGGTTGAGCTTTGAGTTCGATAGATCTTGGTTGAGCTTAGACGGGTTCAGGTGGAGCTTTGTTAACTTCAGTCGGTGATTGGTAACTCAACGTCAAACACTATAATTGATAGTTGGTTGAGTTTCAGTGCAACTTGAACGGTCCTTGGGTTGGTATGTTGTGAATGAAAGCTATCAGGTTGGTGTTGGAATGGTCTGAATGTAGGGTATCGGGTTTGTAACAGCCCACCCTCTCGTGGGCCAACCAGGCTGCGGCTTGCCCCCTCACTTGGTACACACTTTGCTTCCCAAATCTATTTAGATCCTCTGGATTTCAGGTTCGAGAGGTGTGGAAGGCGAGTAAATACCCTATAGGGACCAGAGGACAGTACCTACTAGGTGGTCGGGCCAGATGAACCGCGGGCCAAGGTCGACAGTGGGACTGGTGCCGGGGGCAAGCCCCAGCCTGACCGGCCCACGAAAGGGTGGACCGTTACATAAAAAGAAGTTAACTCAATTGGTACACACCTTGCTTCCCAAATTTATTTAGGTCCTCTAGGTCTCGGGTTCGAGAGGTGTCGAAGGTGAGTAAATACCCTGTGGGGATCAGGGGACAATACCTGCCATGTGGTCGAGCCAAATGAACCGCGGGCCAAGGTCGGCAACAGGACTGGTGCCGGGGACAAGCCCCAGCTTGACCGGCGCACGAGAGGATGGGCTGTTACAAGGTTGGTTTGTGCTAGTGTGGCGTGGTACGAAGGAAAGAGGTTGATATGGTTTAGGGTATTTTAGTAAATTAGGTGTATTTTTGCAATTTAATTGTTCCAAAGGTAGTTACGTAATTTTAATGGGTTTTGGCTTAATTCCTAAAACGCGTATATTGAAGGTGCTAAGCAAACTCAACAAAGTAAAATTACCAACGTCGTCCCTACGCAAATTTACAAATTTTCCTTCTTCTTCTTCTTCTGTTTCATCATCTTCGCCATCATCTTGTTGCGAAAATGGTTCCAACATCATCGGTTGGGAACCCGCAACAGCTGCAACAATTCCTCTCGTCCGTACTTTCCCAACGCGGCCCATCAGCCCTGCCTTACACGGAAGACACCAAATGGCTAATCCGTCAGCACCTCGTCTCCCTCTTCACCACCTACCCTTCTCTCGACCCCAAAACCGCCACCTTCACCCACAACGACGGCCGTTCCGTCAACCTACTCCAAGCCGATGGCACCGTCCCCATGCCTTTCCAAGGCGTCACATACAACATCCCCGTCATCATCTGGCTCATAGAATCCTACCCTCGCCACCCCCCTCTCGTCTACGTCAACCCCACGCGCGACATGATCATCAAACGCCCCCACCCTTACGTCACCCCCTCCGGCCTCGTCTCTGTCCCTTATCTCCAGAACTGGATCTTCCCTAGCTCCAACCTCCTCGATCTCGTTCGGGAGCTCAGCGCGTGCTTCTCACGTGACCCCCCTCTCTACTCCCAGCGCCGCCCCCCTCCTCCAAACCCTAACCCTAGCCCCCTTAGCCAGAATTCTAATTCAAATTCCTCTCCTCTGACTGCGGCGAGGCCGTATCCGGCGCGGCCGTCGCCGTACGGCGGCGGGACGGAGGATCCGAACGCGGTGTACAAGAGGAACGCAGTGAGTAAGCTAGTGGAGATGGCGCATTCGGACATGGCACAGATGAGTAAGATGCGAGAGGCGGAGATGGAAGGGCTATTCAGCGCGCAGGCGGCGTTGAGGCGGAGGGAGGACGCGATCGACGAGGGCTTGAGAGAGATGCAAGGCGAGATGGAAGGGCTGGAGCAGCAACTGCAGATGGTGTTGATGAATAGTGATGTTTTGGAGGCTTGGGGGAGGGACAATCAAGCCAAAACCAAACACATAAAGCAAACTGATGAGATTGATAATGTGGACACTGCTTTCGAATGTGTCGACTCCTTGTCCAAACAAATGCTCGATTGCACAGCTGCTGATTTGGCCATCGAGGATGTCGTTTATGCCCTCGATAAGGCCTTGCAGGAAGCCTCTGTTCCGTTCCAGCAATACTTGAGGAACATCAGGTTGTTGTCTAGGGAACAGTTTTTCCATCGCGCCACCGCTGCTAAGGTTCGTGCAGCTCAAATGCAGGCTCAGGTTGCTTCGATGGCTGCTAGGTCGTCTTCCCATTACTAGTTAAAAATTTACATAGGGTTGTGAATAATCGATATGCTGCAATTTGTTTTACATACAGGTCTTTTTTTAAATTGTTCTATACTGCCAGGATTCGAAACTGAGTTGTGATGCTTGTTTTAGTTTATATTTCTGTTGCACGATCGGATTACTGTAAGTCGAATTGTGAATTCTACACCCTTTTTGTCTCTTGTTATGTTACCGATTGAATTGACTGCTTACACTTGTTATTGATCTTTGGTTTCATTGGCTTGAATTGAACCATCCTGTTTCTTTTGTTCACTCGTATTTTGATATTGAAGGTGTGAATGAATAGTTGAGTAAATTTTGATCGGAAAAAAATGTTCCTGATGTGGAGTATTGGTGATTGCTGTTGATTATCAAAATCTTGAAAGTACAAAGATTGCAATCTGAGTTATGATCTTATTCAGTGATGAACGATTAGATGACTGCTGTCCCTATCACCGTTATGGGTGATATGGCAAGTGAGTTATGGGTGATATGGGGAGTTAACAACCGTATTTTGATTGAGTCATTTTATTACATCATCTCAAAAGCAATGAATATAAGTGTGTAGTTTCATTGCAAAATTGCACCATTAAGTGAGAACCAGATCATATTATTATTGTTTGGCTTATATTTCTATTGTATTCTCAGCTGCCGTTTTCACCCCTAGACATAGAAATGTCTATTTAAACTTGCAGTCACTCAGTGATCAACTTTGTTCAGCGCTTCAGTTTCTTGTTGGATATAAGTTTGTGCCTTCTAAATTTGAATTTTGATACAGCAAAGCAGAAGTAAAAGAAGCAGAGAACCATGATTTTGAAATGTTACCTATTCATTTATTTATTTTTAAAATCTTCCTGTAAACATTTGGATGTTGCTGGATGCAGTAGGAAACTAGATTTGACTCACATGCATTATTAATGTAAAATAGACATCAATTATATTAAAATAAACATTTCTATGTCGTTTTCACCTCTAGACATAGAAATGTATGTTTAAACTTATAATCTTGATGTAGAATACTAATTTGAATATTAGACTGCTATATTTTCATGTGAAGAAGCAAATTATAGTGATCCTGTGATTGGTAAATAGACAATTTTCTTATAGAAATAGTGAATATGTAGAGAAGTTACATGCGTTTATGTTGTGCATTGTTAAATGAAAGTGAGAGAGCCTAAGGTTTTTGTCTATTGTCTTGGGAATTTTGGGTTTACCAATTCATTGCAAAAGATGAACTCATTCTCATGTTTGATGGAAGATTAAATTGTACATTTGAATGCCATTAGCTGCCATAGCATGCCATTTGTTTTCACTTTTCCTAGTTTCAATGATTGATAACAAAATTTGTTTTAGTGGCTTCAAGTTTCTCTATTATACAGTGAAGATTGTGAAATGTCTTAACCTGTCATGTAAATATACAAAGTATTGTTAGAATTGTTTATCTATCGATAGACTTTGTTTGTCATATGTGATCCTTCCAATTAGATGATTGTTAACATAAAAGAAAAGGAATAAATTCGAAACAAACCAAAATTCAAACATAAAGATTCGTTTTTAGTCCAAAACTTGTTGGAAATTATATTTATCGATAAACAAAATTTAGTAAAACATATGTTGTATATTTCAAAAATTCCTTCAAAGTCAATTGTCATAAATTTGATATTTTTTAGGGAATTTATGTAATTGTCCAAAATCATTTATCAATGCTGTAGGTGGTGCCAGATTCCTTTCAAACTAAGTTTTTCAATAATATCGTACTCGTATAAAACAGATATCATTCAAATTACTTTTACATCAATTAATAATAACTTCGAGAATACTAATCACCATTAATTTTGCATGCCTCGAGCAAAACACCTCATATCAATAACAATTCCTTACAATGTGAGTTCAAATTTAGAATACACTACTCATAAACCTTTAGGCCGACCATTGACCTGACCTTTTACTAATTGTCATAAACTTGATGCCCATGAGAGATTCTAATACGCTATTAACTCCAAACATTTTAACTAACAGTAACTAATATGTCGCTATCGATGCTAAGATACAATAATTTAAGATATATTAATATGGGATAAATCTATGTGAAAATATTTTACGTACAACTTTCCATATGAAAAGTCCGAAAATAAATAAAAACGATCAAAATTCCGTTTCGATCCAAAAATGAATTACTTTTGCATTGGGGTCCAATCCAAAGCATATAAAAGAGATGGCTGTTAATTCAGTTATTGAAAGCTGGTGGACACAAAATGAGCTCACAGCTCCTAGGCTTGGTATCTCTCCGTCCACCCACCACCACCACCAACAACAGCAAAACAAGTCATGTCCATCACACGTTTTCAGAGAGAATTTACATTCCCTCTCATGTCTACGAGCACCCAGCAGCTCTCCTTCTCGAGCTCTCCACTCGCTTGGACGAAGTCCACCGCATCCTCCCTCTTGTCATCAAACACGGCCTCTACACCCAACACTACTTCCAAACGAAGCTCGTCAGCTTGTTCTGCAAGCACGCTAGCCTCCTCGACGCCGCCCGTGTTTTCGACCCCATTCAACACAAACTCCACGCACTTTATCACACCATGCTTAAAGGGTACGCTTCCCATTCCTCTTTGAACGTTGCCATGTCGTTTTTCGTTCGAATGAGATACGATGATGTCCCGCCTGTTGTCTATAACTTTACCTACTTGTTGAAAGTTTGTGGCGATAAAGGCCAGCTTAGGGAGGGGAAGGAGTTTCATGGGCAGCTGGTGGTTCATGGGTTTTGGACTAGTCTGTTTGCCATGACTGGGGTTGTGAATATGTATTCAAAGTGTGGGCAGATTGAGGATGCGTATAAGATGTTTGATAGAATGCCTGAGAGAGACTTGGTTTCTTGGAACACGATTGTTTCTGGATTTGCCCAGAATGGGTTTGCGAGAATGGCGTTGGATTTGGTTGCTCGGATGCATGAGGAAGGGCGGAGACCTGATTGGATAACGATTGTGTCAGTTTTGCCAGCCGTTGCAGATATTGGGGCGTTGAGAATTGGGAAGGCTGTTCATGGGTATGTAGTGAGGGCGGGTTTTGAGGATTCTGTTGTTGTTTCTTCTGCTTTGATTGATATGTATTCGAAATGTGGGTGTGTGGGAATTGCTAGGTTGGTTTTCGAAGGGATGGAAAGCAGGAATGTTGTTTCGTGGAATTCGATGATTGCTGGGTATGTACAAGGTGGACATCCTGAAGAAGCCATGGAAATTTTTCAGAAGATGTTGGATGGAGGAGTGGAACCAACTAATGTTACTATTATGGAAGCACTACATGCTTGTGCGGATTTGGGTGATTTTGAGCGGGGAGTGTTCGTTCATAAGGTGTTGGATCGGTTCAAGCTTGGAACTGATGTTTCCGTGGCTAATTCATTGATTTCCATGTATTCCAAGTGTAAGAAAGTGGATGTAGCTGCTGAGGTGTTTAGAAACTTACAAAATAGAACTCTAGTCTCTTGGAATGCTATGATATTAGGGTATGCACAAAATGGGCGTGTTAATGAGGCTTTAAATTACTTTTGTGAGATGCGATCTCAGAATCTAGTACCAGATTCATTTACAATGGTTAGTGTAATTCCTGCTCTTGCAGAGCTATCGGTTACAGGCCATGCGAAGTGTATTCATGCACTTGTGATTAGAAGTTGTTTTGACAAAAATATTTTTGTGATGACTGCTCTTATTGACATGTACGCAAAATGTGGAGCCATAGATACTGCGAGAAATCTCTTTGACATGATGAAGGAGCGGCATGTCACGACATGGAATGCCATGATAGATGGATATGGCACACATGGCTTTGGAAAATCGGCTGTAGAACTGTTCAATGATATGCAAAAAGGGGTAATCAAACCAAATGATATTACATTTCTCTGCATCATTTCAGCTTGCAGTCATTCAGGTTTAGTTGAAGAGGGTCTTCGTTGCTTTGTGAGCATGAAGAAAGATTATAACATGGAGCCTACTATGGATCACTATGGAGCCATGGTTGACCTTCTTGGCCGAGCTGGACACCTAACTGAGGCGTGGGATTTCATTCAAAATATGCCCATTGAGCCAGGGATTACCGTGTTTGGTGCCATGTTGGGTGCTTGCAAGATACATAAAAATGTCAAACTAGGGGAAAAGGCTGCCAATAGATTGTTTGAATTAAACCCTGATGAAGGTGGGTATCATGTATTGCTGGCTAACATATATGCCTCAGCTTCAATGTGGGACAAACTGGCCAAAGTGAGAACTATTATGGAGAAGAAAGGGCTTCAGAAAACTCCTGGCTGCAGTTTGCTGGAGTTGAGAAATGAGGTTCACAGTTTCTATTCTGGAAGCACTACCCATCCCCAATCCAAAAGAATCTATGCTTTCCTTGAGACACTGTTAGATGAGATAAAAGCGGCTGGCTATGTGCCTGATACTAATTCAATTCATGATGTGGAAGATGATGTTCAAGAGCAGTTGCTTAGTAGCCATAGTGAGAAGCTAGCTATTGCATTTGGACTCTTAAATACCAGTCCAGGCACAACAATACACATCAGAAAAAATCTACGAGTTTGTCGCGATTGCCATAGTGCAACCAAGTATATTTCACTTGTGACTGGACGAGAAATCGTAGTGCGTGATATGCATCGATTCCACCATTTCAAAAATGGGATCTGTTCTTGTGGGGATTATTGGTGAATTTGTCCCAATGTAAGCAATGATCTTTGATGCTATAATAGGTTTTATCTGGAACGGGGTCTTGGCTGTAGATACAAGAGATTCCTATAAAATTTTGATTATCTTTTAAACATTTTAAAATGGTGCTATAGGGCTTTTTCATCCGGTCCATGCTACATAGAGGGTCCAAGAGTAGATCACCCAGTAGCCTTGCAAGGCTACCTGGCTGGCATCTGTTATCTTGAGAGGTAACTCTTATGTACTGTATAATTTTGAATTCGCCACTAGAATGCCTCAGAACTGCCTTTGTATGTAATTTATGTATTTTTTTCGGTAACAAAAATTTTTTATTCCATTTTTACAATACCTGAAGTGGTCCTTGTCCCAATTTTTCTTCCATGTTGTAGTTAAGTTTTGTTAGATACCAGAATTTTGCTATGATTTTTGCAGGCAGCCCACTGCTTGTTTTTGATACTAAATGCATGCACTGTCTAATTAATGTATTACTTTTCTCTGTTGGGAAAGGGAGACATAACCTCTATTATTCTATTTTGTTGAAGTACTAATTTTTAACTTGTCATAAGAGTACCACAATTTCAGTAGATAGTACAGTTGACGTAGGAACCGGAAGGGAAACTAAAAGCAGTGGCTTGGTAGTCATTTGGAAGGCATGAATTCGAAGTCTTGGAAATACAAAGCCTATTTACAGAATCAAAACTATTGCAAATGTAGATTGTGGCAGATAAGTGAGGTCCCTACAGCAGTGCAGTGCTCTGATGAGCACAAACAGTGGAAGGGTGAAGTTTGTTATATATATCAACAAAAGACTGACGATATCAGCCTGTTTTAAGAAATACTTCATACAATTTATCCGACTATAAATCAAGATCGATGACCTTTAGGGTTGATAAGTTGCTGCCTTCAGTAAGCGAACACACACCTAATGCCAAAAATGACCAGATGAAGAGAGGCAAAGAAGTCTTCTGCATTCAGAATGTGGATGCAACAAGGCTTTGGGGCACCAAAATGCTCTCTAGTGTCAGGAATTCTCTTGATATGAACAGGTACGAGAGCATAAAAAATTGTTAAATTATATTGGCTCTCTTGTATTGCATTCATGGACTTTTTTACTCTTCTATATATACATTGACATGAGATTTTGATCACATGCTGAATTATGCAGGGTAGACGTGGAGTGGAAGTGACATTACTAAATTATGCAGGGTAGATGTGGAGTGGAAGTTGGTATCTATTGATTATAGGAGTAAATATTCATATCACACAAAAAGTGTTGGATCTCAATCAGTTCCAGTAAACTTCTTGTATGATTAGTGTCGTTTTTTTTTTATTTTTCTCAAAGAAAAAGTAAAAATTAAAACAGACTCTCTGGGATCTATCTTTTCAAAATGATGGCCATATTTTGAGTATGCAAGTTTCATGGTATGATGGCCAAATCAAACAAGTTTCTTTTCTTATTTGGATGCTTAGAAAGTATCTTTTGAATATATTGATTTAAAGTGGCTTTATAAGAGTTCTTTTAAATAATTCTTTGCTAAATTAATTGCTCCTAAATTTCTTAGAAAAGTTTTGCTTTAGTCTCTATATTTTAAAAAATTATTGGTTTTTAACTATGTATTGGAGAACTATCCAAACATCCCAAAGTTTTATGAATACATCAACTAGGTCCTTATCATTAGTCAACATTTCATGAAGTTAACATTGGCAGGGAAATTGGTTTTTTCACAATGCTATGTACGATGTTGACACATGTATGCCCATAATTAATCAGAAAAATAACATAAATAAAGAAGTGATTTGATTAAACTATCCCTAAAAGTTTTGAAAGTTTATAATTGGCTCTAAAGATGGTTTTCACCAAGAACTACACGAAAATCTTTCAGTTAACACTTATAAAATCACATTAATCTCATTGAATCAAATTGCACATGAACGATTAAGTGCGATCGTTTTCTTTGCTATCAATGAGTACAATTGCAAAGTAAGATGAGTATGAACCTTATTCTATAGTTGAATGTGTTTGTTGGTAGAAAAAATGGTTTCTTATTCCATAGATGAGTTTGAACCTTATTCCATAGTTAGGAGTAGACTAATAGAAAAATTAACATGAGAGGTAAAATGATAATTTCTGAATTATGAGAGGATAAACTAACGATTCGCTAATCATAAGGAGGTTGGATAAACATTATTCTCTTAACGTGGAATTAATATTTGTTTTCAAATGTTTTAACCAAGAAAAAAATGGTTTTAGTTTAGAAAATAATAATGGTTTTAAATTACCAAAATAACCTAGATGCTACATTACATACTACCGCTACCAGGGTTGTTTTGTAAATTCACAAAGAAGCTGTAGAGACAAAAACTTTCCTCGAAAAAGCTTTCACTTGGCATTCCTCTCCACTTCAGCATCACACCCTTTGAGTTCTGTGGGTCTCAGACATTGCCATTTTAACTTCACATACCCTCTTCTTTGATGAAAATGTCATCTGGGAACACAGAACTGCTTGCAAAAGGCACCCTTGTTGAAGTGACCAGTGATGAAGAAGGCTTCGATGGTGCATGGTTCCTTGCCAAAGTGTTGGACACACGTTCTAAGGAAATGAACTACTTGGTGGAGTATCAAAGCTTGCTTTTTCCTGATAGCAATGAGTTGTTAAGAGAGCTTGTTCCTTGCAAGTTTGTGAGGCCATTACCACCTCTACCTATTAGTAGTAGTGAAGGAGAGCAAAAGTTTCAAGTGAATGATGTGGTTGAGGCTTATCACAATGATGGGTGGTGGGTTGGGGTGGTTTCGAAAGTGTCCAAGGAGGAGCAGCAGCCTAGGATATATTATGTGTCCTTTGAGAATCCATATCATGTGCTCAAGTTTAAGTCCTCCCAGTTGAGGTTTCATCTGGATTGGAATGGTCACGAATGGGTTCAACCTCAAAAGCTGGTACTATTTTGTTAAAAAGTTGTTATCCTTCTTTTTTTTTTTTTTTCCTTTTTTGTATCATGCCAAATGTTGTTGTCTTGGATGAATATTTATTGATATACCCATTTGACCACCAAAAACGCAAGCTTTTAGGCTAAAGTTTTTGTTTCTATGTAATGTTGTTTGTGAATCTGTTGTTGTTTAGGGTAGTTTCAGTATTTGACGGTTTATGAGGCTAGATTATATTTGACAGAATCTATGGATTTCTTTTTGGATATTTGCAGAAGCTGGTAGGCCAAAGTTCTCTTTTTTATGCCTGGATTGGTTGTAGTTTTTGTGGTTTCGGTGTTGACAATCTTCTAAGCACCATGGTGGTCTGCAATTTAGGAATTTTTTTTTTTTTAATTATGGAGTTACACAATTGTTTTTCTTTTTCTTTTTTCTTTTTTTTTTCTAAATTTGTTTTTGTGTTTCATATCATGCAAAATGTTCTTGCCTTAGATGATGAAGTATTTTTATAAAGTTGATAGAGAATTTAACTTTCAAGGCTTGTGCTTTTTCTGGTTTATATATTTCATTTGTAAATACTTAATCTTCAAGACAGGTGGTGATATGGAAATAGTGCTAATGCCATGCAAACCCTCCTTTCAACGAGTAACAATTGATCTTAGATCACTCATGGTTAGTGTGGAGTTAAGAACAGTCCAGCCCTCTTTACGTTTGAATCTTCTTTTTGACATCTAGCTGATGATCCTTCTACTTCCAAAAAAAAAAAAAAAAACTGATGATCCTTCCATTACATTTGACATTAAACTATCCCAATATAAAATATTATTTTGCCCACTAAGCCAGTTCGAAAATTTTGGTTAGTGAAGGTGGTAGAGTTATTAATTATTAATTAACTGGAAGTGATTGGTTGATAGCAGTCTCATAACTGCAGCCAATGCTATCAAATAAGAAATAAACTTAACACAAAAGAGATTGATACTCTAATTCATTTTAGGTCTTCCCGTTATCATCATGTTTATAGTTCAGTTTATTTTTTCATGTCTGTTGTGGTAGGAGCATTGATGCTCTCTAGCTGATTTCAAGAAGTTTTCCTTATCAGATATCAAACAGCCAACAACAGTAATTGATTTAACTATTCACATGGTGTTCTGTATGTTTAAATGACTTTTAGAATGTTATGGTCCTACCTGAATCTAACTCTATCTTTCTCTCCACTTTGCCACACCTGCAATCTACAGACCTACGTACAAAAGCACCCATGCATATGCTGATTGTTTGTGATTGACATTATACCTTTGGTAGCGTTTTTGTTTAACTTGGGCAGGTTTTTGTTCAAGTGAGATTGTCTATGGGATCTATATGTAAACTACTATGAATTTGCATCATCCTTGAATTGCTGCAGTGCCACTGACAGTATTAATGCTATTTATTTTACTTCTTTTATACTTCCATCATGTGGTGCAACTTGATTTATTGCATTCATTTTGTGAACTGTGTGTGCTTAACCATTCCTTCATCCTCTGTAGATACTAATCTGTTTTCATGATTTGTGCTTAACTATTCCTTCAACATCATATTCTAATTTGTAAACATATTGAGTTTAAATCAACAAGTGTTTGTGATTTTTTTTTTTTTTTTATTTGCATCATATCCGAATTGTTAATCAACATCTACCATTTAGCATTTAGGGATGGAAGAACGAGCAAAACTTCATGTTTGAGTGATAGAAACATTGCCCTATTTTGAAAATTAGTGTTTATAGTTGAATTGGACATGGTTTTTACTCAAAATATTATCTCTGTTGTTACACATAAACATTGACATAAACAAGAATCCACTTAGTTTTTGTGCTCATGTATAATTAGACATTGGTTTAATCACTTACCACTGGTATGATCAAAAGTTTATTTATGTCTTACTAGAACATGCACATTTGATGGACAATTCCTATTTTATTTGTTTTCCTTAGTTTTTGGATAAACCTTGATAGTATATTAAACTTTATTAAATAAAATGAATTACACCTAGTCTGGGGAGATTGAATAAGCCTTACCCCCAAATATAATAATTCCCTTTGTTGATAGCTTAGTAGTATTAATGAGATCTCAGGGAAAAGAAAAAACCCAATAAAGCATGTATAGCTAAGAACCTTGTCTGTTTATGGGATTTCTTGATGTAGAAGAAAACGATTAGTAAGGGACAAGAAAAGAGAAAAGAGAAGAAGGAAGCTGAAAGTAGTAGTCGGAAGAGAAAGAGAGGAAGGCTGCTTGTGAAGTCCATACTTGAAGGTAAAAAGCTCTAGCAAGTAGCAATTATTATTGGATATTTGAAGCTAAAATCTTTTTTTAAGGATTTAGGCTTTTATTTATAGGTAGTTAAATAGACACTTTGTTTTACAGGTAAGGAGTGTGATGGAGCTGAAGATGGTGTTGATAAAATACCTGTAAAGAATTCTTCAACTATTGGTGTTGAATCTACTATCGCAGGAGATAGTACAGGTATTGGGACCTCTCAACTCTATATTGTTTACCTTCTTTTCAGTAAGGTTTCAATCTCATTTTACATTAAGATCAATTTCTGAATGAACTAGTGCATGAACATATTTCTATAATCATATCCAGTTTTGGGAAATTAAAAACTGCTGGAACAAAAGTTTCAGGATTTGACAAGAAGCAAAGATATCATTGTGAAAGACAATTAACGAAATACAAATATAAAGGATTGATGAATGACTCACAATAGACTCTTCTTATGTTTTCTTTTTTTTTTTTTTTTTATCTTTTTTTCTTTTTCAGAGGCAAGGCATTATTAGAACACTAATTCAAATAAAGCTTTTATCCTCTTTGAGTAGAAAACAACCTATTTTATGCTTTATTTGATGACTATAAGCCACCTGTAGAGGCTATTTATCTCATTTCTACCACTCTTGTTCATTTTTGCAACAATCTATTTATGCTTTGTAATTGGTTCAACAGTATCTTTCCCTTTTCATTTTCCTCTGTAAGGGAATGTTGCATTGGATTGTTTCCCAGAAAAAGGCTGCATATTAGTTGCAAACATGACTGTAATTACTATGCAAAATACATTTGTAATTGGTTCATTTCTGCAATTATCTCATTTCTACCACTCTTGTTCATTTCTGCAACAATCTATTTATGCTTTATAATTGGTTCAACAGTAGACAGTTTCTTTCCCTTTTCATTTTCCTCTGTAAGGGAATGTTGCATTGGATTGTTTCCCAGAAAAATGCTGCGTATTAGTTGCAAACATGACTGCAATTACTATGCAAAATACATTTGTGTTTAAATTCAAAACACTTGTTACAAGATCAATAAAGTTGTTAAAGTAGTGCTGCATCTTTCTCAGTAAAGTGACTATAATAGTGGTAAAATTTACTTACCGCAAGAAAGATCACTTGAGAAGCAAATATAACATGGTTTCTAATTTTTCATGTCTGTTATATGCACATAAGGTAGCTAATAGATGTTTTTATTGTCTATGCTAAGATGGCTTTTTATCTTTAAACTTGTCATATGTAATATTTACTCGTTTTGTTTTTTACTTTTTGGGCTGTGATTTTCTAGTGCTAAAACCTTTGGTTTTGCTTTTGTCTTTTGATGTGCATCAACAGAAAAGGTCACTGAACTTTCTGACACAGTTTCCAAAGTGCAAGATGCTGAGATGGTCAATATGATCACTAACAAGGTTAATGTTGATGAAGATAAATCGATGTGCTCTCCAACAATTGTAGTTGATTTAAGTAAGCCGAAATGAATTTATCATACATTCACCTATAGAAATTGGCTTGATTATGTCAATATCTACTCTCTAGTTGATTATGTTTATTTTCTATAACCAAATGAATTTGTTGTGCAATGTGATGCAGAGGCAGCCACAGTTGATGATATGTCATTCGAGAATCCAAACTTACAATTTTTGGAGAGTTCACCGGTACTAAAGGTCGTTCGATCTATGGAAGAATTCCAATTGATGCCACAAAAACCACATTTTCGTCCTTTTGATGAGTGTGAAGAAGTGCGTCGAGAAGGATTGGTGCTTGCTTATATGATGACTTTTGTCAATGTGGTAAAGGAAACATCAAAATTACAAGCAGACAGTTCAAGAAGCAAGTTGGACAGCCTTTTGGAATGTCTTCTTGAATTGGAATCACACGGTTTTGTTGTTAAAGATGTGCGTAGTCGTCTTCTAAAGCTGCAATCAATGAAAACAACTCAAGAAGAACTTCAAACCAAGATGGAAAAAGCTGAATGTGAGATCACAAAGCGGACTTGTAACGGAAGGAAGATGAAGGAAGAGTTGGATGATGCTATGAAGGAGATAAAGATGTTAGAAGAGAAGATAAAGGAGGCTGAAGAAAAAAGGACAAGGCTTACATTGATGAATGAGGAGAATGCTTCTGTTATTGCTAAGTTGGAATCAAGCAATGATTTACTTAATGAAGACATTCAAAATCTTGAGCATAAATTTGAAAGTCTAGTTGCTTCCCCCTGGAGGTGACTGACTAGTGACCTTTTCGCTTGTTCATGTTCTAAATCATTGACTTATCATGGAGAAAAACATATGGAACTTAATTGGCTTGTGTGAGCCTCTTTTGGGCAGCTACTATATGTGTATAGCTATAGTAGTTCAGGTGCTGTCCTGGAAGTTGTTTTTTGTGATGAATTCTCATATATGGTGGATTAACAGTATAGTAAAAAGTACATTTTGTTTTTGCTATAATTATCCTTTGATGGAAAATGTTCTTAGGGTGACTATGATTCAAGTCCTAGCAATGCTTTTTATTAATGTTGTATCTGTGCTAATTTAATGTTCATGATGTTTTATATTGAATTTGCATTTAGTTAATTGCGGTTAATCCAATACAAAAAATAATAATAATAATAAATAAATAAAGTATGACTTTGTGTATTGAATTTAGTCTTAAAATTACAACTGAATTAGAATCAAACATCAAGCTTTAATTTTAATTGCACTGTGACTTCAATAACTAAGTGTATGTAGAAAATTCTTGGAAATCAATAAAGAGTAAACAATTTCAATTTTGACTTCCTAATAAATGTTTGGAAGAAAAAATTCAGAGATTTGGCTTGTAGACAGCTAGACTTGATAATAAGTTTCAAGCGCTAAATCTTTTATAAGGTTATTTTATCCACAAATCATCTAAATATTTTGCAAATTTTTTCTTAAATATTCTTTAATTTAAACAAATAATTGAATTAGTTTAGTTTAATTTTAAGTGAAAGTAATTACCTAGAGACTAAAGAAATGTAACTATTGTTTTTCGATTCTTATTTCTAAACCGTGCATTATATTTAATCTTGACATGTCGTACTAGACATTTGACAAGTTATACCGATGGACCTTCAAAAAACTTGCGTATATATATATATATATTTTTAAAAGTACTACTTTATCCAACATTAATATTAAAAACATTCATGACATTTTTTGTGTTTTCTTACAAAATCACAAAAGCACCTAAAAAATTCACAAAAATTTAATATTGAATATCTATAACATAAAATATGATCAACCAAATTGCACTAGAGGAAAAAACCTCTTTTGAGCACATCACACCATCATCAACTATAAGATAAATTAATGAAATAATACCATAGAGGAACAGGAATGGGGAAACCCACCCCAAAATACTCCCATCCCCATTTTCCCCTAACTGGCGATTTAAATGGGGATGGGAGAAAGGTGAAGCAATGGGGATGGGGGAAGCCAACCCCATCCCCATTTAACCCCATTTACATATTTGAATATAAAAGTTCTATTAGCATACAAGAACCTTATCGATAAAGGGATAGTTAGAATTAATTTCTTTTAATTTTTAATTTTTTTCTAATTTTCAAACCATGAATTTTTTAAAGACTATCAGATTTATGTCTAATAATCATCAATCACTCCATTATCATACAAATCCTGCATAAGAGTAAAAGGCATAATATAATTGTTCGTCTTTCTAACTAAAATCGTTTATTTCTTCAACCCTTTAAGTTCTCTTGTTTTTCACTCTTTCAAACATCAACAAGATTTAAATGCCCAGTTTTTATAATTTTTGGTCGTTATATAATTTTAAGTACCATTATTGTAGTTGAGTTATAAAAAATCAAAAGCATTATAAAAATTAAGAAAAAAAAATGGGGGAGAGTAATATAAATCAAATGTAGGACTAGCAAAGGATGTTTTTTTTTATTTTTTTTATGTACAAGCACTGTATCTGGGATAGACCCAGAAGGTTTTCAAGGACTAGCCAAGGATGTTTTGGTTTGTATAACGAATGTTTATTAATATGATTCCACAAATTTTGCAATGCATTCCTCTCCATTAGTGCAACACAATGGAGAGTTTCAACAAACCTTCGTTGGTTGTTTTTTAGTAATATCGACAACACTGAGAAATAAAACTTGAGTACATATGTTTAGATTGGAGGGTTAGGAGAAAAGAAAATCAAACAGAAAGCAATAAAATAAGTTATAAAATAGGGTTCTCTAAATTTTAATCTTTAAAAATTTCTACATCCAATAATTCAATAGAGAATCAAATGATAAAATTTCATTTTAATGACTGTACCATGCAAAATTTCGTTTTAATGACTATACCACGCGGCATTATTTCATTTGGTTGTCCCATATATGGCCATGAATTAGAGAGTATTTTATGGGGGATGGTCCAATAAAATTTTGGCACCTCCCTTAATTTACCTTGAAAAAAGTTAAATGAAACCGCATCACAATGGAATATGGCTGGACGGCCTCACTAATGATGTGATGAGACCATGTTTTTTGTAAAATGGAATGAGAAAAAACTTATATGGGATGATCTCATGACGTCACTAGTGAGACCAATTCCTATTGGAATATAGTCTCCTTTTACTTTTTGAAGATAAATTATGGAAGATGGCAAAATTTTATGTACCACAGTGGTGACTGGTGAGACCATCTCACATAAAGTTTTTTCAAAGAAAGGACCCATGAAACCTTTTCTCATATCAGAAACCACCAATACAATCGGCAACAGTTAACAAGACTTTAAGTTGATGAAAATTAAGGTGGATGGAAGCACAACAATCCTCATTAGTATGGCCCTTCCTCCTTACACTAAATGTGGATTCAAGTCATATCTTATTTTGTCGACTTCTACATTTGTACCACTATTAGATTTTTAAAACAATTATTTGAGTTTCAGTTTCCCGGAAACAGCAACCTTGGTGGGCAGCTGAAAGTACCAGAAGAAACTACACCGTTTCCGGAAATACACAGAGTAGAATCAATATTCACACTACGTTACTACCATAAAAATTTACAGGTCCTCATAACCTAGGTATAAATGGAAATAACATTTGTCATGAAACCTTCAAATCTAGTGATAATTTCATTCAGTTCTCATAATATCCATGCTACATAAAAGGTTAAACCAAATTTACCCCCTTTTTTTTGAGCTCAGGACAGGTAAATTTAGCAAATTGAGTAGGAGATTTCTAAAAAATTTCACAAACTTCCAGAAAGAGAGTCTCAAACACTAAAGACTTCAGATCCACCTGTATTTAAGTGAAATCTCATGTGAATTGTTCTGGTTCTGTTCTTGGTTCTAGCATTGCCTACAGCTCTTACAACCATCACCATCATTAAACATCATCAAACTGAACACAACTTCAGACAGGGTCAGTGAAACAAAAACACCAAAACAAAAAGGCTTCAATCATCATGTAAGGAATTTCACAGTTGCTTGAAACAGTTGGCAACAGCCAGCAAACACGTTAAATTCCACAAATGGATGGCAGAAAGATAAATGTCCACAAGTTGTTCAGAAACTATGCAGGAATGGGAGCTGCCTCAGAAAGAGGATAAGCAAGAGAAACTTACACCTATAACTGGCTTCACCCCAAAATAGGCAGCAAAAAGGTTGGAAATGTTTCTCTCTGGTACGAACATGAGCCATAAATTTCAATCTTGCGAACATGTAATTTCTGTACATTCATCTCCAAAAGTCAATCAGAGAATATTTAATGTGTAAGTATTCTCACAATTCTATGATCTATATACCAAAAAATATCACAGTGTAAGTCCCTAAGTCACTTCCACCACCAAAACTGTCGAAATAAATATATTTTCCTCATTCGAGCATTGTATGCCATGAAGGCTCTGGCTTTAATAGGGTCCGCATTCAAATATTCAAAAGCATACATCTTTTTAGCTTCTTCCAGACCATCCATCTCCATTACAGCCTCTAAAAGTTCTGAGGTATTGACTGAAGCCTTACTTCTCTCCATTGCATCAGCCAGGCGCCGAATGCTGGATGCCACTGCCAACATGGCATCCTGAAGAGCATCTGAGCCCCGAGGCCTTTTTGGAAGTTGTCTCAGAGGCGGTACAAGAGGAGGTTCTTGAGTACCATCTTGCATATACTCTGGTGATCCAGTATACGACTCTGTTCCATCTGTGTCACTTGGATCATCTGAACTTGGAGAAAGGAATGAAGCAGAATCATCTTCACAATTCTTAACCTCGACTGGATGACTTCCATCCCTTGTTTTAGCCCAACGACTCGGAGCCTGATAATTTCCACAAACTATTTTCAGTTCATCGTACATCTCAATCTGCTTTCCTCGAAATCCTCTTGCATCAGGGTGGGCCTATTCCATATATTTGAAGCTCTTTAGTATTAGAAAATAGAACGAAAATTTTGGCAAATTTAAAAATTAGGGGGGGTGGGCGAAGATTACCGCTATGTATCTCTTCCAAAGATCATCATTGTCACATTCAATCATCCTTGTATTAGGATTCCAGTGGAATCCATCTTGACTGAGCAAATCCTTCATTACCTTGTATCTTTTCTTAATTGTCTTTAGACGATTAACGACTTTTTGATTATTCAAGTTCAAATTAAAACGAGAGTTAACCGCGATACAAGCAGCAGTGTACGCATTCTCATTAAAACACTTGTCAATTTTATTTCCAGTTCTAGCCTGAATAGAAAGAGCTTCGATCAAACACTTGTCCATTGCAATTGACCATACAACGTTCCTTCCTTTATGCTTCATCTCCCTTCTCTGTCCTTGAAAATCATAGTGGTCCATTCCTGAACCAGTAAGAAAACAAATAACTACACATTCATGCTATCTAATATATCACAATTCAACATCCTGATAAATAAATAAATAAACATCATCCAAATCAGTAGAATTCCTGTGGTTAAATCATGTTAAAGCTCATCTACATGATGAATTGAAAACATGATCAAGCAGAATTCATTTGAAGAGTATTGTCTGGCATCCAAGTTAGTACTTATTCAAGCTAAACAAACTCAAAAAGCAAAATGTAAACTTGTGTAGGCTTCCACATTTTAAATTCTATACTTTACATTGTCGTAATCACTGGTATCAATGAGACTCTTGTATCTGGCAACTAAAAAATGCACTTCAATATTCTAGTATAAATTATTTGTACAGTGAAAACATATACCATCAAGATCACTCAACAAAGGGGGACATAAAATAAAACGTCGAGGTGCAAGATAGGGCCTGTCTGCAATCTTTATGAGCAGATTTTAAGGCTTTCAATAATAAACTTCAGCGAAATATTCACCAAAATTTTAGGTCAGAAATTAAAGAGGAAATAAGGTTAATTGGTTATTCAGGTACCAAATAGATAGGATAAAATTGGAGCTAAAATACTTATTGTTTCGCTTCTATCTTAATTTAAGCTTTTAGATTTTTGTGGTTGTTTATAACGCTATCTATCAGGCTATTTGACTGAACAGTACTAAATTTAAATCCTTCCACATGTCCATATTGTTCTGCATTTATGTTCCTGCTATCTGACAATTTTTTATCATTAAAATTCCCTAATCTAAGCATTAAAAAATAGCACGACTATATTACTTTCACCAGCCATGCCACGTTCAATAATTTTGAGAAAAAACACTCAAGTTTTTTATCCCTCTAGACAGAAAGAAAGAAAGGTATCCACGCGAACAAGTTCATCACAAAAAGCCACGGCCTCTATACTTTCCAAAAGTCTCCAAAGTTCAAAGCGTAATTCCAATGACCCCTGTAAGGAATGCATCCATATCTAAGTAAAGACTCAAATAAAAGAATAAACCACAAACAGAGCACACAAATGGCCATTAACATAAACTTAATAACACACATTTTATACTAAACCTAATCCAAACTCCTCCCTGTACCTATAATACTCAAGCACAGTAATACTATACTCACTACCAGTTAGTTATAATATCATCCACAAGTACAGCGAATTACATAAAATTTCAACACCAAATTTTTACCAAAGTAAAAACCATTTGCACACACAAGGGTACGGTTAAATCACCATCAGTATATATAGACATACAAAAATTATGACTAACTATAGCACACAACATATTTTACTTTATATTCACAAAGTCAAGATCAAGAAGTAAATCCTCATATTATACATAAGTTCACCGATTCATTCAATGAGTAACAAGACATATACTTTGCAGTCATACCATGTTGGACAAATAAGATGCTAAACCGGTCATGGAACTTACCGAAACACACATTTTCGGTCGAGATTTAGCTACCATATGGATCCTATATAGTTAAACAACACTTTGTACAGCATTCAATTTTTTTTAACAAATAACATAATTATAGTGATCGAAGAACACAATTTGTATACACAGACATTGAAATGCAAACTCCTAAAGTTGAAAACTTGAACCGATTTTGCACGTCCAGACAACGAATAACTAACTAACTTTTATACAATTCGATTTCGGTTGCATTTTTATCAACACGCCATAGATATAGTTCAACACTTTGAAGCTGCTTTTTGTCTTCAACACAAAACAATATTCAACAAATCGTGGAAAAAAAAAAAAAATCAATCGTGCAATTGATTTCTAGATAAGCATGCATGAACTAACAAAAAAGGTCAACAATGCTGTTGACCAAGACAATACAACTAAAAAAATGATTGTACGGACACAATAGAATTCTCTTTCTACCAGACGAAATATATACTACCTGGAGTGTTGAATGATCGCTGGAAATGGTGGTACGGAGGATGGACGGCGATCAAAGAGAGGAGGAGGAGGAGGAGGAGGAGGAGGCGGAGGAGGCGGTGATCGTGGTTGTGGTCTTCATTTTTGTAGAGGATTTAGGGTTTTCTTTCTCGCCCCTTTTTCTTTTGGATTTTTTATAATTTTCGCGAGAAAATATTTTATTTAAGTTAAAAAATTTTCCCGTGCACTTTCTCGCAGGCCAAACGCGTGTTGGGAAAAGGATTTACGCAAACATTGGATCACCCTCGTGTTACAACTTGCCACGTCGTTGTCATGATGGGAATTTATTCAGAAGTTTATTCGATCGAGAATTTATTGTAATTTAAAATATTTTAAAATTTTAAGTATATTTAATTTGATTTGTATATTAAATTTAAATTTATACAAGACTTATTAAAATTTAAATGTATATAAAAGTATTAAATTTAAAACGTATGAGATCCAATTAAATCTAAATTTATTAAAATATCATTGACTTTATAAATTTTATTCAAATGATATATTTGAATGGATTATAAATTAACTTTTATTAAAAAATTATCATAACAAATTTTATTATTATTCTTAATTTTTTATTGAATTTCTTAAAATTTTTCAACAAGATCAATATAGAGTTAAATTCTACAAAAATTTATTATTGAAAAAAAAAAATCAACAAACTCTTATAAACTCTAGATTAAATACACCCCTAAAAGTAATTTTATTTTCTTGATTAAGAATTGATTGTTTTCTTTAGTGTTTGTAGGTGATGGTCTAGTTCAACTCTCACGAGACGACTTCGATAACACTATTCGACTAATTTGAAAGTTAGAAGTATTACAAGCCGCTTTCTTAATTGCACATATTCGCAAGCAGTTAGAATCAAACATTTATTGATAACTTGTGATTCATGTCCGTCCATGTACATTTGCTCTAGCACATAGTAATCGAATCCATGTTCATTTAATATAAAATGCTAGCTAATGTACAATAATAAGTGATAAATATTTATGTATTTCAAAGTAATAAATCATAAATTATGGCCTATTTTAGACAAAGTTTAACTTGTAGCTAAAAAAGGAAAAAAATAATAAAAAATCAAAGAATATGGAGATGGGTTTCTCAATGGAAAAAGTCTTCTAGACATACTCATTATAATTTCTCTATTTTTCCAACTATCTAGAAAGAGGAAGAGTTGTCACACACCTTCCTCTCTTAATTGTAATAGATAAAAGGTTAGAGAGTGAGACTTATATTTTATGATAATTGATCAAAAGTGTATGCATAATCTATTTTAGATAATTATATTGAAAGTGAGAATATATATTTACATTTTCTTTTTACCAAAACAGATCATATTTATAAAAATAAATAAATAAAAATAAAAAAAAGTCATTGTGTTATTAATGGAAGAACGAATTACATGAAACTCCCTTAAGATATGCTTAAAAGAAGCGAAAACACATTTACCCTACAATTAATAATACCAAACCCCCTATCTTGTTAGTCAATTTCATCAACTTTAATAGTTAAATATAATTTTTTATCAAATTATCATTTTATCCATGAAAAAGAAAAAAAAAAAAAAAAGTGGTGGTATGTGAAATAATTAAAATGCCCTGTTATAAATAAAATTAAAAAAATAAAATAAAATCCATTGTTTTTTTGTGTCTTTCCTTCTTCCACCAATCACTGCTCTCTCTCTCTCTCTCTCTCTCCACCTTTGTCCTTCAAGCGTCCCTCTCTCTCTCACATTGCTCTTCTCCTATTCTTCGGTTTGTCTCCTATTCCTCTGTCGATCTCTCTCGATTTTTCAATTCTTCAATATATATATTTGGATAATGTTGATGGATTCTCAAATGATGTTCATATAGGTTCGACTTAAATGAAGAGTTCTTCATTTGGGTTCGACGAACCCGAATGAACCATTGAATAACTTCTTTGAGTGGGTTTTTTTTTTTTTGGTTTGTGTTTGTTTGTTTTTGTGTTTTTGTGTTTGTTCTTGAAGATGAAAAAGAGTTTTCTTATTTGTTATTAGAGATTTAAGATCGTACTTCAAACTTTAAAGATCTAGGTTCAACCTAGATCTTTGTTTTTCTTCTTTTTTCTAAAAAACATTTTATTTTTATTTTTTCCATTTTCTTCATCTACATATGGTTGAAGATTTTCATCTTCAACTAGATAAAGATTTTTCTCAACCATATGAAGATCTTTCTTTATTATTTTTATTACATTTTTTATTTTTTAAGGTTTTTTCTCTTTTCTTCTTTTTTTTTTTTTTTTTTTTTTAACTATCGATAGAGATCCAGATGGGATCTCCCTCTTCATCGTCAAATGAGATCCATTCAATAGACATTTATATGCATATATATACATATATGTGTGTGTATGTGTGCGCGCGCGCGCGTGTGTGTCTTATTCATAAGGAAAATAGTTATTTGACTAAAAATCTTAGTCAACTATTAAAATTGATAGAATTGAATTAATAGTGTGGGAGTTTGGTGTAATATAATGACAAATGTGTTTCCGCTTGCATAAAGATATACTTCAAAAGGTTCATGTAATTAATTTTTAATAGAAACTAAAAAATATAGAGAACTTCATTTTTATCTCTATATTTTTTTAAAAAAAAATTCATTTTTAAATGTAAATTTATTCATAGCGTTTATTGTCCCTTACTTTTCAAAAACTCATCAAATTAATCAATCTGATGTGATCTTTAATGGTCACAGTCAACAGAAAATGGTAAAATATCATTTTGCCCTTAACTTTATATATACTTTTAATCATTATTTTTACTTAATTTTTTACTTTTTTTTCGATGTGATATATCCTTGTGTCATTAATTAGTATTAAAAGACGAAACTATTCTCATACATATAACATTTGATCATCTATTAATTGATAATAGAAACTAATTTAATAAGTTTTTGAAATGTAAAGAATAAAAAATGTTATAAATGAATTCGTATTTAAAAAACAAGAACTTTCTCAAAACATAAAGACACCAAAATGAAGTTCTCCAAAAAAACATATAATATTATTGGAGGCAAGTTCACAAAATATATATAATGTTATCGATGAAGTTTTTAAAAAATATAGGGGCCAAAAGAATGAAGGTGGCCTAGCGCACTTTGAGATTACACTAACAATCTAATAAAGGGGTTCTTAAGGTGCCCGCCAACACAAACACAACACTTGACTTGCCCTTCCTCAACCTCTGTCTATGCTCTCTCCAACATAACGTCGTGATTGGTCAGGCCTCGGAAAAGCTTCTCACCGCTTACCTTGAAGAGCGAAAAAACTACAAAATTAAAAATAAATAAATAAAAAAAATCAAAGGGTAAATAGCATATCATCTCATGATCCATATAAAATTTACGATTTACAAACCATATCATTTAGGATTAGTTATAAACAAAAAAATTTAGATTAAAATAAATCAACCATTTTCACAAGAAAATAAATAAATAAACTTTTCCATCACCTAGAGAAGAAGCTTAGTACCTATTTTGCTATAGTCATATCCTCGCTCTTTATTATCTATATGGTTATCTACGAAATCTACTCAATGTTAGGCTCTTTGCACTTCATCTGCAATAAAAAATGTGAGAATTGGCTCCTGGATAATCTTAAAAAGTTCATTGTAGTTTATAAAAATGTCCGTTTTATTATATTAGTTTTCTTTTTTGTCCAAAATATTTTCTGACGGTAATAAATTATATAAAGGTAAACAAATAATTTTAATATTGAGATTTTTATTTAATAAATAAAATAATTATAAAGGATAATCCTAAAAAATCTATTTTAACTTGTAAAAATATTTATTTTATCACACTAATTTTTATTTTTATTTAAAATTCCCCTTGAAGTTAATAAATTAACAGAAAAATTATATAAAGTGTAAAAATAATTTTAACTCCGATATTTTTATTAATAAATAAAATAATTATAAAATAATATTAAAAAAATCTGAAGGTAGAGATCCTATATTCAAGTTGAATCTCTACAGTTAAAACCCAAATAATAAACAAAGCAAAAAATATATATTAGCAAAATATATATATATATATATATATATCAACATGCCTAAAAAACAAAAAATCAACTATTTCCTTAAAAGAAAAAAAGAAAAAGAAAAATCAACAATCATCGATCAACAGTCACATACTCAACATCATTAATAACCGAAATGCAGCATCTGGATTTAAATCAAACCTAGATCCGATGAAAATAAGGTTCCATGTGTCCAGACATCTGGGTTCGACCCAAATTTAATCTGGGTTCCAAGCCCAGAAGTCCATCTGATCCAAATTATGTCAAGTCAAGCATCCAGATTTTGATTTTAACAGTGGTGACATACTTGTTTGGTCTTATTGTTTAAAGCATAATCTTGGTAGGCATCATTGGGTTCTTCTGTCTGCTGTTGTCTTGTCAGCTAGTATGGTTGATTTATCCCTTCTAGTGTGTTACTATTTTGAAGCTCTTCTGCGGGTCATTTGGCAAGGGAGGAATAAAGGAATATTTGAAGAAAAGCCGGAGGATAATATTGGCGGTTTATGGGATCGTATTAAACTCTTAGCTTGCTTATGGGCTTCTACTACACAAGATTTTAAGGATATCTTTTTGTTCTTCATTGATGTTGGTTGAAAAGCTGCTGTGAGATAACTTTTTGTTTGTTTTGGGGGTTGGGTTTTTTGGTTCAATTTTTATAGATGGTTTGATTTGGTTTTGTATAATCTTTTGTCTTGTTGGCCCTTTTGATAGTCTTGTGGACTCTTGGTTCACTTCTTCTTCTTCCTTCTGTTAATAATATACGTTTTACTATAAACAAAAGAACATTATTTTGAAGCATTATTAAACGAGAGTGTCCAATCAGGCGAAGGTGACCAGCAGCTGAAGTCATTGCCTATCCAGTAAACTTATTTTGTTTATTAATTACTTATTATTTTGTGGGCAGAGTCTATCTTTAACTATTTAGAGTTATCATCTATTATCTAGCAATACTTATTTTATCTGGAGGTTATTAATAGTATCTGGGTTGTACATCTTTGGTTTTCTCTTCTGAAGTCGTCTAATTGTCTGTAGTTAGCTTACTACGTGTTTTTAATGTTTTACATGTATAACTTCCCAGTCCTTATTTAAGATGAATGTTACAATCGTATATTTTGTCTGTACTTCATAATAGTGAATAAATCTGTAGACATATGAATGTGTGGCTGTGGAAGTTTGAGTCCTTAGTGATTGTTCCTTATATCTATCCAGAATCAAAGCATTGTCGATCCTTTGCCCCTTAATTTGTTAGTTATTAGTTAATGCTTCTGGTGAAGTTCATGCCACATAAATTATTGTTATTATTATTATATTTGTTTGTTTTAATGCATCGTGCAGGTGGGGTTGTAGTTTCCAGGATGGTCACTTAGTTGAAGAGGTAGATGGGCACACAGCTATCCTCTATCATAATCTTCAACTGGACTGGTTCCCAATGTAATACCTTTGTCATTTTAAATGACCTTGTTTATGCTTTGATTAATATTACTTATGTATTTTTGAAATCAATGGTGCCATGATTTATTGTGTTCTGGATCTTAAATTTGTTTCATGCTAACATCTAAGTAAAAAAGCTTGTAGACTAATTCTTTATTCCCCTTTCCTGATATAATGATTTCTGAATAAATGACCTTTCCTTTGTGTAGTTACCCCAATTGAATTGTTGGGATTTTCTGAAGCTATGGAAACCATTTTATTTATCTTACATGTCTGGTGTCCAGGCAATACAGATGTTTATCTGGCCTTCTAATTGTATATACATTGTTTTATCATAATATGTTGAAAATGGAGACAAAAAATTGGGGAATTTTAAAAACAAGTTTTAAAAACATTTCTTAAATCAATCTAGTGCTTGTTATTATTTTTTTCTGAGTAAAATTTGATATTGCTCATTCATAGTTTTATTCCGTAGAAAGTAAAATTTGAGTGATGTGATTGAGTGGCTTAGAAGGAGAATAATTTGCATCATAGTGCAAACCGCGGAGCCTGCCAATTTGGTTTGGAGTTTGTTGAGAAAGAAACTAGGGATATGCAAAACTATGTTCTATTTTGATTGATACTTATAGAACCGATAAGATTTTTCGTCTTTGAAGAGGATGATGCAGAACCTTTTTCAACACTCAGTTTTGCTTATTGCTTCGAGAAGGAACCATGTTTATAGGTCTTGCTGATGTACTTTATGGAAGGACGGACCTTCACTCTAAGTTTATTTACATTTGAAGTAGTTTTTATGCAATGCCACCTGCCCTAGCTGCTTCTGTGAACAACAGAAATTTCTTACCTGTGTCTATTTCCACTGCAGTTTATGTAGAACATGTTAAAGTCAAGATGAAAGCTGACTTTCTACATATCGTTTAACTACTTGCTTGTTTTTGTTTAAAGTTTTGTACCCTTGCTTTAGAGACTGGATTCATGCTATTCAGTAATCTGTCAAGGGCCATCTTTTAGGAATCTGTACTAATTCTCCGTGTTACCTTATTTTAATTTTCCTGATTATGACTGTTCTGATATTCTTATGATAGATATTTTCCTTTTAGACACAGTGATTGTTTTGAGAATTATTTTTAAGAATCCTTTTATTGATATAGTTATTTAATTATTTTGCTAGTTTTTTAGCTGTACCCGTTTTATTTATGGATAAAATAATTTGCCTTCTTCCTTCCTGAAATTCACATGGATTCAGGTTTGTGTGGCCTCAGAACCTTTGTTATGTGCATTATTGGCACTGAAATGATGATGGGAGTTATGGTAAGCTTTTTGCTTCCCAATTGCATCTCCAAACTTCCCATGTATTGTTTATAGCACTAGACTTTTCCATGTTCTATGTTTTGTTAAGGCGCAGTTGTGTTATTTCATTCTAGGGAGCATGAGAAGTGCCTTCCAGAACCAGGATATGTTTGAGCTCATGTTGAGAGTTAGTTTCCTGTCTTCCCCTTAGGCTGATGCTAAAAATTCTAGTATGAATGACTTATTCAAAATTATATATTCTGATTTAACAGGAAGAGGATTTAAGATCTCCCCACTAAAACCTCGAAATGGGAGGTCCAGAGCACCGGGGCAGCACCTTATGCAAATTGATCTAAAAGGATGGGGTGTGGGTTATATTTCAATGCTTCAGCAACATTATCTTCTTCAGATGTTAAATAGTGTCGCGAGTGAGCTCTTGTTCTTTTAAATTTTAAACATTGTGATGTAAAATTTTGTCAATAAAATAGTTCTGTTGTTAATGGATTTAGACCTTTTTCATTTATGTTCGTGAGATTGGAATGACCAATTTTGCACCTGTAGTGAAGTATGAGTTAAGTACTTGACAAACAATTTACCTAATTCCATTATGTGTTTGGGTTACTATACTGATGCTACTCTCATAAATGTGGGTGTTTATGGCATTTTTTGTTTTGTGTGCAGTGACATGAGTTTGCTAACTATGTAATGTGGCAGCATATTTATTTATATTTTTCTTATTTTACTGCTGATGAATTTGCCTTTGATATGTTTTACTAACTGGATCTGAATCATAAATGTTTTTTCCTTATTTAGTGTAATTGGAGGAATGGATGGAAAAGGAACATTTTAAGCAATATAATAACTTTTAGCATTCAGTTAGAATATAGTAATGTTGTCTTTGGGTTTGTTTAATTATTATTTTTTTATACTAAATTTGTGTCACCTTTTATTATTATTATTATTTTAAATATGAATGCTGTCGCTTTGCTGCTTTCTTGATTTTCTTGATGTTTTGCTTCTTATGACAGGTCTGCGTGAGTTGTTTGCTCAAACAGATGACAGGGGTGCTCTGCCAATGATGCCTGCTATGGTCAATATGGCCTCAGCTTCAGTTTCTGTAAAGAAGAGTCAAAAAATGCATGAGTCAATTGTTCATCCTACTTCTCTTGATCAAATACATGCTGCGAGCAGAAATTCTATAATGATGGATGAATTCTCTGATGAGGATGAAGATTTTCAAATAGCAGAGTCCGTACAAGAGGTTTGATTCTGAATCTTGCTTGTTTGACTTTTTTCTTAATTTTGTTATTTTTTTTCTTTTTCTCGAGATTTTCAGGCATGTCAAACGAAGAATGGGAATGACATTACAAGAGCAGGTGGAAAAAACTAAATTATACATTTTCGTGTATTGCTTTTAGCTTATCCTTTTATAGAACTAACATTTAATCCGAATAACTTGATTTTATTGAAGCCCTAGAAGAAGAGCTAGTCCCGCAAATTGATTTATCTTGTTTTCCAGGCAATCTGCGATGTGATGACCGTGATAATGCTCATGGCTGCTGGCAAATTTCTGATGGGAACAACTTTCGAGTTCATAGCAAGCAATTTTGTTATGACAAAACTAAGGTTCCCCTTATTTTACTTGTTCATTTCTAGATATTGCTGGGTCAACATCTTGCCACATTGTTTTGATGGGGTGCTTGTTGCAATTTTGTGCATTGTGAAGATTCCTGCAGGGAAACATTTAGTGGATCTTGTTGCTGTTGATTGGTTCAAAGACACAGAGAATCGACCATGTTGCTATGCATCAAGGCTGTGCTGCCCAAGTATGTAAACCAGTTGTTGTTGTTATTATTATTATTATTATTATTATTTCCCTGTTGCATGGGGTCAGAAGATGTTACTGCATTATGCTGCTAATCTACTTTCTAGACCTCATAAATTTTTAACAAGGTGTATGATATCATATGAATGAGGACTATTTGAACCTTTGTGAAACGACCCCATTAGGATGACCAGTTTGAACTTTGAATGTCATAAATAATGTTGAAATAATCTGTAGTTGGATTAGAACTAATTGTTTACAGTAGTCTATAGTGCCAAAAAATTGTCCAAAGTGTGTGCCTAAATTATGTGGTAGAAGTGATTTGTAGCTTCCATGTAAATCATCAAAAATATGGTGACGATATTATAAATTCCCATGCCACATCATTTGGATAATGAAGCATTACTCAAATTGTTTGCAGGGTTGTCAGTTAAGTTATATTATCAACCTTGTGTTTCATAATAGGCCAGGCAACTAGACAGGTTATTTAGACTAAAATAAGTGTCACTAACGCAAGTAATTAAGTTGTCGTATTTCTGATTGTCTGTTAAAAACCACTTAGTGTTATGTGAATGTGTAGGTTGCTTCAGGAAAAGGGCTTTTCGCAGTGGTGATAAATATTCAAGTAAGTTTGTTTCATTTATGTGCGCTTTATGCCAAACCTGTTACATAGGTATTCAATAGTTGTAATGTGGTATTTCTGCAGGTTCCTGGTTCAACGCACTACTGTTTGGTATTCTATTTTGTGACAAGGGAATTAGTACCTGGATCCTTCTTGCAACGGTTTGTTGATGGTGATGATGATTTTCGCAATAGTAGGCTAAAGCTTATTCCATCAGTTCCCAAGGTATTTGTCTTACTTTTCATACATTTGTACTCAAGTCAGAATGTCAGGATTGTCGGAATAAGTTATGAGTCTTTGTTGTGGTTTGCTAAATATAAGATTTTACTTTTAGTGCCATCTGAACTAAGAGTTACTAGCTGGAAAGCAAGTGTATCTGAATTGGATACTATCTAGACATTAACTTTTGCCATTAACTTGACTGTAGTATCCCTTCAAAATTTTGATTGATGTATTGAAAACTATGTTTTCTCCCTGATTTATACTGGCTTCTTTGATACTTTTCTCCCACCTTTGTAACCACAACACTCCTGGATGTTATGACGGTTTTTAGATTTTATTTTCTATTGTTTGGATAAGATTTTTCAACTTTTCCTGCTTTGAAAGCCTAAGCATTGCATGCTGAGGATAACAGATACTTTTATGCCAAATAAACAGTATGGTATAATATGTGTACATCTATTTTTGTATTGACACTGTACATTGAGATCTCTGTAAGTTTTCATCATTAGCAAAATTTTCTTGTCTTTGTTGCTGTAATCGATGGTCTTGAATTTTCTCACTAGTGTGCTCACAGTGTAACCTGAATGTTTACTCTGACATAAAGGATTGGTCTAGTCTGACCCATACTCGAGCAAAAGTTAGAGCCAGAAACGATTTGTTATTTTCATCAGATTCTTTTTCAGTGTTGTGACCTCCCCATACTCTGCCCATCCAACCTAGTTTAACTTTTTAAATCCTGAATTACAAATTGATTATCATGGTTGTAAAGTCATCCTTGCCATATAGAAGTTATGGATGTTGTTAACAGATGTTTTCAAGTTCTTGATTTGTTTGTAAGTCAATGAAATAGTAGTCTAGGGGTATATAACTCTTTCTAGGAGCTATCAGATAATTGAATTCATAACATAAATTATGTTGGATGTAAAATGACATGTTCATCAGTAAAGAGAAAATAGTAACTACTGTATCATCGGTTGAAGCTGTATATTACCCACCTGTTTGTGGTAGGGTTCTGGTTGGGGGCCAATATACTACTGAAACCAAGCCAAGCAATTGTTAGGCAATTTAACAAAAATGCCTGAGGCCAGTAAGTGGGTTGTTTCATGGGCTTTCATCTGCTGCTAAAATGATAGTATAAATCCCTATTATAATAGAATGGTAATGTGGAATTTGTGTTTCATGTGTTTGCATATAAGGTTTCTTCTTCTAAAATCCCTAAAACCCTAGAAACCCCAACCAAAACAAACCAACTAATAGCCAAACTCCACTGAAATCAAACCAAACCCAACAAAATCGAACAAAATAATGGCCAGATGATGGGGAGAGAGAAGGCGGGGAAAGACTACAGATAGATGAGGATAGGATAGGGAGAGCGGCAAGCGGAGGTGTGACTGTGAGCGAGTAGTGTGAGATGAAAGAAGTAGAGAAACTGAAATGACATTAGGGTGTTGGAGAATTAAGTTTCCGTTATATAGTAATTGAAATTTATATTTATGTCCTTATAATGTTTTATAATTATAAATTTATCCTGACTTGGATAAATAAATCTGATACAGACCCCATTTATTTATTAATTAACCCAATTACAACTCAAACCTGATTACACACAACCCAAACCCAATCATCAATCTCGAATTCAAGTCGGGTTGTCGGGTTATGACCTAAATTATCAGCCCTATTAATACCTTAATTTCTTTCTCACATTTATAGTGGTGAATCCTATTGGTTTGGTGTTTACAATTTTACGAAGGTTTACTTTAAGGTGTGGAAATGAAATGATGTGTCTTGAGATTTAATTAATATTTTTAAATGACCAAATTAATATAAAGACATTATTACTTGGAACATTGGTTTAGACATTATTACTCTAAATTGTTGATTCTATTATATTTTGTTTGATACTTATGTTTCTAACATTTATCACTATCTTTTTCAATGTTATGGACAACTTTCTATGTTAGGATTTATTTTATTTTATTTTTAATCTTTCATCATTTCGAATTGAGGCTACTGCCTTGATCGCCTCGCTGAGGCTTGATCGTCTTGCCTCACCTTTTGCTTTTTGAAACTTCTTGTTAAAGATAAGGTAGTGCATTTTTGTGAGGGTAATTATCTTAAAGTTGCCCTGATAGAAGTTAACAAATCCTTGTTTCTTATAATGCTGTTGTGTATAATTGGCTCAGTTTTATAAGGGTTTTCCTTCTAATTCTGTTATCCGATTTTAAGTTTTAGTCGAATTTGTTTCTTCTATACTCGTTTTAGACATTCAGCTGAATCTTGCAGGGATCATGGATTGTTTGCCAGATTGTTGGAAGCACCCCATGTTTATTGGGAAAAGCAGTTGATTGCAACTATATTTGTGGTCTCAAGTACTTGAAAAGTAAATACTATGGCAGTTTTTCTAGTATATGACATTAACCTTGGATATGATTATCTGTAACATTTTTTTCTTTTTTTTAAGTTTTGTGTAGATTGACGTTGACATTGGTTCTTCTACTGTTGCTAATGGAGTTTTGGGCCTTGTAATTGGTGTAATCAGGACGCTGGTGGTTGACATGGCTTTCCTTGTGCAGGTATGCCAGTTTAGCTTGAGACCAAGTTAAAATCTTAGTTGAGGAAAGACTTGTTGCTGTTAGGAAGCAGGTTCAGCTTACTCAAGCTGAACATCGACCAATATCTGATGATGCTGAGCAAAGACAACATCAAGATGAGTCTCCAGGATATTTCCAGTAGACTAGCAGCATAGAATAATTGTAGATTGAGCGGGACAAGTTTTTAGAAAAGGTCCAGCTCATCACTTCATTAACCAATCAGAAGAGAGATAGAGTTACACAAGTTTCTTGTGATGAAAAATAGTTAACAATGTATATAAGACAGTGTTAATTGTACTTTAAAAAGGATGAATGAAAGTACAAGTCTCTAGATGTTTCGATTCAATTCTCTATACAAAAATGTTCTTGCTTTCATGTTAGTGTTTCATTAGTTATCAAGATTTCATTCTAAGTTTCAAGAATCAAAGATTCTTTCATGGTATCAGAGCCTTCAACACACCATGTCTTCTGCTTCGAATTCAGTAATCAACATCTTCACTTGGTGGATCAAGATTTCTTTCACCAATGAAACTGGAGCTGACTGTCAAGCTGGATCACAACAATTATCTTCTGTGGAGGCAGCAAATTCTTGCAGCAATCGAAGGTAATAGACTTGGAAACTATATCGATCCTAGTTTTTCTCTTCCGAGTCGAACGAATTTAGATGGTTCTGTTAATGATTTGTTCTTGGATTGGGAACAACAAGATCAAATCTTGTTGTGTTGGATGTTGTCATCGATGAGTCAAGAAATCTTGCCTCATTTGATTGGATATGAGACTTCTTGTGAAGCATGGCTAAACATTGAACGACTGTTTAAATCTCAGTCTAAAGCCAACATTATGCAACTCAAGTTGCAACTTCAAACTTTGAAAAAAAATGGTCTCACAATGATAGAGTACTTGACAAAGAAAAAAAGTGTTATAGATGCTCTGTCTTTCATCGGTTATGTAATGAGTGAGGAGGACAAGATAATGGCAATTTTGACTGGTTTAGGTTCTGAATCTGACTCCTTCGTGGTCTCTATTACATCCATTCCAGTCAGTCATACAATGGCTGAAATTACAGCTTTGTTGCTCACTCATGAAGCTCGTATTGAAAGGCATACTCAGGTTGAGAGTTTTAAGTGTTAACATGGCTATGAATAGAAGGAGTGGTAGCATCGGGCCTAGTGGTTTAGGAAAGGAGAATGTAAATGTGCATACAAATGCATTTGGAGGAAGGCAACCGGTCACAATTCTGGTGGAAGGAGAGGTCGTGGTAGAGAAAGGTATAACAATAATCGACCTCCTTGCCAAATTTGTTACAGGCCAGGACATGGCACTTCGAGATGCTACTATAGGTTTGATCAAACCTATCAGCCACAGTTTAACAATTAGTTAGGAGGAGGCAACGAAAATAGCAATACTGATATTGGACATTCTAGAAATATGGCAGCAATGTTTGCAAGACTAGATACTAGCTCATTTGGCACTACTATTGGCAACACACAATAGTATCCAGATACCTGACATTGCAAATCTCATGAACAAGTTTGAATATCAAGGAAAGGAAAGAATCTACATGGGTAATGGAGCAGGTTTGAGCATTTCTTCTGTTGGTTCTAATGCATTCACCCTTGATAAACATGTTTATCATCTTAGAAATATTCTTCATATTCCACACATCACAAAGAACTTGCTTAGTGTCTCTAAATTTGTTAAAGACAATAATGTCTTCATTGAATTTCACCCCTCTTTTTGTCTTGTGAAGGACCAAGTTACGAAGAAAGCTCTTCTTCAAGGGGTCCTTAAAAATGGCCTGTATGTGTTTGACTTAGCACTGCAATGCTCAAGTTAAGGAAAGGAGTTCTCAAAGTCTTTGCATTCTTCCTCAATGTCTGATCATAGATTGTCTTTTTCAACTTCTAAATTGTACAAACAACCTACTGTCAATGTTAGTAATTCTGCAGCAAATGTAAATAATGCTTATATGATTGATGGTTCTTGTATCCCAAACGATCCTAGCTTGTTTCTTTGGCATTTGAGGTTGGGACATTCATCCTCTTCTATTGTAAAAACCATATTGAATAAATGCAGAATTCCATTTTCTAGTTTCGGCTCTTTCTTTTATCATGATTGTCATATAAGTAAATCTCACATTCAACCTTTCCCACATTCAAATACATCTTATAGTTGTCCTCTTGAGTTAGTTATTGCTGATGTGTGGGGTCCTGCTCCAGTCGCATCCACAAATGGATCAAAATTTTATGTTAGTTTTTTATATGCTCATACTAGGTACACATGGATCTTTTTGCTTAGAACCAAAGGAGAAGTTGCTCATGTTTTTAAAACATTCAAAACTCAAGTTGAGCTTTAATTTTCTTCCAAAATCAAGACTTTACAGGCTGATAATGGAAGGGAATTCCTAGTTCTATCATCTTTTTTGGCAGAATGTGGTTTTTTTTTCAGACATTCTTGTCCCTACACACATGAACAAAATGGACTTGTTGAGCGGAAGCATAGACACATTGTTGAAACTGGTCTAAGCCTCCTCTCACTAGCTTCATTACCAATTCGTTTTTGGTCTGAGGCTTTCATCACTGCTACATATCTGATAAACCATATGCCAACGCCTATTTTGAAAGGAAAAAGTTCATTTACTTGTCTATATGGTGAAGAACTTGATTACTTAACTCTTAAAGTGTTTAGCTGTCTTGTGTATCCTCATATCAGACCATATAATCAACATAAGTTGCAGTTTAGAAGTGCATCTTGCACCTTTCTCGGATATTGTAATCAATACAAAGGGTATAAATGCTTGAGCTCAAAGGGCAGGTTATACATAGCTAGAAATGCAATGTTTCAAGAGAATGTGTTTTCCTTTGCTAAAACACATTCACCAGTGGACAACATGAGGTCTAATAGTGTATCTTTGTTTCCACCTGTGATTTCTTCATCATCCACTACTACTTAATAGACTTCATAGGTTTTTAACAATATTTCTGAAACTCATGGTACAACTGCTACTAATGATATTGTCTTGCAGCATTCTGATGACTTACATAGAAGAAATGTTGCACCTACTACCACTACACCTGTACAACAACAGTCTCATACAAAACCACACTCTCAAAATCATCATCCTATGGTGACAAGAGTTAAAGCTGGAATATTTAAGCCAAAAGTTTGAATTGCTCAGCATCATCAAATATTGGTCAATGTTTAGCTTGAGTAAGCTGAACCTGCTTCCTAAAGGATCTATTCAGATAACAGATAAAGGGCTTCATTTATCACAACACAAGTATATACAGGATCTGTTGGAGAAAACTAAGATGGAAAATGCAAAACCTTTCTCTTCTCCTATGGTAGCAAGTGGAGGGAACTAGCTATCACTCTATAAAGGTAATCCAATTGATAATGCAAGTGACTATCGGTCTGTAGTGGGAGCTTTACAGTATGTAACGATCACTAGACCAGATATCACCTTTGCTGTCAACACGGTGTGTCAATTCATGTAAACTCCCTTAGATGAACACTGGAAGGCAGTCAAGAAGATTTTGAGGTATCTCAAAGGAACTTCAAATCAGGGGATTACTTTTCACAGGACAAGTAATCAAAATACACTCTATGATTTGATTGGATTTTCAGATGCCGATTGGGCATCCAATCCTGATGACAGGAAGTCAATATCAGGATTTTGTATATATCTGGGACCAAATCTTGTTGCTTGGAGTGCAAAGAAGCAACATATAGTTTCAAGGTCATCAGCTGAAGCTGAGTATAGGAGTCTTGCTTTAGCTGTTGCAGAAATGGTCTGACTTAAATCACTTCTTCAAGAACTTAGAGTTTCTCGGTCTGAGCTTCCTACAATTTGGGTTGATAATCTCAGCACTATAACAATATCAAATAATCCTATTCTACATGCTAGAACCAAACATATAGAATTGGATTTGTATTTTGTTAGAGAAAGGGTGATTAAAAAATAACTCTTGATTAATCATGTGCCTTCAGTCAACCAAGTAGCTGATATCTTCACTAAGGCTTTGTCAACACCTAGATTTTAGCTTCTAAAGGGCAAACTCAATGTGCAAGATACCCCATTGAGTTTGAGGGGGAATGTTAGAAAGTAGGTTCAACTTACTCAAACTGAACATCGACCAATATCTGATGATGCTAAGCAAAGACAACATCAAGATGAGTCTCCAGGATATTTCCAATAAACTAGCAGCATAGAATAATTGTAGATTGAGCGGGACAAGTTTTTAGAAAAGGTCCAGCTCATCACTTCATTAACCAATCAGAAGAGAGATAGAGTTACACAAGTTTCTTGTGATGAAAAATAGTTAACAATGTATATAAGAGAGTGTTAATTGTACTTTAAAAAGGATGAATGAAAATGCAAGTCTCTAGATGTTTCGATTCAATTCTCTGTACACAAATGATTCTTGCTTTCATGTTAGTCTTTCATTAGCTATCAAGATTTCATTCTGTTATATGTATTTTTCAGACTCATTAAATGAGCTGGTAAAAGCCCAATTCAGACCCAATAAGAAGGCCCGATAAAGGTCAAAGTCCATCAGATGAGGCCCAGATGACTCTAATCCCAAGTAAGCTCTTCAGCTCGCATAAATAGCTTCTTCAGATTATATCAACGAGCTCACGTCAGCCAGGATTCAGTTCGTTCCCTAAGTTCACCTCATACGTAGCTCGCTATATGAGCTCAAGCTCACAGACCACCATAATAATCAGCTCGCTCAGACGCATAAGTAGTACAGTATCTTCCAAAACAGGCAGTTGTCTATGTCAACAATGATTCTCTCTCCTAACATGGTAGTTACCCAATCAAACCGTGATTTCCTCATCAGATATGGAAGTCTATTCGAATTCAAACCGAATCAACATCATCCCTTATTTTATGGAGGCAGTTTCCTGATATTATTTAACCATATTAGGAAGTATAATTAATTTATAATTCTTTTCCTTATTTTTCCTGATTATTTGGGAATGTAATTAATCCAGGATTCTTTTCCTGATTTGCTACAACCAGAATTGTAACACCTCTTTCCCTATAAATAGGGATTAAGATAATTGTAACATCATCAGAGAATAATCAATAATATACTGTCACTCTGCAAAATTTAAGAGACAGACAGTCGTGGACGTAGGCCTAGTATTGCCGAACCACGTAAAAGATCCGTGTTCCTCGTTTGATTCTCGGTATTTGTCTCTATTCTTTCTTGGTATTTGTGCTTTCTCACATTGATTGCAGGTATTGGGTATTGATTACTCGTCGACCGAAATCCAACGTCGACATTTTGGCCCTAGAAGGAGGGCCCAAACTGTAATCTTTTTCATCTCAGCTCATCGATTTCCGATATGGCAAAGACCAGATCAAACAGGTTCCTTGGAGATGATGACCAGGCGGAGAGTCACACGAACCAGTCTCAGCAGAACTTACAGCCTGTGCAGGATGCACACATGCATGTAGCAGCCACGTCCTATGGATAGGCACTTGGCGCCGCCACAGGCATCCCTCCTTTGCCTCCCCGTCAGACAGTTCCAATTGCCCCATTAGCCGAAGGGCAGAATGTGCTGATTCAGAGGCAAGAAGTGCTGGAGGATACGGTCAGACAACTCACAGAGGCCGTTAATATGTTGGTACAAACTCAGGTACAGAACATGCCCAGGGTTGAGGTTCAGGTACCAAGGCATGTGCCCCAGCAACATGAAGCGATGCAAGTACCTGACAGGCTGGCAAGGGAAGTCCCGCAACCTACAGGCTCAGCTCGCTCCTCCAATACACGCTATAGGGCTAGAAGACACCCTGTTCGGGAAGAAAGGGAGGTCGCGCGCCCAGATAGCTTGGTGGTAAGGCTGAGTCAGGGTGAAAATCTGCAAGCAGAAGTTGGACATGATAGAGCCAGAGTTGCAACTCGACAATTTAATGATGAGCATAGGCAGGGAAGATCCTTTCAACCTGAGGGTCTGTTCGAAGAAGACGAAAGGTATGACCCAGAGCACTCTACCCCTAGCCATGATCACAGGAGGAGATATGAGCTCCGAGATCCCTAAGTAGAGGAGCTCCTCCAAAGGGTCCAGCAGTTGGAAGGCACGACCTGGAGCCCCAGAGCAGCGTGGGTATTATGGGGGAAGGACTCCCTTCACGAGGGAAATTGAGACATAGCCTCTCCCCCCGAGGTTCAAGATGTCAAACATTCAGCAGTATAATGGGGACAGTGACCCCTATGACCATTTCGACGCCTTCAACGTTCAGATGGACCTGCAGACAGGAAGTCCGATGGTGAAGTGCCGAGTATTCCCAGCTACATTGGGGATATTCCGAGGACGTGGTTCAAGAATCTCCCAGCTCGCAGCATAAGAAGTTGGGAGCAATGCCAACAGAAGTTCGTTGGTCAGTGCAGGGCACTGAGAAGGCAGCTCGCTCCATCCTGCCACCTAGCCATCATCTTCCAGCGTCAGGGTGAGTCGTTGAAGGAATACATCACCAGGTTTAGACGCGAGGTCGCTAATGTTGAGCATCCGACAGATGAGAGTATACTGACAGCGATCTCAGCTGGGCTGCGCAAGGATGGAAAGTTATACGAAAGCATTTACAAGTCCCCAGTGAAGGATCTGGGAGAATTCTATGAGCGAGCTGCGAAAGAGATTAGGTGAGAAGAGACATTCGGCCCGAAAAAACAGAATCAGAAGAATGAAGCGGGCAGTTCCAGCCAGCCAAAGAGGAGAAACAATGGCAGGAACGAAGAAGGAAGAAATAGTGGCTCGAGTAACCAGATCGCCAAGAGAGCGAGAAGAGAGCCAAGGTATAAACGACCTCAACGTCAAGGTCGCTATGAAGGATACAGCGTCCTGACAGCATCACCGGACAGGATTTACGCTGCGGAGAGAAATAAGGAGGATTTTGGGAGGCCCAATCCTATAAGGGCTCCTGTTCATCAAAGGGATCAAAACAAGTTCTGTGCCTATCATAATGAGGTAGGGCACAGCACTTCGAATTGCTGGTCGTTGAAGAACGCCATTGAGAAACTGATCAGGCGAGGTCGCTTGAGAGAATATGTGGCAAGGCCTGCTGACCAGCGACCTCACCAACAACCTACACATCAGCAGCAGCCACAACGAGCTTCCGAGCCAGATCACGAACCTGCGGTAAGAACCATTTTTACCATTTATGGTGGCCCCCATATCGCAGGTGATTCCAACAGATCGCATGAGAGGTATGTCCGAGAGGCGAATCATTCTTTTCAGCTCAATGGGTCAGAAGGACCTGCAAAAAGGGCAAAGCCGACCTCGGACGAGATTGTATTTACAGATGAAGATGCTAGAGGAGTGATCTGGCCTCATAACAATGCGCTGGTTGTACGAGCAAAAATCAGCAATGTAGAAGTTAGGCGCATCATGATTGATACTGGAAGCTCGGTGAACGTGATGTATCAGAGTTGTTTTGATCAGATGGGGCTGCGAGCAGAACAGATGAGACCGTCCCCGGAGCCTTTATTTGGATTCACTGGAGATGCTGTAGTACCAGTGGGCCAGATTAAGCTACCATTGACTCTTGGGAAGGCAGGTCGTCAAGCAACAACCCTGACAGACTTCTTGATCATTGACTGCCCATCAGCATATAATGTGGTCCTCGGGAGACCTGTCATGAACGAGTTGGATGTGGTTACTTCGACCAGAACTCTCACAGTTAAGTTCCCAACTCCTAATGGCATTGGATGTATTCGAGGAGAGCAGCACCTAGCTCGACGCTGCTATGAAGATGTTGTCAAAATGGGTGTAAGAGGAAAGAAGGTGAACGTGGTCTCAGGGGGCGAGCCGCGAGCTATGACTGAGAAAGGAGTCAGTCACGACCTAGACCCTCGCGAGGTAGATGCAGACCGAGCTACAGGGCCAGTTGAAGAATTGGAGGATGTACAAGTCAGCGAGGCAGATCCAGAGCGGTGCCTGAAGCTGGGTAGAGATTTAGCTCCAGAATTGAAAACCCAGCTCGCTGACTTCCTAAAGACGAACTTGGATGTATTTGCGTGGAATCATGAGGACATGGTAGGAATAGATCCAAAGGCGATGTCTCACAAATTGAATATTGATCCGCACCACAAGCCAGTTCGTCAAAAGAGAAGGGCAATGACAGAGGAACGTTACTTAGCACTAAAGGAGGAGGTAGACAAGCTGCTGGTTAACAAGTTCATTAGAGAGGCTTACTACCCGACCTGGGTCGCTAACCCTGTGCTAGTGAAGAAAAAGAATGGAAAGTGGAGAACTTGCATCGACTTCACTGACCTGAACAAAGCGTGCCCGAAGGACAGTTTTCCCCTACCAAGGATAGACCAACTCGTGGACACTACTGTTGGCCACGAGCTCCTGAGCTTCATGGACACATATTCGGGATATAACCAGATCCCAATGAAACCCGAAGACGAAGAGCACACCTCATTCATGACTGATCGAGAGTTATATTGCTACAAGGTGATGCCCTTCGGTTTGAAGAATGCTGGAGCGACCTACCAACGCTTGGTGAACATGATGTTCGAGGAACAAATTGGAAAGACCATGGAGGTCTATGTTGACGATATGCTAGTAAAATCCAAGCAGATAGGAGATCATGTTCGCGACCTGAGAAAGATGTTTCAGATTCTGAGGAGCTACCAGATGAAGTTAAATCCACTCAAATGTGCATTTGGGGTAGCTTCTGGGAAGTTTCTAGGCTTCATGGTCAACAGTAGAGGAATTGAAGCAAACCCTGAGAAGATCAAGGCATTGATCGACATGAGATCGCCAACCAGGGTGAAAGACGTGCAGAGCCTCAATGGTCAGGTCGCAGCATTGAGCAGGTTCATTTCGAAAGCTACGGACAAGTGTGTCCCCTTCTTTGAAATTCTGAAGAAAGCAAAGAGCTTCGAGTGGACTGAACAGTGTGAAATAGCCTTCCAGCAGTTGAAGGAATATATGGGGCGAGCTCCACTTCTCTCCAAGCCCAAAGAAGAAGAAAAGCTGATCTTATACTTGGGAGTGTCAAAGCAAGCTTTGAGTGCTGCACTAGTAAGGGAAGAAGAAAAGACACAACTTCCGGTGTATTATGTAAGCAAACAGTTACACGATGCTGAAACCAGATATTCACAGATGGAGAAACTAGCTTACTGCCTGGTAATTGCATTAAGGAAGCTGCGACCTTATTTCCAAGCTCATACAATTGAAGTTCTCACCCAATATCCGTTGAAACAAGTCTTGCAGAAAGCTGATACCTCAAGTCGTTTGTTGAAATGGGTTGTGGAGCTCGCACAGTTCGATATCCAATTTAAGCCGAGAACGGCCATCAAAGCTCAAGCCCTGGCAGATTTCATCGCAGAATTTACAGGACCTGTGGATGATGAAGCTGAATCTTCTGAAGGTCCAGCTTGGGAACTTTACATTGATGGTTCATCCAGCGAGCAGAGGGCTGGAGCTGGAATTCTGATGATCAGTCCTGAAGGCCACAAGATCCTTTGTGCTCTAAGGTTCGGCTTTCAGGCAACAAACAATGAGGCTGAGTATGAAGCTCTGCTCGCGGGACTGCGTTTGGCTAAGGAGATGTGAGCTGAGCGTTTGAAAGTCTTTAGTGATTCGCAGCTCGTTGTCGGCCACGTATTGGGGGAATATCAAGCCAGGGGACCAAAAATGGCCCTCTACCTCCAGAAAGTTCACGAGCTGCTATGTGCATTTCAGAAGTACGAGATGAAACAGATCCCGCGAGCTCAGAACTCACATGCTGATACACTAGCTCGCTTGGCAACCACCCGAGATGCAGATTTTCTTGGGGCAATCCCAGTTGAATTTCTACCAACTCCAAGTACAGAGAAAAAGAATGTGACGATGGCCATAATTGTGCAGCCTGATTCCTGGATGAGCTCTATTCTCATTTATTTGCAGGATGGAAAGCTGCCAAGTAACAAACTGGAAGCCCGGCGTCTACGGACTAGAGCAGCCAGGTACTGCATCTATGATGGTGCCTTGTACAAGAAGGGGTTCTCAGCTCCACTGTTAAGATGCATTGATGGCCCTGAGTGTGAAACAGTACTAAGGCAGATACATGAAGGCCACTGCGGGAACCACGCTGAGGGGCTGTCTCTAGCTCAGAAGGCACTTCGTCAAGGCTTCTACTGGCCCACCATGAGGCAAGACGCCATCAACTTAGTGAAGAAATGCGACAAGTGTCAGAGGTTTGCCCAAATTCCACAAGCTCCACCAGCTTATCTCCAACAAATGGTGAGCCCATGGCCCTTTGCGATTTGGGGGATGGATCTGATCGGACCTCTGCCAATGGCTCGGGGAAGATGCAAACATGCGGTGGTCGCAGTAGATTACTTCACCAAGTGGGCGGAAGCAAAGGAGTTAGCTGAAATCTCCACAACAAAAATTGAGAAGTTTGTATGAAGCAACATTATTTGCAGATTCGGAGTCCCACAGCAGATCGTGACTAATAATAGGACCCAGTTCGCTAGCGACCAGTTTCTTAGGTTCTGCAGCGACCTCAAAATTGTTAAAAGCTTCTCAACAGTGGACCATCCACAAGCCAATGGCCAAGTTGAAGCTGTTAACAAAATCATCAAGCAAACCTTGAAGATGAAACTGGAAGCAAAGAAGGGAGCATGGGTAGACGAGCTTCAAAAAGTATTATGGTCTTACAGAACCACAGCTCGCAACTCCACTGGCGAGACCCCATTCTCAATGGTGTATGGGTCTAAGGCTATGATCCCAGCTGAATTTGAAGTCACCTTGCAAAGAAGAGCAACTTTCAATCCAAGTGACAACGATCAGCTACTTGCAACAAACCTGGACCTGCTTGAAGAACACAGGGAAACGGCCAGGTTAAGGGTAGTTGTCTATCAGCAGAGAATAGCGAGGTACTACAACAAATATGCTCGGATTCGCAGATTCAATGTGGGAGACTTAGTATTGCGTCTCATTCTGCCTGGAGCCCGAAAGCCAAGTGATGGATCCTTAGGCCCGAACTGGGAAGAACCATATGTTGTCACAGCAAGCTTGGGGAATGAGGCTTATCATTTAGCTAACAATGAAAATGGAGCCGAAATCCCTCGAGCTTAGAATGTCGAGCATCTGCGTCCTTATTATCAATAACCTCTTTGTAATATTTAATTCAAAATTATTCTAGTTAATGAAAGCTCCATTTCCCCAACTTGTGACTCAATTCATTTCACTAAGGCAAACGGGCTCCGAGATAAATAACTTGCCACAAGAGCCAAAAAAGCAAGTAACTAAGTGTCCTTACATAGCTCGCCAATGAGCCTAAAAAGCAGGCGAGGTGACGACCCCTGCATAGCTCGCTATAAAAATGAAAGAGCCTCAAAAGCAAGTGACTAAGTGTCCTTGCATAGCTCGTTAATAATGAGCCTAAAAAGCAAGCGAGGTGACGACCCCTGCATAACTCGCTATAAAAATGAAAGAGCCTCAAAAGCAAGTGACTAAGTGTCCTTGCATAGCTCGTTAATAATGAGCCTAAAAAGCAGGCGAGGTGACGATCCCTGTATAGCTCGCTATAAAAATAAAGAGCCAAAAAAGCAAGTAACTAAGTGTCCTTGCATAGCTCGCCAATGAGCCTAAAAAGCAGGCAAGGTGACGACCCCTGCATAGCTCGCTATAAAAATGAAAGAGCCTCAAAAGCAAGTGACTAAGTGTCCTTGCATAGCTCGTTAATAATGAGCCTAAAAAGCATATGGCTAAGTGCCTCTGCACAGCTCGTCAACATTTTAACAGTCCAATTACTTGTACTTACAAAATTTTATTAATTGTTGGATTAAGTAATTGCTTTAATTATTATCAGATTTTGAGCTTATTGACTATCAGCTCACAAGAAATTTGATAACTCTAAAAAATTAAAGATAAATAGGATATCATGAAATAGCTTAAATGCATTCAACACAAAAGAAATAATAAAAGAAATATCATTAAATGTGAAAGCTGTTTACAGATTGAAAGCTGAAAAAATACAATGAAAGGAACAAAGAAAAGACGAGCTCTTAAACTTAAGCTAAAGGGTCCTCATGAGAAAGAGACACTCTAGAGGCATCGAGGTCGACAACGGGCTCAGCTTGAGAGGTCGCACCAGGCACCTCCTCTACTGAAGGAATTGGACCAGCTAAGGATGAGGTAGCTCGTGATTTAAAATCCTCAACGGTTTCAAGTCCTATGTCCCCAAAGATAGAAAAATTCATTTCCGGGTGGGACGTCCACAACGTGAAGAGAAAGTCACGACCTGTTCTTTCCTCAGCCTCGTCCCTTGCATCTGCAACCTGCACTTGCAATTCTCGAGCAGCCTACTCTCTGAAGACTGTTAACTCCTCGAAGGCATTATCTGCAAGCTGATTAACGTCTTCAGCATTTTTCTGAACGGCTTCTGCTCGTTTCTTTTCAGCCTCGGCTTGCTGAATGGCCTCCGCTACCTGTTGCCTAAGAACCTCAGCTCGATGCTCAGCCTCCTCGGCACGTTTAGTCGCGGTTTCAGCCTCTTAAGCTCGTTTTGCTGCAGCTTCCTCAGCACGTTTGACAGCGGCTTCCACCTCTTTAGTACGCTTTTCAGCAGTCTCGGCTCGTGTCACTACAACCTCAGTTTGACGATCGAGCACTTCTATTTTTTCCTCTGCGGTTGTAGCTCGCTGCTCGGCTAGTTCAGCCCGCTGTTCGGACTATCTCAGCTCCTCTCTTGCTGCAGCTAATTGTGCCTTGAGATCTTCAGCAGCTTTCTGGGCTAGCTCAACCCGCTGGTCACTCTGCTCCAGCACTCCTCTTTGCATGTCGTGCTCTCGTTGAATTTCCAGCAGAGCTTTTTCGGCAGCCTGTTTAGCCTCATTCGTCGCGGCCATCTGAGTCTGAAAATTTTCTATGGATCGACCAGCCAATGACGCTATCTCATCGTTAGCGACCTCCAGCTCGCTTTGCAGCTTCATTATTCGATCTTCATTGATCTTGGTCATCCTACGTTGCTTCATGGCAGTAAGGGCAGCCTGAAAATTTTGCAAGTTAATATGCGATGAAGAAAAAGAGGCCAGAGGATAAAGAAAAGTGACTTACCAGTATAGAATGACGAGCTGCGAATTCATCCAGCTCCACACCTCGAAAGGACTGATTCTCCAAGACTCTTGCATGAGTAAACATAATAGGTGCCCAGTTATCAATGAAGGAAGTCAAATATCTTCCCCCAGGCCCGAGCTCGGTTTCTAGTCTTGTGGGGGAAGGGGTTATCAGGCACATTGGTTGAGTAAGTACCACGACGCGAAGTAACAGTACGTTTGGTTACATGCCCGCTGGGGCCATCTTGGGTTGCCTGTGAAGCGACCTTGGGAGGAGTATCTCTTTTTCTAGGCTGCGAACTGGAAGTTGGAGTCGGTTGAAGACCTGAAGAACCAGCAGCATGAGGCACTTCGTTGGGAGCAGCGGTTGAAGGAGCAGCGGTCTGTTTCTCAACAGTAGCAGGCACTTCGCTGAAAGCAGCGACCGCAGGAACCTGGTCCTCGGCGGATGACTTTGAGCGTTTTGAAGGGGCCGTGGGAGTGGCTAAGGCCTCGGCAGGCCGTTTTGCTGAAAGAGTCGAGGAGGCGGGAGATGTAGCAGGTCGTTCAGCAGGAGGAGATTTCAAAAGAACAAGTTTCTTCCTGTTGGCTGGAATTCGCCCAGAGGAAGGAACGGGGGTTGGAGCGCGAGCTGGAAATGGCAGTGAGGCCCTTAGAGTAGATGTGTAATGTGGGGAAAAGGATGAATCAACTTGTACAGTAGGGGCTGTGTGGGCTGGATCTGATCCTGTCCGAGCTGGGGTAGGAGCTGGAGAAGTAGTTTTTCGAGATGCACCCTTTGATGGGGTGCGAGCTGAAGACTATTTCGCCTTAGATAAGGTGCGAGCAGAAGCACCTTGGGTAGAAGCCTTCCGAGCTGGAGAAGGTGAGCGAGTTGCACCCGCTGATGGTGAAGAGACTGGTGGCAGAGGTCGGGAAGCAGACGTGTCCCCCACCTGAACTGGAACTTCAAAAACAGAAGGAAGTCTAGGTTTATCGCCGATCTTGCCTATGTCATCCTCAGATCGCAAAAGAGGGGATTCCTTAGGAGGAGCAAGGCCGTAAGCTCTAAGGACAACATCGTCGAATTTGCTGCTGATGCCTGCGTCCTCTGAGATGGCGAGCTTGTCAAGAGCTCATTCCTCCTCGCTGCTGAGAGGAGATTCGTCCATTTTCAACGCTGCACAGCAAATGTTTAAGTAATAATAAAAATACAAGATAAACTCAGCTCGTTATATTTTCCTTTATGAATACCTAGTTTCAGGACGAAGCTGAAATTTCGGAGATCTGCGAGAGAGGGGCACGAGACGTAAAACCAGCTCGTCTTATACGGCCCGACGTTGGATTTGCCCTTCGCTTCTCCTTTGGGCAAGAGATCTTTGTATTGGGACGGACGGGCTGTGAGGTAGTAAATGTCATCCGGCTTCTCTCCTTCTGCTGCACTCAGAGCCTTGAAGGAGTAGAACTGTTGTATAATTTTTGGAGTAGGGGGACAAAGGCCGTTTCTGAGAAAGCCACGGCCAGCGAGGTCAGTTGCGCATAAGAGTTTGGAGTCAACTGGAATGGCGCGAGCTTGACCTTGTTGAGAAATGCGATCAAGTACGGTGGAATGGGGAACCGTAGCCCCTGCTCGAAATGTTGAACGCTAACGGCGATGAATCCCCTGGGTGGATAACATGCATGATTCTTTGAATCAGGTAACAATGCACGACAACCAAAAGGGATGTGGAATTGAGTGACAAGTCCTTCCACATCAGGACGCTTTAGCGATGAAGGATGACGAGCGAACGTATCACGAGCTGCTCTTCCTTGTATAGCATGTGCTCAGGCTTCATCTCGCTCACGAGCTTCACTGCTTGGAACAATTCCCTTGCGAGCTCCGTTTGAAGACATCTGAACAAGTTAAAAAACCAGATCGAACCAGAAGAAAAAACAGCATGTTCAATAAACACAAGACTCAGAATAATGAAGGTATAACTAAACGTCATTGCAGGTACAACAATGGTGGTGAAACAAAATAAACCTAAAACAGAAAGTTTGAAGAAAAAGATGTCTTACCTTGAATCGTTGATGAGATTGAAAAACAGCGAGTAAGGATGTTGATTTCGTGAAAAGACAGTAGGTCCTGGTTGCTTGAAAGTTTGAACACTTAATTGCTTTAAAAGAAAATGACAGATGAAAGAAGAAAATGAAAAGGGTCCATCGATTTATATAGACAAGCAAGCGTGAACCTCAACCGTCAGATCTTTGAAAAAGTGTAACCGTCATAAATCTAACGGTGCAGCGAGAAGCACGGCTTTGGAAATCATGCAGCCGTCAGTTGAAAGACGTGCGCATTAAATACGCGTGTAAAGGACGTGCAGACGTCGCTTCAGTTACCACCTGCATGATCACCACGTGTCACAACTGAAAATGTGGAATTTGAAAGTGCACAGAAGCAGTTATGAAGAGTAGCGTGCCAAGGAAGCCAGCTTTTACCAGCAAGCTCAAACTCTCAGCTCGCAGAAGCGAACTGAGAGCTGGGGGGCTAATGTTATATGTATTTTTCGGACTCATTAAATTGGCTGGTAAAAGCCCAATTCAAACCCAATAAGAAGGTCCGATAAAGGTTTAAGCCCAGTCAAAGTCCATCAGATGAGGCCCAAATGACTCTAATCCCAAGTAAGCTCTTCAGCTCGCATAAATAGCTTCTTCAGATTATATCAACGAGCTCACGTCAGCCAGGATTCAGTTCGTTCCCTAAGTTCACCTCATACGTAGCTCGCTATACGAGCTCAAGCTCACAGACCGCCATAATAATCAGCTCGCTCAGACGCATAAGTAGTACAGTATCTTCCAGAACAGGCAGTTGCCTATGTCAACCATGATTCTCTCTCCGAATATGGTAGTTACCCAATCAAACCGTGATTTCCTCATCAGATATGGAAGTCTATTCGAATTCAAACCGAATCAACATCATCCCTTATTTTATAGAGGCAGTTTCATGATATTATTTAACCATATTAAGAAGTATAATTAATTTATAATTCTTTTCCTTATTTTTCCTAATTATTTGGGAATGTAATTAATCCAGGATTCTTTTCCTAATTTGCTACAATCAGAATTGTAACACCTCTTTCTCTATAAATAGGGATTAAGATCATTGTAACATCATCAGAGAATAATCAATAATATACTGTCACTCTACAGAATTTAAGAGACAGACAGTCGTGGATGTAGGCCTAGTATTGCCGAACCACATAAAAGATCTGTGTTCCTCGTTTGATTCTCAGTATTTGTCTCTATTCTTTCTTGGTATTTGTGCTTTCTCACATTGATTGCAGGTATTGGGTATTGATTATTCGTCGATTGAAATCCAACGTCGACACATTCTAAGTTTCAAGAATCAAAGATTCTTTCAATTGCTCAACTGTTGAAAATAGTGGGCTAACCCATGCAATGAGTGGTTGGAATGGCTTAAGTTCAGCGCAAACCCAGTAATTTACTCACTAAAATACTACCTTGCTCCCTTCAAAGACATTAGTGTGTTTCAATGTTTTAAATAGATAATTATTTTAAGACTGTTTATACATTTTTTTTTCTTAACGTTAACAATTTAGAGAAATCTACTCCAAAAACATTAAGAGCGCTCAACATATTGAAATGACATGTACTGTCTTCTTTGTGTGTATATATATATATATTTTATATTTATGATGATGATTTTGATAATAATTTTCATCTGCATTTTTATTCAGAAAATTACATACCATTCCGCTTATCAACGATTTCATAGATATTACGACTTTGAAAAATAATTTTTCTGTTCAACCTATATGCTATGAGTTAAGCTGGTGGTTTTATTGTTTATTTCTTTTCTCTTTCATCAACAGGCAAATACTTATGATGAACTGCCTGAGCGGCTAATTGGTGCTGTCCGAGTTTCTCATTTAGAGCTGTCGTCTGCTATTGTCCCGAAGCTGGAACCAGATGCATAATAACTGAAACCATTTTACCTCATCTGATTTTATACAAAATTCATTTGTTCAGGTATACGTGATTTCATTGTAATGACTCGTTACTGGTGTTTCCAAATGCGATTTTCACTTAATTAGTAATAGAAACAAACGGCTTTTTCTTTGTTTATTCACTTTTTACTGTTCGCCTCTCTTATGTTGTAAGGTTATTTTGTACTTGTAACATGCACTGATTAAGGAGAAGGCCATTATTAATATTAACAATTCTTATGCCTGCTAGCAGTGGTTTCATTTGGGAAGCTAAATTACCACAAGCAGCTAAATTACCCAGAATTGCCCACTGTAAATTCTCCAGAAGTGCTTCGTGGGAAATAGGAAGTGTGGCTGCTACTTTTTTTTTTTGTTATTTATAAACCGGGTTACTAAAGCAGTTCTTCCACCATTGGCTGTCACACTCAATAGCTTCCGAACATGTTGTTCTATAGAAGCAAAAAAATTATTTTGTTACTTTGATACAACAACATACTCGCAAGCTATTAGCAGATTTTTTCAAGGGATCAGTTCTTCAGTTTTGGGATCCATTGTTCATTGTTATTTGTTTTGTGTACATGTGGGTGCAAAATATATATATCTATCTTCCTCAGCAGACCAGACTTCACCAGAAGTTCCTCAAAATCAAATCACCAAAAAAAGAAAAAAAGAGCACACACCGATTCAGGTCTTCAACAATCAACCACACCGGATTTTAAGTCTTCAACAATCAACCACAGAACACAAAAATACTAACACAAACAAAAATACAACACAGACACAAAAAACAAAAATACAACAAAAAATGCAAACATAAAATTATGTTCTTGACAAAATAACACAAAAAAATTAGAACATAGAAAACCAGATAACAGAAAAAAATACCAAATAAAAAAATGTTCTTGAATCTTGAGGGTGTTATAGAAAAAAGTTATTGACAAAAAAGAAAAACAAGAAGAAAAGAGAAGAAGACGAAGACATTGTGATTTGGTCAAATGGCAAAGGAGCTAGATGAACGGCCATCAGTTTGGTGAAGAAAGGTGAAGATAGCAGTCGGCAAAATTAGAAGAAAGAAAATGAAGAAAGAAGAGACAAAATGAAAAAGAAGAAGAAAGAAAGAGAAAGCAAGTGGAAAGAGAGAGTGAATGAAGAAGCAAGTGAAAGTGACCGGTCAATGTACGTCACTGCCATGAGTCAAAATTATGTGTATGCCCTCGGAGCTATTGAAAATTTGATTAACCTAAAGGGCACAACTATAATTTTACTATATAAAATATAGGGAAAAGTCTATTATTCCCCCTGTAGTTTCATGAAATATCTAAAATCCTCCTTCACAGGCAAAAAATTTTTCAAAGAAAATGGAAATTTTGGACATTTCATCAAACTACAAGGGTAATAATAGACTTTTCCCTAAAATATACATATGCATGCTTCTCGGGTCAATTTGATTCTGACTATCCAAAACCAAACGGAACTTAAATATGAGAACCAAATCGAACACTCATGGATTGAATTAATCCCGATTATCAGGTCAGTTCCATATTTTTTTATGCCCACCCCTATTTTCCAACCCAATTATTGAACTATTTTTTTTAAATACAAATATATTAAATATTAAATGTATAAAGCCCGTAATTATAAATATGATTTGAAAAACAATTTTTGTATAATTTGTTTTGTATTTTATAATTTTAGAAACATATAAATAATTTTGATTTTTCTTCAAATCATTCAATGTTCTTATTAAAAAATAAGTATAATTAGGATAGTAAACTATCTCTCTTAAGAATTTTAATTTTCTTTTGGGAAGGAGGTTGTTATAAAAAGTAAAAATAATTTTTATTTGTAATAATATATATTTATGTTTAGAGGCTATTCAGTAATTCTTTCGTTAATATTTTATCAATTGAATGTTGCTTTGAAAGTTTGCTACACCTTCCCACCTAACCTACAATTTTTATTTTTACGCACCTATCCTACTTTACCACGCAACCAGCTTGACCAACAGTAATGGATCAAGCACACTAAATGCTGATGTTAGGCATGCAAGCGGGTCTCATAAACCGCTCCCTATTATACACCTAAGCACTTTACAATGCAACCACTGTTGATATGAGAGAGAATGAGAGAGGACTGAGTTTTAGAGGTATGAATGGGCATTCGATTAATTAATAGTTGATGGAAAATTGGAATGGAAAAGGGAAAATACACCATTCTGTGTTTGAAATAGAATTGGCTAATTACAAAAGCTGTGACACCTTCAAGGGGCCCCAGTGAGAATAACTACACTTAACCAACATTTTGCACAGTAAACCTTTTCATTATCACGCCACATAGTTTTTGTCTTTCCATTTGAATTTTGGGTATTGGACCGTTCTGCTTTTAATTGCTCTTGTTCACTGTTCTCAAAGCACCGACACTTAAAAGACTTGAAGTTTCACAAAACTAGTTGACAAGGATGTTAGGTAAATTTATCACATCACATGGACCCTTCCCTCTTTAAGAATCTCTCTTGCCTTTACATGTGTCTTCCCCACTTACATATTTCTTTTATTTATTTATTTATTTATTTTTGTGATTTTGCATCTCAAGACCGATCTTTTTTCTTGTGATAGGGGTTTCCTAAAAGAAGAAAAAGGCAAAAAATGCTTTCTCCACTGACGAGTTTCCAAAAATAGAAAAATGGTTTGTCTAGTTAGTGTGGCCAGCTGGTGTAATATCAGAATGTGAATGTGGTTCCTTTTTTTGGTACACTTAAAAAAAAAAAAGAAAACAATCATAAAATTCGAAAATCTACCAGTCAAACTTCACAAATTATGTACAAAGATTAAAATACTCTTATAATCATTTTTTATTTTAATTAAATTTAAAAATAAATAAAATAAAATAAAAATTTAAAAATATATAATTTAAAAATAAAAAACCAATATGCAGATGAACATCTAAGAATATAATTAAACTTAGAACCCGAAAATCAAACATCTAAAAACAAAATCAAACTCAGAAATCATCACCACCGCACCCACAAATCAAACTCATCCGTTTATCAAAATCAATAACACAATGGAGAAATCAAACTCAGAACCTACAAATCAAACATGGAAGAACAAAATCGAACTCAGAAATCAACACCGCTACAGCCAGAAATCAAAATTATCTGTTTTTCAAAATCAAGGATGCAATGAAGAAATCAAACTCAGAACCCAGAATTCAAACATGGAAGAACAAAATCAAACTCAAAATCATCACCACCTCACCCAGAATCAAGCATACCCGTTTATTAAAATCGTCGACAAACCAGAAGCTCTCTAAGAACAACCACCATCGACGAACCAGATCGACAAATAGCAGCCAATAACAACCACCGTCCCTGCTATTGTCGCCCCAAGAAGCTCCCGAAGCAGGTCTTCTTCGTGGACAAGTCGCCCCCGTCGTTCTCGCATCTCCTCCTCCGTCGTCGACTTCAAACGGGTCTTCCTTCTCTCACCGTCCCCAAGCATCCAAAACGCCGTGACACATCAAACGGGTCTTCATTCTTTCGACCGTCCCCAAGAAATCATCACCACCGTTGACTTCAAATGGGTCTTCCTCCTCCACCGTTCTCGCATTCAAGATGTCGTCACCAAGCAGGTCTTCCTTCTCTCTCTCAGCCGAGTTCAGTCTGAAGCAAGTGGATAGGGATAAAGGGAAGAAAGCTGTTCACTACGCTTTGGGGTAGCTGGTGTGGCGACGATCTGGTGAAGATGTTGGGGAAGTTGGGGGCGTCGATCCGGTAGGGGATTTGGTGTGGTGACGATCTGGCATTGACGGCGTTGAGCTGGCGGCGACATTGATGATTTACGGTGTTGATAATTTGGTGACGTTATGGTGTTGGTTTGATGTTTAATTTTTATTCCTTTTTTAAAAAATATTTATTCTTGTTTTGCCTATGGTGTTTTGATTATTTTTGTTTTTTTGTCCCGAGATTTTGTTTTTTTTTGTTTTGTTTAATGATTATATAATTTTTTATTTTTTATTTTATTTTAATTAAACTCAATAAATTTCTACCATATATAACAACTCTAATGAACGGAGGAGATCTATAATTTTTGATTTATTAATTTTAAATGATTATTGAAATAAAAATATCTAAATATCCTTCAAACTAATAAATTTAAATAACGATCAATTATTAGAGTGATTAAATTGAAGAATTTTTTAAATATTAAAAATAATAAATATTCAAAATATGTAGACGTGTGAAACGGTAATATTTCATTAAATGTTAAGTATTAAATTAAAAAGTAATATTCAAAATGCAAAGATGAGTAGCCAGGCACGTGGGAATGATAGAAGGTGAAATGACTTTAAGCAATGCCACCTACCAAAAGCTCACTAGTCATGCAGCCAGAATGCCACCACCTACTATTGCTTTTCATCGTGTATATAAAGAGCTAGGCAAACCATCATTTTTCATCATACTCAAACCTGAAAACAGAGTCTCAGGGGTTTTCCACACCTCAGGGTTTCTCTCTTGAGATCCTCTGCTCTCTATCATCCTTCTTCTGCTGTTAATTTAGCAGTCCCCTTTCCAAAAACAACTTTCGTAGTAGTTGTTTTCATTGAGGGAGAGAGAGAATGAGAGATGGCTACAATGACCATTTATATGTTGATTTAAAGTGTTCAAATGATAATTTATTATTTGAACACTTTAAATCAATATATAAATAAAAAGGTTACTTACATAACATCCATAAAAATATATTATGACAACCAATCAAAGTACAAACGTACGTCAAGTGCCAGATATAAAAAATTAATATATATACATATGTATGCATATTTCTTGAGTCAGTTCGATTCTGGATCTAGAATCAAACCAAACTGATTATATTTGTTTTTTTATCCTAAGATTTTTTTTTGTTTCGTTTTATAATGATATAATTTTTTATTTTTAATTTTATTTTAATTAAACTCAATAAAACTTTATCATGCAAAACAATTCCAAGATGATGGACATCTATAATTTTTTATTTATTAATTTTAAATTGTTATTGGAATAAAAATACTAAAATACCCTCCAAATCTATATCTACACTGCTACACGTCTGCAGTCTGCAGACCGCGACAGAGCAGTTTGGCTTCTTCTTTTTTTTTCTCTTTTGAACTGCACAGTAAACATATTTTTAAAATTTCAGGGGGACACGTGTCCCCCTGACCCAATGATAGATACAGTATTTTTTTGTTCTTCTACTCCGCTTCTCCGTAGTCCGTATTACTTTCATTTTTATTATATAACAGTTTTCCATGTAAGTTTGGCCAGCCCCACATGCAAATAGCAGATAATTAATGCCTCTGCATTGGAATACTCTTATCAGAATCAGAGAGAGTGAGACACACACCAGATAAAGCCAAAAAAAAAAAAAAAAACCTTGATAAAAAGTAAAAGACAACATACATAGAAAAGTAAAAAAAATAATAATAATAAATAAAATATATTAATCAATATCAAATACATACAAAAAAACTAACACTAATTTTAAATTTATAATTTTCATTAGTATTAATTAGTTTTGTGTACACATTAATGTTTCTAATGTGTTTAGGTGTAATTTACTACGCTACCAGTGCCCATCCAACTCGGTTGTTGCATAATCAATTCCAATTTCATCAACACTTGTGACAAGCAATTTCAAAAAGCAAGCAATTCATCGTCAAGTTTTTGAAAACTAAAAATTACAGAAGCAGGCAGTCTTGTGGATTTATTTTTCCTAACTGCTTGTAATTAAGCATTTGCATGAGGAGGCAAAGGCTTCCTCCAAATCATCGAACTTGAAATGAACACTAAATTAAATGTTTTCCAGGTAAAATGAAGAAACACACCACTCCAATACGATTTCAAACAATTTATGCACAGGTATCTTTGTACCTGCATCTGCTATTAGTTATTAAGCCTAGGGGAGGGCACCAGACAGACGTACTTAGGAATAAGCAACTTTGCCATAACCCTCTAAATAAGAACTTTACCTTGCATATTGCAATTAGTGTTGTAAAAATTTATGTTGTTTGAGTAAAGGTAAATTTAATTTAAAATTCAATTTTTAAATTTTGAATTTAAATTAAAAATGTGTCTTTTAGTATAAAATTGTGTCTATTCATAGATGTCTGATCTATAAAATTGTATCTATTCATAGGTGTCTGTTTTGTAAAGTTATGTCTGTTCATAGACATCTATTCAACATTTATAAATAGCAAATCATTTGTGTCATTTGAAAAAAAGAAATTTTTTACTTTTTATGCATTCATTACAAAATTGAGAAACACATTGAAATTCTGTAGAATTCAGAATATCTAGTGCTTGATTTTTGAATTTAACAGAGGATCCTGGAAGGTAATTGCTCAAAGTTCTATAAGCACCAGGGTAGAAGGCAAATACTGTTTTAAGACCATTGCAATTCTGCAAGACTCTATTATTTCGTATTTCAATTTCATCATTCTGGTACTTTTTTTTTTTCCCTGTGTTTTGATTATTATTATTTTGTTTTGTTTTATTTGCAACCATTTCATTGTAATATAAACAATTTCTATAATAAAATTATTCTGCTATAGAGTTTACTTTCCTTCTATATTTGTCATTGTTCTGATTGTTGATTCATTAACAATCTTAAGAGACAGTATTTTTATAGATCAACAATCTGTTTCAGGCAAAAATCTTTATGCCAAGAAACCTAAGAAATTTAAAGGAGTGGATTTTCGAAGGTGACAACAGAAGATGTTATTCTTCTTAACATCCATGAACTTGGCACATGTTGTCAAGGAAGATGCCCCAAAAACAGGAGATAATCTATCAAGTGAGGTTTTAAGTACTCTGGATGCATGGTCTCACTCTGAATTTTGTTGTAGAAATTATATCCTTAACAGTTTGAATGATACACTTTATGATATTTTTTCTACTTGTAAAACAACAAAAGAATTGTGGAAATCTCTTGAGAAAAAATATAGGGTTAAAGATGCTGATTCAAAAAAATTTGTAATTGGCAAATTTTTAAAATTTAACATGGTTGATTCTAAGTCTGTGATTAAGCAGATTGAAGAATTGTAAATTCTTATTCATGAACTATATCTTAAAGATTGTTCAATGAGTGAGCGATTTCAAGTGGGTGTCATCATAGAAAAATTACCTTCTTCTTTGAATGATTTCAAGATATATCTCAAGCACAAAAGAAAAGAGATGTCTATTGAAGACTTAATCTTGAGGCTTCGGGTTGAAGAAAATCATACGAGGAGTGACAAGATTGATGTTACATCTTTCCAAGAAAATGCTAACAATGCAGAAGAAAAAATGACAAAACCAAAGAGTCGATTCCAGAATAAAAAAACAAATAAAAAGGTTGTTATCCATGCACCAAAGCGAAAGAATTTTAAGAAAATTAATGGCTCTTATTAGGTGTGTGGAAAAGTCGGACACAAGGCTCAAAATTGTCGCCACAAGAAAAATTCCCGTACTGCTCAATCCAACAACAAAAATCTGGTCAATAATTAGGCCAATTTTATGGAGATCGATGATGATCTTGCAGCAATAGTTTCTGAGACAAATATAGTTTCAAGAGTTGGTGGATTGATACGGATGCAACAAAGCATATATATGGAGACCGAAATAATGTTTTTAGAATATCAAGAAGTCTCTAATGAAGGAAAAATATACATGGGCAATGATTCTGTGGCAGATGTGATTGGCAAGGGCAAAGTGTTGCTGAAATTTACTTGTAAAAAAATACTTACATTGCTGGATGTGCTGCATGTGTCTGACATGAGGAAGAATTTAGTTTCTGGTCCTCTCCTTAATAATAAAGGATTTAAACTTGTCTTTGAATCAGACAAATTTGTACTAACTAAGGGAGAGATGTATATAGGCAAAGGTTAGTTGGCTAAAAGATTGTTTAAACTTAATATACTTACTATTAATAATAAAAAGAAGAATGATTCTGTTTATTTTTGTGACTCTTTTAATTTATGACATGCTAGATTATGATACATAAATTTTCGTTCTCTTTATAGAATGATTAATTTAAGATTGCTTCCACAATTTGCTATTGATTTTAATAAAAAATGTGAAACATGTTCGGAATCAAAATTTGCAAGACAAACTTTCAAATCAACATTAGGTAGATCAACTGAATTACTTGATTTAATTCATACGATCTATGTGACTTTAAATCTACACCTACACGGGGTGGAAAGAATTATTATATTTCTTTCATTGATGATTGCAGTAAATTTTGTTATGTATAATATTACATAACAAAGATAAAGCTTTAGTTGCTTTTAAACAATATAAAGCAAAAGTTGAAAATCAACTTGATAGAAAAATTAAAATATTAAGGTTGGATAGAGATGAAGAATATAATTCTTCTATATTTTCATATTTTTGTGTTACTCATCGAATCATTCATCAAATGACTGCTCCTTACACTCCACAACAAAATGGAATGACTGAAAGGAAAAAACAGAACATTTAAAGATATGATAAATTCCATGTTAAATAGTTCTAGCCTTTATCATAATTTGTGGGGTGAAGTTTTGCTTATTGCAAATAAAATATTGAATAGAATTCCACATAAAAAAAAAACAAATAAATCTCCTTATAAAATATGAAAAGTAGATTACCGTCATACAAAATTTTGAAAGTGTGGGATTGTCTTACAAAGGTTCAAGTTCCTTTACCAAAAAGAATTAAACTTGGACAAAAAACTATTGATTATGCATTCATTGGATATACAAATAATAGTGTTGCATATAGGTTTCTTGTTATGAAATCTCAAATTCCGGATATATATGTGAATACAATATTAGAATCAGTTGATGCTAAATTCTTTGAAGAAATATTTATAAGAAAAAGTTAATTAATTCTAATAAAAATAGAACTTATGATGAAGTTCGAGCAGAATCTTCTTCAAGAATTCAAGAATAAATTCTAGAATTAAGAAGAAGTAAAAGGGCGAAAATTCCAAAGAATTTTGGTCTTGATTTCGTTTCTCTCTTGACAGAAAATGAATCTCAAACTTACAAAAAAGCTATTACTTCTTCTGAAGCTGTTTTTTGGAAAGAAACAATTAAAAATGAAGTCGATTTCAAATTGCAAAATCATACATGGGAATTGGTTGATTTAACACCCGGTAATAAACCAACTAGATACAAATAGATTTTCAAAAAGAAATTAAAGGCAAATGGAACTATTGATAAATACAAAGCTCGATTAGTAGCTAAAGAATACCACTAAAAAGAGGGACTAGATTATTTTGATACTTATTCTCTAGTATATCAAATTACTTCTATCAAAATATTAATTGCCATAGCTGCAATTAGAAATTTAGAGATACGTCAAATGGATGTAAAAACTGTATTTTTTAATAGAGAATTAGAAGAAGAAATTTATATGGAACAACTTGAAAGGTTCATAATTAAAGGTCAAGAGAAAAAGGTGTGCAGACTTGTTAAATCATTGTATGGACTAAACAAGCTCTGAAGCAATGGCATGAGAAATTTGATCACACAATGTTAACAAATGGTTTCAAAGTTAATGAATGTGATAAGTGTGTGTATGAAAAAAATAACGATATTTCTTATGTTATAATTTGCTTCTATATTGATGACATGCTGATCTTGGGACCTAATAAAGAAGTAATCAATAACACCAAACAAATATTGAAATCTAAGTTTGATATGAAGGACATAAGTATAGCTAATGTCATTCTTGGAATTCAAATTAAAAGAAATAGTGAAGGTTATGTTCTTACACAATCTCACTATGTAGAAAAGGTGTTAAAAAAGTTTTATCACTTTGACTGCAAACCTATTGCTACTTTATATGATATGAGTATTAAATTGAGGAAACATACTGGTGATGCTGTTTCACAACTTGAATATTCACAAATCATCGAGAGTCTCATGTATTTAATGAATTCAACTAGGCCAAATATAGCTTATTTTATAAATAAGCTTAGTAAATATACAAGTAATCCTGGAAATGAACATTGGAATGCACTTGTAAGAGCATTATAATATTTGAAGTATACTCAATCTTATGGTTTGCATTACACAAAATATCTACCAATGTTAGAAAGATATAGTAATGCAAATTGGATTTCCAATAGTGCAGAAACAAAATCCATTAGTGGATATGTGTTTATTCTAGGAGGAGCAGCGATATCATGAAAATCCTCTAAACAAACGTGCATAACAAGATCCATGATGGAATCTAAGTTTATAGCACTTGATAAGGCCGGTGAAAAAGCAGAATGGTTGCATAATTTCTTAGAGGATATTCCCCTGTGGCCTAACCCTGTGACAGCTATTTGCATACATTATGATAATATGGCTACACAAATGAGAGCTAAAAGCAATATCTACAATGGTAAATCAAGACATATTAAGCGTAGGCATAATTCAATTACATAATTGCTCTCTAATGGAATTATCTCTATTGATTATGTAAAATCAAAAGAAAATTCAACGGATCTGTTGACGAAAGGTCTACCAAGAGAGCAAATAAAGTATATGTCAAAAGGAATGAGTCTTAAACCAATTGAACAATGAATAAAACTGAACATAAACCTAACTTAGCTAATTGGAGATCCCATGGTCTAAGTTCAATAGGAAAACTGGTTTTATTTAATTCAAGATCGAACACACATTAACCTATTCCAATTTAAAGGTGTGTTGTCTACAAAAGTGAATAGGATATGGTAATCCATTTAATGACATTAATCTCTTATTAATTAGAGGAATATAATAGAATATTCTAAATTAATATCACCTATATAAAAATAATGTGGGGGTCGTATTTATGAGAACATGGCTGATTCTCTAAAGCTCCTATGAATCCAAGATTTGTTCAGGACCAAAATGAACACCACCGTATAAATTTAAAGTGTGTAAAATTTGAGTTATGTGTGATACATTATCTAGTTCTTCTATAGTAGTGAACAGTTTAAAGTTTTTATATCCACTGCGTTACTCAGGAGTTCCGATGTACTTACATTAAGGGAAGCTCAAGTCCAAAAAACACTTACCCTGATGCAATTTATATCTTCTTTTCTCAGTTAATTTTGCATTTAAATATAATCAACCTTTGACTCAAATGTGGGGTATTGGTTTCAAAATTTATGTTGTTTGAGTAAAATGTTAATTTAATTTAAAATTCAATTTTTAAAATTTGAATTTAAACTAAAAAGATATCTTTTAGTATAAAGTTGTGTCTATTCATAGATGTCTGATCTATAAAGTTGTGTCCATTTATAGGTATCTGTTCTGTAAAGTTATATCTTTTCATAAACACCTATTCAATAAATATAAATAGCAAATCAGTTGTGTCATTTGAAAAAAAGAAAAAAAAAAAATTTATGCATTCATTACAAAACTAAGAAATATATCGAAATTCTGCATCATTTAGAGTATCTAATGCTTGATTTCTAAATTTAACAGAGGATCTTGAGATGTAGTTGCCCAAACTTCTATAAGCACCAGAATAGAGGGCAATTACTATCTTAAGGTCATTGCAATTCTGCAAGACTCTGTTATTTCGTATTTCAATTTCATTATCCTACTACATTCTTTTTTTCCTTATGTTTTGGTTATTATTATCTTGTTTGGTTTTATTTGCAACTATTTCATTGTAATATAAACAATTTCTATAATAAAATTATTCTGCTATAGAGTTTACTTTCCTTCTATATTTGTCACTATTCTGATTGTTGATTCACTAACAATTAGATCATCAAGTGTATCATTGATCAATTTGAGAGCTTCCCTGACCTTACTTTGTCGCGGTGATATGTCTTTCCAAATGGGGATCTCCCAAATTGGAATTGGTGCAACACTCCGATCTTCTGCTTCTCTTAGAACTGTGTAAACAGCCTGTTCTACCCAACATATAGATGCCCAATTACGTGAAGCTTTGTTATTGAACTTCAACAAAATGTCAGTGTAAGATAGTTGTAGTTGAAAGTAAACCTAAATAAGGATCAACAAAAGACAATACCTCAACTATCCCGGTGTCATTTGTCAGTAAATCAAAATCATAATTGAATACTGCTTTGCCAATTATGTCCAATGTCAAACGGGAGAAAAGAGACTCCATTTCCCCATCCTCCCCATCAGATGCAGCAGCATCCAGTTTCTTGCAAAGTCTATCTGTTGCTTGTCCAAAAAGGCCAATCATAGCTGCTACATACTGGAGATGAAAAATAATAATAATAATAATAATAGTAGAAACAGGTCAATGTATACTTCTAACAAATTTCTTTAACAATTGTCTCATGGTGAGGTAGCTTAAAATACTTTCAAGGTAATCAAAAAGGGAAGAAATCTTGTTAGGGATATGCCTATCAAGTTAAGCCACTGTCAATTGCTACTCTTTTTGCCTCTTCCAATTTTCTTCAGATTTCACTGAATAATTCTTTTAAGTATTTTTTCGAAGACACACAATACTGCTGCTTGTGGTTGCATCATAAGCCAACACTCAGAATTTATGATGTCAAATATTTACAAAAACCATAATACCTTTTGATGCAATGCTGGGACTATAGTGCGACGTCGAACACGCCATATCTCCCCAACTGCCGGGATTAGTCCCTTCCCCATAACAAATTCCAGAATTTCTGCCAAAATACCCTGCAAATTAGGAAGTCATGATAATTAAAGGAAAAACGTGCTCATCAATCACAAAAACTGAAAGAAAAATAGTGAAGAAGAGACACTAACAAGCTAACAAAACAAAATCTGCAAGCGTAGAGCTCATAATCCACAATCAGAAAGGAATGCAACAAAAGAAAATCTGCAAGCGTAAAGCTCATAATAATTCTAAATTCAATTATTATTATTCGATGCATTAATCATGATTCTAACAGAAAGAACAAACCTTTGGTCCAAATCTCAACCTAAAGATTCCACCATATGTTAGGTAAAGCTCATCGAGGGGAATGAAAAAGGCTTCGCTACAGATAGCACTAACGGACCCTTTAGCCTCTGGAATCTTTGGATAGTCTTCATTGCCATCAACCCAATAAAAAAAAAAAAAAATGTTGGAAAACCACTCTAGGTACCCCCAATTTTGACAAACCATTCCTCAATGCTGATGGAAAACTTATTCCCAAAACAAAAATGCAAATCAAAAGCCAATACTCCAAGACTCAATTATTCATATACTTGAAGATGGAACCTAAGAAAAAAAAATCTAATTCTTTAAAAGCGCAACCATAAACATGCACTTATTAAAAATTCAATCTAAGCATATCAACTTGTTTATTTCATTAAAAATTCAATCTAAGCATATCAATTTGTTTATTTCATTTTCCATTTAAACAAGTTGAAGAATTTAAGAGATAACTTCACAAATAACACCAATTAAAAACACACACACCCCAGATAATGAAAATTAAAAAAAAAAAAAAAAAAAAACCACAACCAGCTAAAATACCCAGAATTGCCCACTGTAAATTCTCCAGAAGCAATGCTAGCAGACAACTCAGTCCGCCTTTTCTTTTCAAGAAGCTTTTCGACCCTCTTCAATCCACTGTCAGCTGACTCTTGCTCTCTCCCATTTGAAGAAGAACAAGACGTTATTGTTGTACCAAATTTAACTGCTCCAACAAACCCCAACAGAATATATATAAAATCATGAAACAAAGACCATGAAATGGGATTCTAATTACAAAAGAAAAGAAAAGAAAGTGGTACAGTTGTTGTGCTTGGAAGATATGAAAGTGCTGAAGTGGAGTTTGAGAGGAGAAGTAGCTTGAAGGAAGGAGAAACTGGTAGCCATGGTAGTGGTAGAGATCCAACTACGAGTATTGTTTGTTTATGTCTTTTTGGGAGAGAGACGGAGGGAGAGATTGTTGGCAGTGTTTTGTGGGAACTAGGAAGTGCGGCTGCTAGTGGTTTTTTTTTTTAATATATTTTTTTGTGTTATTTATAAGCCGGGTTACCGGGACGGTCAGAGTAAAGCATTTTTGCCCCGACCGCCCCGGTAACCAGGTCGGGTCTGCTATTTTGCTCCAGACCCGCCCCAAAATCAAATTTTTCAGCTCTAAACCAGCTTCAAACAGATTAAGATTTCGTTTGGTACAGCTTCTCTAAATAGATCTATTAGAAGTAAATCTTTTGAAAATATATCTTTAAGAAAAAAATTATTGGTTTTTTTGTTGTCAATTAAAAAAACTCTTTTAAATTGTAGAATGTTTAGTTAAATTATTTTTAAAACACTTTTAGATTATTAATTTACCAAAAAGGGTATAAGAGAGAGGAGTAATATGTTCATTCTAGAAATGTAATTGCTTCAACCTTAACCATAAAAAATTAATTAATCAAACAACTAATAATTATTTGATGTAAATATATTTTCAAAACATAGATTTCCAATAAAATAAATGTAAAATTATTTTGTTTCTCTATTTTTTATTTTCAAAAGAGAAGTGTTTCATACATTTTCAATAAAATAAATATAAAATTACTATAATTAAAGTCATATTTAAACTAAGAAATCTATTATTAAAATAGGTGCACTTCAAACTAAAACTATTTGTAAAACATAAAAACCAATTATAAGGAATTGTAGTATATATATATATATATATATATATAATGCAATTGCAATTATATACTGCAATTGTAATATATATATATGCTGTAATTGCAGTATATATATATATTACAGTTCAGTATATATACTGCAATTGCAGCATATATATACTGTATATATTGCAGTGCAGTACTACAATATACTGCAATATATATATACTTGTAGTATATATATACTGCAGTATATATATATACTGCAAGTATATATAAAGCAGTAAATAAAGTATACTGCAGTATATATATACTGTAATGTATACTGTAAGTATATATAGAAGTATACTGCAATATATGTATACTGCAAGTATATATAGCAGTATACTGCAATATATATATATACTGCAGTGTTCAATTACAGTATATATACATACCAATTACTGTATATATATACATACTGCAATATATATATACTGTAATGTATACTGCAAGTATATATAGAAGTATACTGCAATATATGTATACTGCAAGTATATATAGCAGTATACTGCAATATATATATACTGCAGTGTTCAATTACAGTATATATACATACCAATTACTGTATATATATATCAATGAACCATAATAATAAAATCAATTAAAATCAATTGCAGTATATATATGTTAATGAACCACAATAACATAACAAATTGCAAATTGCAGTGTATATATGTTCATTCTAGAAATGTAATTGCTTCAACCTTAACCATAAAAAATTAATTAATCAAACAACTAAAAATTATTTGATGTAAATATATTTTCAAAGCATAGATTTTCAATAAAATAAATGTAAAATTATTTTGTTTCTCTATTTTTTATTTTCAAAAGAGAAGTGTTTCATACATTTTCAATAAAATAAATATAAAATTACTATAATTAAAGTCATATTTAAACTAAGAAATCTATTATTAAAATAGGTGCACTTCAAACTAAAACTATTTGTAAAACATAAAAACCAATTATAAGGAATTGTAGTATATATATATAATGCAATTGCAATTATATACTGCAATTGCAGTATATATATACGCTGCAATTGCAGTATATATATATATATTACAGTGCAGTATATATACTGCAATTGTAGCATATATACTGCAATTGCAGCATATATATTGTATATATTGTAGCATATATACTGCAATTGCAGCATATATATTGTATATATTGTAGTGCAGTACTACAATATACTGCAATATATATACTGCAGTGTTCAATTACAGTATATATACATATCAATTACTGTATATGCATATCAATGAACCATAATAATAAAATCAATTGCAGTGTATATATGTTAATGAAGCACAATAACAAAACCAATTGCAAATTACAGTGTATATATATATGTATCTCAATAAACCAATAGCAAAACTAATTGTAATATATATATATTACAAATATGACATATAATATTTATGACAATAAGATAAAAAAATTGCAATATCAACTAAAACGAATTGAAAAAAAAAAAAACACAAAATATAGAAAACTTACCGGTCAGAGAAGAGTTCTCAGAAATTTTGATAAAATAAAAAGTGAATAAAAGTTGAGATTATGTGTTTATATTTATAATGAAAGTGTAATAAGGTTATAAAGGTTTAAAGAAATTAACAAAATAAAATAGGGATATATTAGACATTTTAATACTTTAAAAAAGCTCAAAAAGGTCTACTTGGAGAAGCTTAAAATTTGAGCTTTTTCAAGTAGACATTTTTTAGCTTTTTTAATTCCCCAAAAGTTCTATAGGATGTCAACCAAAACGACTCAAAAAAAAAATTAAGTAGATATTTACTTTTGACTAGTAGATAAACTATAACAAACGTACACTAAGTTTTTTCAGATTTAGATCGGATCAAGTGTTTTTACCAACCTTGATCATTGTGTTATTAATGAAAGAATGAATTACATAAAACTCCACTAAGATGTCTAAAAATATACAGAAACATCTTTACCCTATTATTAATAATCTCAAACGCCTTATGTTGTTAGTTGAATTTCATCAACTTTAACAGTTAACTAGAATTTTTTTATCAAATTATCATTTCATCCATGGAAAAAAGAAAAAAAAATAGAAAAATGTGGTGGTATGTGTAATAATTAAAATGCCCTTTTATAAATAAAATTAAAAAAAAAATCATTTTCTACTGTGTCTTTCCTTCTTCCACGAATCAGTGTCTCTTTCTCTCTACACCTTCTTCTTTGAACCCTCTCTCTCTCTCTCTCACATCGCTCTTCTCCTCTTCTCTGATCTATCTCTTATTCCTTCATTGATCTCTCTCAACTTTTCAATTCTTCAATTTTATTTTCTTATAATGGTGATGGGTTCCCAAATAATGTTCTCTTGGTTTGACCCAAATGAAGAGTTCTTCATTTGGGTTCGATGAACTCAGATGAACCATTGAGTGATTTCTTTGAGTGGGTTTTTGATTTCATGATTTGGGTTTGTGTTTGTTTGTTTTTGTGTTTTTGTGTTTGTTCTTGAAGACGAAGAAGAGTTTTCTTGTCTGTTATTGGAGATCTAGGATCGTACTTCAAACTTTAAATATTTAGGTTAAACCTAGATCTTTGTTTTTCAATTTTTTCCTTGTTTTTAAAACACTTTATTTTTATTTTTTCCTTGTTCCCAGATAATGTTCGTATAGGTTCAACCCAAATAAAGAGTTCTTCATTTGGGTTTGATTAACTCGGATGAACCATTGAGTGATTTCTTTGCGTGGGTTTTTGATTTCATGTTTTGGGTTTGTGTTTGTTTGTTTTTGTGTTTTTGCGTTTGTTCTCGAAGACGAAGAAGAGTTTTCTTGTTTTTTATCGCAGATCTAGGATCGTACTTCAAATTTTAAATATCTAGGTTAGACCTAGATCTTTGTTTTTCATTTTTCTTTTCCTTGTTTTTAAAACACTTTATTTTTATTTTTCCCATTTTCTTTATTTGCATATGGTTGAAGATAAAGATCTTCAACTAGATAAAGATTTTTCCCAACCATATAAAGATCTTTCTTTATTAATTTTTTTTTACAATTTTTATTTTTTAAGTTTTTTTTTTCCTTTTTACTATTGGTAGAGATCCAAATGGGATCTCCCTTTTCATTATCAGATGAGATCCATTCAATGAACGTTTATATATGTATGTGTGTGTGTGTGTGTGTGTGTGTGTTTTATTCATAGGAGAAATGGTCATTTAACCAAAAATCCTAGTCAACTGTTAAAATTAACAAAATTGGACTATCAGGTGGGAGTTTAGTGTAATAAAATAACAAATATGTTTTCGCTTGTATAAAGATATACCTCAAAGGGTTTCATGTAATTTAGTTTTAATAGAAACAAAAAAAATATGGAAAGAAATTTATTTTGATCCCTATATTTTTGGAAAACTTTTCGTTTTTAAATACGAATTCGTTTATAGTATTCACGGTCTCTTACCTTTAAAAAAGTCATCAAATTAGTCCATCTAAAGTGATCTTTGACGGTAACTGTCAATAGAAAATTATAAAAGACTGTTTTACCCTTAACTTTATATACACTTTTAATAATTATTTTTATTTAATTATTTAATTTTTTTCTATGTGAAACATATCATTGTATCATCAATTAATGTCAAAAGACAAAACTATTCTCATACTTATAACATTTGATTATTTTTTTATTGACAATAGAGACTATTTAATGAGTTTTTGAAATGTAAGGAATTAAAAATACTATAAATATATTCATATTTAAAAATAAAAACTTTCTCAAAACATAAAGACGCCAAAATGAATTTCTTCAAATAAAAATATAATATTATCGGAGAAGTTTTTTTCAAAGTTATGGGGACCAAAAGAACTAAAGTGGGCCCACTTTGAGATTTCACCAACAATCCAGAAAAGGGGTTTTTAGGGTTTCTGCCAACACAAACACGAGCACAACACTTGACCTGCCCTTCCTCAATCTGTGTCTATACTCTCTCCAACAAAACGCCATGACCGCTCAGACCCAGGAAGAGCTTCTCGCTGCCCACCTCGAAGAGCAAATAATCGATGTACATGCCCACTCCACAACCCCCCCCCCCCCCCCCCCCCCCCCACTCTCTATTTCTTTTGTCAAGTCGCTTTTTAGATCTCTTGTTCATCTGTTTTGATTGATTGTTATCTTTATCGTATGTGTTAGATCTTAATAAACCGCTGCTTTTTTGTTGTTTGGATGTTGATTGCAAGAAACCCATAAAATGTTTTTCTTCTTTAAAAAAGGATGTTGATATTTTCTAACTGAATGTTTTTGTTTGGTAGCCTGATAAGCCTGTGGTAGAAGACGATGAGGACGAGGATGATGATGAGGATGACGATGATGATAAAGACGACGATGAGGGTAAGTTCCAATTTTATTGTTGTCGTCCATGTATGTGCATTTGCCATTTTCAATTATGGATGGATGTATCAACATATTGGCAATGGCATTTGGGTAATCTGTAATACTAATTCACAGTTAGGAAATATTAGTTACAATGTGAGGGTAGGGTATTCATCTTCTTAGTTGATGGTTGGAATCCTTGTATTGTGGGATATTCATCTTCTGAATGAATATGAATTTGGATCCTCTCCTACTTTGAGCTTCTTTCTGATTTAATCTAATTTCTTGATATATAAGCGTTATAATCCATGAATGGTTGAAATGTGATTGTTTTTTGTATTTACTTTTTCAACTACCAGAATTACATATTTTAAAAAGGTTAGGAAAAAACTTAGATCGGGAGAGGATCCAAATCCCAACTGAATTTGCCTTTGTTGGAATTATATATGTGGTCAGTTAATGAACTTTGTTGTTTTTCTTTTTTTATTATTTGAGGAATGTATATAGGTAATAACTACATATAAATTTACAAGTACTGAAGTAAAAATGAATTTACTTAATGCACTCAAGATTCGTTTTATGTTTGTGTTGTAGATGTGGGATGAATGTAATCTTTACGTACTAAACTGAATTATGACTATTTTTAGATCTTGGCTTTGTTGCTGTAATGTCAAGTTTTATGACTAATCTGTTCATCTAGATCCTTATGCCTCTGTACTACAAGTTCTTCCAGAATTATCCAGTGAACATGGTGGCATCTTTTCATCCATCGGTTTAATTATAAGTTGTGTATTGGGTTTCTACCATCTGCTTCTCAATGTGAATGAAGAGTGCTTGAGTGTTCTAAATCAATGCGAAGCAACGATGGACCTAGTTGTTTAGAGAAAACATTCTGAAAGTACTACACAAACTTAGTAAGGGGAGAATAGACTATAAAATTATGGAAATTGGTCTTAATCTTAGCTAATTTTAACCCTTGCTGGATGTCTGGAAAATTGCAATCAGGAAAGAAGTCTGTAAATCTGGATTCTGAATTTTTTATGTTTTGTTGGTTTATGGATTCATCTTTTTCTTCTGTTAGCAGGACATCAAGATGGAGATGCAAGTGGTAGGTCAAAGCAAAGCAGAAGTGAGAAGAAGAGTCGCAAAGCAATGTTAAAGCTTGGAATGAAACCTATCCCAGGTGTTAGCCGGGTTACTGTGAAAAAGAGCAAGAATGTAGGTGGATTTTGTAGTAGTAGTGTTTACTCATATTCTCTCTACTTCTTCTGTTTGAATTATATGCTGCTGCTTACATTGTGATTCTATCCTGTGTAATCAGATCTTGTTTGTTATCTCAAAACCGGATGTTTTCAAGAGTCCAACATCAGATACATATGTAATCTTTGGGGAAGCTAAGATCGAGGATTTGAGCTCACAACTGCAGACTCAGGCAGCAGAGCAGTTTAAAGCTCCTGATCTCAGTAATGTGATATCCAAACCTGAGTCATCAGCTGTGGCTCAGGATGATGAAGAAGTAGATGAGACAGGGGTTGAGCCAAAGGACATAGAGTTGGTGATGACCCAAGCAGGAGTTTCCAGAGCAAAAGCTGTGACGGCATTGAAGGCTGCGAACGGTGATATAGTTTCAGCTATCATGGAGCTTACCAATTGAGTGTTTTCTTAAATATTTTGACGATTAGCAAGAGTCTATAATTTTTCTAGTGCATGTGTGCTTGAAATCCTTTTTTTTTTTTTTTTTTTTTTGAATTTTGTTATTTTTCTTGTTTAATTATGTTGTACTAGTAAATCTACCGGGTTGCGTCTTTGGATGATGAAGTGGAGAGTTTTCCCCTTATAAACATTTCAAGATTGAGGATTTTTATCAATTAATTAATTGGAATGTTCCATAATTTAGACGTTTTTGGGAATAAATCAACAACTAGACGGATCTTGGCTAAGTTTCTCGTTCCCTTTTCCTTTCTGCCTTTTTAGGGCAGACAAACGTTATACCATGAAAATCATAGTATAATTTTAAAAGCTCTGAGTTCTACTAAGAAAATCATAATATACTATGAAAATCATAGTATAATCATAGTTGAGTTCTACATGTACTTTGTAGGAATCATGCTTGGTTAATCTAGACTGTTTTACTGAGAAGTTCATTTGAAAAGGTACAGTGATTTGTTAGAATGATTTGAAGCTATCCCATTTGAGTTCTGGATTATGGATGCTGAATGCAAGATATTACTTTTGTTTTAATTAGGACTCTGTATTGATCAGGAATCTTGCCTGAGAAAAGGGACTTGAAAAGGACTTGTCTTGTGAATTCTGTCAACTAAATTTTTTGGCGTCAAGTTTCATGGTTAGCACATACAAATTAGTAATTAAGTAATTGCTGGAATGGGAACATGATTCCTCACCCACTCTTCCCTGAAATAAAGTTTTTTGGAAAGGGAAATTCATGTGGCTTTTGTTTTTACTAAAATATGCCAAATCTAAATTAAAAAAATAAAAAGGCAGGCAATATACTTTTTAACCTTGTGTTATTTGACACATTCCATTGCGATTGTTATCTGTTAACCGTATCTCAACGATCCTTCAAAATCTGCCCTTCCTTTATACTGGGAAGGCCGTCTATCTGTGTGCTCTGCGAGGGGTACCTCCCTGTGAACAGGAACTTCTCGCCATTGATTGATAGATGTAGAAAGAAATAACTTAGATTTGGTGAAAAACTTAACAAGGGTAGCAGGTTTAAGGCTTTCCTCTAGCACTAAAATGTTGATGTAAAAAATCAATAACACCTGAATTAATGCAAATTGATTGCTAATGATGATTGAATGAGTGCAACAGTAGAGTAATAACGAAACAATAAAGATGTCTAAACAATAAACAAATGAGATAAAAAAAAATTTTAACGTGGTTTGATTGTATTTAAGCAAAGTCTACGTTCATGGTTATATTACTACTTGAAGAGAGAGCTATATTTTTCATAGAGCTTCTTTAGGGTTTCAAAAGATGTCGTTTGTTGTTGTGAAGGACTTTATTTATAGTAGGGAGAACTTCATCTGGGTCCCTATGTTTTTGAAAAATTTCTCATTTTTAAATACGAATCCGTTTATAGCCTTCATGGTCCCTAACTTTTCAAAAACTCATCAAATTAGTCCTTCTGTCATCATTTTTAATAAAAACATAGGGACCAAAATGAAGTTCTCTATATTAAATAGGGACCAAAATGAAGTTCTCTCTATTAAACATAGGGACCAAAATGATGACAGAAGGACCAATTTGATGAGTTTTTGAAAAGTAAGGGACCATGAAAGCTATAAACGGATTCGTATTTAAAAATGAGAAATTTTTCAAAAACATAGGGACCCAGATGAAGTTCTCCCTTTATAGTATTAAGGTTTCTTTTTTTATGTACAGCTAGGTCACTAAAATATTGGAAATACCAAAATTTTTTTCCTATTTTACATCAAACTATATTAAATACATTATATTTGAGTTAAAGTGCTGTTCTGGAAGTTTCCTGTTTGAAGTGATTATTTGCCTAATATGAGATTTTTTCCTCTTTAGAAATTTCGTAGCGTTAAGGAACACCGCGAACTATTGTACTTTGAGCTGTCATCTAGAATTTGCATTGCTTCACATGTGAGCTACCCAGTTCGAGCTGCTCTCACTGTCTACTAGTTAGAACAATAGACTTTGCGCACCTTCTATTGTGGTGGCATCGGCTCATGGGCTGCACAGTACTTCCACCTTTTTTGGCCTCTAGGCTTGGTGGTTTCTTGGGTTTCATTGGGCTAAAAGCCCAAGTACCATTTTGGGCCACAACAATAATATTGTATGTTTTATATTAAGCAAGTTATAGTTATGACATTTTAAAACAAGAGAAAATTGAGAAAATGACGTTTTTTGGGAATCCATCCTCAAAAGTAACCTTTTTATTTTTTATTAATATAAAAGACATTGAAAGGACAAAAACGCCCTTAATGAATATTTTTTGAAATCAATTCCAACCTATAGGTTGGGAATCTCAACCCCGAGGTTGGGAGTTCCAAATAGAAAAAAAACATGAATGGACAAAAATGCCCTTAATGAGTATTTTTTTAAATCAATCCCAACCTATAGGTTAGGATTTCAACTTTGAGGTTGGGAATTCCAAATAGGATTGAATATCAAAGATTGAGATTCTCAACTTTTAGGTTGGGATCCCAACCTAAAGGTTGAGAATCCTAACCTTAGATGTTTATTCAAGTTTTGGATTCCCAACCTCAAGGTTGGGATTCCCATTCTTGAAGTTGAGATTTCAAATATGAATATTGAATCAAGGTTGGAACTCCCAACCTTTAGGTTGGGATTCCCAACCTGGAGGTTGAGAATGTCAACCTAAATGTTCAATTATATATATTTCGTAATTAAACAAATTTTTAGGTTATTTCGTAATTATTAAATTTAGAATAGAGGGCGCTTCTTGGGTAAGAAGCGCCCTTAAAGATATTTTTTAAAATTACAAAATTACACTTTTATTTTTTTAAATTATCAAACCTGACCTTATTATTATCTTTAGAATAAAATTACCCCTCCCATTTCTTCAATATCAAAATTCATAATCCCAACCTCAAGGTTAGGATTCCCTATCAATCCTAACTTTCAGGTTGGGAATCCCAACCTCGAGGTTGAGATTCCCAACCTTAATTGAAAATTCAGGGTAAAATTCATAATTAAATAAATTTTTTAGGTTATTTCGTAATTATCAAATTTAGAATAGAGGGCGCTTCTTACCCAAGAAGCGCCCTTAAATATATTTTTTAAAATTACAAAATTGACTTCTAGTTTTCTGAATTATCAAAACGGACCTTATTATTATTTTTTGAACAAAATTACCCCTCCCATTCCTTCAATATCAAAACTCATAATCTCCCACAATTCATCAATCCAATTCATCAACATCATCATCTCCCATAACAACAACAACAACATCAAATCATTCATAAACTCATTAATAAACAAACAAACAAAAAAAAAAAAAAAAAAGAAATCTGGTTCTGGGTTCGCGAACCTAGAACCAATGTGGGTTCTGGGTTACACTGGTTCTGGGTTCGCGAACCCAGAACCGATGTGGTTTTGGGTTCGCGAACCCAGAACCAGATGGTTCTGGGCTCGACGACGAGCCCAGAACCAGACGGTTCTGGTTCGCGACCAGATCCAACTCAGAGAAAAAAAGAAAAAAGAAGAAGAAGAAAGAAGAAAAGAAAAGAAGAAGAAGAAGAAGAAGAAGAAGAAGAAGAAGAAGAAGAAGAGAGGGAGGAGGGATGGGAATGTAGATGGGTTAGGGCATTTTAGAGAGAGAATGAGAGGAAAAAATTTGATGGGGTGGGAATTTTAGAGAGAGAATCAGAAATGGGGTGGGTCATTGGAGGGAAAAACCATGGTAAGTGGTAATTAGCTGGACTATTAAGGGTATTTTGGACCAAAAAAATTCATGCTGCAGGGAATTCAAAAAAAAGGGGTAATATCCCAAAGGGCTATCAAAAAAATGTTAGATTTGGTTAAAGCCCTTAAAACAATCTTTAATGGAGTGCATTTATAATAGAGATTTATTCACAACTTTCACGAGTTGTAATTACCGTAACTCTTTTAACTCTTTTGTAAATATTTTAACGAAGGATGGAGAGTTTGTACTCGTGTATTTCGGTGAGGTATTTAACTCTATGCATAGATTGCCTCCAATTATTATTTTATTCTAAATTAAAATTATTCAACAACAAAGAAAACATGGGAAAAGAAAAGAGAATATGTTTCTCTTTATTGGCAATATTGGCATGGAGAAATATAAAACATCCTTTTAAATTAATATCAAACATCATTAAGGTAGTGGAAACCGTGCCGTCAGGATACTAATCAAGGTCACAAATAATCAATAAATTAATAAGAGAAAAGGACAAACAAAATCTATTGATTAATACGATAATTCTAATTTGACATAATCGTTAATCATGAGTTGTAATTACCGTCACTCTTTTGTAAATACTTTAATGAAGATTGGAGAGTTTGTACTCGTGTATTTCAATGAGGCCACCTATTTAACTTCCATGCATGGATTGCCTCCAATTATTATTTTATAATGAAAACGTTTAAGCATTTGTGGAACCATCACAGGACTAAGCACCTAGAGAAACTCCTCGGAAATTCATCGGAGTACCAGTATCCTTGCTGCCATCAATAAGGAAAACATGGAAAAAGAAAAGAAAATATGTTTCTCTTTATTGGCAATCTTGGCATGGAGAAATATAAAACATCCTTTTAAATTAATATCAAATATCATTAAGGTAGTGACAACCGCCCTTAGTACACAAATCGAGATCACAAATAATCAATAAATTAGCAAGAGAAAAAGACAAAAAAAATTCATTTATTAATGGGATAATTCTAATTTCCCCCTTTAGTTTGACATAATCGTTAATTATCTTCCTATAGTTTGTAGAAATCTCATTTTATCTCTTCTGTTAATTCTGTTAGTAAAAATGGAATTTTGACCATGACAGTGCGCAAAAGATTAAATTGCCACTCAATTATAGAAAAAACTAAAAAAATATTTAATTTTAACTCTATATAACCGTTGTAAGTGTAATTGTCACGTTTTTTTGGCTTTAAAAAGCCTGTTTCTCATCCCAAACAAAAGTGAAATACCCATACATCCAAAATCGTATGCCACACAGATCACTTTCCAATTACTCAACCAAATGCAAAACATAGTTCATCCCAAACAACCACACAATTTTTCCCAAAACTTTGTAAGAAATAGTTTACCCAACACATATTTCATCCAAAAACTATATATCACATAGTTCACCTGTGAAACCCACAAATAAAACACCCACATAGTTGACACACCTATTGACAGGCTCCTTCCCTATATACTCTAGGCAATCCGCTGGCAACTCCACGATAGCCCTCCAGTCGACGTCTGATCCGACTAAAAAATTCCTGTGAAGCTAAACCGCTTATTTTTACATGAGAAATCTATTATAGTTTACTTAAATTCTCTTTTTGAACTAAAATATGAGGGAATTTTTTCATTTTAACATGTAAAAACAAAACTGTTTTTCTGAAAATTTCGATAGCATAACAACTATATTTTTAAAAATTCCACTTTGCAAATTTTTATAAAAAGTTGTGTGCGCTTCTAATTTCAAATAATTTTCAAACTCTGGGCCTCCGGCCCTCTCATTCATTCACAACCAACCACAATTATATTTTCACATAAAATATACTTAGATTTAAAACTTTAGCAACCCAATAACATGAAAATTTAAGTTTGCGATATGACATTCAAACATTTTGAAAGTATGCATCGATATAATTTTATATTTACAAATTATACATTCTTTTGCGTACAAATGTGTTTATACAAATTTTCAAAGTTATTTATGATTAAAATACAGAATCACAGAAGCACACGACTAAGTGAGTCTATTCTCAGACTAGGGTCTCTGTTGTTGATGTCCCAATACCTGTACCTATCCCTAAGATGTTTTATTTATAAAATATAAACTGAAGTGAGCTATGAAAGCTCTGTGAGTGTCATATTTTTCTTAATTAAAACTATGTTTTCTAAAATAATCTCCCTAAAATTTAAATTCATTTCGTGGGTAGTTTTATAAAACATACGTAAGTTTTCTAAAATGTTTATTTTATATAAGATGCATGCATAACATTTGATATCAATATAACTCATGCTATATGAAAATGAAATGTAATAATGTATAAAAAGGGTGATAATAATATGAAAATTGTATCTGTAACAAAAGCTAGTTACTAATGCCTAAATACCATATAATACCCTAAATATGAAACAGTTCGGATTCGGCCAGACAGGCCTTGTGCCCTAGCCCAATGCTGTCCTAATCGGTGAAAGCGGAATTATCCATCGCTCACATAAAAGCTAGTTATCTTATATACCTAATTCGTGCATGGACCATGCACTAAATAGGACTAACTGACATAGTCTCATCCACTGTTAATGATAGACACCTCCTGACACAGCCCATGCACGATATAGGTACGTTGACCGGTAATATGTAACTGGGCGGGACGAAACCACCATCCCTAATGGGTAATAACTAGTATCACAGGCGTATAAAACTTTTCTGTGCATATCATTTTCTTAACGTAAAAATTTTCTTAATTTGCATAATCTATCAGAATTCCGTAAAAGAGATTTTCATATTAACTTTATGCATAATAAAACTAGTTTCCTATCATCGAAAATATAAATTTTCATGTAATATATAAAATCCATGATGTATAAAAATTAAAATTATTTCAAAGTATTTTAGTGAGACACTCACCTAATATTTACTCGCGAAAGTTTTCAATTCTAGTTTCCATTGTCAAAATACCCTACACATGATTATTTCCTACATTTAGACAACATTTCATTCAAAATTATTCGTATAGATTTCCTATTAGAAATTTCTCATATTCAAGCATACAAAACTTTTCAACTAACGCTTTAATTCACATTTAACTTTTTGTTCGAAGTCTTGAACCTTTCTAACGCCACTTTAGTCGAAATTTAAGCATACTTTTATGCTATCAATTTCATCAAATTCTTGTCACCATATCATGCTCAAACACATGGATTTTAGTGGAAATCAAACCAACTTGTAAAAATTTTACAATCTAATAAAAGTAGCATGTCTTTAGTCATGTATTACACACTTTAGTATCCAATAAATTTCTTCCCAAATTTCATGTTGTTTTTATCATCATCAAGTCTTCATATAACCATTTAAACATTTAAAAGTTATCATCCACCATTCCATACATCATAGGGTTGAATATCTAACATAACTCTTCATCCATTTTTGCTTTCCATTTCAACCTTCAAAATTGATAATTTTACTAGTTTTACATATATGAAATCACTTGAATAATTCAAACTAAGTCTTGACCATACAAACCTTAGCTTGACCATAACTTCCTTCAACATAGTACCAAAGTTTTCTTTAAGTTTTCTATGTAAAACTACACTAAAATCACATGATTTTCCATGAAAACAACACTAATTTATTGCACTCTATTTAATTGTATTTGAACTGGAATTTCACCTAAACTAGTAAGCTCATCCATCCTCCTTGCAACCCTAACTTTGCTCTACCATAACTTTGAAGCTTAAATCTATTAAATCCATGCATAAACATTTCATAAAAATCACGTGGAACTCACTTGGAAATTTAATCAAACAACTTACATATAAATCACTTATAAACCACATGTAAAAGTCTACAAAACAATAATCTTACCACCCAAAACTCACTTGTTTTTGCTCAATCCTCTTCCTAAACTTGTAGATGACCCTTAGATGACTTGAAACTCACTTAGAATTGCTAGAAAAATGGAGAAGAACAGATGCTGGTCCAGCCCCTGTACTGTCGACCTTAAGCCTCTCTCTCATTCAATTTTTGTTCTTTTGATTTCTCTTCAAGTCACTTAATATATATGTAGGCTTTGGGTTAGCTAACAAATGCCCTTGGTTGTCATCAAATTTACAAGCTTTGCCATTGAAAAATACCCATAAACTAAGCTAGAAATTGCTAACTTGCCACTAGTTGGATTTCATGAAATTTGATTGGATAAATTTTAAAGACTAGTTAAATTCCTACCAAGTTCATTCTAATGCAACCAAGTGTTAGTCAATTGATTCAATTGTCTTCTAAATTGCCAAATTGTCATCCTTATCTCTACCCTCTCTCATACTTTTGAAATTCCAAAAATGCCACTAGACATATTTTTCTCTAGTTAACATAATAACGCCCTTTCAAGGAAAATTATCATATAATAGATTTTCGTCTTAAATTTTAATAAATCATCATGCTACTTTTCGCATTCGAAATTATTCTATACCTATCCGAAAATCCTACTAGGATTAAGTTACGCATCTAGGTACTTTAAATTACTTTATCATTCCATAAATAAAAGCAAATTTACATAGTATGTGTACCGTACTAACATTAGGAGGGTATATTACACCTATACATTTGACACACAAAATTTTGTACCAAACACACAACCACAACAATAAGTAAATGGAAATAATAACAAGTTCATCATACAACATCAATGGAAGAGTAAAAAGGTTCAAAAACAAAAAATATTTTTGTGGAAAAAAGGCAAGTATCAAGATATCTAAATTAGTGAACAACTTAATGAAACTATATTTCCATTATGCTAGTAGACAATGCAAATACTACTCTTTTTGGGAGCTAGACAAAAACGAGATTCAACTAGAGTTGGTACCACAAATCAAAGGAAGATGGAAAGAAATGGAAGATATACAATCAAAATTGAGTCAAATTAAAAGTGTAGAAATAAGAGTGCAAAACCTAGAACGGCGCTTCATCCAAAAAATGCATAAAGTAGAGACAATGCAAGGATGGTTGACAGTGTTACTGCTAGTTAATATAGTTACATTTTGTGTAAACATTGCAATGCCTTACATTTAATATAATAAGTAATAGTTGGAAGCATGATGTATATAAATATGTAGTTATATTGGCAACATTCCAACATGATATGACATGAGTAATTCATCACCAAAATAATATAGCAAAAAGCATGTTCATGATGCTACATATTCACTAAGTTTGACCTTGCTAGCAAAACATGAACATATTAGCAAACTACCAACAAAATGATAACAACAAATAATAGTAATAATTAAAAGTTTATACAAATAGAAATACAAACATATAATAAAAGTTTATAAACATATATTAGCAGTAGTAACACAATTTGTGAGTCCATTGCTTCTATTAGATTTTTGCCAAGTAGCTTGAGACAGTAGATGTTGTGAAGATGAGGCATTATCCTCTCATTGTCCCTATTAAAACTAAAAGCAACAAAGTTATCAAATAATGCATAAATCAAATTAGAACAATGAGTTAATAAATGTAAACAATAAAGCTGATTTTACGCATCTTTTTACCACACGTTCTATTATTGTGGCCAGATTGACAAAACAACAAAACCTGTTCTTGAGCTGGATGTGGAGGCAAATGTGGGAAGCTTCTCACTTGGTTCGTTTCTCCTCACTTTCTTAGACCTATTAGCTCTTCTCTTTACAGGTGGTGACAACAGTCCTTAAGAAAACTGATTTAGAATAAGGTGAATCATGTGATTATATATCTTCATAAAGGCTGCTTTTGACAAGCTTGATTTACATATTCTTTGGCATCGGTTGTGAGACCAAACATCCTATTTAATTGGTTTACAGCAGCTATAGTATGCCTATAGGGGGACACCATTTATCTGTCATGCTCCACACCTATAAGTAAATTCTCTTAAATTGACAACATTAGCCTCATGGAGATCTAAAATCTAAAACTCTCCATTCTCAACTTCACACAATTTAAGGATTTGAGTTTCCTTACTAGCTTTTATCACCTTTGAATACATATTTGGGCCAATCTCATGCTTCCATCTATTACAATTCCATTTTTTCTTTTGGAATCCTTGCATCACCATTCTTTTAATGCATTCTAGGAGACCTAAGTGTGATATTGCCCTATGTTTGCCCAATATATTGTTAAAGGATTTAATCAAATTGTTTATGAAATAATACATCTAGTCTTAATGTCAAAAGCATGCCTACTCCAATGTTTTGGTTCTATAGTGGCTAACCATTGTGCAGCATTTGCATCTTCTAACCCTATTTCCCTCATTATTATTATTTTTTTAAATCTCATGTAGGTCATGACTTCTACTAACTACCCAAAACATATTTTTGAGCTTCTGCCTTGAATAAGTTTGCCTAAAGTTGGCAAATATAGATGCACACAGTTAGTATGTGAAAAATACTAACCCAACAATAAAACATATTAAAAATGCTAAGGTCTTACCTCTTAGAAGTATAAGGAAAAACTTTTTCCATAGTATTAAGGACCACTTTCGGTCGATCAGTCATAAAGTAAAGTGGGTTGTCATTTGGATAATTTAAGAATGCTTTGAGATGGTTTATGAATCACAACCAACTTGCACATGTTTTCCCTTCACAAATACACATCACTAATGAGAAAAAGCCATTGTTTGTGATACATATAATTTATATACATTTATTACCCTTAAATATTGATTTATTAATCCAATTTTATGTTAACTTTATTTTAATTAATTTTGTTTTTGGTGAAACAGGAATAAAAGAGGATTTGAGTATCAAATGAGGAAAAATTACAATTTTTGTCAAGTCAAGATCCCAATCAATCAAGCATTTAAATCTTGCCTAAAATCTTTATCATGTAATTAGGAGATTGGTGGAGACAAGGAAAGAAATCATTGAAGAAAAGAGGAAACAAATCAAGAAAGAAGAGGAAGTTGCAGATTTTTAATGAAGAGAAAAGGAAAGTTGTGCAGATTTTTAAAGAATTAAGCTGTTGTGCAGATTTTTTGGAAATAAAAAAATAGTGTTGTAATTAAGAAAGGAAAATAGCAGTTTTTAATTTATTAAAATCAGAAATTGCAGCAGTATATAATAAAGCAGCTGAGCAGTAAAAGAAGGGGAGAACAGAAGAAAAATCAGCATAGCAGTGACGGGAGAAAAAAAACAAGACAGCAGTGCAGCAAGAGGACAAACAAAATTACAGCAGCAAGAAGAAAAATTCAGCAGCCAAGTTCCAAAAGAATGATGCCGGGTTTTGATTTATTTGTTCTTGTTATCACCATGTTTGTTTAATTTTCTTTTCTGAGGTGTAGGATGAAACAATTATTGACTTTATAATGATTTTGCTATTTGAATATTATTCTCAATTTTGTGTTCCTAATGTTTAATAATTCTTAGTTTCATTGATTGATAAAATAAGATTAGTTTCACCTTAAATATCAAGTATTTTTGGTTGTTATAAAATTATTTTATCAATTTGACTTTGGATTGAAAAAGTTTAAATATAAGATTTTTGATTATGTGTTTTTCAATATTTGATACATATAATACTTAGATCTTATAAATTTTAGGTCTTGAAGTAAGAATTACATATGATTTATTTTTCTTAAAGCTTAATTGACAAATCCTGAGAAAACAACAGATTGATTTCTAAGTTATTTCTTTAATTGTTGAGAATAATATTTTGAATAGTAAAACATTATAAGTTGATAATGGTGGATTCTGAACCTCAGATTTCTCGTCTATTGATTGAGTTTTGCAATTTAATTTTGTTTTGTTAATTTAGAATTTTATTTTCTTTAGTTCTAATTAATTCTCAAATATTGTTAACTAGATTAGAATTAAATTTAATTTGAATTTAGATTAATATTTTATCAATCTCTGTGGGATCGATCTCGTACTTACATAATCTATTTTACAATAGATTCGTGCACTTGTGAGTACTAAAATTTGCACAACAGTTTGCATATAAATACACAGCAAAAAGTAGCATTCTTCCAAATGGCCATTTGAGGTAGAAACCATCAAGGCCCATGAAGGGTTTACATTATTCCAAAAAAACTAGTTTTGGGGCTTCAAAGCTGAGGAGACACCTCTATAATGTTGGATGAAGTTCTTGAGTACAAATAAAGCTTACAGAACCTAGATTACAACTCCTAACCATTTCTACATAAGCTCTAAGGTGCTTAAAGCACTCAATATGATCAATTTCCAATCCATGGAATGTCTTTTGTTTGTGATGTGAACTATATACCAATATAAGATCCACTTATAAATTTGAAATCATAATCTCAAGAAAGTTAATTACAAGTTTATAAAGAGAATTTTGACTTGTTGATTATAGAACCAAAATTTTAAAACAATTTTAACCCGATGGTTATAAAACAACCAAGAATCAAAATTATAAAAGAATAATATTGACGTCACTCCCAAGAATGAGATGAGAATGTGAGAGATAAGTCATGAATTTGATCACCATAAGAATTAATTTGATAACATCACATGTTCATAAAGAACAAAGGAGAAAAATCTCTCTTTCAATTAACATAATTGGTTGACTGACATTGTTTAGGATTACAAGCCTCTTTACAGCTTAAACAATCCTTGACCTAATAGGAAATTAAAAAAAAAAAAAAAAAACCCCAAAACTAATTATCCCTACATGCCTAGAATACTAAGCACACCCATTTTTGGGCTTAATTTAATTTAAATGTCTCAACCGACATAATATAAACTAAAATAAGGTAAATTAACTTAATTTTAAGCCAATTACAATTAAAATAAATGCAACCCAAATTATTTCAAATCTAATTTGCTGCTCAAGCCCTCATGCTTAACTTTAATGCCGCACAAGCCTCATGCTTGATAATCTTAGACTTGATTTTGGACTAGAAAGATATTGTGAAGCCTTGGTGTCCTCTCTAAGGCCCCCAAATCAAGTTGCACAAAGGTTCCTTCAACTTTTTAGCTTTGATCCTTGTCATAGCTCCACCATCAAACCGGATGACTTGTTTGCTTGTTTCCTTGGTTTCCATCAATTTGGCTTTTCATAACCTTTTCTTGTCAATTTTTACCCTACATTTCTCTCTCAATAAATCGGGCAATCACTCCAATCTTAATTTCAGGATTGTTTTTCACAAGCGATTCAAACTTGCTAGCAATCTACTTAACTTTTGCTTCTGAATTCTAGTAGACCTTTTCACACTTATGAATGTCATTGTATGTTCTAATCTTCATAGACCTTTTTTCAAGCATTTCTGATTGATGAATCCTCCAAGGACACCTAACTGCCTTACACTTAAAAGTTAATCTTGTCTTAACATTTTTTTTTTTTCTGTTTTAGATAATCTCCTGTTGAATTGCATAATCTTTCAATGTTTCCCTCAAACTGTATGCACTATCATGCATTTGATTGACATGAAATTTTATTTCCCCATTTTCATCTTCCTTAAAAGGAGTGCCCCTCATAATCCACCTTATTGTCATCTATTTCATCCTCTGAATCACTAAAGAAGCCAGAATAATTACCTTACTCATATCCCTCCAACAACTCTACATTTTCCTCAACATCTTCAACTTATTACTTACCACTCCCACACTGCTTAACCTCTACAGCTTCAACATCATTCCCTTCTTCTTTATCATCCCTTACATCGTTAAAACCTTTTAGATCACTCCATGAGAAAGGTTGGTAGTGATTATCCCCTAAAGGCTCCTCATTATTATACCTCAAAAGTTGGTAGTTTTCAACAAGTTCAATAGTAGGTTTATAACATGAACCTGTCGGTGGTGGTTGTGCTTTCTGGTTTTTCCTTAAGCTCCAAGACAATCCTATTACAATTATGATCTCTAAACATTTCAAAACTTTCATTATCTCAACATCATAGTAACCTTTAATTTTTCATCAAACTAAGACAACTTCACATAAACCAACCACTTTTTGTCATGTACATTTTTATCTCCCCCATATTCATGCTTTATACAATTTATTAAGGTTATGAGACTAACATGATCAACATTGCAATGCCTAAGGTCTATGATTTTTTTGTCTACATCAACTAGTATCTCAAACGAAGCTATTTGTACTGTGAAAATAAAAAATATTTATAATTAGAATCATCCATACACAATCATCATACATATACTACCTTATATTAATAGTTATTAAGGTATAAGGTAGTACATACAATTATTAAGATTGGTTTATGTGCATATACAACTATTAAAAACTATAAAGGTTATAAAATAGTACATATCATCACACACACACGATATCACACTATTAAGAAGATGTGTGTATATATATACACACAACTATTAATATATAAGGCAGTACATATCATCACACATATAAATAATACAAAGAAAGACAATAGTATAAGGCACATGCAACATTACAAACACAAAAACATGTATATATAAGACAATAAACATGTTGATTTAACCAGTTTAAGAAGATTAGAGTTGTTTTGATTATTTTACAAAATCAACAATAAGATTGATAAAACATCCTTTGACATACAAAACATCCTAAAAAATGATGTATCCAATAGTAACCTACAAAACATCTTTTGAAATGCAATACATTGACAAAACAAAACTACAAAAAAATCAAAATTTCCAATTCCCAACAAAAACAATCTCAAAAAATGCATATCACACCTCGTTTCAAGGAACCAAAATCGTTAACCACATGTCCACACATGGCATGCAACTAGTTTTAGATAGCAACCAAAATCATCCAAACAACATTTCTTTACGTAAATGCACCAATACATGAAGTTATACCCTCACACAAACCACCTTTACACTATCAATTAACTCTTCCCATCTTCCAATTGAAAAACTCCCAAATTTTTTTCATTAAAACCCTAACACAACAAAAATAGCAAAAGCTAACTACACAAACTTCAACCATGCAATCCACACACATGAAATCAACATTTACTAAAAAAAAAAGACTCAAAAGACTAACATCTACTCCAACGATCATGAACTCTTGTCTCAACAACTCCTTCAAACTCGACCTCAACCACACCTAGATAATATTAATTAAAGTGACGAAGAGACACGTATGCAAAGAATTTTACAAGCTGTAAAGGTTTGCAATGAGTAGTTTAGGTTTTTTTTTTTTTTTTTTTGGCGCCAAGGGAAGACGAATCATATACACTAGATGGAGAGATTTTGGATGGTCTGGTGGTGTCATTTTGGGAACTTCTCATTCTTTTAATCTCCTAATGGTCCATACACAATGCACACATGACATTTTCTCCTTTCTAATTCAATTATTTTTTTTAACTTATTTAACATTGAATTGATGATTTTATCTTCCAAAGTAACAATCAAACATGAACTTTTAATGTCTAAATTGACAACAGGGGTTTTTTTTTGCCATTTTCACACATTACAATTTTTTTTTTTATCAATTTCGTAAATTAATAAGGGGCTATTAGCTATATCTTAAAATATTGAAGGATTTTAGCTATTTCGTCAAATATCATAGGCAAATTAGAATTATCCCCTTGATTAGTCAATTTATCTAATTTATAAAAGAACCAATTGACTCTTCGAATATTAACTTTTCCATTACATCAGCGGGTTTTATCCATTTTCTCTACATCAGCATTCATCAAAGCTGATCAAGGACATTTAGGTAGAATTTAGCCTAAGCTAGCACCAGTACTATAATAACGTAGTAAGCGCAGGTATTGCAATCTTGTTATCTTAGCATGGAGAAGAGGCGATTTGGTAGAAGAAATCATCCATCATCATCATCTTCTTCCTCATCTTCAATGGCGGGATCAAGGGGTTTTCGGAGGGCAGGTAAGCACGAGCATGAAGAAGAAAAAGAAGGTGAAAAGTGTATTGTTGGAACTTGCCCGTTTATGTGCCCAGGTGGTTTCTCAACTAGAAATCTCAACGATTTCGTTTTTCTCTGCTTTTTCATGATTTCTTGTTTTCCTTCCACAGAAGAAGAAAGACTACAAAGGCAGCGCCTCAGAGACTTGGCTGTCTTTGAAAGACTGAATGCAAATCCACATCAATCATCCCCAGCTTTGGCTGTCAAAAAGGTGTCTTTTTTGCCTATGTTCTCTCTCTTTTGTACTAGAATGATATAATCAATGATTTTATGCTATATAATGTGGACTGTGTTTCTGGGCAAGTTAGTGTTAAGTCTATGATGGAGGAGAAATAAATGAGAGATATGTTTGTACAGTTTTGCAGAACAATGTCTGCGCAGAGTGTGCGAGCATCAGATGTTAGGCCTCTCTCAGTGTTGGAAGAGACTTTAAACTACCTTTTAGAGTTGATGGATTCTAGAGAACACCCTTTCGAAGTGGTTCATGACTTCGTTTTCGATAGGACAAGGTCCATAAGACAAGACCTTACCATGCAGAATATTGTCCATGGCAAAGTTGTGATCCACATGTATGAAAAAATGGTATCCAATCTCTCCGGCTTTTGAATTCAATTTTTATGTGATAGAGATGAGAAATAGACTTTTATGCTATAATGATGTGCTATTATCACTTGACATGCGGCATTATTTGCAAACATGTGTTGTTACAGAAAGTGCTTTGACATTCATGTGTTGTGCTTACTTGATGGTGGTGGTACTCTATGGTTATATTTGATTTGATTTATTTTTTGTTTTAACGCATCATTTGTTATGTTTGATGCTGTGGATATTTGAAAATTATCGAAATGATAGTTAGACCAAGCATTTCTTAGTCGGACGAATGGACTACCATTATGTTTGTGTGGATGTTTTCATACACCACAGAGACATCGACAGTGGAACTAATATTACGTTTTGTATTAATAATCATTTTCATCTTAATTAATGATGTTGTATAGAAGTGGAAAAATACTTTTTTTTTTTTGTTTTTGTTTTTGTTTTTGTTTTTTTATTTTATTTTCATGTCTTTGGTTGCAACCTATACTTATAAGTACTAGAACCAAATTTGTCATCCTTTAATTCGATGGGGCTATGGATATCAAAATATATATGTTTATATAACCGAATCTACAGGATGCTGCAATTTGTAATTATGTGATGCCTGGATTATTTTGTTTGGTCAATCATTGAGGAACCGAGGTTTTAACTCTGATGTATATGTTATAATCAGTATAAGGTTATTATGAGGTTGTTTTTGTACTTTGTTCGTAGAAAACAACATGCTAAAGTCTTTACAAATTGCCTAAATGTCTGTTGGATTCTGCTAACATGCTATATATTCTGTTAAGTTCGAATTATTTGCAAATATGCGTATCGTTTTCCATTAGGTTTGGAACTTCAAACCATTGTGTGCTTGTTTTGCATCTGTGAATTCTAGGCATGCACTTATAAGAACTGAATGATTTGTGAAGAAATAACTTCACATGATGTTTGGTCCCTGTATGTTTCACCTTACAGGTTAAATTTCTTGTTGTATCTCACCACAAACTACAGGGAGGTTGCAGCGGTTTGAGTAAATCTTCAATGCATCACCTAAACCTTGAGCAGCTTACAAAAACTTTGGCATCTCTGTATAATCTGTATGAAGTAAATCGGAGTTCCAACTCTGTTTATGAGAATGAAGCAGAGTTTCATTCGTTATATGTGCTTCTTCATCTTGATTGCAATGGCCAACCAATGGTTGATCTCTACCCTGTTAGATGTTCCAATTTTAATTTTGCAGTCTTGTACTGGGTCTTAAATTCTTGAAATAGAATTTATTCTAATCTGCAGGGAGAATCACTTTCTTTGTGGTTTCGTAATCTGCCTACTCCAATTGTCAAATCAAAAGAAATGTGTTTTGCACGCAGAGTTTTACGGTAACAATAGAGTTCTATAGATTCTGCCTTGACTTCTTGCTTAATCTAACATTGGAATGTTAGTCTTATGATCACATATTTGATGTGCTTGTGGTAAACTGAATAAATAATTTTTTTCTTTGATTTAATTCTCTGAAAGGTACTTTCGGATGGGCAATTATAGGCGTTTTTTCTGTACTACTGCTGCTGAGGCATCATATCTACAGTACTGCATTATTGAGCCATATATTGATGTGGTATAAAATTTTATGGTTTTATCTGTGATTATCTAGTTATATTGGTCTCAATCAAGTGCCCTTGAGTGTCATTTTTTTTTAAGAAGAGATGCAAATTTTTACTATTGTTCTTCAATAAAATGTCCATTGTGGACGTTAGGACTTCCTTGTAGAACTCTAGCACTTCTCACAATTACTTAATGCTGCCTTAGAAAACCTATTGACAGTATATTTTACTGTTTGGTTCTTTGTGTGACCTTGACAGGTTCGAGCACTTGCCCTGGCCTGTATAAACAATTGTGGCTATAAGCTTCATCCATATCCTTTGACGCACCTATCCAAACTTCTTATGATGGAGGTATGATTTCTAGTGGACATAATTTATTGACATTTACTACTGAAAATTCAATGCGGTTGTGAATTTTGAAAGCTGCATCCCTTTGATTTAGGAATCAGAAGTTGAATTCTTTTGCAAATCTTGTGGTCTCGAGACATCTATGGATGAAGTAGGCAATAAGGTGCTACCAACTAAACAAGCAACTTTCTGTTGTCCCAAGGGAGGCTCTCAAAGATACAGCTTTCTAGGATTGGAGCAATTTGATAGGTATCTTTTAACATGAATTTCAGATTTGTACTTCTCAATTCTTTTTATTGCCATTTCAGTAATTAGCCATTTATCAGTAGAAGATAAATTACGAAGAGAAAAAGAATCTATTAAAACCGTCCTGCAGTTTTCCCTTTCTAAAGGAATCTACATGGAGGTGTCTGAGGTCTGTGACTGTGTCACTTGCTATATGGAGAGATTAAATTCTTAATCTTTTGCACATTGCTGACAACCATAGGATACCAACATGTTACGAATTCATCCTAGAGGTCTAACCTACCAGGCAAAACAAAGTCTGTAGTTAAAAATATGTGTTCTGAAACGAGAAGATGCAAAGATGAAGACATCTACCAAGTCGCTCTAAAGAAAGGTTTCTTCTGACATATTTCCAATGTATGTAGAACGGTACGTGTACCTAGCAGACAAATATACATACTATATTTTGATCTATCTTACCAATTATGTGGTTTGCTTAAAGACTTGTGGCAATTGCCGTGAGGGAAGTCCTTTTAGTATTTCATTTTAATTATTTTTAAGCATATAGCTCATAAACAAGTTGTGATTTACTAACATGTTCACTGGATGGTCCTTGCTTATGAAGCCAATGACCCTTTTTCTTTGTTGCTTGCTAAGAAGAACAGTCATCTATATTATCATATAATGTTTTAATGTTCTTTGACATGTACATATCCATATGCAGGCAAATTGTGGTTTCAACTATTTAGATGGAATAATCTTGGTCACTCAATAATAGTTAGTAGCTAATACGAAGGATGGGTGAGTGATAAGATTGGGAAGGATCAAATCCCTTTAGGGTCACCTACTTTTGGTAATATGTATTTGAACAATTTTTCGACTACCAAGGTTGGAGTGTCTGACAATCGTTCCAGTTCAGAGTTTGTTGAAAACAGGTCGGAAAATCTTTCAGGTAAGAAAAAAAATGTTTAGAAATAGTTTAACTGGGGTCTTAGATGTATGAAATACTAGATCATGTTTAAATTCCTTGTACATTATGATGGTGTGCATAATTGTATCGTGATATTGAACATGGCAATTATTATTTTTAAATGTACCGCTATGATCAATTTTAAGGGGAAGATTTATGTGGGAAGTTAACAAACTGCTCAAAAATTATGATGCCTTTCAAATTTATCCCAACAATCAATATACTTTCATTTTTGTCCGTATTAAATTTAATTTGAGTAAAATATTTTGGAAATCAAATATTACTCTAATCGAAATGGACTAAAACACGGAGTCTTCTTTGTTCAACCCTTTAATCTCAGACCACATGACACTTAAAACTCTCTTCAAGCACCTCAAGCAAATTCATCAAATAGTATATTTTCTGTTTGTGACAGATGCTTATAAATGTCTCCGGAATCTCCCCTTGCCTTGTCTTGGGTTCAAACCAGTGCACCCTCCCACTAAATAATTTGAGTAATTTTCAGTTGTTTCCTCTTGCCTGGAAGCCTCTGTCTCAAGTATTTCCTCTGGAAGCCTTTATTCCCTCCCACTTTTAGGAGCCCTTGTTCAGGCTAGGCTTTAATGCTCCTACCAAGAGAGTTCGGTCGATAAGTGTTGGTTGTGTAATATGTCAAAAGGAGAAAAATATATATATATATATATATATTTTGTCACCGTAATATGTATATACTTGCACATTGAACAAAAACAAGACGTCACAAGATGATGACGAATTAGTCCAATACATGATCCAATGTTAAACCCCTAATCATTGTTTGTAACCCTCCAAATTTCATATATATACATATATATATATATGTTGCCAAGATTTTAACATTACCAAAAATTATAATAATCATAAATACAACTTATATATATCTTATTAATATGATATTTAATATTTCCAACATGTATTATATTTTTTTTAATCAAAATATTGCTATTTTTTACATAAATTGAAAATTTATTAATTAAAAAACTTAGATAGTAATTATTTTGATAAAAACATTAAGAAACAATAATTTTTAAAAAATAGAAAATAATTGAATTTAATTAAAAATTAGTGAAAATGAAAGTTACTAAATTAAATACGGAAGTGCACTAGAGAAGCCATGCTTTCCCATGCTTATCACTGTATTATTTTTTTATTTTAATTAATTTATAATTTATTAGTTTATAAAATTTTAAAAATAAATAAATAAAAGAATGGGCATTTTTTATAACAAAAGGGTGGGCTTATTGCTTAGCCTAAAATACTATTTTTTCCTCTAGCTTTGTAAAATGTAAATGCTAGGACTTTCAAAAGTATTAATGTGTTAAAATTTAATGATCAGCACATATATCAATAATAACATTATAGGCAACATGTTTAGTACAGTCAATATAATTTATTTAATTATTTTTAAGATTCTTCAATATAAACCTTCGAATTAATTACAAACAATTCAAAAGTTGTAAATTTATTAGGCAACCATATCCAGAGCAATAAGTTGGCGAAGCCCATCACCCAATATATGTCAAAACTCAAAAGAAATGAGAGAGAAGAGAGACATTTGCTTTTGCTGGAAGTGTTGGAAAAGAACATCTTCATGCATGGTTAGATTATCAAGTGTACATGAATATATACCTGAGATTCACACTTTGCATACAACTTAACAACTATAGTATATCTCTAGTATACATGGCCAGATTAAAACATCTCAAATTATACTACTAATTTAATAACCAAACCGAATTTAGCTCCTTTAGAGCCTCAACTTTTAGAAGCTCCAATATGTAGCGACAAGGACAAACTACATACAGGCTACAGAGGTTAATTGGAAGAAATGCAAACGTCTAACAAAAAGTTTCTCCATCCAGTCATGATGCAAAACCAAAACAGATTCATGCCGAGAGCAATGTCACAGCGAAAAATAGCAGCAGAGCCAATCCAAAACAAAATCCAACAATCACCATGAATGCCTGGAGACAGCTATATACATAAATGACAATCCACCAACTAAGCAATAAATGGAAGTCTTGAAATTTTAAGTGTCACTTACCTTTCCCTGAGTTTTGAATTTAAATTTTTCAGTGAACCATGACAATCCTCTGTCTACAAATGGTGCAAGCGCTAGGGCCCTGCATAAGTACCCCTGTCATTAGCTTCATTAACTGGTTCTTTAAATAAATGTTTAAAACGTTTATGTCAGATGGGAACAATAAAAACAACAGAAAAACATCAACTTGGAATTTTGGACACCATAACACAGCTGTAGAAAGTAGGACTGGAGAAGTAGAAAAGACCCAGGTAAATAATATCTATTTTTATTGGAACAGTTAAAATGTTAAACTACTTTGAGACTATAAAGAATCTAGCATAAATGCATGATACCATGCACACAAACAGAATTGACTTTGAATGTTTAAACAAAGATTAGTTAGCCCTCCCCTTCCATCTCACTACCTCTATGATACAGAAACTTCTCTTCTTGTATTTGAACTCTATCTCAAATGACTCATTTAAGACATCTTTAAACTCAAGAAACACATTGGTTGTTACACCCTGTATCTGATAGATGTAGCCTTAACATACAAGAATAGATGGAAAATAATAGCAAACTGTATACCAAGTTGAACGGATAAATTATAAACTTAATAACATGGACCAGTTAAGTTCAAATAAACTTATATAATTTTGGTTGTACAAGAAGAATAAGAGCATTGTGATGTCATGCAAATCACTAATCAAGAAAAGAAATTTATTAGTGGGAGCTCACCCTCCAGCTCTTATAATCTTAGTGACCTGGCTTCCAGCCCATACCATCGCCATTACTTTGAGAAATCTGCAAAGAACTAAAATCTTAACATCAACTGTAATCTCAGAAACATAAGCATGAGATGCTACCTTTCAACAGCTGCAACATAACCCATTCTACCAGGTGCTGGAGCCACATAGAACCTAGAAAGCAAGTCAAGCGATGCCTTATTACGTAGTCGATTTAAATATTTCAAAAAACTGACAGTGTAATGCAGCATGGTAAAGGAATTTGTTGCTAAACAGATTCTAGCTTGTAAGAGTTCAGGGTTTTCATTTTGAGAACTCTCAATATCCAATGCATCAGCAGCATCAGAGACTTGATTTTGAGGTTTGGCTTGCCATTAGTATGAAAATTAAATCAAACTTCAGTTCAGAATGTAAATTTTGGAGTTATGAATATTTTCTCAGAACTATAACATCCTCATATGTTGGTATGTTGAACTTACTTTGACTCTAGGAAGAATTACTAGGTTTTATTTCGTTTTTAGTTAACGATTAAAGGCACAGATACCTAATGCTTCTTCCGTTTCCATTCTCATTAGGACATTTTTATTCTTTTAGTTCTTATTTTTTACTTTAGAACTCAAAAATCAAGTTTCTTTCACTTGTACTGTGGAGTCACAGCTTATAACACATTCCCAGTAGAACAAATGCATCTTGAAATTGTAATCAACTTATCAACCTTCATTCTTTTTCTACACATTCAAATTCTAAAATCCGTGGATTTGGTAGTCAAAGTTTATAATTTTAATAGAATAAATGATCCTCTTTCAATAATTAATTGTCAGTATTGCATTATGATGAAAACTCTAGCAGACGGTCTAGGAGGCTGAATGCAACTCACGGTGCAAGTTGCATGAGATGACCTGAGAATGATGCAACTTACGTTGCGAGGTGCGACCTGCAACGCAAGTCACGTCCGTTAACCCGAGAGTCACATGACCTATGTCGCGAGATGCAACTCGTGGCGCAAATATCTCACAACGTAAGTTGTGACTGATGAACTAAAGTTGCATTTGAAGACCGATGGATTCCGAATTTGTCTTTCTGTTTCTATTAAAAATATATATATTTTTTTATTTTAGAGTTTAATGTTATTTCCTTATTAGCTGATGTTATTTTCCTTTTAGGGTGCTATTTCCTAAGGAAATCTTGTTTCTTGGTTAAGTTAGAAGTTGTTTTATTATAAATGAGGATTAAACTTAGGGTTTGTTATCATCTGGATTCTTTTGGCTATTATTAATAAAATTTTGCAATTTACGAGGCAAAGCTCTTTTCTACTTTATTCGGCTTTTCTAAGTATTTTTACTTGGAATTGCTTAGGCTAGGGGTAGGTCAGTTATGTGATCTAATTGTTTGTCTGGTTGGTTTGTTTTCTACCCTAACATATGGCATGAGTCAAAACGATTAACGCATGTTGTTGGATCTATAATTAGATCCTCAACATATTATAAATTCAAACTAAGAAAAATTGGAGCTATAGGGATTCTTAAGAAGCACTAAACCATTAACATAGCTTATATATGGCTTTAAATCTCTTCATCTTATAAGCAATTAGAGTATTGTACACTCCAAATCATGTTCTTATTGCAAAAGAGAGGCCTTGAGATTATATAATATGCTACAATATAAGCAAGTATAATGATAAAATTACAGAAAACATATTTTCAACCTTTTCCTTCATCCTATACCATCCCACAATTATATAAATTTGTGATTAGCTTGCTTTACAAGATCAACCAGAAAAGAGTTCAAAGTAACCCCTTAACTCCTTAACTCAAGGTCAAAAGCTAAGCTTCAACTAGAGCTTCTTTGTCATCTTTACAAATATTCTAGATGCTTATCTCAGTGACAAATTTCTTACTATCAGAAGTTTAGAATCTCCATAATTCAATTTCTGTCCCACTCAACTGCATAATAGATGAAGCTATCTTCTCTCTGTAGATAACGTACCATCATTTTCAAAATAAAAATCCAGCAAATTAACCATGATGTTACTGTATTGGTGAATTTCCTATTAAAACCAAGTAATGAACAAGTAGTTATAGAAAACTTATAAACCAAACATGAACCTGAAAACAATGTGCAACTAATGATTTGCTTGCTTCTATGTATTCTCGTCATAGAGCACGAATGAAATAATAATAAACTTTCCATTATAACTATATAAATACACATAAAATAATAAATAAATAAATAAAAGCTAAATAAACCAATCACTGCTGCAATATAGAAACAGGAAACAAGACAGAAAAAATAAAATTAGTACAGTGGATATGTTAAAAAGCGAAGTTAAAAATGCTTTTCCCTAACTTCATATGCCAATGTGAATTAATTCTTGTTACCTAGTGAAGTGAGGGTGAGTGTTCAGATATTCAAGCTAGCCAATTCACTAGTAATCAGTAGCATTTGTACACATCTCATAATTTGTGAACTTCTGATATCATTAGCAAAAAGAAAGAAATAACAAAAAATTAACAAAATATTATGGACATACGATGTTACTCACCACACCACGAGGAACGTTGTGAGGTAATAAGCAGTATTAAGAAGTCCATATGATAATATTCCAGAAATTCCGTATCTCCTTAACTTTTCCAACACCCTAACAAATTATACAAGCAGCATTAATTTCAAATGCAATGCTATAGAGATTAGATAGGCATGGTACTAAGAATGCAAGACTTTAGCAATTTGCTGATGAAGAAACCTTATTATAGAACAAAAAAGTGGACTATATCATAACCTCAAAGGAACATTGTGCTAAGTGATTGCTAGAGAAAATTACAATTATGACCTAAAGTTTGACCTCAAGCACAACTAGAATCCTTTGGTAGTTTGGTTTCTACATATAAAATTTCAGTCCTAGTAATGGCGAAAAAAGTTTACTGCTATCAGTGAACCAAGCAGAACTGCTGTATCCCAAGGTTTCTTTATTTGTACCACTTAATTATCCACATCTTAAAGACCTATAGTTTAATGTCCTTGCCGATCAATTTACATACTGAATTCTTCCCATACATGTTTCTAATCTGCCAGGAGAGGCTTCTCAACCACTTGAAACCTTCCTAGACAAAAACTTATATCATGGTATTGCACAAAAAGGTTCATGAGCACAATTTGAAAGGTTTTTAAGAAGTATAAAGTGGTTCATCAAAATTGACATCTTGGTTATTTAAAACAACAAAAAGCCTAAGCAATTTAAAAAAATTAAAACCTATCTAACATGATAGTAGCCTTCATAATTAAACAAAAACATCTCTTTAGACAAACAGTACATACTCCTTTGATGAGAGCGATTTTCTCCAACTAGATTCAGACTTTTCCTCTGAACCTTCAAGAACAACATCAAGTCAAATTCATGAAAAACTGAAGCTTAAATAACTAAAACCAAGTAACCAACTTTTTCAAGGATCATGCTGTTCATTTCAATAAAATCTATCAGTTTCTTCATAATCTACAATTATCTTTATGAATTTTCCGTTCTTGGGATATATGTACAAGGGCAAGCGTCTAAGCATATATAATACTTGCCTCATGATACCATCAGTTTCCAAGATAGTTACAAACTACAAAGAACATTGTCCCTTTTTTATATTTTTAATTTTTATTTTTAAAATTTTTAATTTATTCAAACCACTGCATTGAAGGTTAAAACTACCTAAATCACTCATGTATTGTTACTAGGGTTTTGTTAACTTACTAGTTGTGTAAGGTTACCCATCAATAACAACCTTTGTATTGGTTGCAAGAATGGTTATGGAAGAATATCCAAAGGTTGTTATTGATGAGTAACCTTACCAACCGTTAAGGTAGCCAAATTCTTGTTACTAATCCTACATAATACCATAACCCTAATCCCATAATCTACAAAAATAAAAAATTATAAATTGTAAAAACCAATTAGAAATTAAATCACTCAAATAACTGCTTCGTAACTATACAGACAGATCAGTCAAATCGATCAGTATAAACATACACGAAATACCTTGATTGATAGGTGAGCAATTGCCAGCATCAACCTAATCAAACAGCAACAATGGCAACAATTAAATATACAACCAAAACCCAATCAATATCAAGAATGATGAGAAAAGTGTGTTAGTTACTGACATTGTTGTTGTGGGAGCTAATTGAACAACACAGTGGTGGAGAGAGTAGGCGGTTGTTGGATTTGGGAAAGTGAAAGGGTGTGGAAACCCTAGAAATTGTCCATTTGGGGAATCCATTGGAAACCTTTGATTCAATTAATATGACCAAGAAAAATAATAATAATAACAATTAAATGATAATTAATAAATAGAAATAAAATAGAATACCAAGACTGGTGTAGAAGAATGATGATTGATTTTGAGAGAGACACACATCTCTCTGCTGCAATTCTTTTTGGATAGATGATAGATAAGGCGGGAGATGCTTTTCTCTTCCTGCTGGCCAATGAGATGGTCAAATTTCAAAAGGGCAAGTTTCACTTTAGTTGAAATGTTGTTTTTTAAATCACCAATCCATTTCTAATCACCATCACCTTTAAAATTTTAAAAATTCATCAATTTAGGTTTTACAAAAACAAAAATAACAGTCTAACGTGACGGAATTTGTGTAAAGATGGATTTGCCCTAGATTAGGATAGTTGGCATGATTTATTTATCCTCATAAAAAGCTGAAAAGTACAAATTAACCATATAAATTATTACCAAAATATCATTGATCAATAGGGTTCATCTTCTAATCAATTTGTGTCAAATTTTTTAAATTAAAAATGAAAGGGAAAAATAAAAAACATGTGAGATTTCTTTTTGTCTTTGATGAAATTTTTATAGGATGATGATATGATTTTTTTGAGTTTTGTTGAAGAACAAGAACACACACATATATATAATGGCTCCATAGTCGGTGCATCTTATTTTAAAAATATGACAAAAATATCTTAACGATCCATTAAATCTGATAGACAAAAAAAAGAACATAAAAATAGAAATAAATAATTATCATATATTTCAATTCTTATGATATGATAATATTTTTTTTTTTTTTTTTTTTTTTTTTTTTTTTTTAACTATTTTTTTTAATTTTAATTTAATTAAAATAAAAATACCATATTGAAATGATAAAATTACCCTTTACTCCGTCAGGTTTGAATAACGTTTAACTGATAGTAAGGATCAAATAGATGGATTTTTGCAATTTTAGGGTTCGTTGAGTTATTTATGCAAACAGATTTAAAAATGAGAATGCGTGAAAATTTGGGTATCAAAATGAAGTTTTCCACAATTTTTCTCCAAAACCCCAACCAAACATAATTTTTTAATTATTAAAATTAAAAAAAAACGAAAATTTGTTGTTGTAAAAGCTCTTACTCCGCCCATGCGTCTCGTTATGTGTGGCATGGATTGGACACCCATCCGTCAAATGCAAATAATTATAATAATAACAATAATATAATATAATAAAAGTTTTCCTATTATTATATGTGGATTGACCCTTTATCCTCGGGTGGACCTCCCTTCTACTTTTGTATAGGCGGATCCCTCTCAATTGGAACAGTATCTCGGACTGTACCACCGGTGTTCCTATCTCGATTGGTCTTGATAGTTCTTTAAATCCGTCTTAACCATTACAAAAAATATATAATATATATATATTCGTAAAAGCTTTACTTTAAAAGTCATTCGTGTTGGGAATTACGCCTTTATGAACCATAATTTATATATAATTTATATCTTTTTATCTACTGTTTTCTTGTAAAAATGGTGTTTTTATGTTGTTTTAGTGGTGTTTGATAGGTTATTCAGCATAGCAAGGATTTCGGGCTTAAAATATGATTTTTGAGCTGAACCTGATTTAATTTCAACAAAGAAGAATCAACTTCAGAGGGCTCCCTAGGACAGCACAGATCGGATTGTGTGGCTCATGACATGTCCGACCGAAGCTCCGAATGTATAGTTTCAATAACAGCAAACAGTTCATAAATAACAGTTTTTTAGGGAAAGTTATGACCAAAAATGTGACCGTTGTTTAGTGCTGAAACTGTCGAGGCTATTTTATACATGATTTTTACTTGAACTCCTAATTCAAGTAAACACCATAACACCATGTTACATAGAGTTTTGGTTCTTTATATTGTTCGAAAATTCTTGAATATATTGCGTATCAGTGACGACCAAATACCAAATGGATCATCCATTCTCTTGGTTGAATGCACCCTAAAAACAAAATTTATAATTACTTAGTACAATTAATAATATAAAAGTGGATTGTTATGGTGAAATCAAAGAACTAGTGTTTGTTTTCATGGTTTGCAACTATGTCTAAATTAATTTTCGGTTACATTCTTTTCCTTCTAATCAACATGCTTAATTCTTTTTAATTTTATTAAATTTATAAACTTAATAATTCACTTTGGTATCGACATTCGTATTGGCTTGCTATACTACGTACACTTACAACTATTCAGAATAACAAAGCGCAACACATGATCCGAAATATCAAACAGAAGGATTATTTTATTTTCTCACAACATTTTTTCTGCATTCTTGGGAATTCTGAGAAATCAGGGGAACTGGTCCAATGTTTAAGTTGCTATATTCTCACAAAAGAATTAGAAGCAAAAGTAAATAAAACTAATAATGTGATTCTTTCCATCTAAGTTTCTCCCATTTCTGATAAATAAGAGAAAAAAATCCTACACACACACACTTGTTTCAAGTTTTCTTTTCTCCATAGTGAATAAGATATATGCTGTTGCAAAACTAAGATCAAATTAACTAGAAGGAAAATGTGAGGGTAGAATAAATACAAAGTTAGGCATGATACTCAATTGAGATATAGTTACAGTGATTCCAGATTGCACCAACTTCTCCAGAAAAACAATGAGCTCTGCAATAGGATTCTTGTATTTTATAGAACACATAGCTGACAGTTCCATGGTGTCACTCTCCTGAACCTGCGAGTGAGAGGCATAAATGTTATTGTTGATCTGGTCACCTTATTGGCAGAAAATTATTTATAAAACCAACAGTTATGGTGATCAGTTCAGATTTAAAAAAAAAAAATGGTTTTAATCCTGGGATGTAAAGTCAGAGAGTTCATGTATGAAGTGCAGGGCATGCAAGATTGCACGGAAATAACAATCATTTCTAAAATTTTGGATGCAATCAACTTCAAAATTTTGAGTTTTATTAGAGTCTTCAAATAACAAATGAGAAACCAACATATTTCAGAAATGCACCCAAGCAATTTGAGAAATGAGCTAAAACACCTCATTAAGAAGCCATCTATAAGCACTGAAGTATGTAAAGTAGAAATTAAGACCTTGGATGTGTAGACATGGAGATGTACCGCCTGTTTTAACATTGTTCAAGCATAAGTCTTATCTCCACTATGAGCACTACTCTTTTTTTTTCTTTTTCTTTGCTTTTTCTTTTATCATTTATTCATTTCTTATCTTTCTTCATCAGTTTCTGACGGACGCAATTGGATCCCACCACATTACACTTGGGCTAGCCCCAACAGCCTGGTTTCTTTATGTAATATAGGAAGTGTCTAATTGAAAATTCAAGTGATATCAGAAATTTGTTCTACTTTCAAATTGCCATACAGTATCAGGGATGTGCTTGATGCATATTCCATACCCTCACTCAAATTATACTACATTTAACTACTATAGTACAATTCGTAAATTTTGAAATGTGCAAAGAAATACTTCCAGAAAGCAACTTTGATGATTGGCATTCACAGTAATATATAATGATAAAATCAACCTATCAATCAATGCTTTGAGTTCAGCACAGCATATCAACAGATTGAGAAAACAGATGGCATAACAAATTGTTGAAGCACAGATATTATCATTTTCCATCAACATGGTGTATTCCAGCAACGGATATTTAAATTCCATGCTTCTACCATTGTTAAGGCATCCAATTCCAAAATAGTTCATTTCCACAGTGAGATTTTTTTCTTTTTTCTTTCTTTTAATTTTTTACAAAAAGAGAGAGAGAGAGAGAGAGAGAAACAAAAGGTCTCACTAAACACTCTTCACCAAGCTGGAATACATCCCATCCTTACTTTGTTAGAAACCCCTTACAGTCTACATAATTCAGGAAATCTCATCAAGCAGAAACTCCTAGATCCTTCTCGAGTAATTGTCTTCCAGTAACACTTCATACTTGTTTAAATTGTTTCCTACATCTTTGGCTGATCCCACAAATATTTAGTTTCAGCTTTCCAAAGCTTATCCTCACTAGGGGTCATTTGTTTTTTCTACTTATGGCTTAATGGCTCTAACTTGAATTCATTAGATTATTTTTGTTTGTTATTTTATCACAAACATACCCTTAAAAGATTTACATTTAAAGAAAATTCAATTTTTTTGAATAAATCCCTAGATCATTTGCTTCCTATTTCTGTGAAACATTTCCTTCCTTTTTTCACTTGCTAAATGTTGACTTTCTAGTTTTTTTTTTTTTTAAAACCTAAATTCTTTGCCCAATAAGATTCTCTCTCTTATTGTTCTCTATTAATACCTTCAACCTGCAAAAATATAAAATTAAGTTATGACTTGGCAGATTCTATTAATGTATTTCCAAACTCTTTATTATATATTTTAGTCTCATATCATTTTTTTTATAGGAAACACAAAAATTTTATTAACAAAAGAAGTGAACAAGTACAAACACTCTAATTCTGCTAGTACAAACTCTCTAATTCCTCAAATTTTTTCCTACGTTTTTTCCATAACTCTCATAACTAGTAAAAATAAAACAGTTTTTCAGCGACAATAAATTCTAATGAGATTAGGCAAGTAAGATAATGGCTTGAAAAAGAAAATGAATAGATGGTTTATTAATGTATTTAGAGTGCTATATAGCCTTTTCATGGAATAACAATGAACGGATTCTGCAATTAATCATAGCAATTAATTAAGATCATGGGAGATAAAATGAAAAGATATGGTGGATTTTTCTTTCAAGTTATGGTAGATTTTTCATTATAGAAAAAATATATTTAGTGCTTGAAAAGAGAAAATATAAAAGTAGCTAGGGCTATTTTGGGGATTATAACGGATGTCAAAGGAAATTTTTGCCTTTTAAAATTAATGCATAGGTGTAGAGATAAAATGGGTGCACAGGGAACTTAATTGGGTGGCAATAGAGCCATTCTTATTTTTTGTTATCACAATAGCAACATGATTCTAGATTAGGATTACCAATATAACAGACACGGTTTTGACTTTTTTTGCTTAAAAGTTTGTTCTCAAGATGGACTGGGTTTAGAAATTAATAAAAATTAAAGAGAGTGAAATAATTGCTTAATGAGCAACCCCATCTCGCACTTGGACTAAAGAAAACCGAAGCAATTTAACTACATCAGATAAGGTCAATCGGGTGTGTGGGGTGCATGCCCATATCTAGATATATAACTTACAGTGATATCCGAACCCAAAATACCTGCATTAACATATTAATTATGTTTCCCTGCACCAAGCGATCTTTTTCAAAATACCTATAAATGAGAACTTCAATGAGAAGTTCTCAAAGCTAAGAAGAGCAGCTCAACAAAACTAAAGGAGAGTGATTCCAAGTCTAAAGCACAGGTAAACCCACCAGATGCTTGGATGCCTTAGACATCATGATAAACCAAACTGTTAGCTAAAAATCAATTAACCTGCACACTTCAAGGACATGATCAGCTACCAAGGTTACCCTTTTTTTCATTTTAGTCCCAAGTTCATCTTGATCCCTTTTAATATATTATGTACGCCAGATTTGAAACCCACGATAGAGCAGTTTCACCCAATATAATATATGCTTACTCTAGAAAAAGGCATGAACAAGGCATGAACAAGGCCAATATTTGCTAGGAACCTACTGAAATAAAGCACGTCACCTGGACTCTATTTTTTTCTTATTTGCTAGGAAACTACTAAACTCGTTGGCTAAGCTCTATGACTTGGTTGTGAGGTTCATAAGTCATCACTCAAAACTTTCAGCCTTCATAATCAGAGCCCGGCTTATCTAACACCAGTAGCTATTACGGCGATTTAGGTTGTTCATATTTAGTTTAGTCTAGTCATTTATAGTCAAGTCCATATTTTGTTCACAGCTACTATAATCACTTATATATAGCCATTAATATCCAGCAACTAAATTGCGTTCTAGATTTGCTTCCTGCTAACCTTTTCTACAATTGAAAATTACATTTATCCTTCTGTAGAAACTGAAGGAATAACTAGCCATGTCAGTATCTAAGTATACATGAATCAAACTAAAATGATACAGACTGCAATATTCAATTGAGAGCATTTAATGCCTTAACTATGATCATGTATCTACCTACACAAGGAACCCTCAGCTCTGGATATTGTTACCTTCCAGCATGCATTTGCTTATGTACTTGAATTCAATGAGTATACGATTGAGTACAGAAGTAGCATACCTTTGTGAGGGCCAAAGGAAGGAAAATGAAATCTCCCCAAATGTGGGTAAATAGGGAGAGACGTTATGGTGTTTTGAAATCTTGAGGTGGCTTCTCTATGCAAGCTAGAAACATTAGTCCAGCCATTGGTGGCTAAACTTTTTGCATTCAATAGAACAACATCCAAAGCACCACTTCTAGTCAAAGCTGTGATGGAAACAAACAAAGGCAATGCATTATAAATCAAAGTTAACAATATTCAACACTCAAATACAACAAACACGCATACAAACATACATACCCTTGTATGGAAGTAACTTAGCTGGAAGACCAATGCCAAAACCAGCAAAAGTGATGCCCACACTGAAGCCAACACCACAACCAGCTCCAACATAACCAACCACTTGAGGGCCAAAACCAGGGCCCCACCCAACACCACATCCAACCCCCAAACCCATCCCCCAAAAGGCCCCTGATGTTGGATGCACTGGATTCCATCTCTCATATTTCCTGAATAACCCTTTTATTATCATCCCCACACCCACCTGTTTTCAATTTCAAACCCTTTATTTACTACACAACCAACATCATATTCTAACTTAACTGAAAAACAAGTTTAAACGTTCAATACAAACCATCAATCGACCAAACTCTGCTTCTCTTCTTCTTTTCCTTTGTTCTTCTTCTATTTTCAGTTTCATTCATGTTCACGTTCTCTCCCTCGATAAGGGGCCGCGGACACCCTTTATTTTTAGTTCCCGGATAGGGATAGGGATTATTGTGTATAAATTAAAACCGACCGATTACATATAGGGATTGATATGGTTCGGTTGAGTTCGGTTTTGTTCAAACTGAATCCAACCAAATGAAAAAAAAAAAAAAAAAAAAAAAATTCAATTTAAAAAATTAAAAACTGAATCAAACCGAATTATATGAATAAATCAGATAAAACCAGTTTAGTTCTATTCGATTCAATTCAGTTTTTGAGTAGTTTTTTTTTTTTTCTTTTATACCCCAATTTTTAATGTCCAATTAGATCCATTTTTCTTATCTTGAAACCATAAAAATTTGATTTTTAACATAAAAAATCAAATCGAACCGAGTATAAGTTAGAAATCGATATTTTTTATTTGATCCGCTTCGATTCAAATCAATTCGGTTTGGTTCCTCTTTTTTGTCCACCCTTAGTTATAAGCAAGAGAATTGTTGCAACTTATTAATATTATACATTATTAACACGACCTCATAAACTATTCTAAAAAATATGAGATAAAATATCTTTACAAATAAACAGGAGAGAGGGCAACTCAAACTAGTGTTTGTTAATATTTGTTAGTAAGGATCAACGTCTAAGCTCATATGAGGTGTGGAGATATACTCAGCCAATTGCACTATCAATCGGGAATGCTCCTGCTATTTCATCTCGGAACCTCATCCTGTCACTTTAACTTTCTTCTTAATTACAAGAAGTTTGCCAATTTTTCGTTTTAAACTAATATGTCCCTAAGTTTCAATCTCAAACTTTTCAAAGGTGGTGGAACTAATTTTTATTATTATTTGTCGACGTTGGAATTCAGTCGACGAGAAATCAATGCCCAATACCTGCAATCAATGTGAGAAAGCACAAAAATCTAGAAAAGACAAAGACAGAAAACAGATGATCAAACGAAGAACACCAAATTTTACGTGGTTCGGCAATAAAAAGGCCTATGTCCACGACTGTCCAACTCTTAATCTCTGCAGAGTGACAGTATATTATTGAATATTGTCTGATGTTGTTACAACGGTTTCAATCCCTATTTATAGGGAAAGAAGAGTTACAATTCTGGCTGTAGCAAATCAGGAAGAGAATCCTGAATTAATTACATTCCCTAAACAATTGGGAAAAATAAGGAAAAGAATTATAAATTAATCATGCTTCCTAATATATTTAGGTGATATCAGGAAATTGCTATAATTATCTTGAAATAATGATGACTTGAATTTGAATTTAAATTAATCTCCATATCTGATGAGGAAATCATGGTTTGATTGGGTAACTACCATATTCGGAGAGAGAGAATCACTATTGAACTTGGTAACTGCCTGTTCTGGAAGATATGATACTTATCACGTATCTGAGCAAGCTGACGTGTCATAGTGGTCCTCATCTCGAGCTCGCTGAGAAACGAGCTGCGCAGGCGTCGAGCTGCGACTTGCCTGTATTTATGAGTCTGTTGATGCCAGCTGGAAGTCTTGATGGTCTTTGAGTCAATACTAGGCCTCGTCTGATGGGCTTTGACTATGTTGACCTCATTGGGCCTTCTCATTGGGTCTTAAATGGGCACAAATTGGACTTTTACCAGCCCAATTATTGAGTCCGAAAAATACACATAACATTAGCCCCCCAGCTCTCAGTTCGCTTGGGCGAGCTGGGAGCTTGCTTTTGCTGGTAAAAGTTGGCTTCCTTGGCACATTTATTTTTGTAACCGCCTCTGGGCACTTTTCGAATTCCACCTTTTCAGCTGCGACACGTGGCGATCATGCAGGTGGTAACTGAAACGACGTCTGCACGTCCTTTACTCACACATTTAATGCGCACGTCCTTCAACTGACGGCTGCATGATTTCCAAAGCCACGTTTCACGCGGCACCGTCAGATCTATGACGGTTACATTTCCCAAAGATCTGACGGTTGGGACTCATGCTTGCTTGCCTATATAAACCGATGGACCCTTTTCACTTTCTCCTTTCATCTGTCATTTTCACTCGAAGCAAACAAGTGTTCAAGCTTTCCATCATCCAGGACCCACTGCCTTTTACGAGATTCTCAGCCTCCTTCGTCGTTTTTCTACTTATCAACGATTCAAGGTGAGACTTCTTCTTCTTCAAACTTTCTATTCTGGGCTCATCATGCTCCATTCACCATTGTTGCTCCTGCAATGATACATATATTTTTATACATTTTATTTTTTATTTATTTTTCAGATGTCTTCAAGTGGGATTCGCAAGGGGATGATCCCAAGCAACGAAGCTCGTGAGCGCGATAAAGCCCGAGTTCATGCCATTCAGGGCAGAGAAGCCCGTGCAGCATTCGCCCGTCATCCCTCATCATTGAAGCGTCCTGAGGTGGAAGGACTTGTCAAGCAATTCCACATCCCTTTTGGTTGCCGCATTTTACTTCCTGATTCGGACAATCATGCTTGTTATCCACCCAGGGGATATATCGCTGTCAGCACCCAGCATCTCGAGCAGGGGTTGCGGTTCCCCGTTCCACCGTACTTAATCGAATTTCTCAACAAAGTCAAGCTCGCACCATTTCAACTGACTCCGAATTCTTACACACAGTTGATTTCGCTGGCCATAGCTTTCTACAGGATTGGCCTTCATGCCCCTACACCAAGAATTATCCAGGAGTTCTACTCCTTCAAGGCTCTGAGCGCGGGAGAAGGAGAGAAACCAGATGGGATTTACTATCTGACAGCTCGTCAGTCACAATACAAAGACCTTTTGCCCAAGGGAGAAGCGAAAGGTAAATCCAACGTCGGGCCATACAAGACGAGCTGGTTTTACATCTCGTGCCCATCTCTTGCAGACCTCCGAAACTTCAGTTTCGTTATGAAACCAGGTATTCATAAGAAAACTCCCACGAGCTGATTTTGTTTTGCATCTTCATCACTTATCATTCTTTAATCATTTACTGTGCAGAGCTGAAAATGGACGAGTTTTCTCTCAGCAGCGGGGAGGAACGAGCTCTTAACAAGCTCGCGAAATCGAACGACGCGGGCATCAGCAGCAGATTTGATGATGTTATCCTTAGGGCTTACAAGCTTGCCCCTTCTACGGAATCACATTTTCTGCGAGCTGGGGAGGACATAGGCAAGATGAGTGACAGGCCTAGACTTCCTTCTGTTTTCGAAGTTTCTGTTCTAGATGCGTCTACTTCCCGACCTCCACCAACGGTCTCTTCATCATCAGAGGAAGATAACATTCGCTCTCCTTCTCCACCTCGGAAGACTTCATCTCGAAGCGCTCCTGCTCGCACCTCGTCTAAAGCGAGATCTTCTTCAGCTCGCACACCAAAGAAGGCGAAGCCGTCTTCAACTCGCACTCCTTCAAAGGGTGCGTCTAAAAAAGGTTCTTCTACAGATCCTGCTCCAGCTCGGACAGGATCAGACTCAACTCCTGCAGCTCCTGCTGCACAGGCTGACCCATCATCTTCTCCACGTCATGCATCTACTCCAGGGGCTTCACTGTCATCCCCAGCTCGCGCTCCAGCTCCTGCTCCTTCTTCCACGAAACTCCCGGCAAATAGGAGGAAACTTGTGCTCATGAAATCTCCTCCTGCACGCCCTGCTGAGTTTCAAGCTTCCTCAGCTCCTTCGGCAAAAAGACCTGCTGAAGACTTGGCCACTCCAGTGGCACCCTCCAAACGCTCCAAACCATCTGGCCAGGACCAGGCTCCTTCAGTTGCTGCTTCTACCAAAGGGCCTGCAGTCACTGAAGCCACTGCCCCTTTAACCGATGTTCCCAGCGAAGTGCATGCTGCTGCTGGAGCCACTATTCCCTCGACTGATGTTCCCAGCGAAGTGCCTCTCCCAGATGTTTTTGCAAATCTTCAGCGACCTACGCCTTCCAGCTCGCAGCCTGGAAAAGGTGATGCTCCTTCAGATGTTGCCCCCGAGGCAGCCCGAACTGCCCGCAGCACATATGCGACTAGGCGTACTGTTGTGTCGCGTCGTGGCGCTTCTCATGATGATGCGCGCGATATCCCAGAGCGTGAGAGAACTCCTTCACCCACCAGATCAGATGTCGAGCTGGGTCCTGGAGGAAGATACTTGAATGCTTTCCTTGACAGCTGGTCAACAATTATGCTTAATCATACGAACGTCTTGGAAAATAGGTGCCTTAGGGGCGAGGATCTGGATGAGTTCGTGGCTCGTCATTGTATGCTGGTAAGTTAATTTTTTCTCATCTGCTGATTTTCTTCCTTGACAATATTTTAATGTGTTCTTGATTTTCAGGGTGCCCTTGCTGCGATGAAGCGAAAAAGGGAGACAAGGGCTGCCAAGGATGAGATGAGGAAGTTGGAGTTCGACCTGGAGGCAGCCAATGATGATTTAGCTCGCTTTACCTCGGGCAAGATAGAAGGTCAAGAAGCCCAGATCGCTGAGGCAAACGCCGCAAGGCAAGCAGCCGAGGATGCCTTGAAGAAAATGGAGGATGATCATGCTATGCTAAAGGATGAGCTGCTCAAGGTAAAAGAGGATCTGAGGCAATCTGAGCAACAGGCCGCACTGGACGAACAGCGAGCTTCAGCTGCAGAAGAGAAAATTGAAGTGCTTCATAGTCAGATTGATGCTGCTCTGGCGCGAGCTGAAACTGCCGAGAAGCAGGCCGAGGAGGCCAATAAGCGGGCCGGTGAGATGGAAGCTGCAGCTAAAAGTGCTAAGGAGGCTGTAGCCAAACGAGCTGAGGAAGTGACAGCTGCGGATAACCGTGCGAAGGAGGCTGAGCATCGAGCTGAGGTACTTAGGCAACAAGTGGGCGAAACTATTCAGCGAGCTGAGGCTGCGGAACAGCAGGTTGAAGATATGAAGAAAGAGGCTGAGGTCGTCAACCGCCTAGCTGATAATGCCTTCGAGGAGCTAACAGCCTTTAGAGAGCAGGCTGCCCAAGAACTGGAAATGCGGGTTGCAGATGCAAGGGATGAGGCTGAAGAAAGGACAGGTCGCGATTTCCTCTATACACTGTGGATGTCCCATCCAGACATGGATTTCTCTATCTTCGGGGACATAGGGCTCGAAACCATTGAGGATTTTAAATCAAAAGCTGCCTCGTCTGCCCCTGGTCCGGAACCTTCGGCTAATCCAGACCCTCCTGCAGAGAACTAGCAATTTGTTTTTTCTTTTTCATGTATATCTTTTATCTTTCAATTTGTAATCAGTCTTCGTATTTTAATGAAAATTTCTTTCATTACTTCTCTTGTGTTGAATGTTACTCAGGCCAATGTACTTAATGCTCTTCATTTTTCCTGCGAGCCCAAAACCTGATAATAATAAAAGCAACACTTAACCAAATTTTGTAAGTATAAGTAATGGGTATTTTAGAATGTTTGGCGAGCTATGCAAGGGTACTTAGCTACTTGCTTTTTAGGCTCTTTAATTCTTAGCGAGCTATGCAGGGGTCGTCACCTCGCTGCTTTTTAGGCTCATTAGGCGAGCTATGCAAGGACACTTAGTCACTTGCTTTTTAGGCTCTTTAATTCATAGCGAGCTATGCAGGGGTCGTCACCTCGCTGCTTTTTAGGCTCATTAGGCGAGCTATGCAAGGACACTTAGTCACTTGCTTTTTAGGCTCTTTAATTCATAGCGAGCTATGCAGGGGTCGTCACCTCGCTGCTTTTTAGGCTCATTAGGCGAGCTATGCAAGGACACTTAGTCACTTGCTTTTTAGGCTCTTTAATTCATAGCGAGCTATGCAGGGGTCGTCACCTCGCTGCTTTTTAGGCTCATTAGGCGAGCTATGCAAGGACACTTAGTCACTTGCTTTTTAGGCTCTTTAATTCATAGCGAGCTATGCAGGGGTCGTCACCTCGCTGCTTTTTAGGCTCATTAGGCGAGCTATGCAAGGACACTTAGTCACTTGCTTTTTAGGCTCTTTAGGCGAGCTATGCAAGGACACTTAGTCACTTGCTTTTTAGGCTCTTTAATTCATAGCGAGCTATGCAGGGGTCGTCACCTCGCTGCTTTTTAGGCTCATTAGGCGAGCTATGCAAGGACACTTAGTCACTTGCTTTTTAGGCTCTTTAATTCATAGCGAGCTATGCAGGGGTCGTCACCTCGCTGCTTTTTAGGCTCATTAGGCGAGCTATGCAAGGACACTTAGTCACTTGCTTTTTAGGCTCTTTAATTCATAGCGAGCTATGCAGGGGTCGTCACCTCGCTGCTTTTTAGGCTCTTTAATTCATAGCGAGCTATGCAGGGGTCGTCACCTCGCTGCTTTTTAGGCTCTTTAATTCATATTCCTAACCATTGAGCTCGGAGCCCGTCAGCCTGGTGAAGAAAGTTGAATCAAAAACAGGAGAGAAATGGAGATATCATTTACAATTAATCCATTTTACATGTAATGAAAAACTTATTGATAATAGGGGCGGAGATGCTCGGCATTCCAAGCTCGGAGGACTTCTGCCCCGTTTACATTGACTAGTCGATAAGCTCCATTTCCCAAGGCTGTTTTGACAACATATGGTCCTTCCCAGTTTGGGCCTAAGGATCCATCACTCGGCTTGCGGGCTCCTGGTAGGATGAGGCGTAGGACTAGGTCTCCTACGTTGAATCTGCGAATGCGAGCATACTTGTTATAGTATCTCGCTATTCTCTGCTGATAGACAGCTACCCTTAACCTAGCGGTTTCCCTGTGTTCCTCGAGCAGGTCCAGGTTTGCTGCAAGTAGCTGATCATTGTTGTTTGGATTGAAGGTCGCTCTTCTTTGCGAGGTGACTTCAAACTCAGCCGGGATCATAGCTTCCGATCCGTAGACCATTGAAAATGGGGTCTCGCCAGTGGAGCCGCGAGCTGTGGTTCTATAGGACCACAATACTTTTTGGAGCTCGTCTACCCACGCTCCTTTCTTGGCTTCCAATTTCATCTTCAGGGTCTGCTTGATAATCTTGTTTACAGCTTCCACTTGGCCATTGGCTTGTGGATGGTCTACTGCCGAGAAACTTTTAACAATTTTGAGGTTGTTGCAAAACCTAAGAAACTGGTCACTGGCAAACTGAGTTCCATTGTCTGTCACGATCTGCTGTGGGACCCCGAATCTGCTAATAATGTTGCTCCACAAGAATTTCTCAATCTTTGTAGTGGAGATCTCAGCAAGTTCTTTCGCTTCAGCCCACTTAGTGAAATAATCCACTGCGACTACTGCATGTTTACATCTTCCACGTGCCATAGGTAGGGGACCGATCAGGTCCATTCCCCAGATCGCAAAGGGCCACGGGCTCACCATCTGTTGGAGGTAAGCTGGTGGAGCTCGCGGAATATGAGCAAACCTTTGACATTTGTCGCATTTCTTCACTAAGTTGAGAGCGTCCTGCCTCATGGTGGGCCAGTAGAAGCCTTGGCGAAGTGCCTTCTGAGCCAGAGACAGCCCCCCAGCATGGTTCCCACAGTGGCCTTCGTGTATTTGCCTCAATACTGTTTCACACTCATGGCCATCAATGCATCTTAATAACGGTGCTGTGAACCCCTTCTTGTACAGTGCATCATCATAGATGCAATACCTGGCTGCCCTAGCTCGTAGTCGTCGGGCTTCCAGCTTGTCATTAGGCAGTTTTCCGTCCTGCAAGTATTCAAGAATAGGGCTCATCCAGGAATCAGGCCGTACAGATATGACCATCGTCACACTCTTTTCTTCAGTACTTGGAGCTGGTAGGAACTCAACTGGGATAGCCCCAAGGAAATCTGCATCTCGCGTAGTTGCGAGGCGAGCTAATGCATCAGCATGCGAGTTCTGAGCTCGCGGGATCTGCTTCATTTCGTATTTCTGAAATGCACCTAGCAGCTCGTGAACTTTTTGGAGGTAGAGGGCCATTTTTGGTCCCCTGGCTTGATATTCTCCTATTACGTGGCTGACGACGAGCTGTGAGTCACTGAAAATCTTCAAGTGTTCAGCTCGCATCTCCTTAGCCAATCGTAGACCCGCGAGCAGGGCTTCATACTCAGCTTCATTGTTTGTCGCCTGAAAGCCAAACCTTAGAGCACAGAGGATTTTGTGGCCCTCAGGACTGATCAGTAGAACTCCAGCTCCAGCCCTCTGCTCGCTGGATGATCCATCAACAAAAAGCTCCCAGGCCGGTCCTTCAGAAGACTCAGCTTCATTATCCACGGGTCCTGTAAATTCTGCAATGAAATCTGCAAGAGCCTGAGCTTTGATAGCCGTCCTTGGCTTGAATTGGATATCGAATTGCGCGAGCTCCACTGCCCATTTCAACAAACGACCTGAGGTGTCTGCTTTCTGCAAAACTTGCTTTAATGGATACTTGGTGGGGATTTCTATGGTGTGAGCTTGGAAATAAGGTCGCAGCTTCCTTGATGCAATCACCAGGCAGTAAGCCAATTTCTCCATCTGGGAATATCTGGTTTCAGCATCTTGTAACCGTTTGCTCACATAATAGACTGGGAGCTGCGTCTTTTCTTCTTCCCTTACCAGCGCCGCACTTAGAGCTTGCTGAGACACCCCTAAGTATAAGATCAGCTTTTCCTCTTCTTTGGGCTTGGAAAGAAGTGGAGCTCGCCCCATATATTCCTTCAACTGCTGGAAGGCTACTTCACACTGCTCAGTCCATTCGAAATTCTTTGCTTTCTTTAGAATGTCAAAGAAAGGGACACATTTGTCTGTAGCTTTCGAGATGAACCTACTCAATGCTGCGACCTGGCCATTGAGGCTTTGTACGTCCTTCACTCTGGTCGGCGACCTCATGTCAATCAGCGCCTTGATCTTCTCAGGGTTTGCTTCAATCCCCCTACTATTGACCATGAAGCCCAGGAACTTCCCAGAAGCCACTCCAAATGCACATTTAAGTGGATTTAACTTCATCTGGTAGTTCCTCAGAATTTGAAACATCTCTCTCAGATTGCTAACATGATCACCGATCTGCTTGGACTTTACCAGCATATCATCAACGTAGACCTCCATAGTCTTTCCAATCTGTTCTTTGAACATCATGTTCACCAAACGTTGATAGGTCGCTCCAGCATTCTTTAACCCGAAGGGCATCACCCTGTAGCAATATAGCCCCCGATCAGTCATGAACGAGGTGTGCTCTTCGTCTTCAGGCCTCATTGGGATCTGGTTATATCCTGAATATGCATCCATGAAGCTCAGGAGCTCGTGGCCAGCGGTAGCATCCACGAGCTGATCTATTCTTGGCAGGGGAAAGCTGTCCTTTGGGCACGCCTTGTTCAGGTCAGTGAAGTCGATGCAGGTCCTCCACTTCCCGTTTTTCTTTTTCACCAGCACGGGGTTGGCAACCCAGGTCGGGTAGTAAGCCTCTCTGATGAACTTGTTAACCAGGAGCTTGTCCACCTCTTCTTTCAGTGCTAAGTATCGTTCCCCTGTCATTACCCTTCTCTTCTGGCGAACTGGTTTGAAATGAGGATCAATGTTTAGCCTGTGAGACATCACCTCTGGATCTATTCCCACCATGTCCTCATGATTCCATGCAAACACATCCAAGTTCGCTTTTAGGAAGTCAGCGAGCTGGGCTCTCAATTCCGGAGTTAATCCTCTTCCCAGCTTCAAGCATCGCTCAGGATCTACCTCGCTGACTGGTACATCTTCTAACTCCTCAATTGGACCGGTAGCTCGGTCTGCATCTACCTCGCGAGGGTCCAGGTCGTGACTGACTCCCTTCTCAGTCTTAGTTCGTGGCTCGCCCCCTGAGACCACGTTCACCTTCTTTCCCCTCACGCCCATCTTCACAGCATCTTCATAACAACGACGAGCTAGGTGCTGTTCTCCTCGAACACATCCGATGCCATTGAGAGTTGGGAACTTCACAGTCAGTGTTCTGGTTGAGGTAACCATGTCCAACTCGTTCATAGCAGGTCTTCCGAGGACCACGTTATATGCTGATGGGCCGTCGATTATCAAAAAGTCCGTCAAGGTTGTTGCTTGACGACCTGACTCCCCTAGAGTTAACGGCAGCTTAATCTGCCCCACTGGTATCACAGCATCTCCAGTAAATCCAAATAGAGGCTCCGGGGATGGCTTCATCTGGTCTGCTCGCAGCCCCATTTGGTCAAAACAACTTCTATACATCACATTCACCGAGCTCCCAGTGTCGATCATGATGCGCCTAACTTCCACATTGCTGATTTTTGCTCGTATAACCAACGCATCATTATGAGGACAGATCACTCCTCTAGCATCTTCTTCTGTAAATACGATCTCGTCCGAGGTCGGCTTCGCTCTTTTGGCAGGTCCCTCCGACCCGCTGAGTTGAAATGAATGGTTCGCCTCTCGGACATACCTCTCATGCGATCTGTTAGAATCACCTGCGATATGGGGGCCACCATAAATAGTGAAAATAGTTCTTACCGCAGGTTCCTGGCCTTGCTCGATAGCTCGCTGGGGCTGTTGTTGGTGTACTGGCTGTTGCTGTTGAGGTCGTTGCTGATGAGGTCGCTGGTCAGCAGGTCTTGCCACATATTCCCCCAAGCGACCTCGCCTGATTAATTTTTCAATGGCGTTCTTCAACGCCCAGCAATCTGAAGTACTGTGCCCGACCTCATTATGGTAGGCGCAGAACTTGTTCTGATCTCTGTGCTGAATGGGAGCCCTTATAGGATTGGGCCTCCCGAAGTCCTCCTTATTCCGCTCCGCAGCGTAAATCCTGTCTGGAGACGTAGTCAGGATGCTGTATCCTTCCTGGCGACCCCAACGCTGAGGTCGCTCATACCTCGGCTCTCTCCTCGATCTCTTCGCAATCTGATTACTCGAGCCGTTATTCCTTCCTTCTTCGTTCCGGCCATTGTTTCTCTTCTTTGGCTGACTGGAACTGCCCGCTTCATTCTTCTGAATCTGTTTCTTCGGGCCGAAGGTCTCTTCCCATCTTATCTCTTTCGCAGCTCGCTCGTAGAACTCTCCCAGATCCTTCACTGGGGACTTGTAAATGCTCTCGTATAGTTTTCCATCCTTGCGCAGCCCAGCTGAGATCGCTGTCAGAATGCTTTCGTCTGATGGATGCTCGACATTCGCGACCTCGCGTCTAAATCTGGTGATGTATTCCTTCAACGACTCACCCTGACGCTGAAAAATGGTGGCAAGGTGGCAGGATGGAGCGAGCTGCCTTCTTAGTGCCCTGTATTGACCAACGAACTTCTGTTGGCATTGCTCCCAACTTCCTATGCTGCGAGCTGGGAGATTTCTGAACCACGTTCTCGGAATATCCCCCAATGTGGCCGGGAACACTCGGCATTTCACCATTGGATTTCCTGTCTGCAAATCCATCTGAACGTTGAAAGCGTCTAGATGGTCATATGGGTCACTGTCCCCATTGTATTGCTGAATGCTCGGCATCTTGAACCTCAGAGGGAGAGGCTGTGTCTCAATCTCCCTTGTGAATGGGGTCCTGTCTCCGTAGAGCCCACGCTGTTCTGGAACTCCAGGTCGTGCTTCCAACTGTCGGACTCTTTGGAGGAGCTCCTCTACTTGGGGATCTCGGAGCTCGTATCTTCTCCTATGATCAAGACTTGGAGCCGGATGCTCAGGATCATACCTTTCATCCTCGAACCGATCTTCATGACGATGGGGCCTTACCTGCTGCCCATCCACCTCATCGGCATAACGAGCTGCGACTCGAACTCTGCCTTGATCAACTTCCATTCGCCTGTTCCCCTCCTGGCTTGGTCTTGCTACCTGGCTATCAGGACGTGCGACCTCCCTTTCGTGTTGAACAGGGTGTCTTCCACCCCTCGAACGCGCATTAGATGAGCGAGCCGAATCTGCAGGTCGCGGGACCTCCCTTGCTAGCCTTTCAGGTCCCTGCGCTATTTCGAGAGGCTGAGGCACTCCCTGTGGTGCCTGAACTTCCACCCTAGTCACGTTGTGTACCTGGGCCTGTACCAACATGTTGACGGCTTGCGTGAGCTGCCTAACCGTATCCTCCAACGCTTCTTGCCTTTGTAACAACGCATTCTGCCCTTCGGCCGTTTGGGCAACTGGAACCGATTGACGGTGAGGCAGAGGGGGGATGCCTGGCGCGGCCCCGAGTATCTGTCCTTGGGACGGGCCTGCTGCATGCGTGGTTGTGTCTTGCCTAGGCTGTAAGTTCTGCTGGGATTGGTTCACGTGACTTTCCGCCTGGTCATCATCTCCAAGGAACCTGTTTGATCTAGTCTTTGCCATATCGTCAGAAGTTGATAAAGTGGGATAAAAAAGATTGCAGTTAGGGCCCTTCCTCTAGCGCCAAAATGTCGACGTTGGAATTCAGTCGACGAGAAATCAATGCCCAATACCTGCAATCAATGTGAGAAAGCACAAAAATCTAGAAAAGACAAAGACAGAAAACAGATGATCAAACGAAGAACACCAAATTTTACGTGGTTCGGCAATAAAAAGGCCTACGTCCACGACTGTCCAACTCTTAATCTCTGCAGAGTGACAGTATATTATTGAATATTGTCTGATGTTGTTACAACGGTTTCAATCCCTATTTATAGGGAAAGAAGAGTTACAATTCTGGCTGTAGCAAATCAGGAAGAGAATCCTGAATTAATTACATTCCCTAAACAATTGGGAAAAATAAGGAAAAGAATTATAAATTAATCATGCTTCCTAATATATTTAGGTGATATCAGGAAATTGCTATAATTATCTTGAAATAATGATGACTTGAATTTGAATTTAAATTAATCTCCATATCTGATGAGGAAATCATGGTTTGATTGGGTAACTACCATATTCGGAGAGAGAGAATCACTATTGAACTTGGTAACTGCCTGTTCTGGAAGATATGATACTTATCACGTATCTGAGCAAGCTGACGTGTCATAGTGGTCCTCATCTCGAGCTCGCTGAGAAACGAGCTGCGCAGGCGTCGAGCTGCGACTTGCCTGTATTTATGAGTCTGTTGATGCCAGCTGGAAGTCTTGATGGTCTTTGAGTCAATACTAGGCCTCGTCTGATGGGCTTTGACTATGTTGACCTCATTGGGCCTTCTCATTGGGTCTTAAATGGGCACAAATTGGACTTTTACCAGCCCAATTATTGAGTCCGAAAAATACACATAACATTATTATTATCGACAAACCGCTAATTTTGATATTTGATTTTAATAAAACCATTGACAGTATCGTAATACCCTTATCCAATACCGAAATGTATAATTTTGTGCAAAAAAATTGTTTTACCCAACACATCTATTTTTTGAAAGTTAAATCTACCCTTCATTACCAAATACATCTATTTTTTGAAAGTTAAATCTGCCCTTCATTACCAAATAATACCAATATAGTTACGATATTAATAAATAATTAAAAAATTAAGAATAACCATAAAAAAATCAAAGTTGCGAAACAGTGTTGATTGAAGATTACTTACGGTGCATTTTTTTCTATTAATTAAATAAGTTCATTTTAGTTGTATGATTATTTCTTTTTTTTTCTTTTTTTCTGATTCTATTCTAAGTAGTTTTTTTTTTTTCATTTTTTTTTTAAATATAGTTCTTAAGTATCATAAAACCCTTATTCAATATCTCCCCCCCCCCCCCCCCCCCCCCCCCCCCCCCCAAAAAAAAAAAATAAAGAAAGGGAAAAGAAAAAAGAAAACCCTCATTCCATATCAAAAATGTATAATTTTGTGCAAAATGACTATTTTACCCAACACATCTACCTTTAAAAGTCATATCTGCCCTTCATTACCAGATAATACCAATATAATTACAATAATAAAAAGACATATTGCATAGTACCCTTAATGTTTAGTATAATTATACAAATACGTGAATTTAAGATATAATTATATAAATACTATTTAACATTTCATTAATGTTGTAATTACAACTAACAACGAGGGTTGTAGTTGTAATAAATTTTAATTATAAACATAAGAGTTATTATCATTTTCCCTATTGACATTTGAGGAATCATCATTTTTTTCTATGAAATTTGAGGAAACATCAAAATACCCTCTACTATCACATTGATGTTAAAAAACAAATAGTGTTTCGACACTATTAATTCTTTAAAAGATAAATTTAACCTTCATTTATATTTTAATGTTATTTTAATTAATTTAATATTGATGAAAGTAAAAATTAAATTTATTTTTTAAAGTGCTGATGATGTCAAAACACAACTTTTTAAATATCAATATAACATCAAAGAGTATTTTTGATGTTTTCTCAAATAATAAAGGAAAAAAAATAATAAATCCTCAAAAGTTAAGGAAAAAAATGATAATAACTCTAAATGTAATGTCACTTGTGCACACCCTTGTTTCATCTAAAAAAAAATCTTTAAAAATTTTGTTTTCATGAAAAAATTCTCCTTTACAAATGACTTTTGTTTCTCCAAGAAAAAAAAAATCATAAAAAATAAACTCTAACAGAATATTTGTCCAAAAATAACTTGTAAAAGGTGGTTATAACCTTGTTTTTCACCCATAAAAATAGATTAATGGTAAAACAACTATTTATTAATCTATGATTTACCACCTCAAGAAATATAACAACATTATTAACAAAAAAAGATAACGGAAGGGGGCAAATGGGGTGTTTCCTTAAAAGATATAAACTAACTTTGCCTTAAATCAACCCTCAAAGCGAGTCTTTTTATTTTTACCATTAAATTGTTTGTTTCCAAATGTTTGTATCATATCAACAAGAAATACATAGCAACTAATATTAATCAAAACATAAATATCTAATTAACTGGCTTCAAACAAATTTATTTCTAAAAAGTAAATAAGTTTACACTACATATTCAAAGATGAGAAACAAAAATATATCATTCAGATTTTAAATCTAAATATATGTAACATCATCAAAAATAACAAATGGAAATCCATAGCTAACATTGCCTGGGCAATTCACCAATCAATGTTCCTACACCTTTGTCAATGGGATCCTTAAAGCCTATTTTTAAATCCAAACAAGAATACACAAGAGTTGCTCCTTGTGTCCACAATAACCATCTCACCCCCACTTCAAACCTAGTCTTTGCTCTTATTGACAAATCAAACCTCACCATCCCATTTCTCCAATCATCACTTACATTGTTTAGCATGTTCTGTGTGGAAAAGAAATGATCACCAGCCACCAACGTCACATTCATTGTCTTTTCATCCCTTGCATTTAACTTAAACCCCATCATTGAATCATTCCATGCTAGACTCAGTTCTTCTTCATAGAACAAAATAGAATGAATGTAATCCATGTAAGTTTCCCACAATTTGTTCGAGTTCTTGAATGTCATGTTAATATCCCAGTTGGCTACTAAGCATGTATTGGTGGTTGTAAAGTTGGATACTGAAATGGAGTTGACATGAAGACTGGGAAGTTCTGGGCCAAGAGACAAGTAGTACATAAGAATTGCAATGCATGTCACAACAGTGACACAGATTGTAATGACTGGAACAGCTGCCAACTTTGCTAATCTTTGGAATTCACAAGATATGTCTACAGCTCTTTTGGATTCTGCCATGGAACACACATTCCATCAACAAAGTGAATGAATGAGTGATAGGAATAAGAATGGTGGTTTGACATCAAAGGTTGTCCGTTAAAGTTATTACCCAACACTATCTCTCATCAGTTACTGGGGCAGTTCTAACTTATTTAACATCACCCTAATTCAGTTAGACAGTTCTTACTTTTGTTATTTAATTTTCTAACTTTTAGTAATAAAGTTTAGTTTTGATTGTTTAATTTTGAAAGAACTTTTGTACCATTAATTTTCTAAAATGGATGTATAAAAATTACATTAAATATATTTCAAAAAAAATTGAGATTAAATAGGATCATTAAGAATTTTATATAAAAGTTAAGTTCGAATAAGTTTATTAGATTTCCAATTTAAAAAAAGCATGAGGATTAATAAAATGTTATAAGGATTCTTTTAATATTCTAATATTTTTAAAATTCTAAAAAATTTAATTGAAAAAGCCAAAAAAAATTCCTTCCATTTTTTTTAAAAGCTAAAATTTAAGCAAAAAACTTTGTTAGACTCAAAAAAGAACTTTATTATTATTATTATTATTATTATTATTATTTATGGTTGGTATAAGTCCTTGAGACCAAACAAAATTTGACTTTATAACATGATTTAGAGAACAAGTTTCATACGGGAAGAAACAACCCATATATACGTAGGAAGGGGTTCACATAAGGTTTGGGAGGAGGGGGGCGCAACGGGAGGGGAGCACGTTGGGAAAGGGCGCAGAGGGGGAGTTGCTGGTGTGATGCGCTACCCACGCATTTTATTAGTGAAAGGGGCCTCATGGAATGTAGAACTCGTGCACCATGGCACGAGGAGTGCAGTGCGTTACCCAACTGCGGCTCGAAAAAGAACTTTGGGGACTTAAAAAACTACCAAAAGGCACAAATAATTGATAAAATCATGGGATGTGTGGTCCACCAAAAACAACACCGCTGGACCGTCAATTTAATGGTCGTTACAGTTCCATATATTTGTTGTAGCACAGTTGCATTCACTAGTACAAATGCCATCAAAAACTTAATACTATATTCCCAAGGGAAATATTGTGCATTTGCCTTTTTCTGTTGCGTAAAAAATTAGAGAGAGATCTCATTCCAAGATTGACCCAGAAAAATTCACCAATGCAGCTATTTTTCCAGGACTTTCATGACTCCCAGCCTCCCACCAATACACTTTGAATAAACTTACAGTGAATTTCAATGGAAACTCACTAGTGCTTCAGTTGTGATAGCCTACTTATTCCTGTGACCAAATCACACTACAAGATAAGTTCTTACCTAAACATTCATCCAATCTCAAAGTATTTTAAACAATCAAAAGGCCAAACAGATCAGCACGTGCAAGCACATTGCCAAGTGAATTGCAAATTTGTAGCACTTATTCTAGATAGAAACACTTAAGCATCCACTACAGGATACAGGCATTCGATTAGCTCCCACTCACAAGCAAGGGGGATTTAAATTAAGGCCTACAATTGCCGAGCGAATAAAACAGACAAAAAGAAAAAAAAGAAAAAAAAAAAAGAAGGTTCCTACAACTTATAAATACATAAGATACTAAAATGGGAACCATAAAGACAATATGCAAGCCAAGTTGCCAATGAACCCATAACATCTCTAGGTCAGAAATTTGTCCGCACCGGCATCTGCATCAGAAAAAACTTCAAGATTACACAAAGTGAATTATACAACAATCTGAATGGATTAGAGGCAAAGAAGCTTACCCTTTGAAGAATGGGTACTCCTTGCAAAGAATTCAGAGGAAGCCATAGGGATGGACATTGACAGCTGTGTAGAGGATAATGAGCTCTTTTCAGCTCTTTGATCATTTAGATAGTAACCAAAATCAATGGTTTTTGGCAACTCATTTGAAAGAGGCTGAAGAGACTGATGATCCTGCTTCACAGACCTTGGTGAGCCACACTCCCTGCCAAAGAAATAATGTTGTTGCTGTTGTTTTGATGTGGCATTACTAATCAGCGGATCAAAATCTTGTAGCACCTGCAACTGGGGGCAACAACTGTTCTCCCAAAAAATATCATTTCTTTGATCTGGTAAGGGATTTGAGGGACTTTGAGATGTAAGATGCCACAAACTATCCACAGAAGAGTTTATCTCAAGAGATCTCACAGTTCCAGAGGCTACTGGTAAGATACTGTTATCTGCTTCAGGCTTCAGTCCCTGGAGACACCTGTATCGTCCACTCATGTCATTACGTTGGTTTACTTTCATTGACTACTTAACAGCAAAATCACTAATAAAAAGATTTGGACAATTTATTTCTGTTTAACAAATGCTATAAAGACACAAGCACACACGTCTGTCATCAAAATAAGTCCGATTTACTGACTTATTTCAATTATTAATGATCAAAACATGAAAATTTACATGCTCACAAAGCGATTTGGGAGTCATAAAATTCAAATGTGATGATCCACACGCATGAGAGTGATCTCTCTTCTTATTTTGTATAGGCAAAAGAATGTCAAAATATTGCAACTAGCAAGCATATCAAAACCAAGTTCACATTGGCATGCTTTAAGCCCTTAGCCCCCAACTTCTTCACTTGAGATTTACTGGGACAACAACACCTCTCTTGCTACTACAAGTAATCCTAATGAGTTGGTACAACTTAAAAGGGTCCATTCTTTTCTAAGTGACGAAAACAATATTGAACTATTTAGGACTCCTTATTTGAAGGAAATCTCAAATTAGCTACTTGGGTAGGATTTAATTGTCTTCTTTAAGGTACATTAAATTACTTCAAAATAAGAAAATTAAGTTTTCTTCCTATGGTTTATTCATCTTCTTTGCCCTCTTCCTTGTTTCCATTCTTCTGATCTCTCAATGTCTCTCTTTTACCTTTCTTACTTTTTTATTTCTTTAGATTTCTCTCTCCCCCTACACCACAAAGCTACAGTCAAGAGTCCATGGAATTTGCCGCATGTGTAAACTACAAAATTGGGTAGTATTGATGGTCTGCCCACTGCCTAAACATTAGGAACTAACCTACGATATCGCTATCTCTTCAATAGACTCCTAGTAAATTAACTGCCCACTTAGCTTGGTTGTTTATCAGCTACAGAAAAGGAAATCAATAATAACCAGTAGAAGCTTTTGCCAGCTGGGTGCACCGGAAACAAATTGTGACTAAAGAAATATTATACTGATATAAAGAACTTAAAATATTAATAAACCAAGCAATCTACTAGCTCAAAAGAGTTTTTAATTGATAACCAAATGACTGAAAAGCTTTTCGTCAAAAGCTCTGCTTATAAAAGTTCTACTTGAAGAAACTCTACAGCCTCTACTATAGGAAGCTATAACCTAAAGTTGTTTCCAGTAACATAATTAATCAGCAAAATGAACTTTACCAAAACAAAAAATGGAATTGGATGTGCATAAAGATAGCATTTCTGCTGCTCAAGTTATCAACTCCAACCAAAGACAAGTCCTAAACGATCAGTGAGAAGTATCTGACGATGTTGTGTCATAATAACATCACTAATATAACCATTAATAGCAGGGCCTCTAATACAAACCCCACATATAACTAAGAAAAAGCTTATTCCTATGAAAAAGGAACCTAGAATGCCACTTCTATTTCCAGGCAATAGTGATCAATGATAACAACCCAATTAGGACTTGAGCAGAATCCTCATACATTTACACGTCTTTACAGAATCAACAGGCTTAATTTATCGTTCAAGAGTACAGCAAATGTGAAATTTGCAAATTAATTAATATAAGATCTTTGAGATTGCTAGACATTCCTAATTTGATCACCTATATGTGTACAATAACATCAAAGATAAAATTTGGAATCTCAAAGTTTAAAAAATGATACTCTATCCAAGGAGGCAAACTCCCTCATTTAACAACCCCCAAATTCCTAATATCCATACCATATTTCTTGCTTAAAATACTTGACATTATCCTGGGCTGCTGCAACACTTTCCAAACCAACAATTAGTAGCACAAGATTTCATCGCTACATTTGTGAGCTGGAAGAAAGCTAAACACTACATGACAGAGTACTATGGTTTCTCAAAGAATATACAAATAGAGGATAAATGAAGAATTAGACGGCTGGCATCCATTGTTGATCAACAAGGCCTTGGATGAGACCAATGTTACTCTTTTCTAATATAATTAAGAAAGGGAAAAGCAAAAAGGGAAAAAAAAAAAAGAGATAAAGACTAATTATAATTATTCTCTTCAAGAATCAAGATTAAGTTGAATTTGATGCATGATTTGAATAAGAATAGGGACTCTAAATCCAAGAATTGGTTCTCGAAGGGATTATGAGGGCTAAGGAATGGCCCTTTCAAATCAAAACACTTGGAGAAATTCAATATAGTTTATCCAGCTTTATATCTAAACCAATCGATGTCTACTGTTGTCGGGACAGGTTCTAGAATCCTAAAACCCTTATCTTAATTTCAATGTTTCCGAGTCAAAAACAGGAACCCAAGGGTACCTGAATCATCATTTTTAAGTACAGCTAATACCGAAGGACTGGAAGGGTCATCAGTGAGGCGGGTAGCAAAGCCCATCGAAATTACATTTTTGCAACCAAACCAATGATTGGCCACCCTCATGGCAGAATTAGAAGCTTTAGCAAGTAACCCATCACACAAAACATTCCGAAAACCACCCACGGCAGGATCTTCAACAACAACAACAACCTCGAAGATTAATGTTAATTCAACCGGTAAAAGATGCAGAGACCTGTAAAGGAAGTTTGGGGGGCTCTACTTGGAAGTCATGTTCAAAACTAGAGACCAAAATGATAAAGTGGTGGAAGTGGGTGTGATGCTACATGAACTCCAACAAGTTGAAGGAACTACCAGCCTAATAATAATCTACATCAACCTGTCACATGTCAATCTTAAGCTTAAATACTATAGTTTGACACTTTCCTATTTCCTATTAACTTAAGCTTTTAGGTCTGTTGGTAACTAATAAACCTAATCTAATCTTAGATATTCTGATTCAAATTATTCGTATTTGGGACATGCCAATAATCATAATAATATGGAAACAGAGGCAGCAGACAATCTCTAAAGATGCGGAATTAGACAAATACCTATAGTGTTTGGTAGCAACAGCATAGGGTTGTGGTGGCGGTAAAGAGTTGTTGTTAGAAGCAGATTGAGATTCCACAGGCTTTCTTGAACGGTAACGGCTCCTGTTCATGTGCCGCTCACAATACTTGGAGTCAGGATGTGCATCTTTGGAGCACCTCCACTTCTTCCCATCTGTCCTACGGCACCTACCTGGCTCTGGGTCTATTTTCTTCCCATAATACCCAACTGCACCAACCCACACACATACACATGATATATAACAACACATCAACCACATGGGCACTATTTATTTACTCTACTAATGTTAATTACTCACCAGTAGACATCAATTGCAGACTCCTCCTAATAGGCAGCAGTAGATCAGGTGGGACTGGCAGACCCGCCTTCAGATACTTAAAGATGAGAGCTTGATGTTCCAGTTCATGCCACTGTGAGACCGTGAACGGTGGTGGTTGATGACCCACATAAGTACTTGAAGTAGCGCTCATTTTCACTCCTCCTCCCACCTCACCTTTCCATTCCATCAAATGCAAATCCCCCCACTCTAGGTGGTGCATCTCTTCCTTCCACCAATCAAACACCACCCTTTTGTTTTATTATTATTATATATCTTATATTCCAGTTATGTCCCTTTCATATTTTGACTCTTTTTTTTTTTTTCTTCCCTCAATTGTTACAGATGGGCTAGAGTCAATTAATGAATATAACCATTAATGAATTAGATTTCTTATATTCAATTAATGAATTTTAGACATGACATTTAATTATCAAACATATAATAACATTAATATCTTATATTTACTTAAAGATGGAGAAGAGGTTCTATTGAATAGCAATTAAGGGACCCATCATTGTTCAATCACAACACAAGATGTGGATGTGACTTTTCTCTTGATAGAAATAGTCAAATGATCTCCCATTTATGGAAGTAGTCATTCAGACCGCACTATTATCGTTTGATCTTTATAGATTTTGACAGTCCTCTTATTAGTAAAGTGTCAGTGTTACAAAAAATAATAATAATAAGGGGCTTTGCGAATCAACCAAATATTGACTTGTGTTTTTTTTTTTCTCAATTATTACAAATGGCTATTTAATGAATATAACCATTAATGGATTAGATTTCTTATATTCAATTAATGAATTTAGGACATGACATTTGATTATCAAACAAATAATAAGATTAATATCTTATATATACTTAAAGACAAAGAAGAGGTTATATTGATTGCAATTAAAGAGCTTATCCTTGTTCTATTAAAACACAAATTACAGGTATAAGTCTTCTTTTGGTAGTAGTAACCATCTTTTGATTATGAGAGTAATTATTCGGATTATGCTATTATTATCTGATCTCGGTAGATTCTAATAGTCCTTTAATCTATAAGATACCTGTTGACGATCGGAGACTCAGCTTGGTGGTAGGAGTTGTGCACTCAAAAACCTTATAAAGGTTACGAGTTCAACTCCGGACGCGACCTAGTGAGAGGCCAAAAGGGGTTCAACGGTCTACGGGCCGGCCTCACATAAATCGTTCCGTCGGCGAGGTTTCGACCCCCGACCGGGTGTTGATCGATTCCGATCGTCAACAATACCAAAGTTAAAAATAATAATAATATGAAGTAAATAAGGGACCTTTCAAATCAACCAACCATTGGCTTTAAGTTGAGGAAGGTGTCTTGATGCTTGGAGTGTTAAAAGAGAACAAATTAACGAGGAAGAAAGATAGTAACCACAACAAAATTTTGACGTGGCCAACATAAAGAAGATGGTAATGGTGCTTTTACTTCATTTTGAGAAATTAGAATGAGAATCAGAATGATTTGGAATTAGAATGATGTATTAAAATTAAATAAGTTGTTTACTTTAACTGTAAAAATCGTAATTATAATCAGTAGTATTTTCATTGAATTGTTTACTTACTTTAGAATCAGAATGAATTAATTACTAGTTATAAAAATATCCTTGATTAAAATTATAGATTAATTACAATATACAAAATAATATTTATGGTTTTTTTTTTAAAAGAAGGATATAAGAGACTTTTTACAATGAAATGGAAATGAGAATGAGATTTCCAAGTGGGGTGGAAGAAATAAGATTTCTATTCCATAATCTCAAATTGATATGAGATTAATATTTTCATTTTCATTACGGAAATGAATTTTAAACAAGTAAATACTATCAATCAATTTCATTCATTATTCTCATTCCTTAAGTTATAAAGTAAACACACAAAGTGAAGAGTATTGAGTTAAAACTTAAATGAATTGTTTTATAGTCAGTTGTTTTTTTTGTTTTGGTTAAGCAATCCTATAGTCGTTATCCATATGGAATTTAGCATGTATATCATTTTATGTCATATAGTGAATCATTTTTATTCGTATTATAAATATTTCAGTTTACAATTCGATTTTAAATTAAAGACATCAAAATTAGGAAGAGTTGACATAAAAATGAGATGTGGAGATGAAATGTAGAAATAAGTAGGGGTGACAATTTAGATCCTAACATGATAGGTCGACACAAATCTAACACGAATATTGCGGTTTCGAGTTGAGTATAAATGAGTCGTGCAATAAACGAGTCAACCCGTCTAACTCATTTAATAATCGTGTTGTGTTCGAGGTTTTTCTAATCGTGTGACAGGTTGACTCGTTTAATAAGGGGTAAAAAATAATTTTACAATCGAGGGTATATATATAATTTGAGCTTTAAGTGTGTATGTATATATATATATATATATATATATTGTGAAAATTGAGACCCTAGATCATTTTTCACCTTGCAGCATCCACATCCATTTGCCCATTCTCTCAACCAGTTCAGCAGCTCTCTGGTCTCTCTCTCTATATAACATACCCATTTGGCCATTCAACCCGTTCAATAGTTATTCATTTTCTTCAACGTTTCAATGTTGCATCGGATCTACTTTGCTAATTCCTTTTCGACATTTCATCCTCTTGATTTTTCTTTTTTCAATTTCTCTCAATTTCTTGTTTAGTTGTTTTGATATAATCTAATCTTATACATATGTGTTTAATTATGTCGATTAATATTTGATTTATCTTGTATGGGAACGATTTTGGAGCAAATGAAATGAATCTTGTAATCTTTCTTCTGTTTTATTATTTTATTTTTATCTTTCTTGTTGAATAATCAATTGAATCATTTTGTGTTGTAAATATGTTTTGGGTTACAATGACTGAACTGGATGTAATCTAGTAATATTGGTTTAAGTTTTCTTCAATTGGCTTTGGATGTTTGGTTTAATTATATTATATTATTTTTTCATTAGATCTATATTAAAATTTAAATGTATTAAATATAATTAAATGGATCATATACAGGTTATTAAACATGTGAATTAAACGTATCAATAAATGATCCATAAATCAACAGATTAATCATGTCATGTCTGTATTAATCTATATATAATCGTATTGTGTTAGTGTTGAATGGGTCTAACCCATTTTATTAATCGCATCGTGTTAAAAATAATCGTGTCGTATTCGTATCAACTTTAACATGACTCGTCAATCCGGATTGCCACCCCTAGAAATAAGGTACCAAGAATCTTAAATGTTTTGTATCACAATAAAAAGGGAAAATTACACTAAAGTACTTGGACCTATGACTAAATTATGCAAAGATACCTTGACTGAGTTTGACTAATAATCAATTAATGGCAAAATTAACGTCTCAAGGGCAAATTAGTCTTTTCATATGTCAAAATTTCTTTACCAATCAAAAACTTCCACGTTTCACATAAATTTAAAATAGTTTAAATAATATTTGAGATATTATAAAAAAAATAAAAACTAAAAAACAAAATGTCTCTCTCCTTTCTCTCTCTTGTTCTTCTTTTCTTCTTCTTCTTCTTATAATAGGTTTTTGGGTTCGTTATTCTCCCTTTCTTCTCTTTCTTTTTCTTCTTCTTCTTTTGGGTTTTTGGGTTCGTCACTTTCTCCCTTTTTTTCTTCTCTTTTCTTCTTCTTCTTTTGGGTATCTGATTTCGAACCCAAATCCGACTTGGCTCATCAAGAACCCAATCGAATCTGGATTTGTTAAACCTAGGTTCGATTGGGTTCATCGTAAACCTAGTCGAATATAGGTTGATGAACCTAATTGATCTTGGGTTCGATGAACCTAGATGTTTGATTTTTTTTTTCTTTTAAATTTTTTCTTAAGATGAGTTAATGATGATGGTTTGATAATGATAATGGTAGGTTGATGTTGATGATGATGGATTGAGGATGATGTTTTGTTAATGTTTTGACGGGTTGATGAATTAAATTTTTTTTTTTTTTTGCGCTATGAAAATGAGTGAGTTAATGTTTTTGGTGGGTTGATGAATGTTTCAGGTGTTTTGTTAGCTTTTTGTTGTTGTCGTTGTTGTTGGTTTTTTTTTTTTTTTTAATAAAGTTTTTGTTGATGTTGATGTAATTACTCGAAGGTAGAGATCCAACCTAAAAAAATATTTTTTTTAATGTAAAAAAAATTGATTTTTTTTGATGATGTCCATTGTCCGTCAATATGATAGATGGCGAAAATGATTTCTCTTAATTTTTTATTTTAAAATTTTAAAATATAAAAATATTTTAAAAATATTTAATTAAATTATATTAAAATTTAGTGTGACATGACAGTTTTTAATTAGGGTTTTTTTTTAAATTTATTTAATATATAAAAAGACTCATTTACCTTTCAAACTTTAACTTTTCTATTACACCAATGTTAGTCAAACCAGGTCAAGGGTATTTATGTGTAATTTAGTTCAAACTTGCATCATGACTATAATAATGTGATAGGTCCATATACTTTAGTGTAATTTTTCCCAATAAAAATCAACCTAGAGGTCCTCATTAACCATGAATTTGTATCAACAATAGAGGGATAAGGTCTATTCTTAATTTATAAAATATCTCCGCTATCCGTTCTAAAATTGACTATGGAGATTCAACTATTTTATAGACTTTTTTTTTTTTGTTTTTTTTCAATTTTTAGAAATTTAATTGGGATAATCCTATTTTCTTTTTATAGTTTGACACAATACCAAAATCTCTCAATATTTTTGAAATCGCTAATTATTCATTTCATCAATTTATAAAATAGATCATATATCTCTTATAGTGTGTAAAATTATCTAAAAAAACTTTTATCGTTACAGTTGATGTTAAAAATTAAAATTTAACTATTAATATAAAAAGACAAAACTATGAGTACAACTTAATCATTTTGATAATTTTAGTAACAATAATAATGATATGAGTAAAATAAAATTTTTTAAAGCTATGGGGAGATAATTAACAATTACATCAAACTACAAGGATGAAAGTGGGATTATTTCATCCTAAATTGCCCCGGTGAGTATTAACCCAATTACATCAAAACGTTAGAGTGGATTACAATTCCATCTAAAATAAAGGGAGCATCTAAAAAAATAAAAGCAAAAAACAAAAAAACAAAACAAAAGGCAAGAGTACCACTCTTGGAGCGCATGGTACAACCCATCCTGCACTAGATATTCCATTCTATTTTAGTATTATTTTATTCATACGCAAACAAAGAATTTTAAAATAAAAATCCGAAGACTGTGCTATGGTTTTTTGAAGCCGAACCGGAGACAAATCAGTTTCACACACTTTCTCACTTCTCCAGCCATGAGTCTCTTCGGTCTAGGCAGGTATCATTTCCAATTTCCCATCTATTAGATCAGATCTGTTCAAATTCTGTGATCCATATGTTTATGATTTGGATTTAATTGAAGAATTGCAAGAAATTGGTAGTGATTTACTCATACACCAATTTGTATATGTATATGCAGTATGGATATGTTGTTACGTGTATGACACAAGTAGTTGTATACCTACTTTATTTGAGTCATGCATGTATGTGTAAAAGAGCTTATGTATATATATAAGGTTTTTGTTAGATAGTCTCCCATTGGTTGAAAAAGTGAATTTGTATTGGTTTTTAAGGTGAGGATAAACCTCCACTCATGAGTTAGCTTTTGTGGTGGAGTTAGGCTCAAGACCCTTTTTTTTTTTACAATTTTAAGATGTGTTGAAATAGTTTTGTGGGTAGTTTACATTATTTGGTTTAGGTTAGGAATTGTCTATTTAATGTTTTGTTTTTTTTTGGTGCTGATGTGGCTAGGTGACTTTATTGATGATATAGTTGCTTTCTTTGCTGTATTGTAATGGATATGTTAACTGGAGAATGATGCTGTGCTATTTTTTGACTATGTGGTGTTGTTTTGGTTCTCTTGTTGTTGAGCTGGGTTGTGTGATGATTGTTGTTGTTGGTTGGGAAGGGGGAACTGGTGTAGGCAAAGTAGGTGTAATAATGCCATGCTTTGTTTAGTAAGTAGGTTTGGATGTTTTGTTTGGAAATGAAGTCGTTATGGCATGCCATATTGGAAGCAAAAATGACCGTAGTAATGATGGGTTGATGATGAATGTAATTGAAGCCTATGGAAGTGAATGCGAGAGATTTGAGAATTTGCAACCCTTTTAGAAACTTAATAATACAGGGAGTTTGTCATCCGAATCTTACTTTATAATTATATGGTTGATGTTTTGATGTCTCATTTGCCGTTTTGTGTCCGCTTAAAATGTTTTAGAAAATGAAGCTTCGTATCTAGCGTCAATTCTTTCTGTGGGCTGATTTATGAAGGTTTAACACGGAAAATGTAGTTTGAAGGAGCAATTCAAGAATGTGCTTAATCCCCTCTTGGTGGATTACATAACACGGAGAATATAGACCATTATTTTTATATTACTGAACTGCTTTTTATGGAATAATAAAGGTTTTTGGACAACATCCACAACATGTTACATTTATCTTAATGAAACTCGAAAGCTTTTTGAATAGGAGACAAAGCTGAATTCATACAAAGACGTGTTGTTATGAAACTTGAAAGCTTTTTGAATAGCAGATAAAGCTAAATTCGTACGAAGACGTGTTGTTTGAGGTCCTTTTGATTGAATTGGAAGAGCAGCAAAAGGAGATTGGTGATGTCAGACAGGAATATATCAATGGTTTACGGGATAGTATTAGGTTCTTTGCTTCATTGTGGGTGTCTTTATCTGAAGATTTGAGTGTTGGGGTAATTTGTTTTTCTTTTTTCCTTTAGGGTTTTACCATTTTGGTATAGGGGCTTTGTATTTCATCTTATATAGTATTTTCCTAGGGTAGTTCCTGGTTTTGTAGACATCTGGTTCGCTTTTTGTTTATATTGGGACCATTTTCAGTTTCTAATTTGGAAAACCTCAAGATGTTTCTTTGCAAGGGATGAATTTGTATCTATTTTTGAGAAGTTCTGTAGGGTACTTCCTTCCTCAGCTCTTGTGTGTGATGATTATTATAATTAAGTTGTCATGTCTCCTTACTTTGACAGTTAATGTTACACCAAGGTACACGAGTAGAATAATCCCCCTTGATAATGTAGTTTTTGTCATGTCTTGTATTCATTTAGAGCCGAATATCTTTATACCAAACTGTACTGCTTGAGTAGTATAACTTCGATTGTTTGTTGTGTGGCCTGCAAATTTTACTTGTGGATTTACTCGCGGATTAATTAGTACCCATAAGAGGTGAAATTTCTTGGCATGGAACAGAATTTATCTCACTTAGTTTTTTTTATCCTCTTTGTATTCTTTTTCTTTTTCCTCTAATGGTTCGTGTTTGTAACCATCAATTTAGGGAAGAAGAGAAAATTACTTTTAAATCTGCTGATGTTTGTGGGGGTAGGAGAGTGGGAGATATGATGATACCAATAAAACTTTATTTTCATTGTGAAACTAATATATACTTTTACCTTATGCATGAAATGCCATTATTGGGAATCTCTGGAACTTTTGAGAAAGTTGAATAGCTGATGATTTTGATAATTATTATGTAGGGAAGATATTCAAAAATAGGAATTTGAATCATATGTATGAATGGGTTTGGAGAAATTCCATTTTTGAATAGTTTTAACAGATAACTTGAACTCTGTTGTGGTATTTTCATTATTTATTTATTTATTTTAACTAAAAGAATAGGTATAGAGGAATTAACATCGGAAGGGACAGTTTTATATTTGCGATTAGAAAGTTAATTAGTTGGTGAAGATTTATAGGACAAAACTATGCATTATAATGTTGTTAATTTTAACCAGTGAGAAATTAATTAGCTCAATAAATGACATTAGGTCTCTTGTTGAGATTCATGCTTTGAGGATCAAGTTCAGACTTCAGACAATGAAGATTCAGTGTTTCAAAAGATTTGTATGTATAGGACTAGGTAGAATTTACAAATATGCAGATGTGGTAATTTGTGACATCAAAATTTTCATTTTTAATCGAGCTTGATGGATGATGGGTAGAATGAGTAGTCGTGTCTGAATTGTGACTACTGAAAATCTACACACACACACTCACACGTTATTCTAATGAGGAACGCTGAAAGTAGATATTGACTTCAAAATGATAGTAGTTTTTAGAAACTTTGCTGCAATTGCCTGTATAACCATCTATCCACCTGAGTTGATGTTTGTCAAAACACCATATGGCACTCTTTTTCTTCTCTCTCTCTCTCTCTCTCTCATACTTTCTTGAAACCAAAATCTTATGTGTTCAGCATGCATGTGTATATGCTCTATAATTTCCTATATATAAAGGACTCCATGTAGTATGTCAGTTTTCATTGATCCGTTACAAAATTATGCAAATTGCTTCCTTTTTTTTTTTTCCTATATATATATTTGATTATGAATGATCTGGAAACAGAAATCAAAGGACGTTCCGCCCAAAAAAGAGTGCACCATCAGGTAGTAAGGTTGGTACTCGTCACATAAGTGGTACTTTTTATTTGTCACTTGCTTTTTTTTGGCAGGAGAATATGATGCAGTATGACTAGGCTATGATTGGTAATATGACATGTGAATTATTGATTGTTTTCTTTGGTTAAATTATTAAGTTTTAACATTGATTGTCACTTTAATATGTTAATTTTTTCATGGAATTTATATTTGGTCAATCATTCATTGTTTCAACTGTCATAGTTACTGTTGGATGATACAGTGAAAGTACTCAATAAAAATTCATAATTAATCTATGAAATGTACCATTCTGCTTTAAAACATTAGTTTATGTACTAAGTAAATAATATGTAGGAAACCAAATAATGACAACGTTTAAAGTGGTTTAAATGTTGAAACATGGCATCGAGCAAGTGAAATGATAACGTTTGAGGTTGAAATATGGAAACTGAGGATAGGAGTGGCAATAGGCTCAGCTCTTGTCTCACAAAGAGTTGAAATATCAAATAATAAAATAGAGAAGAAAAAGACTGGAGACGATATGGTTTAGAGAAGATAATATGAGAAAAGAGTAGGTTTAAACTTCACCAACTCACCTTACTTTATATCTGCAGCTATATGTTACAAACCCTAATAGAAATAATTAAGGCCCATATAGACTATATAGCCCAATAGGCCCAAAATCACATAACACTATAAATAGAGTTCATCAATAATAAAGAATTCTAACTACAATAATAACAATATATAAAGCTTCTTACTGTATATTTGTTTATCTCAACTTACTGCCAGAGGGTGACTTGGATCTTGAGAGACTGGAACCTAATAATATATCAAAACTTTGTTTCTGTTTGATGCATAAACCACTTTATGTCTTGAAACTTGTATATCTATATAAAAACTCAGTAACTTTGTTGGGGGCTTTCTGTCCAGGTCTTGAGATTTGGCTCTTCAGCATAAATCTATATGCACCTATGACATTGTGCTGTGCTATCAAATATTTTTTCGGAAACCTGTACTATTATTTTGTCAGTGTCTGTGTCTTTTTTCACACATACTGTTTCTATGTTTTAACTTTGTTTCAAACCTTTGATGCAGGGTGCACAGCTTAGAAAACACATTGATGCCACCCTAGGTAGCGGAAACCTGAGGGAAGCAGTAAGACTTCCTCCAGGAGAGGATTTAAATGAATGGCTTGCTGTCAACAGTAATTCACTCTCTTTGTTTTAGAATAATATTGGTCCTAAACTGTGTCTCTTAATTAGCAGATATTTGACACACATGTTTGGAAAGCTTTTTGCCCCTTTTCAACAATTGCCACATCTACTGCTCAATTTAGTTCTGAAATAAGGTTTTTGGACTTTTTTTTTCCCTATTTCAGCTGTTGATTTCTTCAACCAGGTAAATCTGCTCTATGGTACCCTAACAGAGTTCTGTACTCCTGAGAACTGTCCTACAATGACTGCAGGCCCCAAGTATGGCATAGTAAATAAACTATGGCGTTTATTTCCTTATAATCTTGTTCCTAATGGCAATTATGTGAATCTTTGTACTGTTTAACCTTTTTTACTGTTAGTAACTCTAATGATCTTTAGTAGCATTTCCATCAATTTATTTGGTTATTTTTATGGTCTTAAGATTATTGTTTTTTGGGAGATGGTTTTGGAAAGTGAAAATGAAAAGTGAATTTTGTAAATTTCAAGAATTAAGAACACATTTGTTAATGTGTGTTGCACAAAACATTTAATATGTGTTTAAGCTTAACACTTGTTTTTAGAAACGAAACATGCCTTGTCAAATTCTCTTTTTCCAGATAGAGTGCCAAACATGTTTTCCCCTCCATTTCCTAGAGAGTTGTGAAACGGAAATTAGTTTATGGAGATGTTACAGAATAAGCTTTCAGTGTCACTATAAATAATGTAAAAGTCAATGCATATAAGTTTGTACAATTGACAAGGCATATATTCTCCATTTTTTTAATTTGTTTGTTCCAGAGACCAGTAGTGAACTACTAAGACCAAAGAAAATATGTATTGGTCACCAACCTTAGCTTTGGTGTTTATATATTCGGAATATGTGATATAATATTTACTAAGGTATGAGATATTAATGGAATATTCTAGAATTAGTGTTTTGCCATTGGCAATAATGTCACATTATGTGAGTTTTGCTTGAGTGTGCTGCAAATGAACCTCTAAAGTTTTATGATTTTATTTGAATGTTAGAACATCATTTTGTGAATTAATCATCTAAGTGAGTTATGTTTGCAAGATCTAATGTTGAGCCATTGCTTTCCTCCCTCTCTTATTATCTCATAGTTGAATCTCTATTCCATCTTTTCCTTGTTGCTCAATATATCATGTAAACTAATAGTTTCCTTGCTGCTTTGGTCATTTTGATGATAGTCGGCCGGCAGTTCAAGTTCATTCAAGCTTTCATATGGAATTTTTATAGTTTATGAACTTCATAAAGATAAAAATGTCACAGGTACGAATATAGATGGGCAGATGGTGTACAAATCAAGAAACCAATTGAAGTTTCTGCTCCAAAATATGTTGAATATTTGATGGACTGGATTGAAGCTCAGCTTGATGACGAATCCATATTTCCTCAAAAGCTTGGTATATATGTCATTACATTATCCTACAATATACTGCCTTTTTAGGGAGAGAACGTGTTGTTGGACGACTATATGTCAATGAAAATATTATTATTGCCAACGTGTTCTGTTTTGAACTAGAACCTGTTTACATGTATTTACACTAATTTTGTTCAAAATTTCTTCCATAAAATTTTTTTAGGAGCTCCATTTCCTCCCAACTTCAAGGAGGTTGTGAAGACAATATTCAAAAGACTGTTCCGTGTATATGCCCACATCTATCATTCACACTTCCAGAAGATTGTGAGCCTCAAGGAGGAAGCTCATCTGAACACATGCTTTAAGCATTTCATACTGTTTACTTGTGTAAGTTTTCAATTAAGCCAACCTATGGCAGAGGCCACTTCATAATGCTCATTCCATATATATCAAAGATCTTTGACAAGACTGCATTTTTCTTCTCTATTGAGATAAGATTGTTCTGTTCCCTACTGTAAACCAAAATGTGCTCCAGAACAAGGCCTTTTTACCCTTAATCATTAAACACTGATTCTTTTTGAAGTTCAGAGTGCATTTTCTGTTGCGTAGTGATATTATCATTTGTGCATTTCATTTGCAAATAAAGTGAACACATTCATGATAAAATCAAAGGGATTGTCATATTAAATTCTGCATGTTGACATACGTTCGACACGTTAGTAGCGCGGTGATAAAACTAGTGAGATGTGATTTATTTTTTATGCAAGAAACACATTTGAATACAAAGATTTTTTTGCTATGACATATTTCTGTTGTGTGCAGGAATTTGGGTTAATTGACAAGAAGGAGCTTGCTCCTCTTCAAGAACTTATAGAATCCATTATTGTTCCTTACTAAATAGTGGTTATGCATATGCTGCAAAAGCTTTTATTTTAGGAGTCCGAAAATAAAATTAAATAAACACTTGTTATGTGTATTTGACATCTCGTTTCATTGTGACCCATGTAACTCTTGATTACAGATTGTTGTGAATGTGGTGTATGGCTTAATATTTCTAGTGTTAAATGATATCCATAGCAAGTTTTTTGTGCATTTTTTTCTGCAGTGGAGTGACAAATGGGAAAACAATGCAGGGATTTTTGTTGGTCGAGGCCTTGTGGTTACTTGACATTATGATTTCAAAATTCCGATGGATATTTTCGGTTGAAAGTGTTGCTTCAAAGCCAATTAATGCTGCAGTTGGAATTTGCTTTTGACAAATTTTAAGTGGTTTCTTTTGCAAAATGTTGGTTGGGAAATCACTTGAAAATATAATTCTTTTGAGATGCACTAGATAATGCAAAAAATTTATTCAAATTCATGTTTAGATAATGTAATATGTAAGTGGTTAATATCATGTAAATCATTAAATGATGTGGTAATTAATATAATATCGATTACAATTTATATCATATTATTTGGGTATAAATTTGGTTAAGTTTTTAGGATTATCTAACATCACTCATTCATTAATTATCTCTTTTGTCTAGAAGTTTCTTTTATTTTTTTTTTAATTTTTTAAGTTTTGTATACGAATACGAATTGAGATCTAGAAAGAGGATATAATTTGAATTCATAATTTCAATCTGCGTGTGGGGAGTACCGTTGAGCTATCTCAATTTTTATTTATTTAAAACAATTTAGAACTATTGTTATTTGATATATTACAAAGGGCTAGGTTAAATCAACATAAACATACTATTGTTTTTGATATATTACAAAGGGTTAGGTTAAATCAACATAAACATTTGACTTCAAAATGTGATTTTAATTTTTATCCATTTATTTTTACTCAATTCAAGGATTGTTAATAGTCTTAAATTCGTTCAATTTTTTCATCATTAGTTCAATAAGAACTAAGATTCTTCTAGTTTTTTATTTATTTATTTTTTAATTTTCTAAATTCAATTAAGATCCTATTTTTGTAAACATACAACTTCAAAATTCACACAAGCTTTGAGCATTAAAAATTTTATTTGATCTCTCAACTAGCATAAAACAACAATAACTTAATGTTACTACTAGTGATCGAAAACGTGTAAGAACTGAGTTGAGAGATTCACGATGACAGAGATGACGATGAGCACAAAACAATGCGATTGAGATGAGAGATGAAGAAGTTTCTCAGGTCGATTCGGTTCTGAATATTCAGAACAGAATCGATTCAAGAAATACTTTGTTTTTTTGGGTTATGAAACAAACACCCTTATATAAAACATGTGATTGAATTGAATTCCTTCTGGTCAGTTTGTTTTGGGTTGCATGTTTTATGCCCACCTTTATATGATATATATATATATATACACATATATTCACAATTGTGGTTGTGAGCTTATATTTCCCAGTGTGTAAACTTAGCTTAATTTTTGTATACATTATTATTAATTTTCAATCACATAAAATTCTCCACACTAAGATCATATAGGATTATGCTAATATGGTGATTTTTAAATAAAGTTTATGATCGAACAACTAAGTTATGTGACAAAATTCTAAACAAAACAATTTCCCAAAACAAACAAATATATGAAATAACGGAGTAGCCTACCTTAATATGAAATAACTAAAGACTACCAATAGATCATTATAAACAAAAATTGTAGTATCAAAAATCAGCCGTTTGATGCTTTGACAATTTTAAGTTAGCATAAACCTTGAGCAAATTCAAAATAACGTAAAACCAATACACACTTCAACATGCTTAAATGAAGTTTGTGATTGAAAAATTCAATTACATGACAAAATTCTAGAAAAAGCAAAAAGAAGGAAGGCGCAAAATTCCAAGTATTTGATACTTTGGTAATAGCATAAAATGAAGGTATAAAGAATGAAGGCACATGATTATCTTAAAAACAAATAAATAATAGATCATTTGTTGCGACGTTGAATAACCCAATCACTTTTTGGACCTTTTATATCAATATTTACATTTTTCAATCCTCATCAATTCTTCATAATATCACGAATAGATGAGGTATTAGGAGAGAAAAAACATTCACTTGCTACTCTTATATGCCTCAATATATTGTTTGATGGATGCTTGGCTAGAAACATTGCAACTTTCATCCTTTGGTAGTCAAAGTTGCACTGCATGAAAAAGAAAAGAAAAAAATTAAAGTTGTACCTTAACTAATGCAATAATACAACAATTAATACTTCATTCATTGAAGGGTTTAAAGTAAAATCACTTATGTTTTTCAAGTTGAACCAGTTGTGGAAACCATGCATACAATTTATAATCATAAATAAACCATAGTCAAATCCACTAGGCTATATTAGATATTGTGCAGATTCAAAGAACTAAAGGATCTGAATTCATTGTCCAATATGTTCTCATAATTAATAGAAAGTATTTATTCGATGTTAGAAGTTGCATATAAAAATAATTTCATTAACAAGTTAATGCTAATGAAATAAATGAAGAAGCAATCTATACATATAGGATACGATATGCACAACTTGTGTTTCCAACTTCTTTCTTCGTGTGTTGCCCTAAGTACACAGATAGTTGTCCCATAACTCCATCCTTTTTTCAATCACATTTACAACTAATAAAAACAGGTGATTATTATTATCATTCATTGGAATGAAAACCTGCACATTAAAAACTAGGATTAATGTTTGCGCTATAAAAGTGATGTCTTTTTTCAAAATCATTTATGGTAATCAACACTAATTTAACTTTATCACAAACAAACTCAAGAATCTCAAAAAATTTCAAATTGCTACACTATTTTCTTCATCAAATCAATTGGATTCTTGGTATCCCTCTAACTTGTATGCATATGCCTGCAAATTAAATGACTCTAAGAATTAAACATAGCAACAATGTGCTATTAACAACAATATGATTTTCTATAATAATATTTTGTAAATTTTAAAATTGAAATGCAGTTTAATAAACATTCACAAAAAGATGTAAACAGATACCAAAATTTTTTTCGAGGAGTCATGCGATGGAAACTGCATTGCCATATAAACAGAAAACAGAATACTTTAACGTATTTACGAATCTAAATTTCACAACCTATATATCCTAAAATCATGAACAAAAGTTAGTATATAAAATCTTCAAGTCTCTACTCATCGTCAACGAGAAGACATGTTTTCAAACATATTTGGTTTGAGATAAGGGTTTTTTTTTATTTTTTTTTTGGTATCAAATTCGAATTGATTTAATTTTTCTCAATTTTTTTTTTCATTTGCCTTTTTGAAACTTAAAGTAAGGATATGAAATTTCAGGTTTTAAAATCCAAATAAAATTGAGAATAAATTTATTGAGAATCTAAAATTTTTAGTTTAGATTTAAAATACAAAAATTTATATTCAAACTGTTTATCAAGAATCAAATTAATTAAAGCGAATTTGATGGAATTATTATGTCATATGCAAAAAGTAAGAACATAACATCATAAGATCAAATCTGTTCGATCTTTATTTAATTTTTCATAACCTGAAAGAATCACATTGTTTTTTGTGTATATGTCTATGCATAACATTGACTTCATACATAAAACACGAACTTGTATATTATGTTGCCTTTTGTGTTTAGATTCATGGTCTATGATGAGAACCCCGTATATAAAGATACGACACCCACAAGCAAATTGAAACACAACCCCAAGAAAGATTAAAACAGGTTTATAACAAAGAAATTTTGACCCATTGATTATATGTCAATCAAGAAACCAAAGTTATAAAGAACTTTGACCCAATGATTAGAACTCAATCAAGAACCAAAATTATCAAAAAGAAGGATATTGACGTCACTCCCAGGACATAAATGAGAAGGTGGGAGATAAGTCATGGTTTGATCGCCACAAGCATAGCTTGATAAGATCACATGTTTAACAATGAACAAAAGAGAATTCACTCTCTCAATAAACCATAATTGGCTGCATCTTTATTCCATTCCAACTTTAACTTTTAGGGTTACAAACCTTTTTATAGGCAAACAAATAAAACCCTAGCATGAAACCCTAGCCCCCTAACACTTTGGCTCACTAATTATACTCATGGGTTTAAAATAATTAAACATGGGCTTAAGTTAATTAAATATATCAGTTCAGCCCATTACATAAATTAAGACCCAATATAACATTAAATAAACTAACTTAATTTAAAACCCATTACAATTAAAATAAATTCCAGCCCATATTATTTAAAGCCCAGTTGACTCCAATTGCCTTCAATTAGCTCCCAAAACCTTCAAGATGAAGCCCAATAGTCTTCAATTGCCTCATTGTCCAATTCTCTTGTAATCTTCCATGCTTGCTATCTTGGTTTCCATCATTCTAAGACACACTATTTCTATAAAATAGGCAAGGGTCGATTATATTACTTCAACCAACTATAGTTTATTTGACATATACAATTGGCCACATTGAGCGTGAAAGCCAATAAAATTTAATTAGAATTCCTAGTTTCAAATAAATTAACATTATAAAACTTTTAGTTCAAATAGATAAATTATTAGAATTTCTAATTCTAATTAAATTGAAAGTATATAACTTTTGGTTCTAAACAAATTTACAATATAAAACTTTGGGTTCTAATAAAATTAAAAATTTAGAACTTATGATTTTAATTAAATTGAGATTATGAAAATTCTTGTTCTATTTGAAAGCTAAAACTTTTAGTTTTAATTTTCTCTTGTAAACTTTAGGTTACAGATAAGAAAGTTAGAAGGAATATCATATTAAATAAACTATCAAAACATAAGTTTAATATCATTGAACTTACTTTTGAATGTAGAAGATCCAAAAATAGCAATTCTTATATAGTAATGTTCATAAAATTATTTAAACAAACACTAAGAACATTGATATCTCATAAAGCAAATATATGTATATATATACACATACGCTTTATATATTTTCCATATAATACATAAATAAGGAAAAGAATATTTTTTTTTTCTTCATACACAAAACAAAGATAAATTTCATACATTTTTTTCTTTTCTCTGTTTTAGATAAAACGAATTTTTCGATTTAATTTTTTTTTTTATATAATTAATCAAATCATGTAAACAATATATGAATTTGAAGCTTTTAACATGTACTTTCAAAATAAGATCCATATTGCATATGTTTAAATAAACATGTAAACCTGAATAGTAAAAAAACAAAAATCAATTAAACTTGAAGAAAAACTTATTTTGAATCTAACATAACATTTGTTAGTATAACATGACATTAACTTATTTTAGATCTAACATAACATCCGTTAGTATAACACGATATTTATATAAAACACATATGCTAACAAGATTATTGTCGACGTTGGAATTCAGTCGACGAGAAATCAATGCCCAATACCTGCAATCAATGTGAGAAAGCACAAAAATCTAGAAAAGACAAAGACAGAAAACAGATGATCAAACGAAGAACACCAAATTTTACGTGGTTCGGCAATAAAAAGGCCTACGTCCACGACTGTCCAACTCTTAATCTCTGCAGAGTGACAGTATATTATTGAATATTGTCTGATGTTGTTACCATGGTTTCAATCCCTATTTATAGGGAAAGAAGAGTTACAATTCTGGTTGTAGCAAATCAGGAAGAGAATCCTGAATTAATTACATTCCCTAAACAATTGGGAAAAATAAGGAAAAGAATTATAAATTAATCATGCTTCCTAATATATTTAGGTGATATCAGGAAATTGCTATAATTATCTTGAAGTAATGATGACTTGAATTTGAATTTGAATTAATCTCCATATCTGATGAGGAAATCATGGTTTGATTGGGCAACTACCATATTCGGAGAGAGAGAATCACTATTGAACTTGGTAACTGCCTGTTCTGGAAGATATAATACTTATCACGTATCTGAGCAAGCTGACGTGTCATAGTGGTCCTCATCTCGAGCTCGCTGAGAAATGAGCTGCGCAGGCGTCGAGCTGCGACTTGCCTGTATTTATGAGTCTGTTGATGCCAGCTGGAAGTCTCGATGGCCTTTGAGTCAATACTAGGCCTCGTCTGATGGGCTTTGACTATGTTGACCTCATTGGGCCTTCTCATTGGGTCTTAAATGGGCATAAATTGGACTTTTACCAGCCCAATTATTGAGTCCGAAAAATACACATAACAATTATTCAAATAAAATAGTAGAGAGTAGATCACATGAATGAAATCTCTCATACTAGATTTGTGTTGATAACGTGTTATAAAACATAGCCTAAATGCAATAAATATAGAATAATAATCAAGTAAAAGAGAACAAGCAAAAGTAAGAGAGAAAGAGAGAAAATAATTCAATTGATGTGTATTCCAATAGTAACAATATAGGTCTATTTATTGACAAATTGGGGAATCAATTCTATAATGAAATAGTAACAAATAAGATAAAGAATATTATCAAAAAGGACGTGGTGTTAAGATCATATATTCATAACACAAAATATGTTAAGTATTATTGATGTATATTTGAGAAAACTATTTATTGAGAATTATTTATATATTCAAAAGTAGAATCACAAATATTTATATATGAAAATTGTTTAAGATTCGAAAAGAAAATAAAGATATTGTTAGAATATCAAGATTGTACTCTCCTCTCTAACATCAGACAACACGCATGTTAGTCCCAAAGAGTCATCCAACATATGTATAATAGATGTTTGAGAGTCATTGGGTCGTTTAACATGTGTATGACAGATGTTATCCCTCGCTCTGCGTGTATGTTGAGTGTCTCCACTACGTATGACAGATTTCCTTGGATACTAGATTGGCGTAGATTGAGTTTTCATTAGCAAGCAGAAAATGTTCAATATACATATTTATATTTTATCATGATATGAGATGTGATTTCAGTATTGTTTTCAGATATGATTAAACATAGATCATTGAGATTTGATTTATTATCAGTTTTGTATTATATATGTTGATTATTATAAAAAATGATTTATTTTGTTTTTGAAAATTATATCAATTCACTAGGCATTAGTATTCATCCTTTTATATTTTTAAAACAATTTCCCAAGTAATCATTAGATCTCAAAAGACATCTCTAGACAAGAAGAGGTAGGCCACTCGATCACATGATGACAAGAAATAATATTTTGATTTGTATATATATTTTGTATATTACGTAGCCTCTAGGTTCGTGTGTGTATACTTATTATTTTAAGGTTGTAAAATATTTGAGTTCTCGTCAATTTTGCTTATGTTTTGACTTCCAAATTTGAATATGATATTAGCCTACTTTATAGTCATATTTTTATCTAAAAGACTAGTTTACTTCACATATTTTACATGACATTGCTTGTATTTGAAATATGATTTGGAAGAGGGACCAGAGATCCTAAGTAATTGAGATTTAAAATATTTTAGAAGTACTTATTTCATTTATTACAAAGTGGAATTATTGGATAAACAGCAATTATATTACAGAAATTTTTATTAAACTACCCTATATATTGTTAGATTTTCAAATGATTTCTATTAGAAAGTCTAGTATAATACCCTTTCTCGAGTTTATACTATACATGTGTACGGGATGAGGTATTATATTAATGTACCTTTGTTTTAAAATAATAAAAAAGAATTTTAAAAGTGTTTGGAGGTGAAATTTAATTTTTAATTTTTATAGAATTTCTGGAAGGATCGAGGGTGAATTTAAATTTTAAAAGTTAATGGGTGATTGGTGTAAATGAAAGATTTTTATAAGAATGACAAAATTGTAAATAAAGAGAAAAGACAATGACATTGAGGAAAAGTGATGAAATTCTCTAGAATTTGGCAAAACCATAAATTTAAGAAAGTTTAAGGGTAAAAAGCGAGCTTGACCCATGCCTATATATAGGTGTGAGTGGTAAGTGTGTCAGCAGAATAGAAGAAAAATTTAGAAGAGAGAGAAAGGGAAGCTATCGGCAGAGAGAAGGAAGACAGATTTTTAGCTGCTCCAAGCTAGATTTCTGCCATTTGTGAAGGATAATCAGGTTGTGAGAAAGTGAAGAATGAGTCTAGAAGTGTTAGCAAACTAAATCTGGTACGAGTAAAGCGGTAAGATTAAGATTTTATGGTTTCGTTCTAGTAAAAAATAAGAAAAATTTAGAAGAGAGAGAGAGGGAAGCTGTCGGCAGAGAGAAGGAAGACAGATTTTCAGCTACTCCAAGCTAGATTTCTACCATTTTTGAAGGATAATCAGGTTGTGAGAAAGTGAAGAATGGGTCTAGAAGTGTTAGCAAACTAGATCTGGTAAGAGTAAAGCGGTAAGATTAAGATTTTATGGTTTCGTTCTAGTAAGAAATATGTTAAGAGTTGTCAGTGGCTTTGCATCTGTTCTAATGAGATTTTTGTAAATAGATCTGGTGATTTGAAACTGCAAGTGAATGGGAAATCAAGGAAAAAGGCTAAGGAGGAAATCTGGTAAGTGAAGTAGCTGAAGAATAAACTATTTTGATAAGTTGTTTGTGGTTTAGGATAATTGAGTGTCTGTCGCACAACCTGTTGAGGTCGCGACCTAGGTTGATGCGTAGGATTTGATGAAACATTTTGAATAAATGTATGTGAAATGAGGTCGAGTTGTGTTAATGGTTGTAAGAATGTAAAATCTAGAAAAACGAGTGTTAGAAGTGAGTATGCATGGGTCTGGGAAGGAGTTCCCGAGGTGAGAGCTAGTTGAAGTCAATAACCTTAGTCAGTGCTGGTCGATTGAAGAGCGAGTTTGTAAGGAGCGAGCTGGGTAATGCCTGTTGCTCTTTATCGCACTAGTTCGAGTTGAACTAAGGCTTTGCGAGTTGAGCAGGGCCCGTGAACCGGGTTGAACTAAAAGGAGGTAGCAGCTCGCTGAAAGGGTGAGCTGAGCAAACTTGTTGGAATAGTGGATGCCCGCAAGTTGGGTTGAGTTGGTTGAAGTGAGAGCTCGCTAAATGGACGAGCTGGGATATGAGCTCACAGCTTGAGCTGGACTGGCAGTGCTACAATTCGTAGTAGCTTGGGTGATAATATAAGTTATAGAGATAATAGAAATAACTTGGGATTGAAGTGTTCTACGAGTTGAAGGGAGATTTCAATTTATAATTAAGTGTAGGTAAGGAGGCGAGCTGAAAAGGTCACTGAAGCAGTAAGCTCAAGTGAACTGGGAAGCAAGCAGTAAGTGTACAAATGTTTTATTAAATAATTTTCAGCTTATTATGCAAACATTTTATAGCTTTCTCTTTTCTTGTTTTAGCTTATAAATGTTTTTGCATTCTAGCATGAAAATTAATAGTTTATTTATAAGATGGTATGCAATACTTTAGTACTTTTTATAGCATGAAAAAGAATTTGCTTTGAATAATAGAAAGAGAAAATATTTTCAAAGACCAGTGGAACGGTTCACGCTTATAGATAGATAGACCTTGTAACTTTAGATCCGGTCAGTATACCCCGCAGTGTATGACAAGTGTTGGGAGAGCTAGTCCTACTAACATCGGGGGGATCGAGTCTGTCATATATGTCCCTTCGCCCTCTACACTTGTGGGGTATTATCTCGCTATGCGGTGTGCGATAGTAGCTCCGTCATACAGTAACGAGATGTCTTTAGAGCTTTGTTATGATGTGCAATGGTAGCTTTACGCCACGTGGCCCTCCACACTGAGGGGAGCTGGTCTACCTGCTTATGTAGTTATAGCTTCCCTTGGGTTCCCCATATCTTAGAAAAAGCTTTTGAAACTTTAAAGTAAATTTTATACAACTCGAGTTTTTAGAAGAAAACTATTTTAAAGAAAAATGTTTTCAAAAATGTTTTTCGGGAGATAAAATTTTATGAAAGATAAATTTAGATAGAAACATTTGCACACTCACTAAACTTTATAGCTCATAACGTTTTTGTTTTATGTTACAAAAACCTTCCAGGTGCAGGAGCAAGGAATTAGGGTACCAGTTCGCCGCGTTCAGACGTGATGAGCTAGACAATCGACGATGCTGCATAGTTCTTTTGTAAACATTATGATTTAAATATTATCATGTAACTGCGCATATGTTAGATTTTGAATAAGATTTTGTAGAATCTTTTATTTTAAAAATGATGCATGCATGTTTTAGATATTTAAATTTCTAAGTTATTGCTGATTTTGTTTTGAGAAATTGCTTGAAATTGGATGTGAGATTTTAAAATTCATGAGTCATATGTTTAGTAAAGTTATTTATAGTTACAAGTTCGCTCCACGACATCTTTTTGAGTCATATTAGTTAAATTTCAGAAGGGTCTCGTGGGGTACTCGGCAGGACTGCTGGGTTCAGTAGAGAGAATTCGGGTCGGGTCCTGTCATCTAGAATCATATAAAGTTTTCCAATATAACAAGGTGTTCTTGGATTTAAGATAGGAATTTAGGAACATCCTATCACTTCCAATAGTAACCATAGGTTGGATTAGTGAACTTCAGAGTGCTATTATAGATGTAGAGGTAGATATTGGAAACATTTAATTGAGATTAGAAGTTAAATTACAGAGGGGAAAAATTTTTTAAGAGCTAAAATTCTCTAGTCAGGTTTATGCAGACTTCTGGCCCAAATATTTGAGCTGAACATCTAAGATAAAAACGGTTGCACAATTTAGTCATTTTAGTCAGAGATAGGTGTTGTTAGAATTGTAAGTCATTAATCGGATACCTTCTCACTTTTACAAAACCAGAAAGCTGAAATTAGAAGGATGAGGAAATATGTTTAGAAGTTTTAGCTCAAGGTTCAGAGATTCCTCTTCTACTCTCAACACTTCCTCGGATAAAGAGATAAGTTCTTCTTCTTATGTCTTTATCTCTTCATTTTTTAAAAATAAAGAGTTAGTCACTATCTCCAATATAGAGTGACACTTACAAAATTGGGATATATCTAAAGTTGACTCTTCCAAGATATATAAGAAAGGTCATCTTAAACTCTCTAACAATTATTTAATATAAATGGCAAAGCAAACGGTTCTTGTATAAGAAAATATGACCCAAATATATTTGTTGTTGTCACGACTCGGGCCCTGGGCCATGACAGAATTGTGAATATTAATTTATAGAAAATTTCAATTGATATTATAAAGCTCATGAAATTTTCTCCTTTTAAAAATATAAATTTTTTCTCTATTTATGATATTATGGAGTACCAAATTAAAATATTGAGGAAAATGTAATGAAAAACTTCAAAACACTCTAAAATAATTCTGGTGGAAATAATTCCCACAGATATGTGAATACTTGCTAGAAATCATGAGTTTATAGATATCATCTTAACTCTTCAAAGACTATAAAAAATCATATAAATATAGTCATATTGGTTTTGTGTAGGTGGCCGTAAAATCCCTTAAAAGAGAAGGATTAAATACTTCTATGCTTATGTATGTGTCTAAGATAAGAGACATGATTGTTTTAAAGATTCTCTTTTCGGATGTATACAAAATGCATTCAATGATGAAATAGTTTATTTTGACTTTGCTCCTAACCTTTCATTTAATTTGAATGATGAAAATGCAAAGGATGCACTAGTTTTAGATCTCAAAATAAGCGGCTTTAAAATGCCCCCTAAATTTGGCTATCTTGCAGTTGCGTATAAAGTATATTTAAGCACACAATAACTTCAGAGCTTAATTTGATATCTCTAATAAGATACAAAAAAGCGTTACGACTTAATTTAGCATCAATAATGCTAAATCAAATATAGTCGTACCAAAGCAAATATCTTAGGATGAAGTTCAATTCCTAGAAAGTTGGACACTTGAAAATGTCATCCCTCTGAAACCAATTCCTTCGTCTACTTTATCTGCCTAAGAAGGAGACCCATCGGTTTGGTTATGAACTACCACATCCTTAGCAATCAAGTAGCGAACATCATTCAAATCATTTTCCAAATCAAAACTATTATCAGTGGCCTTATCATCCTTATTAACTTGACCACTATTCAAAGCATCAATTGTAGAGTTACCATATACATTAGGCTATCCAACGCTAACCGAATTTACATCAAAGCCATCCAGCATAAAGGCATTACTTCCACAACAGGACATTTTCCTAATGATACATTATTCAAATTGTATACTGAATCCTATGACAAAGTATGTGCCACATCACCATTCTAATGAACCTAAATCGAGAGTAAATCTATTGAGTTACCCATAGGCTTATTTGCTTTGATTTTCACAGGACCAACAAAAGGGGCATTAGGTCGATAAACTTGCCTCACCCTAGATCTCACTCTTTGGGACTTATTCTTTTCTTTGTCACCTTCCTTGTCTTTATCATTATTAGAAATTGGACCATGCATACATTGACAAGAAGAAGGAAGATGGCCTATTACAAGGTAGTTAGAACAAAAGGCCGGAACATTCTCATACTTTTATTTGAATGTCAAATTATTTAATGATTTTTTAAATATAGTATTTCAAATTTATCATTTCTAAAATAAAATATTTATAAATTTATCATAATTTTACATTATATAGATTTCTTTCAAATGTAATTAATAAAATATTGCAATCACTAAAATATATATTATTTTACAATTTCAACTTTTATTACAATAGTAATTTAACTTAAGAACATTTTGTTTATTTTTATTTAAATATATAAATTTAATTTATTTTAATATAATAATTTATTTATGTTTATATAATTTTCAAAAAAAAAAATATTTTGCTATAACAATTAATCATATTTTAATTATGAATAAAAATATTATTAATATATACATAAAAGTGTTGTAGTGTTTGTTAAATAATTTATTATAATTATTTGTATTATATTAAATAAAGTTACATATTAACTAATAATAAATAATATAAATGTTAAATTACTAATTTTAAGACAATTTTAATTTAAAAAAATAAACAAGATTACAATACATTTAGAGGTAAAAAAATATATAAATATGTCATTTAAATTTTATATTTTAGTTACTATTCAGTCTTTAATTTTTAGCAGTACTTTCAGTTTTCAAAAAAAAAAAAAAAAAACCAACCCTTTAGAATTCATAAAAATCAAATCAGTAAATTGAATATGAATTGAATTTATTGCACACCCAAATTAAATATTATTTAGATAAAGTGAATTTTTGAGAGTTTACTTGAGCTTAGTATAAGAGAGGTGTACAACCGTTTATATTTAATGATGATCTACGTATATACGAGTTAGATATCTATTAGTATCTCTCGAAATCAAATGCTATTTATGTCATTTATATATTAAATTTTATGAATAAGAGACAACCACTTTTTAAATAAAGGAAGAAAACTGACGATAAAAGTTATGATAATTACTTGATGGAAATTAAATTTCTAACCTTTTCGAAAAATCAAAGATATACAACCTTTTTTTTTTTTTTGGGACAATAAAGATGTACCATTATTGATGTTAAGAGTTGATATATATATTTTTGGACAATGAATTAATAAATTAATAAATTTAAATACGTTGATTTCTCAATTAGTCGAAGTATAAACTTTAACTAGAGATAAGCCATTAAATATAAATATATGTTTACATTTTTTTAATTTTTATATTTCGAAAATACATTTATATTCTATAAATTATAAATCTATGACTATTCATTTTATTATTATTTTATTATTTTATTTTATTTTTAAATAAAATTAAAGATTACCATTATTGATTTTATTTTTAAATAAATCTATGACTATTCATTTTATTATTTTATTTTTAAATAAAGATGTACCATTATTGATGTTAAGAGTTGATATATATATTTTTTGACAATGAATTAACAAATTAATAAATTTAAATATGTCGATTTCTCAATTAGTTCAAAAATAAACTTTAACTAGAGATAAGCCATTAAAAATAAATATGTGTTTACAATAATTTTTTTTTTTGTTTCAAAAATATATTTATATTCTGTACATTTTAAATCTATGGCTATTAATTTTATTATTATTTTATTTTTATTTTATTTTTAAATAGAAAACCCAAAAGAAAAATTTAAAAAATTTTAATAAAATTGATAGCAATGCATTGCCGTGCATTGATCTTCCCCCCCCCCCCCCCCCCCCCCCCCCCCCTTTAAGCCGTTTCTCATTATTTTTAAAATTCAAAAAGTCAGTGATATTTTCGTTAATTACCTTTCACATCTTCTTCAGGTGGCCTCTTCTCATCTTCTCTCTCTCTGTTTTTTTTTTTTTTCTTTTCTCTTCTGGTTTCTTCTTCGGCGTCGACCTTCTCATCTTCTTCTGGTTCTTGAAGGTCTCCCTTAAGTTTGGTTTGTTGTTTGATTCTGAAGGTTTGATGGTTTGTGTGGTGGGTTTTTCTGGGTTTTGTGTTTTATGTGGTGGGTTTGTTTAAACCCAAATGCCATCTCTCACTTCCAAGCTCCAACAACCTCTAGGCCTCGCGAACGAAAGAGAAGAGAGCGACGCGAGGGCCTCCTCTCTCAGCAGCAACTCTCCTCCTCTATCACCTCCTCTTCCGCTCTCGATAACAAGAAGGTTTTCCTTTTGTTTTCGCTCACTTTACTCTCTAACAACAACACGCATGCAATTTTTATACTGATATTCCTGATTCTATTTGAATTTAAAAAGCTGCAGTTAGTGTTGATTATTATCTCTGTGATCAGTTGGAGTAATCTGCACGTGCTTATTTAAAAGCATTGAAACTTGTTTTGCTAGAAGCAAATGGTTTAAAACTCCTTTTATTTGATTGTAGTTAGAAAATTCCGGCTATGGTTGCCGGCGTTTGGTCAGATGATAGGTTAACAATGCTGGCTTGCTCGAGAACAAACGAGTTACAACATCTGAATGGTACATATTGCTTCTTGATCTTTTTCTTCTTGTGAAAATCAAATTTGATTTGCCTTTTTTTTTCCTTAACAGAATATTGATTCTGTTTTGTTATGTTTTCTTTATGTGTTCAGGTTCAAGTGAAGTCTTGTTGTTAATGTATTGGGCATGTGTTCCACTATTGAGTTAATGTTGCCTTTGCTGGAGCGCTGGAGAAAGCTGCTCCTGATACCTGAGTGATAACTGTTTCCTCTGGTGGAATGTATCCAGTTCCCTTGACTACAGATCTACAGGTAACTCTTTCTGTCATATTCACGTCTGCCTCAATTTAATATTTGGTACTTGTGGACCTCCAAAATAACCATATTTTGCAGTTCAGCAGTGAAAAATTTGATGGGGTGGAATAATATGCGCGAAATAAGTTAGTTCAGGTCAGTAAAATTGATAACTTGTACATTATCGCTGACTTTCGTACTATATTTCATCACATCTACCTTAGAATAATGAGATTAAAGTAAAAGTTTCTGGTAATTATGTATCACGATCCCAAAATTAAATTATCATACTTCTAAAATGCCTGCCACGTTATTTCTCCTTGTTTCTTATGTGGCGCTAATAGAAAAGTGGGCTGAAACATACAAGAATAAGGAGACTGGATTTTACTTGATGAACCTGGGTTAGCTAAGAGCTTGCCTAGTTTTAATGAAAGGTGAATAGCATTTCTACCAAACATCATTCTATGAAGCTTCCATTCATCTCTCTGTGACTCTTTACTTTTAACTAATAAGTTTTGACTAAAAAGGTTTACTCATGATATTTTCTTCTTGCTGTTTATTAGATCATGATATGAACTTTTGATTCTATGGTTTTAAGTTTTGGACCATATTATCTATTTTTGTTTAATTTTTTAATGCTTTATTTTGCTTAATTATTTTTATATATTTATTGATTGTTGTAGTTGTTTAGCTGATTAGATCTTGTCTCTAATTTAGTTTCAAACATTGAGGACGATGTCTAGATTAGGTTTGAGGGTAGGATATGTGCATACATATATATATTTTATCAAATAAACAAAAAAATCTAAAATTTCAACAAAATTTTTCTGAGAAGAACCTGACAGTAGAGATTAACTACTGTTTTGGTTAATTTAAGACCTTTTTGCAACTTGATTTTTTAAAACAAACTGCTTCTAGGATTAGTGTCCTTCAAGATGAATTGTTTGATAGGTAGATAGCAAGATTCGGAGTTAAATTAGGTAAGTTAGAGCCGTTAGAATTTGGAAATATCAAACTGAAATTTTATCATAGTGATTTTTCATGAAATTTAAGCAGCTCTGAACTAGTTGTTGCAGTTCGATTTAAAGAAAATTTTGTAAATAAAAGTTGAAGGTTTAGATGTCTAATATTGAAATGTTAAGTTTCTAATTTTTCTGATGAGTATTTCATGAGTAATGAATTTTTTTCAAGTATAGTTCAGTTTGAAATTTGACAGCATTTTTGTTTTGTTTCAAATTCATCACTAGGTTGTTTTAGTGTGTCCGATAGAGGAATCTAAGCGTATTATAATTGGTTGTTTTGACTAAAAGGTAGCCATGAAAGTCTAAACATGGTTAGAGGTTTTCAAAGGCTTGAATCCTAGTCCGGAGAGTGGAGAGACATTAAATATGTATAGTTGTGGACTATTAGTGGAGACTTCCTTTGTGAGTAATTTGAGCTATTAGCATTCTTATTGTTGAGAGATATTTTCTTCCAATTCCTAAACACTCTTCGTAAATTTTTGAATTGATTAGATTGACCTCTATAGGTTTTGTATTGGAAGGAAATAACATGTTTTGCATTAAAAAAACCGTTTGCTTTAAATGAAAAGTTTAACTACTTTTGAGAAGTGATACTAGGCTCTGTGTGCTTAAACCAGTAAAAGGCCAAACACTTTTCCTTACCTTTATTGTGTGTGCGCCAATAGCCAATTTGAAGCCAAACATATAATTAGCCTAAATGTTTTTGTTCTTAACCTACATAAATCCATGTCCAAACCTGAAATAATTAAGCCTTATCCTTGAGAGCTTGGATTTGCATGTGAGACTAAGATTTAGGCAAAAGAAGGTGGGGATTAAAAAAATATATATATTTGATGAAGTGAAGTCGTGGTGAATGAAAAAGAAAGAAAAGGAAAAAAGAGAAAAAAAAAAAGAAAAGGAGAAAAGAGAAAAAAAAAAGAAAAGGAAAAAAGAGTGTTGTGCATGCTTACAGATTATTATCAAAGGAAAAATTCTTAAATATGTAAGCATAAGGATGAATGGAAAAAAAAAAAACACTGAAATGAAGAAGAGAAGAAAATGAAAAGGAAAAAGAAAGTGCAAAAGCAAAAAATGAAAAAGATAAAAAAATAGTTGAAAAGGAAGAAAGAAGAAGAGGCTTAGGAGGGTGGAGCAATTAATAGAAGTTCAGTGTTTAAATAATCAATTTCTTAGAACTCATATTGTGATCCTAAGTTCATTTGATAACTATTTTATCCTTTTTTTCATTTAGCCATTCATCCATTGACCCTGTTACAACCTAAAGGAAAGACCTAGTTGATCTCTTGAAAAGTTGAATTATTTTATTGGAGTAAACAATGTTCGGCATGTTATTGATATCCAATTCCTTCCGTGAGGTCCTTTGAATGAATATTAGCGGTCCTTCATTATTTATTCACATGCGTCGTAACTATTTGTGATTTTCTTGTGCATAATTTCCACCTTGCATGTGTTGTAAGAGTGTTAAGCCTAGGTTCCAAGAGAATGAAATGAGTGAAACCTTGTGAGAATTAGAGTCAAGGCGAAATAAGTCTACAACATGCATGTATGATGTTTTCGAAACTTGAATGCTGGGTGATAAGTTGGAGAAGACTGAAAATTGTGTAAGGATCATTAGTGACTTATTTTTAGTCGAAACATAAGGTTGTGAGCATGGTGATTTTCTTGAGGATACATTGGAGCTTATATCTTTGTTGTGGCCGTGGGTGACTCGTTATATCATCTCTGGAGTTCCTTTCATTCTTCAGATTCAGGTCTACAATACCTTTTTTTTTTTTTTTAATTTTCTTTGTTGATCCCTTGTGTTTGTTTTTTAATTTGATTTCGTAATAATGGGTGTGACAGAAATACTCATTTTCGGAAGCTACTCTCAATAGGTTTGTTTTTCATCTTCTACAATGTTTTTTTTCCTTCCAATTACTATTTATTTTTGTTTTGTAATCGGGATTTTTTTTTTTTAATAAATATGTTTTGCCTATGTAATGCAGTTTGCCTACCAATGAAGTTATCCAATCTGGTGTTGTTCCTTGCTATGTTGAGTTTCTTGGTATGGATGACTTTCCACAGCTTCAGGTTTGAGTTAGCTCCCTATTTTATGTGTTTGTTACTGTGATGTTCATCTGTTTGCTGTTTTCTTGAGTGTTTTCTTTGACTGTTGTTTTTTGTATGTGGTTCAGTTTGAGGCTGTTTGGGCTCTTACAAACATTGCTTCAAGGACCTCGGAAAACACCAGGGTTGTAATTGATCATGGTGTTGTTCCAATAGTTGTTAAACTTTTAAGTTCACCTACTGATGATGTTCGTGAGCAGGTATATGTCGCACAACTTGTATATGCCTTTCTATTGCGTTTTTCTTGTTACCCTTTTGATCTCTTCGAGAGAACATTCTAGAATAGTAATTAGTACTGTTTTTTATTTAATCTGTAGGCTGTTTGGGCATTGGTAAATGTTGCTGGTGACCTACCTAAATGCTGTGACCTTGTCCTTAGCAATGGAGCTTTGATGATGCCTTTGTTGGCACATTTCAATGAACATGCGAAGCTTTCTATGTTGAGAAATGCTATGTAGATGTTGTCAAACTTCTGTAAGGGCAAGCCACAACCCTTGTTTGAGCAGGTTGGGCTTTTAAATTTGAGCTGTTAAGCATTATGTGCTTTTATCATATATAGTTTTTTGTTTCCTGACTTTTTTGTTTGGTGCTTCTTGATCTTTCATTAACAGACGAAACCTGCTCTTCTAGCGCGCTGAGTGTCTTTATGTTTTTTGTGAATCTATACTCTGATGCTACAATAATGTGTTCTTTATTGGCACCAGTTTACATTTGATGTGTTGGATCCAAATTTTATGGCTTGCTAATGTAAGAATGCTATATCATTCTCAAATCACAATATTTTGCTTCCTTTCACATAGTGCTCTATGAATGTTAGATGTTTATCCTTCAGTTCTTCTCCTGATGCGTCCCATGTGTTTGCCTATGCAGCCCAAATAAAGGAGGCTATACTTAATGGTGTCTCTCTTGAGGATGACAAAAGGGACTAACAAATTTGAACAGGTTTGTCTTCAATAGTAGTAATTGAAGTTTGTAGAGGAAAAAGTAGAATTGTAGAAGAGATAGTTTGTTTTGGCTTGCTGCATGTGCAATTGTGCATTTCAAATTTTGAACTTCATTTTCGTTTCAACTACAGTCCACATGTTTACTCACACTGTTAATTCATGAATGTATTGCATTACGAGTACCTGCTGTTGACTATCATTTCCATGCATTAATGTGACTGAAAATTGAAACTTGGTTGTTGAACTGCTAATATATGTGGGATAATCCCAAAAAAAGGTATATAGTTTGCAAAAATGATATTTTTGCAAACTACGTATGGTTTTTTGGAATTATCTCTTAATATATTAACAATATATGTATGTGTATATATATAGAAGTGGGGTAGTATTCCAAAGTGAATTTAACAGATCATTGACCTAATATATAGTTGTTTGGTTTTAAGTTGTTTAATATTTCTTTGTTGAAACCTAAGTTTTTCAACATTAAGAGTTGTTTGCCCACGGAATATGATTTTATTTGCCTAAAATGTGGCATATTTGCTGAAATTTTTTTGGACACTGTCTATGAAATGGTTGTAGGTCGAGGATGGTCGTGTTACTCTGTCTCAACTAGCAGAAGAGTTCTCTCAAAATTTTTTAGAATCCATTTACTAGTGATGCATATGCCACTTTATTGAAGGAACCTGAACAATTCCTTTGGGGATCGAGTGAGTTTTAAGCCCTTATCCCTTTGTTCTTTTCTTTTGCTCTTGGATTTGCATCTTATGAAAATGAGGTGCGAACCATATTTTTAAATTTTTAATATAGCGAAATTATGCTTGTGCCCTTTAGGCACATTTTTAATTATCACTTTTTTCATGTCTGCATGTCACTTTTTCTTCTTCACAAAGCCTTCTTCATTGTCTCTCTTCTTTCTACCTTATTTCTTCTTTCTCTTTCTCTCTTCTTCATTTTCTTTCTTCTAATTTCATTGCATTGCTGTCTTTACCATTGTCTTTGCCATTCGATAGTGATGACGATAACATTTTTTTTTTTTATCTTCATAATTTGTAATTTTTTTGTTACTATTCTTAACTTAAATGTTTATCATTGGCAGAGCATCATCATGTTGGTTCAAATAATTTTAATTTATTGGGCAGTCACTATTTACACTGGTAATCAATCTTCATGTTGATGAACATTGCTTAACTAAACATTATGGAACATTAATTAAACTCATTGTTGTGTTCTATCCCTTCTAATTACTAGGATGTCTTTCTTACTATTAACTTCCATGGAAGGCCTCATAATCTTTATAATTTCTAAAATTTGAGGATCTTAAGGATTAGATTGTTGGTATAAGCATCTGTCCTAGGTTAATTTCATTCTATTGAAACATCGGTAAGAAAGATTTTGTAATAGTTTCTTTTACTTTTGTTGTTGTTGTCTATCTAGTATGTAAGGTGTGTCATTTTATGTTGTGTTAGAAAATTAGCTTTAACTTGTTTATGTTATGGTAAAGGAATGAACTAAATCCTGTTTATGCAACCCAATTTGCTTTCAACACCACCCTTCTCCTATTTCTTTCATTTTATTTGGCTTCTCTTGATTGACAATGTGTAGGGTATTCTTGCTCTTTTCAGCCCACCATTGTTTTTAGTAGCTAGCCATGAAACTCTTCGTTATAATATATATTATTTACAGCCTACTGCCATTGTATTACGTTTATAGGTTAGCACAATACAATAGGTGATCAGTATTGTTAATGTCGAATATTTTTTTCTGCAAAAGCATGGAGGAAGAAATAAATAAATCTTATCTAAGTGTTCTCTCTCCCTCTCGTCTTTATTGTCTTAATATCTCTATCACCACTGCTGGTTGACCCATTGTCATTAACAACAAATGACATATTTGAAGATCCAGTTATAGGACTTGTTTACTTTTCTAGGTGAAATTTGGAGATTTATTGTTTGCTATTTGTCTATAATCTCTATCATTTCAATAAATGTAATTTGATTTATGATTATTATGTCAAAGTGATAGGAAAGTTGAGTTGGGGGAAGGCATTTGATGTTTCCTATCGAGATTCGAAGCTTACCCCTCTTCTGCAATCTTCACCGAGTGGACATGGGCATTTTTTGGTAAGTATTAGATGTAACAATATCAATAATAAATGAATATTGGGTAAAGGCCTTTTACATTGTTATGAGCAATTACCATTTTATTTTTGCATACAAGTTGATGGGCTGGTAACTTGCACTTGTATCCAAACTAAATTGTGTTTTAATCTTTTTAGTGTTTTGTTGCAGTATACATATTGAATTGTATAGTCTAACTTTTTTGCTTTACTATAAATTGCTTTTTAATTAATAACCTTATGCAATGTCAATATCTAACTGTTTCTCCTTGATCACAAAAGTGATGCTTTTTTTTTTTTGGTTATTGGTTTAATCTTTTACAGCTTATAAGTACAGTTACTCCAACATCTAGTAATATGGAATAAACTCATAGTTCACTGAAGTTTGCATGTAGGGCAAAGCGAGTGGAAATCTGATGGAAACCAAGATAGCGAGCATGGACGACAACGAGACAATTGGACAATGAGGCAATTAAAGACTGTTGGGCTTAATTTTGAAGGCTTTGGAAGCTAAGTGAAGATAATTAGAGTTAATTGGGCTTTAAATAATTTGGGCTGAGTTTATTTTAATTGTAATGAGTTTATAAATTAAGTTGGTCTATTTAATGTTATATTGGGTCTTAATTTATGTAATGGGCTGAACTGATATATTTAATTAACTTAAGCCCATGTTTAATTATTTTAAACCCATGAGTATGTTTAGTGAGCCCAATTGTTAGGGGGCTAGGGTTTTATGTTATATTTTATTTCTTTGCCTATAAAAAGTTTGTAACCCTAGAAGTTGGGAAAAAGTTAGAATGGAATAAAAAATGCAGTCAATGAGGTTTTTATTGAGAGAGTGAGTTCTCTTTTGTTCATTGTTGAACATGTGATCTTATCAAGCTTTACTTGTGGCGATCGAAACCATGACTTATCTCTCACCTACTCATTTATGTCTTGGGAGTGATGTCAATATCTTTCTTGATAATTTTGGTTCTTGATTGAGTTCTAATCATTGGGTCAAAGTTCTTTATAACTTTGGTTTCTTGATTGACATATAATCAATGGGTCAAAATTTTTATTTTATAAACCTGTTTTAATCTTTCTTGGGGTTGTGTTTCAATTTGATTGTGGGTGTCGTATCGTTATATATTCACATCAGTTGGTATCAGAGCTTTGGGTATTAATCCGGGTTTGATTTATCTGTTTCATTATTATTATTATTATTATTATTTTTGTTTCTGTTTTAATTTTTTTCTTTCAACCGCCTGTCGTTAATTTCTTTTAGGGTTTCTTATTTTATTTTATTTTTTTTGTCCGTTAGTTTATTCTTCTCGTTAATTCTGATCATGTCTGCGCCATCACGCACCATTAGCCTTGAGAATTTTTTTGTCTTCTTTTGGTCTCTTGAATCGCCGCAACCTATAGCCCACCATCCATCCATTATATATATATATATATATATATATATATTTTGTTTTTGAAGTCTACGCATTACCAGATTGCATCCATAAATTCAGTTTTGTTTTCTTTTGCTGCTTGTCTGCATGTCACCGTCCACCAGCACCTTATAATTCTGTTTTGACTTTTGTTTCGTGACCTGCAACAGACCACCATCCATTATCAAATATATATTATTCTTGCATCTATCTATTTTGTCTTCTTTTGTGTTGCAGCCGCTTTATGTCATCAAATTTTTGTGTCTTGCGACATACAATCTTGTTGGTCTGTTTGTGTCATAAAATACATGTGCGTTGATTTTTGGTTGTTAGACGCTGTCAATGTTTCCAGATCTGATCTGTTTGTGTCCCCACAATATTTTGTTCCATCATCTTGCTGGTCTGATTTCCGCAAATCACTTTATATGTTCCACACCATCCTGCTGCATCCAGTAATCATATCCTATTGTTCCACATACTACTACATCTTTTCCACACCATATCAAGTCAGTTTCAAATCTATTTTCGCAGCCACAGATCTGATTTCCTCTTGTTGTATTTTCTGGTTTGATTAAAAAAAATGAGAGGAGGTAAAAAAATAAAAAAAATGTGTGAAACACTTAAGTGATTGGAGTGAAACACGTGAGGGAGTGTGGGGTTTTCTCTCATATTCTTTTTAGGTTTTCAAATGATGCGACCCTTGTCGATTTATTTCACAATTGATACCTAAGACCGTTCTAATCTTTGGTTTGAATGGAAACCGTGACCCAACACCTATAACGAGATGTGAACCTTGGTATAAGGATGACGCCACAATCAAGGATGGAATGCTCGATTGATAAGTCAAGGAGGAACGCCACAGAGAAATCTGATAAGTTCCAGTTAGTTCTCAAAGAACTAAAGAGAAATTAAACTCTCAATTTTTCATTCAATTCAATCTCCTTATTACATCTTTTTGCCGTTCTTTATAAACTAAAAACTCTAAAAGAAAAGAAAGGCTACACGCCTTTTCCAAGAAGGAAACAAAATATTCGGTCATTAAATGCCTTACAAAATAGGAAACTAATTAAACTAAAACAAGCAACTAATTGTCTTGATCCCTGTTTGGAAGGTTGGAATTAAAGCAAATCAGCCTCTTCATTTGGGAAACAAATCAATTCATTATTAATTGAAAATCTAAAAAGGAAACAACTGAAATTAAATCTTCTCCAAACACCCAGCTTGTGCCACACGCCCAAGCTCAACTCCTATTCAGCCCAATAAATTTGCCTTGATGATGTTAATTAGGCCTTGGTCTTCATATGGGCTCATCTTGGACTTTATTAATTCGGAATCAGTCCAAGTGTCTTGAATCAGTTCATTTAGTGCTTCCTTGAATCTCTTAGCCCTTGCCCTTGTTATTGGCCCAACCGGAACATGTAATGGATCACTTGGTGCAGCTCCCTTGTTTGTATCATTCCCTCCCTCTTGAAAAGGATTTGTCCTCAAATCGTCACCTACATCAAAAGGAGACAAATCAGAAACATTAAAGCTTGCACTAACATTATACTCACCTGGAAGATCTAACTTATAAGCGTTGTCATTGATTCGTTCAAGCACTTGAAATGGGCCATCTCCCCTCGGAAGTAGTTTAGAACGCCGCTGCTCTGGAAATCGTTCCTTCCTCATATGTAACCACACCCAATCACCAGGTTCAAACACAACTTTCTTGCGTCCTTTATTAGCTTGCGTGGCATATTGCTCAGTTCTCCTCTCTATGTTTTGTTGAGTCTTTTCATGGATTTGCTTGACAAAATCTGCCTTTTTCTTCCCATCAAAATTAACATGCTCATTCATAGGTAAAGGAATTAAATCCAAAGGAGTCAATGGATTAAAACCATACACAACTTCAAAAGGCGAAAAATGAGTTGCAGAATGCACACTCCTATTATAAGCAAATTCTACATGCGGCAAACAATCCTCCCATGTTTTCAAGTTCTTTTGTATTATAGCTCGCAACAAGGCAGATAAAGTCCTATTAACTACTTCAGTTTGACCATCAGTTTGGGGATGACAAGTAGTAGAAAATAAAAGTTTAGTTCCTAACTTACCCCACAAAGTCTTCCAAAAGTAGCTTAAGAACTTAGCATCCCTATCCGAAACAATGGTCTTAGGCATGCCATGCAATCTAACAATTTCTTTGAAAAACAAATCAGCAATATGTGATGCATCATCGGTTTTATGACAAGGAATGAAATGTGCAATTTTAGAAAATCTATCAACAACCACATATATAGAGTCCCTACCCTTTTTGGACCTAGGCAAACCCAGTACAAAATCCATAGAAATATCAATCCAAGGTCCACTAGGTATAGGCAAAGGAGTATACAATCCATGAGGCTTAATCCTAGACTTAGCTTGTCTACATGTAATGCATTTTTCACAGATCCTTTCTACATCACGTTTCATATGAGGCCAAAAAAAATGTTCATGCAATACATCTAGTGTCTTGGCTATACCAAAATGCCCCATCAAACCTCCCCCGTGAGCTTCTCTAACAAGCAATTCACGCAAAGAACTCTTAGGCACGCATAACTTAGTTTCTTTAACAAAAATCCATCATGCCTATAAAACTTGTCAAATGTTACCTTTTCACATGCATTGAATAATTTGCTAAAATCAGAATCTTCCACATACAATTCTTTAATGTAATCAAAGCCAAGCAATCTAGCATCCAAAGTAGAAAGTAAAACATACCTTCTAGACAAAGCATCGGCGACCATGTTTTCCTTACCTTTTTTGTACTTGATCACATATGGAAATGTTTCAATGAACTCCACCCACTTGGCATGCCGCTTATTTAGCTTGTGCTGCCCCTTAGATGCTTCAAAGACTCATGATCAGTGTGAATCACAAATTCTTTCGGGCAAAGGTAATGTTGCCAAGTTTCCAATGCCCTAATTAAGGCATACATCTCCTTGTCATATATAGGGTAATTTAAGGCTGCTCCACTTATCTTCTCACTAAAAAATGCAATGGGATGCCCTTCTTGCATTAGGACAGCTCCAATACCTATTCCTGAAGCATCACACTCAATCTCAAAAGTTTTAGCAAAGTCAGGCAAAGCAAGCAAATGTGCATTAGTTAATTTCTCCTTAATTAAGTTAAATGTCTTTTCTTGTTCCTTACCCCACTTAAACCCCACATTCTTTTTGATAATTTCAGTTAAAGGTGCGACTAGACTACTAAAATCTTTCACAAACCTCCTATAAAAACTAGCCAGCCCATGAAAACTTCTCACTTGTCCCACATTTGTAGGTTTCGGTCACTCCTTAATTGCCTTAACCTTTTCTTCATCAACCCCAATTCCCTTAGCACTAACGACAAAGCCCAGAAATACAAGCTTATCGATGCCAAAGATACACTTTTTGAGATTAGCAAACAACTTTTCTGTTCTTAAAACACCTAAAACAAGTTTTAAATGTTCAACATGCTCATCTAAGCTTTTGCTATAAATTAGAATGTCATCAAAGTAAACAACCACAAATCTTCCAATAAAAGCACGCAAAACATGGTTCATTAATCTCATGAAAGTACTTGATGCATTAGTTAATCCAAAAGACATAACTAACCACTCATATAAACCATATTTTGTTTTGAAAGCAGTTTTCCACTCATCTTCTTCTTTCATCCTAATTTGATGATATCCACTCTTAAGATCAATTTTAGTAAAAACAATAGAACCATGCAATTCATCAAGCGTATCATCTAATCTAGGAATAGGATGTTGATACTTTATAGTGATATTGTTGATGGCACGACAATCAACGCACATCCTCCATGTTCCATCCTTCCTAGGCACAAGCAATACGGGAACCGCACAAGGACTCATACTCTCACGCACATATCCCTGTTCCATGAGCTCACTAACCTGCCTTTGAAGCTCCTTTGTCTCCTCGGGATTACTTCTATATGCTGGTCTATTTGGGATGGGTGCTCTGGGTACAAAGTCAATTTGGTGCTCAATCCCCCTTATTGGTGGTAAACTCATAGGCATCTCTTCGAGAAACACCTCATCAAATTCCTACAAAAGTGAAACAACACTAGACAAAGAAGAGTCAAGTTCATTAGTACTAAAACAAGCCTCTTTGTACAAAAGTACAATCATTGGCTGATTAGAAAACAACGCCTTCTTGACCTCACTCTCTCTTGCATAAAAATTCACTTGTTTTTTCTCTCTCCTTTTCTCATCAGTCTCTTTTTCCTTTTCACTCTTTTTTTCTATTTTTGCTGTTTCAGACTCTCTTTCTTTTCTCTCTCTCTCTCTTGAACTCTCACTCTCCTTTTTTACATCTCTCTCTTTTTTTAATCTCACTTGATCTCCATATATTTGTCTTGGGGTTAAAGGTACAAGAGTGATTGGCCTTTTATTGAGTACAAAGGAGTATCTATTTGGTATATCCATCATGAGTCACATGCCTATCAAACTGCCATGGTCTTCCCAAAAGGATATGACCCGCATTCATTGGTACCACGTCACATATAACTTCATCTTTGTATTTTCCAATTGAAAATGACACCAACACCTGTTTATTCACCCTAACTTCCCCACTATCATTCAACCATTGTAGCTTATAAGGTTTTGGGTGCTTTAAAGTTGCCAAATTCCATTTTTTCACCAAAATAGTGCTAACCACATTAGTACAACTCCCCCCGTCAATAATCATACTACATACCTTATCATTAACATGGCAACGGGTGTGAAAAATGTTATCACGTTGTACCTCATCATCTTCTTTTGCTTCAGCGCTAAGAGCTCTTCTCGCAACCAAAAGTTCTCCACCCACCGGATATTCAAGGTCACTTGCATTCTCCAAAGGTGGAATGGACTCATCATCAGATTCATCCTCGGATTCGATACCACCCTCATCCTTCAAAACCATTACTCTCTTGTTTGGGCATTGTGATGCAATATGACCTGCTCCCAAACACTTAAAGCACTTAATGTCACGGGTTCTAGAAAGTTGAGAATCTGATTTACCTTGATTTAATATGCCTCCGGCCTTATGTTCTTTGGAAGGTTCGGCCTTGGCCTTGAAACTAGGCTGGTCCTCCCTCTTGCTCCAACTCGATTTCCATGATGATGACGAACCTGAATTTTGCCCAACCCGTGTGGAACCCTTTCTCTTCAATTTTTGTTCCACTTTAATGGCCATGTGTACCATGTCAATCAATGTAACATAATGTTGCAATTCCACTACATTTGCAATGTCTCGGTTAAGCCCGTTTAGAAACCTGGCCATAGTCGCCTCTCGGTCCTCCTCTACATCAGCTCGAATCATGGCTATCTCCATCTCTTTGTAGTAGTCTTCAACACACTTAGACCCTTGAGTAAGAGTTTGCAATTTTTGAAACAAACCCCTATAATAGTGGCTTGGAATGAATCTCCTCCTCACAACAGTTTTCATCTCATCCCATGTCTCAATAGGTCTTTCTCCATTCCGTCTCCTACTCATAATCAGTTGATCCCACCAAACAATAGCATAATCAGTGAATTCTATGGCTGCTAATTTCACCTTCTTCAATTTGGAATATTCATGGCAATCAAACACCAACTCTATTCTTTTCTCCCACTCCAGATAAGCTTCAGGGTCAGTTTTACCTTGAAAGACTGGAATCTTCACTTTTATACTACCCAAATTATTATCAACCCTCTCTTCATACCTATCTCCTCTATTCCCATACCTATCTTCTCTATTCTCATACCTAACTCCTCTACCTCCCATTCCACGCCTAAATCTACTCGCACTCATATTGGACATGTGATCAGCCTCCTCCATGTCATTATCATCCCCGTAGTAATCATTAACTTCTTCTCTAACCGGAACTCTCTCTCGCCTACGTGCTTATGGAACGGGTTGTGGCTGTTCTGCACGTGAGTTTTCCACTTGATCTAATCGCTCATGTAATTGTTCCAATTGCCCCCTCATCATCCGTCTCATCTCCTCTACTAATGCCTCTTTCCAAAGCTTTATATTCGCAGGGATGGAAGAATCCTCAGTGGAGCCTTTATCTTTGTTTCCAGACATGTTTTCCTGCAAAAAAAAAAAAAAAAAAAAAGAACACGAATTTCTGTATAATATAAGTGGCTATGCGCAATAATTTTAAGATGACCTGTTAGTAGAGATGGTAATTGGGAGCAAATCCTTTTCACACTACCCTGCTAGGCATTCCCTTGCCACCCTGTAAAAGCAGGGAGGAAGAAATAAATAAATCTCTTCTAAGTGCTCTCTCCCTCTCATCTTTATTGTCCTACTATCTTCGTCACCGCTGCTAGTTGACCCATTGTCATTAACAGCAAATGACATATCTGAAGATCCAGTTACAGGTTATAATCTTTGAAATGGATGATAGGACTAAAATGCTTTTTATTTTTCTAAATGAAATTTGGACATTTATTTTTCAATATCTGTCTATAATTTCTATCATTTCAATAAATATAATCTGATTTTATGATTATTATGTGAAGGTGATGGGAAGGTTGAGTGGAGGGAAGGCATCTTATGTTCCCTATCGGGATTCCAGGCTTACCCCTTTTCTGCAACCTTCACTGAGTGGACAGGGGCATGTTTCGGTGAGTATTAGACGCAACAATATCAATAATAAATGAATACTAGGTAAAAGCCATTTATATTGTTATGAGAAATTACCATTTTATTTTTGCATACAAGTTGAGGGGCTGGTAACTTGCACCCGTATCTAAACTAAGTTGCCTCTTAATCTTTTTAGTGTTTTGCTGCAGTATACATATTGAATTGTAAAGTTACTGATTAGTGTTTTGTGGGTTTTCAAGTTCAAGTTGATGTATTAGTTTTGTGAACTAGAAGCGTGCATAGTTTGGCATAAAAATGGAACTTTTATTTTGTGAATAAAAAGAGTGTCAGTGATAACTTAAGGACCGGTTTAGTTTTTTACATTATTTTTCTTTTGAATGTTTTTAGCGGAAGCTATCTCAGTTTATAAAGTTTAATTTATAAATAAGGGAGAGAACCTACAATCTTGTGTCGTTAGATCAGATCGTTAATAAAGTTTATCTTAATGATGCATGTTGTGGGGTAAGGCAATGAAGCATAAACACACCTTTTAAATGTTTATTTTAGTGTGTGAAAAATTGAAATTAAAAAATGCTTATAAAACTAAAGAATATATAGAAGGAAAAAAGAAAGCTGTTTAGTATGTTTCTAATCATCCTTTTTAATTTTTTGGGGAAATATTTGATTGGGTGTAAAATATAAAAGGAAGAAAGAAAACTATTTAGTATGTTTCTAATCATCCTTTCTATTTTTTTGGGGAAATATTTGATTGGGTGTTAAACATTTGAATGGCATGCTGCAGAATTTATGAGGATGAATAACAAAATGTAATCAATTGTTATTTTAAAAAAAATAAAATATAATGGATTCTCATTTTTAGAAGTTTTCTTAGAATGTTATTGTTGCTAAATTTATGGGTATGAATGTTAGAATTTGTGCTCGGATGTATAGTGCCATATTAACTTCTGAAACTTGTTTCTAGTATGGCAAAGGCAGTAATTGATGCTATAATTGGCCTCAGGTTCGATGACTCACCCAACAATGTAGCTGCTGCAGTGCTTTTTCACATTTTGACTGCTGCTGTAAGTTGTTCATGTTGTGAAGTTTCTCTTCTATTTGCTTTGTAGATGCTGATCCCTATGATTCGAACAGCCCCTAGTCATCCTCAAAGCCAAAGAAAATATTAACCATACTATTTTCAATGATGTTTTGACATAAATTAGTCACGTAATCTATTGTAGCTTATTATGACTTTTATATAATACAAACTGCTTCAAAACATTCAGAAAGCCTAAATTCAAGATGACACTATTCTTAGTTTTTGGACGCAAGTGTTTTTCAATCAAAATGAATTATTATTGTTTTCCTTCAGTCCAAGATGACCAACACAGTGCCATGCAGTTTGTCATGGGAAATCAATGAAGTTCAGTTCATTGGACCACAGTGGAGTAAAGCATCTGGGGTATGAAGTTCATTAGTTGGATTATGATGTTGCCATATAAGCAGTAAGTAGGCTGTGATTGTGAATGTGCTGTTTAGGCATTTTGTTCTCAACATGTAATTAAAGAGTAAGAAGTTATGCCTCATTAGAGAGTCTTGAGAGAGATTGCCTCCTCTCAGTATCCTTAGTCAAATTATGTTTTGTGTTGAATGGTTTTTTATAGGAGAGGCCCATTTAATAAGCTTTTCATGACTTCTAAGTTAATACACTGAAATATTTGTTGTGGTGCTTGATGTGCAATACAATTCGAGGTTAACATCTAATATTAAATTATATTCTGGCATCAATTCTTGTTCTGTTAATGATTTTTACTTTTACACTGTTCAATCTATTTCTTTAACAAGTTTAACCTACATTTTTTACAACAGATTTTGTTGTCCATATAATAGATTTGAAGGTTCATTTTTTTTAATTAAAATATATTTTAGTGTCAAGATGATCACCTCTTGGAATCACATAGCTGCAAATCCATTTGTAATTAAATTGTTGAGGCCAGTTAGCTTTGTTGTTATTGAAGACAAAGGACGAAAAATAGGTTCCAAGCTTTTAGCATCATGTAAAGACACCTACTTCAATTGGGCTATATTTTCATATTCAAGCTCTTATGCTGTTCTTTCTAAAGTTAAGGAAATATTTGTCGATTGCAAGGAAATGAAGTCGTGGGGATGATGGTAGAAGATTGAGGTTGGAGTTAAGCCAAAATGGATAGCTTTGTTAACAATAGGGAAAGCTTGCATATCTAAAATTTCTTTTGTAGGTATTTTGGAATATAGACGCTTCCATTATAGACTTAAGATGTGATATATTTAATTTTAATTATTTATTTGCCTCGTTAGACTCTAGAGGTTATATAAGTTAGTAATTTTTGTGTTAATGAAAGTCATCTATAGAAATCATAATTTGTAGCATTTTGCTTTTGAATGTTAAACAATTGAAGAATATTGTGTGCTAGGAACTGAACCATGAACTCGATTTGTTTGAAATGTGAATATTTTCGTTCCTCATTTAGCCTTGTTATGCTTTCCTCAATTATATCTTTTCTGTATTGGATGTGTCAATTTGTGTTCTGTATGTGTATATTTCAGTTTTCAAATCAAATGATTTTTTGCATGCTTGACATGGTGGTTAATTTACATTTTGGGTTAATTTCTGTTAAACAAGTTTTTGGTATGCCGTATGCTTGGTTATTTGCATATTTTGATGAATATATTATATTACTAGTTTTAGTGGAATTCTTTTCTCTTATTTGAGGTAAATCATGTTACTTAATTGGAATACATTTTTACTGTATCTATTATGTCTATACAATTACTAAATGTTTACATGTTTGAGAGCCATTTCTGTGGGCACCATGGTAGCATTCTCCTGTTTTATGGACAACTCGTTCATTTCTCTTCAAATCTTCCTTTTCTTGAGTTAATACATCCTTTTTCTTATTCAAAACAAATAAAATTATATACACTTCATATTAAATTATGATCTTAATGTCTTTGTTTTTGCTGATTGTTAATTTGTTATAACATTTCTATTGCTTTCATTCAGATACTATTGGTACAGTGAGGAAGACTGATGGTATCTTCATGGAAAATTTGAGAGAATTAGGAGGGCTTGATGGAGTCTTTGAGGTCATCATGAATTATTAGTCTGCTATGGAGGTGTGAGCTTGTACGTTTGTTTAGTCTTATAGTATGTTTTAATGTTTTTAGTAGATATGAACTGTTTAGCTTTAAAAGAATGCTTCAGATTATGAAAAACTATACTGAAGTAATATATGTATTGAAAATGGGAGTAAGTACAAACATCTATTATTTTGATTTACTTCGCAACCTTACTTCCCTAATCTTGTTTGTGCAGTCATCGAAAGAGGTGCTCAAATTTATATTAATTTGGAACAAAACATTTAGATATATTGTTGGTTCATCTTAGTTCTTCAATAAATTAATTGGGATATGTCTTGCTGTAGCACCATTGGGAATAGTCATCAGACTTCTGAATTTAGTTTGTCCAAATACATTTTTTTTTTTTTTATGTTTGGTCATGTAAGCCCCCAAATAAATGACACTACAGTTTATTTTGTATTTACTATTGTTGCGGTTGTATCACTATTTTGTGCGTAATTTACATGTAAAGACAATATATTTTGAAATCTTGTCAATTTTTGTCCTTCATTATTGGTTACCACTCAATAATTTGTTATTAGTCCCATTTTTTTTCAAGCTCTGTTTGTCTACTTTTTAATGGAATTATTGTCATTTGAAGAAGAAATTCCTCTAAATGCATGAATAATAATAATGTTGATGTAGGGTTGACTTGGATCTATAGAACTTCCCATTGCTTTTAAAATATTTGAAAATCATGGAAAGTGCTACTTTCCTCGAGTAAAGACAATCAGGTAAAAATTCTAATCCTACCATTTCTATTTGCAAAGCTCAAAACAACCTAAGCTATCAAATTTTTAATTTTTAACTTCTATAATATAGTCATTTGCTTGGAATGATTGGAACTTGAATCCTCTTGGATCTCGGCTATCTTTTTATCAAAGTCATTATATTTCTCATTAAGATTTTGTTAGGTAATCATTGATGCAATGGATAGCTTTTCATTCGTATTTTTTGTCTTTCTCTTCTTTAGTTCTTTAATCTTGTTGCATCTGAATAATTGTTTAATGACTTCGATTTGTAGAACTTAATTTATTAAGAAGTTCTGACACCTCCTCGGATGGCACTGGTCACATATTTGAATTGGCTTTCCTTACGGAATTCAGTAGTTCTCATATCACTTTATTATTTGTGACATCCTTATCCCTTTTTTGTTTTCTAACTTATTGTATTTCTCCTTCAATCTGTAGTGGGCAACAATGAGGTACTAGTCATTAGTTCATCTAAAAATTGCTCTAACGCTGAATTGGTTTCCTCTGAAAAGAGCTTCAATGTATCTTCGAACAGTTTGTGGTTGCCCTTTAACCAATTAGGTTGTTCTGATTCCAATTCTGGAACTATTGCGACATCTATGAATGACAATTGCTTGCTTAAGACGAGATCTCATTTGTCTTTGACTGGTTTATGTAGTGGTACACTAAGCAGTTTTAGTGGTGTAACACCTGTAAGTGGTACTGGTTTGAGGATGAAGCTTGGTCTTGTAGAGATTCCAAATAGTAGAAAAGATGACAAGTATGAGCTTTTTGGGGACAGTGAAGATCTGTATGCATTTTATGAAGATGCTTTTGAACTTTCAAAATGGGATTTACTATCTGCGAAACAAAAGAAATCTCAAACTAAGAGAAGTAGTGCTGCAAAGAGGCCTTGAAGAAGAAGACCCATACCAAATGATAGTGATCCAAGAAGAAACAACTAATGGGGAAAATTGCTATCAGCTATCTAGTAATGGTGGAAATTGCCAAAGATCATATAATGGGGAACACCATTGTTCTCATAATCTCATGAAAGCACTTGCTCATGTGCCGTTGACTAAGAAAAGTCCGCTCTTCTAGCTGATTGCCTTTTTGCAGCTGTTAACGTATTTTTGATATATAAAATCTGCATGTCTTACATATGTATTTTTATTTGGTCCGTGCAATCATTTAAACAATGTGATACTGGCTTGCTATGACTAAATTTTATTTATTTCCTATTTGAGCTTTTGAGTTGCCCAGATTAGGTTGATTAATGTGTGGGTTTTACCTCTGGGCAGGTTCTAATGAATTTAACAAATGACAACCTTGTTGGCTGCCATCAAATTGCTGTGTGTGGAGGGTTGGAGGCCTTGCCTTTGTGAATAGTCAACCACTTCCCCTCATTCAGCTCATCTTTGTCTCATCTCAGAGAGAGTTTTGACATTGAACATCAGAATGATAGACGTTTGACTAATCAGGAATTAGATTTCTTGGTTGCTATACTGTGCCTTCTTGTGAACTTGGTAGAGTAGGATGGATATAAAGGTTAATTTTGCTTCCTCTTATATTTATCCTCTTGTTTGTATACGTGGATTGCATGAAGCTGTTGGTACATGGTGTGACAAATTTGTTAGTTCTATCTGAACTAAATTTGTTTGCTTATAGCTTTATGTCTGTCTTGATTTTCAGTAGTACTGTTTACCTTATACGTTGAGATCCTAAAGCCTGATTATGAAGTGTCTACAACATATTCAGAATCCTATCTTTTTCTCTTTTAGGCAATTAAGGCAAAAACTTTGAAGTTAATTAATTTCCTTTTATATGACCTATAAGATATTTGTACATCTCCATTATTCAACCAAAATTTAGATGTTACCGGGGGATTATTTTTGTTTTTTTATAATTGACTTATTCCACACTGCTAATATGTTACTAATGATTTGATCTGCAAGTTGCTATTCTACTAGTTAGGATCACGGTTATCTGCAAAATAAACAATTTGAGCCTATGATGTCTCGCAAAAAAATGTTTTATTCTTAGCATGTGACTAATAAATATTATGTTGCTTGTTTACTAAAAGCATACAGTATGGCTACTGCAGATCACAGCTGGCTGCAGCCAGAGGACCATTACCTAATTTAGACGGCTTAGAATCAAAGAGATGTGGGAATGTAATTACACTGTTTCTGTTCCATTTTTCTTGCTAATCAAGGGGCTGGTGATGCTACTGGATAAGGGAATGTAGTGACTTGGTGAGTGAATTGTTCCTCATGTTATTGCGCCCTATCTGTATAATGCTTCTGTCTGATGGCCAATATATCTGCAGACTGACTTCAGTCATTACCGACATTGCTTATAATCTGCATTGTATTAATTCTACATGAGGAAGCATTGCTGGAAGGGGAGAAAGAAGCAGAGAAGATGATAGTAGAAATTTATGCCGCCCTACTTCTGGTGTTCCTTTCAAATGGAAGGTTTAATTTTTCTTGTGTCAGCTGACTATTTGTTATGGATTTTCAGATGTGAATTTTTCATAGGACTTATGTTTTATTTGCTGTCAGCAGTATAAGTTTATGTGCTGCAATGGCTGAATGTCTTCGAGACCACAACATTGCGATTTTGGTGCCTGTGCTGGAGAGATTAGATTTGTGATATGTACTTGTTCCCCTCAAAAGCAAATTAGCTGCAACATATTCATAAGATCTCCCTCCCCTCTTCTACTCTGGCCCTCAGCTAGCTCTCTGTATACGGATGAGGCTGCAAGTAAAAAGGTGAGGTTAAAAAAACATGCAAGATCAGGTATGGAATATTCACCTTTACACATGATAATTATAATTAAGGATAGATGCTCAATGCTAAAACTTGATGGTGGTACACTTGTCTCCTTCTTGTTATGTCGTGTTTTTTCATATTTACTTTGTGGGTTCTATTCCATTTTTTATTCCTCTTCCATATTTGTTTTCTTTTTCTTTTTCTACTGATATCTCTTTCTTTCATTTGCTTCTTATCTTCTCCTTCTTCTCTTCAATGATCTTCTATGCTGTTTTGACTAGTTTCCCTCACAAAAATCTCTCATTTTCAATTACTATTGCATGATTATCTGCTACATATATAGCAAGCCAGTACCAAACAGAGTAAAAGAGAGGGTTGAACCAAGGCTAAAACTGAATATTCTATACTTAGTATGTTTTATACAATTTGAATTTTCTTGGATTTGGAATTACTAAAATTGTTTAATTCAATAGTCTTTCTTGTCTCTCTTAGGATTGTCGCAAATTAACTTATGAGGTTTTGATACAAATATGAATGAGGGTTAAGTACAAAGGTGGTGAGGTTAAAAAATGCAAGATCAGGTATAGAATATTCACCTTTACACATAATTATAATTTATAATTAAGGGTAGATGTTTCATGCTAAAACTTGATGATCGTACATTTGCCTTTTTGTTGTTATTTCTTACTTTTTCATATTTTCCTGGTGGGTTCTATCTTTTTTTTTTTTTTTTTTCCCTTCTTCATATCTGTTTTCCTTATCTTTTTCTGTCGATCTCTTTCTTTTTTTATGCTTCTCATCTTCTTCTATTTTATGATTTCTGTGCTGTTTGTTGTAGAAGGTATATTTCATAATAGAGTATGATATTAATTCTATAGTATTACTTTATGTACAATGTATATTGGACTAATAGGTGATGTTATTTATATTTGTTATATACCAATTTATATTAAAAATAAATTATAAGTAAATATGATAATTTATTAAAGGTTTAAATTCTTCATAAATATATTATCATACCACAATATGTCTCTAATTTATTAATTATTTAACTGATGTTATTTATTAATTAAATTTATCCTAATATATTTAAATCAAAAGTTATTAATTTAATTAAATTATAATATCTCTAATAATCATAATATGTAAATTTAATAATATATATAAACACAAGATAATAGATTAATTAAAATAACATATGTAAGCATATTAATAATTTAACAAATTATTAACATAATAACGTTCATACAAGTTAATTCCTATATATAACTGCATAGATTAATTTATAATTATTATATAAGGTATATTAATATGATTATTATTAATTATTAACTTATAAATATATTTAGGTAAATCATAATACTTATATTATTATATATAATAAAAGGTGTGCTTCAATTTTATCAATTATATTAATGATTTACTATAATTTATAAATCACAATATTTTTATGTTATCTTAATTATATTAATTTACGTGGTTACTATAGAATTTGTGCTATAATTAATATATTACCGTACGATATAAAATTATAATATACATATGATATTACATCAATAATTATTAACATACAATATTGTATATTAATTATGTGATAAATTATATATTATACGGAAAAATATTTATTTAAGCAATATATATATGTATATATTATAGATATGATATTGCATATAACAATTATACACATTTTGTATAATATATCTAATATATAGTAAATATTTATCATTTAGGTAATAATAATATATTAATATAAAATATTCCGATAATAATATCATTATACAATATTATCTATAAACGATAAAATAGTTATAATAAAACAGTTATATGAATTTAATGATATAATTTTTATATATTAATAATAAATGTTAAAATTATGTGAAAGTATATAAATTTTATTTCTCCTTTCTCTGATCTGTTTTCATTTTTTTTTTTTTTTATAATTATTGATATCGTTTGCTTTCTTTTATTTCTCATCTTTTTAGAACTCTTTCATGATTTCTTATATTGTTTATTGTAAAAGGTATATGTCATGACGTAACATAATATTAATTCTATATTATTAGTTTATATGCAGTTTATATACGACTAATAAGTAATATTATTTATAAATTATAATAATGCTATTATGTACGTATATATATAATAACTAGGAAGGTTTTATATGTATTTAATTATTATAATTATGGCTATAGATTAATATTATTATAACTATATATTAAAATATAAATAATCGTTAGATGTGATTGTAAATTGATTATTAGTAATACATAACATAATTATTTTAAATATAAAAATAAGGTATATTTATATCGTTGTTATCAATTATTAACTTATAAATATATTTAGGTAAATCATAATACTCATATTAATATAAATATAATGAACTATAAACGGTGTGCTTCAATTTTATTAATTATATTAATAATTTACTATAATTTATTTATACCATTTATATATAAATCACAATATTTTTATATTATCTTAATTATATTATTAATTTATATTGTTATTGTAGAATTTGTGCTATAATTAATACATCACTATATGATATAAAATTATAATATATGTATGATATTATATCAATAATTATTAACATAAAATATTGTATATTAATTTATGTGTTAAATTATATATTACACGGAAATATATTTATCTAAGCAGTTTTTATTATAGATATGAGTTTGTATATAATAATTATGTACACATTTTGTTTAATGTATCTAATATATGTATCTAATATATAGTATATATTTTTCATATAGTTAATAATAATATATTAACATAATATATTCAAATAATAATATAATTTTACAATATTATCTATGAACAGTAAAATAGTTATAATAAAATAGTTATATGGATTTAATGATATAATTTTTATATATTAACAATAACTACTAAAATTATGTGAAGTATATTAATTTTTATTTCTTCTCCTTTTTGTATCTGTTTTTTGTTCTTTTTCTTTTTATTGATATCTCTTTCTTTATTTTGTTTTTCATCTTGTTAGAATTCTTTTATTATTTTTCGTGCTGTTTATTATATAAGGTATATTCCATGATAGTATATGATATTAGTTCTATATTATTATTTTGCATATAATGTACATACAACTAATAAGTAATACTATTTTTATTTGGTATATAACAATTTATAAATTATAATAATGCTATTATATATGTAGATGTTTTTATATGTATTTAATTATTATAATTATGGCTATAGATTAATATTATTATAACTATATATTAAAATATAAATAATTGTATTTGTGATTGTAAATTGATTATTAGTAATATATAACATAATTATTTTAAATATAAAAATAAGGTATATTTATATCGTTGTTATCAATTATTAACTTATAAATATATTTAGGTAAATCATAAGACTCATATTATTATAAATATAATGAATTATAAAAGGTGTGCTTCAATTTTATTAATTATATTAATAATTTACTATAATTTATTTATACCATTTATATAGTACTCACAATATTTTTATATTATCTTAATTATATTATTAATTTATATGGTTATTGTAGAATTTGTGCTATAATTAATACATTATTATATGATATAAAATTATAATATATGTGTGATATTATATCAATAATTATTATCATAAAATATTGTATATTAATTTATGTGTTAAATTATATATTACATGAATATATATTTATTTAAGCAGTATTTATTATAGATATGAATTTGTATATAATAGTTATGTACACATTTTGTATAATGTATCTAATATATAGTAAATATTTTTCATACAGTTAATAATAATATATTAACATAATATATTCATATAATAATATAATTATACAATATTATCTATAAACAATAAAATAGTTATATGAATTTAATGATATAATTTTTATATATTAATAATAACTACTAAAATTATGTGAAGTATATTAATTTTTATTTCTTCTCCTTTTTGTATCTGTTTTCTGTTCTTTTTCTTATTTATTGATATCTCTTTCTTTATTTTGTTTTTCATCTTGTTAGAATTCTTTTATTATTTTTCGTGCTGTTTATTATGAAAGGTATATTCCACGATGCAGTATGATATTAATTGTTTATTATTAGTTTAATTAATAAGTAATATTATTTATATTTTGTATATAACATTTTATAAATTATAATAATGCTATTATATATATAATAACTAGGATTTTTTTTATTGTTATAATTATGGCTATACATTAATATTATTGTAACTATATATTAAAATATAAATAATTGTTATATTTGGTTGTAAATTAATTATCAGTAATATATAACATAATTATTTTAAGTATAATAATTTGGTACATTTATATGATTGTTATGAATTATTAACTTATAAATATATTTAGGTAAATCATAATATTCATATTATGTTATATAATCATAATAAATATAATCAACTGTAAAAAGTGTGCATCAATTTTACTTATTATATTAATAATTTACTATAATTTATTTATGGGAGAACTTCATTTGGGTCCCTATGTTTTTGAAAAATTTCTCATTTTTAAATACGAATCCGTTTATAGTCTTTATGGTCACTTACTTTTCAAAAACTCATCAAATTGGTCATTCTGTCATCATTTTGGTCCCTATGTTTAATATAGAGAACTTCATTTTGGTCCTTATGTTTAATAGATAATTTCATTTTTGTCCTTATGTTTAATAGATAACTTCATTTTGATCCCTATGTTTTTATTAAAAATGATGACATAAGGACTAATTTGATGAGTTTTTGAAAAGTAAGGGACCATGAAGGCTATAAACGGATTCGTATTTAAAAATGAGAAATTTTTCAAAAACATAGGGACCCAGATGAAGTTCTCCCATAAATAAATTATAGTAAATTGTTAATATAATAAGTAAAATTGATGCACACTTTTTACAGTTGATTATATTTGTTTATACCATTTATGTATAAATCACAATATTTTTATGTTATCTTAATTATATTATTAATTTATATGTTTATTATAAAATTTGTGCTGTAATTAATATATTACTATGTGATATAAAATTATAATATATGTATGATATTACATCAATAAGTATTAACATTAAACATTGTATATTAATTATGTGATAACTTATATATTACACAGAAATATATTTATTTAAGCAATATATATATAGTGTGGATATGAATTTGTATATAATAATTATGTACACATTTTGTATAATATATCTAATATATGCAGATATTTGTCATGTAGTTAATAATAATACGTTAACATAATATATTAAGATAATAATATCATTATCTAATATTATTTATAACAATAAAATAGTAATAATGAAATAGTTATATGAATTTAATGATATAATTTTTACATATTAACAATCATTGTTAAAATTATGTGGAAGAATATGTATTTTTATTTCTCCTCCTTTCTTTGTATTTGTCTTGTTTTCTTTTATTTATTTATTTATTATTATTATTATTATTTTTATATCTCTTTCTTTCTTTTGTTTCTCATCTTCTTATATTATAAAAGGTATATACCACAATGTAATATAATATTAATTCTATGTTATTAGTTTTACATTCAGTGTATATACAACTAATAAGTAATATTATTTATATTTGGCATATAAAAATTTATAAATTATAATAATGCTATTATATATATAAAATAATTAGTATGTTTTTATATGTAATTAATTATTATAATTATGGCTATAGATTGATATTATTATAACTATAAGTTAAAATATAAATAATCGTTATATGTGATTGTAAATTGATTGTTAGTAATATATAACATAATTATTTTAAATGTAATAATAATAAGGTATATTTATATGATTGTTATTAATCATCAACTTATAAATATATTTAGGTAAATCATAATTATAAATATAATCAACTATAAAAGGTGTGCATCAATTTTATTAATTATATTAATAGTTTACGATAATTTATTTATACCATTTATATGTAAATCACAATATTTTTATATTATCTTAATTATATTATAAATTTATATGGTTATTGTAGAATTTGTGCTGTAATTAATATATTACTATACGATATAAAATTATAATATATGTATGATGTTACATCAAAAATTATTAACACAAAATATTGCATATTAATTATGTGATAAATTTTATATTATATGGAAATATATTTATTTAAGAAATATATATTATAGATATGAATTTGGATATAATAATTATGTACACATTTTGTATAATATATCTATTAGATATCTAATATATAGTAAATATTTGTCATACATTTAATAACAATTTATTAACATAATAAATTCAGATAAAAATATAATTATACAATATTATCTATAAACAACAAAATATTTATATAAATTTAATGATATAATTTTTATGTATTAGTAGTAACTGTTAAAAATATGTGGAAGTATATAAATTTTTATTTCTGCTTCTTTCTCTGTGCCTGCTTTTTTTTTTTTTTTTTTTTCTTTAATTGATATGTCTTTCTTTCTGTTGTTTCTCTTTTTGTTAGAACTCTTTCATGATTTTTTATTCTGTTTATTATAAAAGGTATATTCCACTATGTAGTATGATATCAATTCAATGTTATTAGTTTGCATATAGTGTACATACAACTAATAAGTTATATTATTTATATTTGGTATATAGCAATTTATAAATTATAATAATGCTATTATGTATGTAACTATATATTAGAATAATAATAGTTCTTATTATATAATAACTAGGAAGGTTTTATATGTATTCAATTATTATAATTATGGTTATAGATTGATATTATTTTAACTATACATTAGAATATAAATAATTGTTATATGTGATTGTAAATGAATTATTTTGAATATAATAATAATAATAAGATATATTTATACGTTGTTATTAATTATTAACTTATAATTATATTTAGGCAAATGATAATATTGATATTATTATAAATATAATCAACTGTAAAAGGTGTGCTTAAATTTTACTAATTATATTAGTAATTTACTATAATTTATATATACCATTTATATCTAAATCACAACATTTTTATGTTATCTTAATTCTATTATTAATTTATATGGTTATTGAAGAATTTGTGCTGTAATAAATATATTACTATACGATATAAAATTATAATATATGTATGATAGCACATCAATAATTATTAACATAAAATATTGCATATTAATTATGTGATAAATTATTTGTTATGTGGAAATATATTTATTTAAGCAATATATATTAAAGATGTGAATTTGTATATAATAATTACGTGCACATTTTGTATAATATATCTAATATATAGTAAATATTTGTCATATAGTTAACAATAATATATTAACATATTATGTTCAGATAATAATATAATTATACAATATTATCTATAAACAATAAAATAATTATATGAATTTGATGATATAATTTTTGTTTTAATAATAACTATTAAAAATATGAGGAAGTATATAAATTTTTATTTTTTCTCCTTTCTCTGTATCTTTTTTTTTTTTTTTTAATTATTGATATCACTTTTTTTTTTCTCTATTGTTCCTCATTTTTTTTAGAATTTTTTCATGATTTTTTCAGCTATTTATTATAAAAGGTATATTCCACGATATGGTATGATATTAATTCTGTATTATTAGTTAACATACACTGCATATACAACTAATATGTAATATTATTTATATTTGGTACATAGCAATTTATAAATTATAATGATGCTATTATATATGTTTATATATAATAACTAGGAAGCTTTTATATGTATTTAATTATTATAATTATGGCCATTTATTGATATTATTATAACTATATCTTAAAATATACATAATTGTTATATGTGATTGTAAATTGATTATTAGTAACATATAACATAATTGTTTTTAATATAATAATAATAAGGTATATTTATATGATTGTTGTTGATTATTAACTTATAAATATATTTATGTAAATTGTAATACTCATATTATTATAAATATAATCAAGTGTAAAAGGTGTGCTTCAATTTTATTAATTATATTAAGAATTTACTATAATTTATTTATAACATTTATATATAGATTACAATATTTTTATATTATCTTAATTATATTATTAATTTATATGGTTATTGTGGAATTTGTGCTATAATTAATATATTACTATATAATATAAAATTATAATATATGTATGATATTGCATCAATAATTATTAACATAAAATATAGTATATTAATTATGTGATAAATTATATATTATATGGAAATATGTATTTCTCCGACTTTGATTTTGATTTTTCTTTTACTTTTTCCTTGCGATACCTGTGGAGGTTTTATACAATATCACAAAGCAACAATATGAATTTAAAACAATCACTATCATTAGGTAATTTACAATTAATCACTTATAAATTTGTTGGAAATCGTAACTTTTTCTAAATTATAAAGCTTTTCGTGAAATTCTTTTATTTTGAAAGACACCATTCGTATTCCCCAATTGCTATGTCACGAGGCGACTTAGCAAACACCAACCGTGACATTTCTAATACTTCTCAGCAACCACATACGGAATTTTTTGCATCGTAATACGTAGTGCTATGCTAAACTGTAACTCTGAGCGACTACGAGCGGAATTTTCTGCGTCGCTACGTAGTGCTAGATACTCTGAGATGCTAAGGGTCTACGAATGACTTTGAAAACTCTTTTTTCTTATTAAGTGTTTTAAGCACCAAAACTCATTTTTCTTTGAATTTCTTTTCTAAGTGCATGAAGCATTAATTAACTCATCTTTTGAAACTTTTAAATTTAGAGCTTTTAAGCTCACTTTCTCAAGGATCTTTGACTTTCAAAGCACTTTGAACACATATTAATATTTATACATAAATCTTTTTGAGAATAATTAAAATTTCAATAACCAACACAATTACATATAATGTGAGTTAGTATACTCACCTCAAATCCACGCTCGCCAACAGGCTCTAATGGGTCTCCCTCGCTCTGCTAGCTTGCTCTGAACCTACATATCACATTCTCATTCAAACTTTGCTAGAATGAACTTCATTGAACTATAATTGAAACTTTGAATACAATTAACTCTATTAAGACCGTTTTAGACTACAACTTTCCTACCTAGTTTCTAACTTAACTGATATCTTTAAATTCCGATTTCTTTGTAAAAGTTTCACTTTTAGACCCCTAGGATCATCCTCATATGGTCCATATAATTTTTGAAGGCCCGTAACGGAAAATAAAAAATTTAAGCCTCTTTTGACACCCCAAAATAGAATTTGATGCACAGCTCTGCTCGGGGTTTCGTTTTCCTTTGTTTTTTTTCCTACGGTCCTCTTATCTCACATTCTGGTCACCCATAAAATTTCATCGAAAAACTCTACGTTTATTATATCAAATCTAAGAAAAACGCCCTTTTTCGGGTGTTTTTTGATGCACTTTTTCGCATGAAACAAGCGACGATGTTATTTCTTTCGTATCTAAGGTTCTTTTACCTAAATATGATCAAATATATTCATTCCATGTAATAAAAATTACATTTACATAGTTATCTCATTTAACGACTCTCTAACGGCATTATTTTGGGCATAACTTGTGCAATTTTTATCGAAATCATTCTCTTCCAAAACCTATGTTTTTCTATGAATCCTAGGCATGATTTGAGGTCTAGAACAACCCCAAATAAGTCAAACTTGTACAGGTCATCTCTGTCCCATTGTTTGAGCTCGGGATTCTCCAAATTGCCCAAAACTACTCATTTGACAATCCTATCACTTCTATATGCTTTCCTAACCTTAATTATGCTTAAATTTGAGTTCAAATCAATCAAAACTCAAAGGTTTCTTACTACCCTTCATGGACTTGACACATTCATACACCCATTAAAGAGTAGAGCTTTCAAATTTTTACAAGTCAATCTTTCACAATCTGTCTTCTTCCTTCCTTGGCCGTCCACCCTTGCTCTCTCCCTCTCACGGTTCTGTTATGCTTCTTTGGACGAAAACTTCTGGTTTTGCTTCTTATCTCACGCCACTTTCCTTCTTTTTTCATTCATTTCTTTCTCTAAGTGTTGTATATATATATAAGTAATAATTCCTAAAATACCAAACTTGTCTCTTTGACCTCTTGACCATCACTAATGACTTATTTTAATCAATTAGTAATTGTCTATTACTTATGGACATTTCTGTAATGAAATTTTTAATTTTAAACTTGTCCACATCATCAATTATATATTATCTCTTATTTGTAAAAGTACAATTTTACCCTTATTCAACTTTATTCTCCTTAAACCAATTCGTGTGGTTCAATAATTGCTATTAATTCTTCAATGTCCTTGGTTAGCTTATTGTTGATTGAATTTATTATTCTAACTTCATACTCTAGCTTCTAACATTAGGATGTTTAGAGTTTGGGACTAAGGGTTTACATGCATAGTCAATGATGTGATACATTTAGGAGTGCACTTTGAAATCAACTCATCATGGTAAAGCAAAGTAGGAAAAGCTAACACAAAAGTGGTTTATATTGAGTAATCAATCCAATCATACCTCAAAAGTTGGATTCACAATGCTTAGAGGTGAAGACTTAACATCCATTATAAAAGGAATAACATTAAAAATTATTGTTTTAATGAACAAGTATTTCAATAATGGGTAATACAATCATTTACAACTCAAATAGTAGGAATATTCAAGCAACAACACACATGAAATCTTTTACAATAAAACGTAACCTGATGACATATTGAGATAATATTTGTACAATAATAATAACGTAATTGCACAATAATAATAACAACAATGTGACAGTGTACTGAGTACACTATTTACATGAATAATAATAATAATAATAATAATGTGCCAATTTCTTTTTACAAGACATCAACACCATAAGACCTTTTCATCATTCACAAAATATTAGAAAATAATTACTTTCCACAAGATACCCAAAATTCCAAACCATGCGCAAAATGACAACATTGCTCAAGGAAAGAACCCCCAAAACATTGAATGTTTTACAAAACAAACCTTCATCTGGTTGTTAGACGAGTGAGCAGAGGAAATGTTCCTCTCAAGGTTTTGACATTGTAACTGCAAACTAGATGCATGTTCTGTTAGTTGTTAGTTTTCTTGTAAGAGACTAATCCTAGATTCTTCCAACTCTGTCACATGTCAGACTTGGTTTTAATTTCCACATCAGAACAAATAGAGAATCATGTTGTATAATGGCCTCTTTTCATTCACTTAACATGCAATTTGCCAGGTTCTAATATGGGAAATCAAGTGATAATAAACTAAATTTAATTACCCTGTGTACTTGCATCTGCAGTCGTGCGATATCATTATTCAAGCTAGCAATAGTTTCTTTCGATATGCTCTGTCAAAGTTAAAATATCCAGAAATAGACACATGTAAGGAAGGCCTTTATATTTGACCAAGGTCAAATTAATAATGATACCCAACACAACATATAAAAGGAAGCAAGTTGACAACACATAAATATGCATACCTATCAGATGAAGAATTATCAACACAACTGCAAACCATGTTCAGAATGTCTGTAAACAATTGGACATTTTTACCACCATCTAAACCAGGATCACCCTCTAAATGATCATAAGCAATGAGTTTATGTGTTTATGCAATTTAAACAAGTTGAATTAGTAATTACCATATAGGAAATGCATGCAAAGGTATATTCAAGAGTGTGCTTGACAAGACTTGAACTAGACTCTCTCTAATCTCTTATCTGGAGGGTCCCACTGAGCACTCTAATGAACTTCTCGTAACCCGACTTATCAGATTGGAGAGATCCGCAAAGCGAATCCCTTAATCTTGCCTTATTCCTCAATTCATATTAAATGTATTCTTTTCTTTTGTAAACAGTTTGGGTGGGTGTAAATTTTTCGCAATTCGATTTAAAATGATTTTACAAAAATTTTGACAGCATAACGGCTGTATTTTTAAGGTTTCCAAAATTTACTTCTATAAAAGGAAACACTTCGAACTATTTTCAATCACCACCCAACTTCTTTTTAACCACAAACATGTTTTTTCTCATTTCATTTCACAATACACATTCTCACAATTGTATAATTTCCATAACATATATCACTATCATAAATATTTATATGCTGCATACATATATCGATATGTATATGTACATAGATATATTAGGTAATATTGGTGTATCATGTGTAGGTGTTCAGTTATATATATAAATCAAAATTGGACTACAATTTCCACACATGCAATCTTCTAGTTATAATATTTACACATCCCAAAAATTTTGTTCGACATTTATTCAAGATGCCTAGTTGATGCCCATCTAAAATATGCGATGAGGTTTTCAAAATGCAAAATCACCTGCTCAATCACCTATTTCAATATACAAGATGCACAAAGGTAAAAAGGTTAGTGCAACGATTGATACCAACATCCAGATATAATTATATCGCAATTTGTAATTTTATTCGGGGTGTTAAATCTTTTCAATTTTTAGAAAACCTTTCCTTCTAAAACACCATGTATACCCCTCATGTACTTGAACCTGAGCAACCACAATACGGAATTTTCTGCATCGCAATTGTAGTGCTATAACTCTGGGCGACTACGAGCAACTACGGACGTAATTTCTACATCGCCGCGTAGTGCTAAATCTTCATATAAACTAAGGGTGTATACATAGTTTACAAATCTCTTTATTTATTTCTTTTCGTAAATATTTTATTTTCAAATTCTCTTTTCTAGATCATTTTTCGTAAATGTTTTGAAAATCATTTTGAAATCATTTAACTACAATAGTATATATAATTAAATGAAGAACTGAAATAACGCAAGTGATACAACACTTACCTTACCAAGTGAGCTATACTTGTCAACGAGCCTCCCGTGCTCCGCTGGCCTGCTCGTCACCTGCATTACATATTCTTACTTAAAATATGCCACAATATGTTACATAAAATTACACATATTGCTTTTAACATTACAAGCCCTTTACAATACTCTTTTTTATTACACTTGTCTTTTCTAATTCCTAACTCGACCAAAGCTTTCTAATTACGATTTCTTCGTAAAAGTTTAACTTTTATACCCCTATGGACATCCTCACGCAGTCCGTATTATTTTCAGAGGTCCGGAATGAAAAGTCAAAATTTTCGGACCCCCTAAAACAGAATACTATTCACAACCCATTCTATAGGCTGTTTCGCTTCTGTTTTTGCTTGGATCATCTTCTTATCTCTCACTTAGGTCCCCCGTAAAACGGTTTCGAAAAATTCTAAGTATCGAAGGGTGAAACCTATGAAAAACACCTATTTTTCGATACTTTTTTATGCATATTTTTGTATCACACATACAATGATGTCATTTCTTTTATATCTAAGGTTCTTTTACTCAATTAGGATTGAATACACTCATTTCATGCATCAAAGAATGCATTTTCACTCTTAACTCATCTTTACGATTACATAGGTACATTATTTAGGCTACAACTTACTCAATTTTTATTCAAACATTTCCCTTCAAATTTCTATGGTTTGCTATGACATTTATGTATGTTTTGAGATCTAAAATAATACAAATTAAGCTCAAATAGTGCAAGTCTCTATATCACTTTCAAGTACTTATTTTCTCATTCTATTACTATTTTCATCCTTACTAGTGTGCGTGCTATTCATGCACCCATGTACATCCATTTTAATTACTTTAATTCCTACTCACTCATGCATGTTTTTAGGACTCAAAATACGTCATAAACATCAACAAAACACATGCATAAGCTACTGCCATTCATCAAATCGAAATGCACATATAATGCCATCTAGTTTTCCTTTTTAATTTCTAACACTCCTATATATATTTCTAGTAGTAATTATGCATATTGTTCAAGTTGATAGAGCATCAAAACCCAATGAATACACCCCATCCACCTTATAACTAAACCTCCTCATGCACCCTTAACATGTTATTTCTTTTAACTTTCATGATTTTAGATTTGGCAATTCTCCTAGGCATTTAATCAAACACTTTAACTACTACTACAATTGCTCAAATATATTTTTACATATATTTAGGGTTTTTTATCCATAAATCCTAACTTCTAATTCATGCATGGTTCCATCTCAAATAACTTCGCTTCCTAGTTACACATGCATAAAATCTTGGTTTGGATCTAAATCTCATCAATAAAATACTAGAAAAACAATCAATTTCATTATCTTATCACATAACCCAACTATTCTCATGCAATCTTAACTCACATAAAACTTGAAGAAAGTGATGGAATCTTACCTAGTTTTCACTTAGGATATGATGCTCTAGCTTGGATCAAGAAGAAAAATGGATTTGAAGCTTGAAATGAGGTGAAAATGGTTTGCTTCTTCTCCCCTCAATATTGCCGTCCCTCTCTCTCAACTCTCTCTAGGTTTTGTTTTGATTTTTGTCTAAATGTTGGTGACTATCACCGCCACCCTTCTATTTATATAGGTTTTTAATGACATTAATGACCATCTTGCCCTTAATCATTTAATTTACTAATGAAAGTTAATTGGCTTTTAAGTAATTAGTCGAATTTTTATATAACTTAATTGTTAAATTCACTTAATCAAAGTTTTATAATTTTGCCCTCTAGTCTTATCTCTTATTCACGAAATGACCGTTTCGCCATTTTTCAACTTTTCCTACCTTTAAAACATCTATTTGTATTTTAACATTATTTGAAGGGTGGCGTTGACTACTTTACCCTTTTCATTTGCTTACTTAACTTTTAACGCTATAGAACGTAAAATTGAACATAGGGGTTTATAGTGCTGAACACAATCAGAAAGCAATTTTAAGAAAAGTTTAAACTCAGGTTTTCCTGGTCCTCAATATGATTCTCATAGAAGACTACTCTCCAAAAAAATATACATGTTGTAATTTGATGTCAAAAGAAAGCAAGCACTTACCTGAAGACAATCCAAAACAGATTCTTGGATTTTTAGGTTCTTAGTCTCAAATGCAAGTCGAAGCAATAGTTGGAACACCATAGTGAGCAGCTACTTGAAAATCCAAGTTAACTAATGCTAACGGGCTTCCATAACTCCAAGGTAGGAGTGGGGTGTGTATGTCTGTATAAAGTTTCATACACTTAAATAGAGGTTTGTCACAGGTAAAAATAATTTGAACATAAAAGGATGACATTAAAAAAATCAATTCCATTTGGAAAAGTGCAGAAAATCACCCATCATTATCCCTCAAACCACTGTATAGAAAAACCACACAACTCACCTATACCTCAATTCTAGATTAATTGGGAGCTAATAAGCCCTTTTCCTCATTTACAACCTATCCATGGCCATAAGTAGTTGATGAAAATAACAAAATATGACTTCAATGGGAGTTGTTAAAAGATGTGTCAATATGGGATTCACAACACAGTATAAATAAGGATTTTAAATAGCTTAACTCATACCTCTCTAGGATGACATGTATTCAAATATCTGAAGGACAACTGGGTTCCTCTTTATAATGACTAATCTATATTCTTATGGCAAGTCTAGTTACCAAAATGGCAATTTGGTAAGTGAAATGTTAGCTCAGCAAACCTCATGGCGACAGAAATTGCAATAAAAATGATAATTTAATTGCAAAATAAGTCACACCTCATGAAGAGTTTCATCACCTTCAACTATAATTACAACATTAACACTCTGCCTTATAGCTTGCAAACCGTCAAACTCTTAATACTTGCCATATACAGTAAAACCAATTTCTTTGCAACAAATAGAAACTAACTTCAAAATCAATCAAGAATGTCTTGAATGTACATACCTCCCTAGTTATGTCAATCACATGAGAGGGACCAGAATTCAAAGATTCACATATCTGACCACAAGTTGCAAATTTTAATCAACTTACAGACAAACCCAACCCCCAACCAAGAATATTCACAGAGGTATAAATAGCATAGAACAAGTCATAGCCAAACAATCATATGAAAGGAAAAGAGATAAGGTCGATGCCAACACATTCAACTTTGTTGATCTAAACACAAAAGTATTACAGTAAATAAGTTCCCACAAATTCAAAGTTATATGGAGTAAAAACCATGACAACTTTTACTGTTCTTATATTTCCACCCTAAACAAATCAGAATTTAACAGACAACCAAGAGATTTGAGCTCAATAAAAACCATGACAACTTTTAGTTTTCTTCCATTATAAGTTTGTTTAATTTCCTATAATTTGAACATAAGGTGATACATGCATAATTTAGTAATTCATGATATGTTTTAGAAGCATTACTATTCTACTCAACACTAATAGTCATGTAAGAATTGATATACATGTAAATTACCTTACACGTAAATTATTACTTTGACCATGAATCTATAAGTCAACATAAATAGAAAAAGAGAAAAGGATGTAGTTGCAAGACACACATCTGAAGCCAATTATGGAAGCCAGTACCTTCTTCTTCACCATGCTACTTGATTTTTCCAACAAAAACATGCTCAAAAACAAAAGAGGAGCCAGATGTACCACCTCGACCATAAAGATCAAAGCAGAGACTAGTCATCATTCTTTTAAAATCTTGAATATTTCCAGATACAATGCTTTTTGCTGATAGATACTGATGAAAATGTAAAAATCACAGAACAAACAGTAAAATGTAATTCTGGGTCATAGTCCCCCATTATAGTGGTTTGAAGGAAAATCAATGCCACACACCAATAATATAACGAATCAAGGTCCCAAAATGTATATTATGAGCTATTTCTATAGGAGGTTTATTGAAGTAAGAATAATTACCTTGTGTTGTTGCCCTAAAAGTTTTCTGCCAACAATTTCCCAACATCATCATTCATCTTCGTATCCTCCTGTAAGAAAAGTTGAGATATAACATAAACTTCACCAATATATTTTTGTAATAAAAGAATCATGCTTTAAAAAGAAGTTTAGTGACCAACCTTTCTACTCTAGTTGTTTTGATAATTGTCATGTCTTTTTCCACCTTCATCCTTCTCAAACCCTTCATACACAGCCTGTTTTTCAGATATCCAAGAGAATGTGATCATTTAATGAATTCAGACATGGCCCAATCATATAATGTGAAAACAAACCAATTATAAAGTTATGACCAACCAGTAAATGAAAATTTTCAGAAATTGTTATCCCATGCTACTTCTCTAAGTGCATTATAAAATGATGCCACCTCCAAGAGTCCTTATGATTCATCAAGTTATAAGCAATTAGTTCATTTGATTTTTATTTACAATTAAACACACATAGAGAGAGACTGGATTATAATACTATTTAATGAAAATTTGACCTTTTGGGGTGGCCCTAAAGAAGCTGCAATCTCCTAGTTCTTATGTCCCTATTGATACTCTTCCTGATTATATCAATATCAGTTGTGCAACTACATATCGTAGAATAATGGATCACCTATGCAAAGTCAAGCATGTATAATATAAATGCATATAGACATATCGGTTATCCATACTGTAAACTTCTAGCTCTGACTGCTAAAGTCCCAACGTGAGAAATTAAGTTAGAGAGATAATATATAACTGTCTACGTTTAATTGATTTAATTTCATAGCCTCCGAAATTTATTCATTTAGAATACGACGAAATTCGTCGTATTAAAAAGTTTAGTAACGCCCCAATGAAAATCCAAGTCAAGAAATCCAAGATGTTAGTGAATGATAATCGAATTAAAATTCGATTAAAAAGAGAGAGTCAAGATTAATAAAATAAGCTTAGCGTTTTTAAAATAAAAATTCTAGCGAGACGAAAATTTATTGAATAGAAGCGAAATAGACAAGGGAAAATAATGAGGGGTAATCGTGAAAGAGCACCAAGAAGATGATGGGTGAAATGAAATTAATGAGTTAATGGGGCAAGATGTGATTAAGATAAGTTGGTTAATATATAAATAACAAGACTTGGGCTGATTTTTCAGCAGAAAATTTCAGCCCATTCAGTCACCAACAGCCATCATCGAGAGAAACCGAGAGACTTCGAGAAAGAGAGAATAGTTGCTGCCGTGAACCAGAAAGGAAGAAGCCAAGAAGAAGAAGAAGGAGTCTTGAGCAGCAGAAACCGTCCAGAACAGCAAAGGAGAGAGCAGGACGGCAGCAGATCGCGAGCTGGTCGCGAGCAGAACCAGTCGCGCGAGGAACTGACGCGAGTTCGAGCAGGACAGCTCGCGTGAGGGGGATCCAAGGTAGTAAAGCTGCAGTATCTGGGCAGCAAAGGAAGAGGACGAGCAGAAGAGGGAGGGGTGCAGGTCTGATCGTGCAAAACGCACGCAAAACAGCAAGCAAAACGGCACCAGACGCGAGCTGGAACAGAGCAGCGACGGGGTGCAGCGAGCTGGTCGGCCAGGGAAGAAAGAACCTCCCAACCAGCCTTCCATCCCCTCAATCCACCTCTTAGGGTCCCTAGTAAGTCATCTAAACTCTCCCAAACCAGCCCTAAGCGGGATTACAACCATTTCTCTTTTTATTTTTCTGCTGAAACAGAACAGCAGTGCTGACAGTTTCTTAGTTGTAATTCTTGTTGATTTTGTTGATAATGCTCTTTAAATCTTGTTAGAAACTCATGTGAGTGTTATGGAATCATGAGAGATGATTGTTGTGTGTAATTGATGCCTTAAAATGATGTATAAGGGCTGTTATACCCACCCTCAAAATAGAAACCGAAATTGGTGTTTTATGAACACCAAGTGATTGAGAAAAGTTTTGAGTGAATTTTGAGCACTCTAATGACTAAGTTAGATTTATGTATGTATTAGAGACTTGAAGGGCAGTAGTTAGACCTTGAAATTAGATGTTTTGAAACCAATTTTGAGCCTTAAAGAGGTTAGAAAAGTTAGAGAAGAGTTAGAGTTGCAAAAAGGGGGAAATTTGACAATGTTGGTGAACCCGAGCTCAAATTTGAGCTAGAGGAGACCTGACCATATTTGGATTATTTGGGGTGTTCTACACCTCAAATGATGCCTAGGAACCATAGAAAACCATAGGTTTTGGAACGGATCGAATCCGATAAAAATTGTGCAAGTTATGCACAATATAGTGCCGTTAGAGCTCTGAGAAGTTAAACGGTTAGCTTAATGCAATTTTTATGGCACGAAATGAGTTTAGTTAGTCATTATAAGTTAAATGAAGCTTAGTTATGGAATAAAATATAGCGTCGCTAATCCGAAACCAAGAGTTTACAAAACGTGCATTAAATTGCACCAGAAAATGTCTAAAACGGACGTTTTCATTAGATTTGACATAGCAAACGATAATATTTCTCAATGAAATTTGTCGTGTGACTAGAATGTGATATAAGTGAGTCATAGGAAAAAGAACGAAGGAAAACGGAGCCCCGAGCAGCGGGTTATCGTCTGTTCTGTCAAGGGCTGTCCATTTTAAATAAAATTGTGATTTTTCGTTTTAAGCCTCCGACAAGTAAACGGACCGTGTGGGGATATCCCTAAGGGTCCAAAACTAAAACTTTTCCACAAGAATCGGGATTAGAGAGTCTCAATTGAGTAGAAATAAGTTAGGAGGATATATAGAGAAAAATGGTCTTAGTTGAGATTCTTGACCTTATAGTTGAGAATTGAGTTTTGTTATTAATAATGATGAGAAAATATTGTGTAGGTGACGAGCCTCGTCGAGACGCTTGACACGGAGTGACGCGGCTTCGAGGTAAGTGGTTCGCCACTTATGAGTGTTTAAATTCTATATCAATTCATGATTATTCATAATGGATATTGTAACTAAGTAATAAATGAAAATGAAAAGGATTTTCAATGTTAATGTTCAAGTTAAGCATATAGATTCCTATGAAATCTATATTGTACTAGAAACTAATACTAAGTTGTTATAGAAAGAGTAAAATGAGAAAGTTTTCAGAAGATGTAAAACTAGTGAGTTTTGTGCTTTTGCACTTGAAGAAATTGATTATAAAACCCATGTATATGCCTTAAGAGGTTATGAGAGTTAGCGCTACGTGACGACGCAGAAAATTCCGTCCGTAGTCGCTCAGAGTATAGAGAAATTAGCACTACGAGACGACGCAGAAAATTCCGTCCGTAGTTGCTCAGTTTCCTAGAAAATATAAGCGCTACGTTGCGATGCAGAAAATTCCGCACGTAGTTGGTTAGTTGACAATTAGCGCTACGTTGCGATGCAGAAAATTCCGCACATAGTTGGTTAGTTGACAGTTAGCGCTACGAAGCGATGCAGTAAATTCCGCTCGTAGTTGCCCAGAGTTTTAGCACTACAATTGCGATGCAGAAAATTCCGCATTGTAATTGCTCAGCGATAAGCTTTAGCGCCCTACGTGCGATGCAGTAAATTCCGTAATGTAGTGGTTGAGATGACTTAGTAAGCTTCACGTTGGCGTTAGTTTTAATCGCCCGTGATGGTTAGAATGTTTAAAGGATATACATGGGGGTTTTGAAAGAAATCATAAAACAAATGATAAATTGTCATGTTAGTGTATGTGATATTATATCTTCGTTGCACTAACTTATTTGTTTATTTTGTAGTTATTTATATTTCATTGTGTGCCACCGCGGACGACAGGACGTCATCATTTTGTTGTATATATATATAGTTGGGCGATCTATGATATGTGATGAATGTAAACCTTTATGTATGAGATGGATATGTAATTGAGAAACAAATATTCATATTTTGAAATTGTATATTTGTAAATATTCATGCATTTTATATATATGATGCATCTAGATATATTCTACATGAGTTCGTGCTTATGAAAAGAGAATTGGGTGTTGATGTTGCATGTTTGTGGAAAAATGATGATGATTTGTGCATGTTTGGGAATAAAGAAGTTGAGAGGAATTGAGGTTTTAGTCGAAGTGTAAATTTCTTGACAGGTAAATTTTGGTTTATCAAAAATGCAGTCGTTATGCTGCCGAAAATTTTATAAAAATATTTGAAATAGAATCAAGAAAAATTTTATCACTCCCAACTAGTTTAAAAGAAAACGGAATTTTTGAGACTAAACGAGTAAACCGGTTGAAGAAAGATAGGGTTCGCTTCCCGGATGTCTTCTATTCGACGAGTCGGTTACGAGGAATCCGTTGAAGTGCCCGGCAGGATCCTCCAGACGAGAGCTTAGATAAGGTCTGGGAAGGGTCCTGTCACATACAATCTTAGTTAAACTTAAATAAACTAAAGTAAATATGCCTATTCAAGTTTCAAAAAATAAAATTGACTAGACCCGTCAGAGACAATGAACCAAATATCCAACACATGGTGTCTACTATAACTAATACTACCACCATAGCTAACAAATCACAATGGAACCATACCAGCAGGCTTAAGGAGCAAAACAGAAGTAGGAGGTGTCTTCAGAACAAAAGTGAATCTCTTATCTTGCAACCAAAGAGCATTAAAACAAAATGAAAAAAATCACAACCAAACCACCCAAAAAACAAAACAAAAAAAAAAAAAAAAACACAACACACACACACACACACACACACACACATACAAAAGCATTCAATTTCAATTACATAGACAAAATGTGACGTAAATGAACTAACATCATAGACAGTAATTTCAACAGGAATAACATAACCAACTTTATCAGCAGTCCTGACATTGTAATCCTTACAAAAAGCCATGATATTTACACCCTTTGAACCATGGGCAAGTCCCACAGGTGGGATAAGAGTGGTCTTGCTAACCTCCAAAGCCAGCTTTATCAATTCAACCACTCCAAAACTCAATAAAAATTGTCAATAAACAACGATAAAAATCACAACTTAAAACAAATGGGGTGGTGGAAAAAGGTGAAGGGCAGTGGTAAAAACATACCCTTTTTGGCTTTTCCACCTTTGGGAGGAGGAGCCATGGCAATGACAGTGACGAACCTGGGGTTTGAAGATAGAAGTAAGGTTGTTTTGTTGTTGTTGAACAAGTGGACACAAGTGTTGTTGGATGACAAGTTGATGGGTGAGGGAATGAGAGAAGAGGAAAGCTTTGCATTATCAAGAGACTTTGGAGGAAGAGAGGAGGTCAAGATATGGTATCTGAATAGATAAGAAGCTATTGAATTGTTGAGAGAGTGAATGTGTGGGAAACCAAGAAGAAGAGAAGGCAAGTTTTGGATAAGACAAAATGACGTGTGACGGTAAAGAGGTCGGGCGATGGGTTGGGGTTCCTAGAGAGAGAATGTGAGCAAAAGGTTAGGAATAGAAAGAGAGTGAAATGTTTGGTAGAGAGATAGTGACCGACACACAAAAAGAGATGGATCATGGGCATTTTCGACCAATAAAAGGTAATGTGCAATGCTTTGAAAAATAAAGGTTATTTCTCAATTGGGTCATCAAAAAAAGGTTAATTTTCAACAAAACCCTATAATCTATTCCTATTCAACACATAAACATTCTCCATTTATATTTCACCGAAAGTATAATCAATTAAAATAAAATGACATAAAATTGAACTGATAACTCTATTTTAAAGAGTAATAATAACATATTAAACATTGTATAGATATAGTCAAGACCATCTATTGGAAACTCTAGTTTTAACACAAAATAAATATGAAATATAAGCTAGACATATATAGTTGTCATGGTCTGATTTGACATAAGAGAAAGGACGATAAGGGATGGGAATCAACATCAAGTCATTTTTCCTTCTTGTAGTAACTCTGAAAACCTCAGTCATGTCCAGATCTTCTTGTTTCATTCCATTTGAGAGCCTCCAATCAAAATGATACAATAATTGTGCCAGCAGCAATTCAACATTTGCTAAAGCAAATTGTATGCCAGGACATATCCTTCTTCCAGCACCAAATGGAATGTAAATAAAATTTGTCCCCTTATAATCTAGTGGGCAATCAAGAAACCTTTCCGGACTAAATTTCCTAGCTTCAGTCCAATACTTGGAATCTCTTCCAATTGCCCAAGCATTCACTATGGTCCTCGTTTTGGCAAGTATTTGATCATATCTGTTAATCAGAACACGCTCCGTGTTTTTTTTTAGATGTAAAAGAGGTATAGAAGGGTATAACCTCAGGGTTTCTTTGACTACTGAATTTCAATTCATGCATGCTAGACTCATCAACTTTCCCTTTTCCATCAAAGACATGTCTTACCACAGCTTGTGCTTCCTTCATAACCGTTGGATTCTTAAGCATTTCTGACATTGCCCACTTTACTGTTGTTGATGATGTCTCACTCCCAGCAGTAAAAATATGCTGAAAATAATTAACAACCATTAGTTGTTATAACAAGCAGTTATTATTGTTAGGAAAAATAATGTTTGAATGGAAATAAGTCCCACATTGGAAAAATAGAGTGGGAATTGTTTGTTTATAAAGCGGTAGCTTTTAAGGTTTTAAAAATGGACAAAATAAATGATAAAGCTTAGGCTTAAATTAGATATAGCTTTGACTCATAAATATGTATATTTATTTAATAAATCAAAGATTGGCCTATGGCCTTGGGGCCGGAGGCCATTGGTCTTTGATTTAAGGAGCCATCCTACATCACAATTAATTTTTTTTAATTTAATTTAATTTTTTAATTTGATGTCAAATTCAGTATCATTTGAATTTTATATTTGAATTTGAAATCATTTTTGAATTTTGACTGAACAAAAACTGTTAAAGATAACAGTTGTGTCTATTGATACAGATGTATCCTTTTGAATAGACACAATTTCTTCTATAAAATTCAATCCCGAATTTAGTTAAAAAATACCTTTTAAAATTTTCTTTTCTTCTTCTTCTATTCTTGTATATTATAAATTCCAGTTTGCCAGAATCTGCTTCAAGTGCTGCGAATCTAGATTATTGACAGTCGAATCCTAGGAAGACAGACACCAACAGACCTTCAAAGCATAGAGAAGGGGTGCCAAATTTCTATCTTAGGACATTGCATTGAATTTGTAAGCTTCTATCATCCGACTCTTTTCAATTTTTTATTTATTTGTTTTTTGTTTGATTTTCGTTTAATTATTACGTATTTGATACAGATTACTTATATATCTAACAATTATAACATTAGTTATTATTAACAAGCATTAGTTATTATAGTTATTGTGCAATTGAGATATAATTAATAAAATATTAAAAAGAAAGAACAATATTGAGAATTATAATGGTTCAATAATGTGTCTATATCTACTTTCGTACGGTTAAAAAAAAATTTACTAAACTTCTAATAATGTAACAGTTATTTATATCAAATCTTAATTTGGAAAATACCCTTATACATTACAGTCTACTTCGGATCCAGACCTATCAGCTGAGTGAGGCTCTGGGATGGATAAGTCACCATCCTGGCTGGTTCTCTCCTGCAATTGTACGGATGAAGAAAAGGTTATCGTGGGGAATATTGTAAATGTAGCTTTTAGTTACTCCTACATTTTAAGGAGGAAAAGAAGTGATCTTTAAATTTTGGATGTGAATTAAAGGCTATTTTGATAAGGTCTTATGGGAGTCTTTTCTTGCACTCTCTTCCTTTTCTTTATAATGAAACAACCCATAATGAAATCACAGGGCTCATTGTTTGTGGATTCCAGCCATGAAAGGATCAACTAGCTCCGCATGCTAGATATATAAAAATATGAGTTATATAGTCAACAAAACATTAGTTATTATAACAAGGGGTTTTCACTTTTAGATGTGTAGTAGATCAATTAGAAAAACTAACCCAAATGACTGCTTTGATGCTGTTGTTAGTTATATGAGACTCAAGGTCACCATCCTGCTGCAATCTCAGAAATACATCAACTACATCTTCCTCTGCTTCTCCTTGGCTCGTTTTCTTTCGCTTGCTATGCTCATCAAGGATGTCATCGAATATTCTATCTCGCTCCCCATGCAACTTCTCGATTCTTGACTTCATTCCGCTAATGCGCGTTTCAATAGAAGGGTACAGATCAACAATTGAAAAACCTGAAGCAAATTGTATGACTTCCAATATAATTGAGATAATCTTTTGTTTATCTTTGCATTTGCTTCCAAAGGCTGCCCTTGCAGTTATATCATAGGTTAATGCAAAAATTCTTTCACTAAGATTGATTAGTGATCATTCATTTGATATATTGTTTTGACGAGATCAGACGTCTCCTGTTCCCTGATTGATTTGAATGATTGCACTCGTTTTGTAGTCAACAACTCTATCGTGCAAATTCTGCGCAGTTGTCTCCAGTAATTGCCATATGGTGCTAAGGCAATATCTTTATAATGATAAAATGGGACTTTGGTTGAAACAAGAAAGGGCCTATTGGCAAAGTTGATGTCATGAGTCTTCATGACCTCTTCAGCTATCTCTGCCGAAGAAACTACAATTACTGGAACTTCACCAAGCTGCAGCTGCATCAAGGGTCCATATTTCTCTGCCAAGCCTCGGAGTCGGTGGTGCGGTAGTGGTGAACCAACAAGCTGGTGCATGTTTCTTATCAGAGGCAGTCTCCATGGCCCTGGAGGTATCTTCGTGCTTGAGTTCTTCGCTTTTGGTCGAAGTACTATTTTGACTGCCATGAATAAGAATATGAGGAGGGCAAAGATGAAGGTTAAGAATGGAAATTGAAGCTCCATGAATTTTCAGATAAAATTGTACATGCTAGTTACTTGTTAGCGCTTAATTAGCTGGTACTGAAGTTGATATAAATATATATATATATATATATGAAAGCAAAATAAGAGGATAATGAAAGCAAGAATGACGAAGGAGAGGGAGAATGAAGCAACGATGCCTTCAAAAGGGCTAAATATGTGTGCATAAGAGCTCCATCAAACGGCTAAATAGGTGTGTATAACAGTTGACACACGCCATTTTACCTCTTCCATAGGTTTTCCAATTTATTAACTCATAATTAAATCTTAGCACTTATATCAGACTCTTTAAAAAATATTGATTAAGATTAAAAAAATTTAAAAGTGTATGATAGCTAAATGCTCCGTAGAATATATATACGGAGTTGCCATTCCTGACCAGGATAGTGTAGATATTTGTCTTGGCTAAATACAAAGTGTATTTGTCGCTATCTTAGAATTGTGTGTGCCCGTTTTACTTACTTGAGTCTTTTAGAATGCTAGTGAGGTAAGTCAAGACAGACATTGACCAATTGTTGATATGAAAGCAATTTCCACATTGGCTAAAGATGTTAGAATTTTCAGATTTATTTTCATTCCACGGGCCAGCTCTAGATTTTGTATTAGATTTACTTTCATAATTATCATTTTGTTTTATTGATTGGATTTTGGACGCTAGCTAGGTTGAAAAATATTTGTTGATAAGTTGGAAAATTCCAATGGCTTCTTTCCTTATCGCATTCAAATATATGCAAAAGTTGTATGTAAAAAAGTAATTCTATATAGAAAGATGTCAGCAACTTTAATGCTCTGTTTTTAGATTTTGTTTTGTTACACAAAATTATGTTATCTTTCTTGAATGTCAAAATCATTGAATACAACATTGAAAATGAGACATATTTAGAGTTGTTATGATTCAACGAACTTGAACATTCAATAATTGAAGATGTAAGAATCAATGATCTTTTTCTTCTGTAGTTCATATAGTGGACAGATGGAAAATTTTGGCCACAATGGGTTCCTATAGCAGAGTACACCAATAAGAGCCAACTGGTCACTTTGTTCCAATCAAAGAGAACACTGTTTAAAATATATTGATCAAGCAATAAGATGATGATGTTTATATAAAAAGGCAGAGGTGGTAAAAATTACTTTTCTTGCATAAATACATATGAAATTTGAAATAAACGATTAAGCATGTTCAATTCATCTTGCAAAAATTAAAGCTAATTATGGATTAGCTGAAACATGTACAAGTTTTCTTCTAGTTTAATGATTTATATTAACTATCCTAATAAGCAGTGGTATTATTATTTCTATAAGTATGGATATATAAAATGAGAGTTCAACTGTCTCTCATGCTCAAATTAACATGACTACTTTAGTGGTTCTTCCATTTCATCGAAATATGGCACCCGATTTGCTCAATTCTGTTTCATTTAACCTTTGAGCATTATTTGTCCTACATCAGTTAGGGAGTACAAGTGGTAGAGCTAGCACTTTTCATTTGCATATAACAACAAAATATAATGATTCAACTATCAAAATAAAATAGAAAAAAAGATTAGTTAGCCAGTACTTTTTTTTTTTTTTGTTGAATTTAGCAGAATTTACTTAACACAAGCTGGATAAATACATACTTCAGTGATAAAATGACACCAGTAGACCTCTAAAGAGGACAAAACAAGAGAGTAACAAAATGCCACCAGGGGACCTATAAAGAGGACAAGGCAAGAGAGGCCAAGTTATAGGCCAAACGATTCCCATTTCCAAAAATAGCCTAACGGCATCCAAGGATGCTAACTTCTACACACTGAAAGTTACTAGAATTTATCTCCTCAGCAGCATTCGCAACATCCACCTCCACAAACTGAACCTTCACATTTAACTTTATAGCCATCAATAAACCTTTCCTCAGCGCCACTAATTTTCCTACTTCAGGGGAGTAACAGCCCTTCACAGGCAAGGATACAGCTGCCACAATCATTATCTGGTTGTCTCTAATTGCAGCACCAACACCAACAGAGGACCTACCTGATCTAACTGCAACATCTGAATTGAGTTTCAAGGCTCCATTTGGGAGTACATTTATGCAGCTAGAGACAACCATTAAAATATTTAACATTGCACCACGTACACAATGACAAGACAATGTACCGAGTACTCCAATTTTAACACAAAATAAAAAAAGAAATAGCAGCAAATACATATTAGATGGTCTCATTTGATATCGGGGAAAGAACGGTAAGGAATGGGAATCAACATCAGGTCATTTTTCCTTCTTAAAGTCAGTCCAAAGCTCTCATTCATGTCTAGATCATCTTCTTTCATTCCATTTGGGAGCTTCCAGTCAAAATGGCATAGCAGTTGTGCTAGTGGCAGTTCAACATTTGGTATTGCAAACCGCATGCCAGGCCATATCCTTCTTCCGGCACCACATGGGATGTCCACAAAATTTGTTCCCTTATAATCAAGTGGACTATCAAGAAACCTCTCCGAATTAATAGAGTCAAGGTGAGTGTCAATTTTAGAAAAAAAATTGTTTTCATTAGTAAAACATCGAACCTCGGGTAGTTATAGCATTAGTTACTCTAATGTAATTAATCATAATTTGATTCATTAGAAAATTGTTACTTTTCATTATACACAGTAATTAAAACTAAAACATTTTTTAAGTTACCAAATTATTTTACTCTAATATACAGAGTTATGCATGTTACCCTTACCACAATAAAAATCAACAATTTGAATAGGTGTTTTTGTACTATTTACCTTTTGAATTATCTCAATCTATTAAGTAAATCAGATCGTTTAGCATCTTCTTATTCAATAATATAACCTTTTGAACAAATGTATCTCGTAGGCTCCGGCTAGAAACACTATGCATTGATTACACAAGCCCAATGAGATTTCAATCCTCTACAGTCTGCATAGAGTTCATGGGAGATCATAAACCAAATCTACCAAATGCTGAAGGTCAACAGAAAAAGGAGGGCAAAATATTCTCAATCTTGAACACAACAATAGTGTTATAGGTTATATATACAATAGAAGAATGCCTATGTTTTCAAAATATATAGGCAAAGTGGAAAAACATCCCTGTTAAAACATTCTACAATCAAATTATGGATGTGAGAAATGCCCTCACTTCCATTTAGAGGAGGCAACCAATGCAGACTACTACTCTGCTGTCTTTTTAAGTCTAATGGCTTTTTATGTTGATGGCTGCTTTAAAAATCTGTAAAACAACAAAAGGCATCACCAACAATCATCAAAAAGCTGATTAATCATTAGCAAACATACGTTTGCATGCTGTTATAATGAGAGGCACAGAAAGTAGAATGATTTCACGCTCAACATAAATCACTAAATAAACTGCCCGTTCATTTTCAAATCAATACTCTTAGAAATTCAAAAGGTCATTCATTTCATTGCTTTTCAATATCCAGAAAAACAAACCCGTTTTGGGCTACAAAAGTTCTCCTTTGTTTTTTTTTTTTTTTTATACCTATGCTCTTAGCTTGTGGCTCAAATCAATCCTGTTAAACGCATCCGCCTCCAGTGAAGTATATACCCCGATTCAATCCATAAGATAAGAATTGCCGTATCTAGAAGCTGCAAAAAGATATGAACCCACAACTCCCACAAGGACAGTGAAGGCCATGGCAAAGAGCTGGAAGTTAGCAAGCAACTCGCCGCGAATTTCGCTGTCTGATGAATGACAAGAAACTACATTTTTTTTAAGCCTACAGCCATCAGGCATCATGGGGCCATAAAGAGTGAAAGCAGTTTGATAGAACCAGAGGCCTTGGAGAGTTATAGCAATGCCACTACATATATCAACTGCAAAGCTGGTTGGAAAGATAGCTCCAGCAACAGTGGTTAAAATGCAAAGTGCTATTAAGAGGACAAGCAGCAGATGGTAGTACCCTTCAAGGCCTTTATGTGTTGTTGAGTGGAAGTAGAAAAGGAGGTACTCTGCACAAAATGCTGTGGCAGCAACCAAACAAAGGGTTCCTTCAGGCAGAGGAAGCAATCTGATAAGACAAGAAACATAATCGGTAACTCATTATCTACTCAATTATCTCACTAACATTAAAAATACAAATTTTCGAACTAACATCAAAGAGATGAGTAAATTCAAATTCTTTTAGCACCATCAGTCTTCGCAAAATATAATTTGCTAATAAAAGCCGCAAATTATGATTTTTTTTTTCATCCTTTGATCGCAAACTATTGATAGTGTTAAAAAACTCAAGTCAGTTCTTTGCTGCTACTTCGACTAAAAACAAAATGATCCGTTTTATGAATTACTTGGTTTTCTGAGAGAGAAGAGACACTGCTCCGAAGATGAAAAACATGAGAAGCATCCCGGAATGCTCGAAATCGTTCATGTGGTGAGGGTTCAAAACTCCATCTACAAAAAACTTGAGATGGGTAGAGTAGAGAAGTTCAATACACATATCTATAAAAGCACCAATTGTTACCACATAAAGCTCCAAGTATTTCAGCTTCCCACCAAAACCAGGAACTGGGTTCCATACCCGCACTTCGAAAGATTTCGGATTCGATACGTGTCGAACCACAGAACTCCATATGTGCCACATACCAACTACAAGGAACAAAGTTCCTGGTAGAGCGTGACCCTTGAAAGATCCCATTCTCTGACACCAGATCCATACACACAAACACAATCAATTAAAATACAATTCACAAGCTGTAAAGTTGTCATGATAGTAGTGAGATTGGATGATTATACTTACAGATTCGATTCAACCCTGAAGCTTATGATGACTCGATCAATGGAAACATATAGGCTCCCTTTATGATGATGATGGTGGTGTGGTGGTGGGGTTTTCACTCTCAAAAGTCACGATAATTAAAATAATAATTCAATCATTTTCTCCTCTCCATCGTGTGTCATGATGAAAGCTTTTTCTTTACACGTGTGCCAGCCGGCTGCCGTACCCGTTCGACATTGCTCATGGTATAATATGTTTTTTATATTTTGAGATAATCCAGATAACCTAGTATAATTTATAAAAATATTATTTTTATCATATTAATTTTTATTTTTATTCAAAATTTTTCCTGATGTTAATTAATTAACGAAAATATTATATAAAAAGTAAAAAAAAAAAACAAAAGATTAACCTTGTGATTTTATTTATAAAATAATATTTTAAAATAAAAATATCTCAACCTTTATCATCAACATTTAATATTATTTATTTTGATTTTTTATTACATTTTTCATTCTATCCCAAGAATCAAATAGTTAATCAAATCAACTTAACGGAATTTATGATTATCAGCAGTATAATCGTTCTTTCACACGTCTTTAGGGGATATTTTAAGTGTTTTTATTAACGTCAGGAGAGATTTTAGATAAAAATGAAGTCATAGATGATAGGAAGAACATTTTTACAAACTATAATAGATTTTTTGGGATTGTCTCTTTATAGTTTGAGAGATATTCAATTTGATCCCTAATGTTTAACACCATTTCATTTTTTTAATTGTAAATGTATTTTTGCTATATTTGGTATCTAGAGTTATCAAACATCATCGGTTTGGTTCATTTGATCAGTTTTTTATGGTCAAATCTAACAAAAAATACAAAAGAATGATTTTGCTTGTTTTTAACATTCTCGTTCCATCTGCTTGTTTTTAATATCTGAATCACAATGGTTGTGTTTAGATGCATAAGTTCGATATTTTTGTAATTGACAAATTTCATGTCAAATGCCTTTTATATATATATGTATTAGCTTTTTGGGTTTTAGGATAAATAATGAAAAAAAATGAAGATTCTAGCTTAAGAAAACAAGACATCAAAGATGAGAATGGTTAGCTTGGATCAACAATATCCTATTTTGGTACCTTTATATCCTTATGCAAACTAACAAGTGCATTTAAGCTTATCAAAACACTAATTAGAGCCATCAAACAAATATTTTAGATTAATGACTTACCCCAATAATGCAAAATTGATCTCTTTTTGGAACCTTGTAATCTCGATGGGGTGCATAGGCAAACAAAGATGGAGCTATAGTACAATTTTAACTTGTTTTGATAACGTTTTGAATTGGAAGAAGACCAATAAGTTGAATAAAAATGAATAGAGGAACGAAAGAGAAAATAAAACGAAGGAAGCCTCTATTAGATTTTAGAGCATAATATTACTTAAATAAAGTACTTTTTTTTTTTAATAATATTACACTTTCCAAGAATTTTTTTAAATGATGTGACTGACTAATTTATAGTTATTACATTAAATTTGAGATTATATATTGATGATATGATAATTACACATAAAATTTTGATATTATTTGAATAATGAATTTAAATAAATTTTTGAATTGTGAAGCAATATATTTTTTTTCTTTAAAAAAAACTGAATGAAGTATTTTTTAAAGTGTAATGTTAGACTTTTCAAATATTTTACCTAATTTTATACTTAAATGATGTGATATATGAGTTGTAAAAATTTTGTTAATTATCACATCATCTTATGATTTATAAGATTTTGATAATTCACGTATTACATTATTTAAACATAAATTTGAATAAAAGATTTGAGAAATCTACTATTATTCTTTTTTTAAATATTTTAATGTCAGTCGGTTCGGGTTGATCTAACTCTGAGGTACGGACCGACCCGACCCGACTAGATAAATGCATATGCTATAAAAGGAGGTTAAACCTCAGGCAAGCCAAAATCATAAAGATTGTTGCAATTTGTAATTGTATCCAAGGAAAATGGAGTTGGTCTCAGTCTCTTCATCTTGCCGAATAACCACCACAGCAGCAATCACAACCACCTCTCATTTCCCATCTTCGTCTTCTTTTCCTTCGCCATCATCGAAATTCTTCAGACCCATTTCTTGTTCTCTGAAACCCCCAAAGTTATCTACCAAAACCCTAGCTTCCGAACCACCACAGGTTGTATTGTCTTCACCACAGAGCCCGGCCACCGCCATGAGAGGCGCCGAGGGCGATGCCATGGGCCTACTCCTTAAGGAGAGAATTGTCTTCTTGGGAAACAACATCGACGATTTCGTGGCTGATGCGGTCATCAGTCAGCTTCTCTTGTTGGACGCTCAGGATCCCACCAAAGATATCAGACTCTTCATCAACTCTCCCGGTGGCTCTCTCAGGTATCTATGTATGCTTTTGTTTTCCTTTGTTTTGGTTATAAGTCAGACATGGATTTGGGATAAAAATTCAGGAAGCCTAGTATTACACTTGAGAACATCTTCCCTGGCACGCTGTGTTGTCGTGGTACCACATGATATTTGTCTTTTCTCATTTACGAGAAATGTCATTGGTTGTCTTTTTATTGGAAGGTCACACCAGCAATAATTTTTTTATGAACAAGAAATGCCACGTCATATTTTATTGGAATGATACATCAATATCAACATAACATGCTAGCTTAGCATCTCACGGAAGATTATCTCATTCCACTCAGTTAGCCTCTCATGAAAGATTTTCTCATTACACTTTTATTAATTAGTTTTTGTTGGTAAATGAATATGGTGCAGTGCCACGATGGCTATATATGACGTGGTGCAGCTGGTGAGAGCTGATGTGTCAACAGTTGCATTGGGGATTGCTGCATCAACTGCTTCTATAATTCTTGGGGGTGGCAGCAAAGGCAAACGCTTTGCAATGCCGAATGCACGAATCATGATCCATCAACCACTTGGAGGAGCCAGTGGGCAAGCAATTGATGTTGAAATTCAAGCTAAAGAAATTATGCATAACAAAAATAATGTCACCAGAATTATATCCACTTTTACCGGTCGTCCATTTGAGCAAGTTTTAAAGGAGATTGATAGGGACCGTTACATGTCTCCTATTGAAGCTGTTGAGTATGGAATTATTGATGGGGTTATTGATAGAGATAGTATCATTCCTCTAGTTCCTTTGCCAGAACAAAGGGTCAAATCGAATTTTGGTTACAAGCAAGTTGGTGAAGATCCAAAGAAGTTCATGACACCTGATATTCCTGATGATGAGATTTACTAAAATCATCTTTCGTTTGGGTATGCCGATTCTTACTGATTGCTTCATTGTGATATATGATCATAATGACCGTTTAAGAAATGTTTTTTCAGCTGAATGTTACTACAAAACTAGGTCTACATTTGAATTTATGTTTAGCTGCATCTTAACTATCTTCTTTATTTAATGCAAGGATTGCAATCAATAAACGTTTGTCAGTGAAAGTAGTTATTTGTGTGCCTCAATCTTTTCGAAAATATTGAATCAGCCAAATGTAAAGGTGGCTGCTGTCCTCACTTGTTATTAAGTAGTTCCCTGACTTCAAGTTAGAATTTGGACACTCATGAATTAAGCTTTCAAAAAAAATTAGTGGAAAGTTTTCTTGAGTTTTTAAGTCTAGCGTATATTTACTTGGTTTATGTCTTTCCTTAGCGGATTATTAGGTAGAGTTCTTGCGGTCAGAGCAAGTGGTCTCAAGAGCCTTGGAGTGGATTTTACTAGAATTTTTGTTGGTGCATGGGATTGGACAGGGTGGAGTTTTTGCTAATGACGAAATATTCATCTTTTAAGTCAAGGATTTGTTCGGAGTGGGAGGATGTCCTACAGTGCTTGTTTACCGGTCTCTTGAGTTTGTAGTTCACAAGCTGGCCATAAAAGGCTCTCAATGTCTTGGCACAATTTTCTCACAGAAACACTATTCTTTCTTATAGGATGAATTTGTTTTAACATTTGATGCTGCAGCTTGGGCTATAAATCATTCCCATTGAAGCACCTAGGATTTGTTGTCTATATCTTTTAAAGGTCGCACTATCATCGTGCAGATGAGCATTATGTGTGCTTCCCACTTTATATGCACTAAAAGTCGTGTCATATTCATAATTACTTTAAAAACTCTGAATGACAATAAGTGATCTGTCTGGTTCTCTTCTTTTTTCGTAAAATAATGTTTGAATTTGTACAATCTTTTTGGCTCTCTTTCTCTTTTTCCCACCTTCCACACAGTTACCCAATTAGTCAATCAAACATTTCGCTGCTCTAATGATTGGCTGTTGAAGCCAGAATTGTCGCCTTCCACATAAGTGTAGCAATCAGGTGGTTAAATAAGCTGGTAAAAATTGCAAATACATAATCAGCTACCCCATTTCTTCCATCCCCCAAGTGTCTGATTTAGTAGTCCTATTAGGATCAGAGACCTGAATATAAAATTTTTCAGCAATCACATGGCCCAACAATACGATTTTAGACTTTTGTGTGTAAAAATTGAGAAAGAGAAGAATAATTCCCCATAATATATGTTTAAAGATGTTATCCACAAATTTTGCAGGTCAACTAGTAGTTGGGACAGAGAAAAAGAAAGAAAGTAATCTTTTTTCTGTTTACTTCTTCAAGTTATCCAGATGGAAGTAACTTTAATGCCTTCAGAAAGTTAAATAAATCAAAGGCCTTTTTTTTGTAGGTTTTGACTCATTAGGATGACATTATGATTCATTGCATATGATATCATGTATGCAGTTAGGAATGTATCTGTTGAAAATTGTTTATTATTGCTATTGATGTCTTTGTGATAAGAAGTTCCATATCCCCATTTTATATCAGGGCTTGAAGTAAGCAGATTCGTCAGCAGTCTTGAGGATTATTGCAAATTTGGGGGAATATTTATTTTCTCTATGTAGTTGATGAATGGGATGACCTTCTATTGGACTTGGAAGCAATGTAAGTAAGTGTGTGCCATGTGAATGTCCCTTTTCCCTTCTATTTGAACTTCGTTGTTTGAGAATAGCTTTGGAATTTTTGTAAAAGAGAAAATATCCTTGGAATTTCTTCTCCTCTCTCTCACTCTCTCTCACTGTGAATGTAGTGAAAGTCAGTGAGATGTTTTTGGGCTGCTTCTGAGCCAAGTGAACTTTGGTTGTAACAGTGTTAAAATGACAGCAGGCGGATGTAGCACCAGTAATGCGTCTAGAATTTTGTCTCATGATTTAAGCCTTGTGTCGTTGTAGCTTTGGAAATGGCTGAATTGAAATGTAGTCTTTAATAATCTTTGGTGGAGATTGCACAAACACCCTTGTCGTAGTTAAAAGGCTTGGGTACTACTAACCTTGTCCTTTAATTGAAGTCATTGAATTAGTTGTTAAGAGTGGTTATTGATACCAATCCAAAGGTTCCAATTGGAGGATAAAATTAATGGTTGAGTAAGGTAATCAAATGTGTTATAAAACACAGATATGTCAATTTTAGCCATATTGGCACAAGCTTCCCCAATTGCTTGGGATTCGACATTACTTTTCTACCATTGATCATTACTTTTTTACCGTTGACGATCAACGCATTCCACTCTAAGATATTGATTTAATTACACTAATACCCTATTAAATCATTGACTACCTGTTGATCACAGTTAAATTTAACTATTTCTGATGCATTTATATGTTTGTCCTTGTGATAATATTTCTCTTTAAATTTATTTTATTATTTCATAAACATTTTATTTCTTAATTTAAAAAATATATATCAGAAAAATTTTAACAAAATTGAAAAATTAACAAATTAAAAAGTCAGTGTCCCTCCTCTCGAAACTTCCAGATCCTCTTTCTCCACCTTCAATCAACCTTTAATAACAAAACAAAAACACAGAATTGAAATTTCAATTATGTTTTTCTTGGTTTTTTTTTCTCTCATAAGAAAAAAGAAAAATAACCAAACACAGAATTGAAATTTCAATTTTGATCTTTTATGAGGTCTTTTTTTGAAAAAACAAAAAACAAAAACACAAAATTGAAAATTTTAAGATTTTCTACTTCAATCAAAGTCATCTTCAATCAAATTTTTAAGAAGAAACTAAAAATTAAAAGTAATTGTTATGATTCTCTCCAAAAATAAAAAGTCATAGTTTTTGTATCATCCATCACAATCGTCTTTCACACCACCATTACTACACACCTCCATCACAACTATCCATCGTGATTGCCTAATCACCTCTATCATAACCCAAAACTACTGTTTCTCAACTGTTGTTAATCAATCTCAAACCTTGCCCTCTCTTTTGCAACCCAACATTGCCATCAAACCTATAATACCCTCTCCCGAGTTTGTACTGTACCTATATACGAAGTGAGATAATTTTTTTTTTATAAAATAATAAAAAAGATTTTAAAGTGTTGTAAGATGAAATTAAATTTTTATAGAGTTTTCGGAAGGATCATTAGTAAATTTAAGTTATAAAAGTTGAGGGACAATTGGTGTAAAATAAAAGATTTTTATAAGAATGACAAAATTGTAAATAAAGAAAAAGGACAAGGGCATTGAGAAAAAGTGAAGAATTCTCTAGAATCTAGTAAAGTCGTAAATTTAAAGAAATTTAAGGGTAAAAACGAGCTTGACCCACGCCTATATATAGGTGTGAGTGGGAAGTGTGTCGGGAGAGGAGAAGAAAAATCTAGAGAAAGGTAGAAAGGGAGAGAGCTGTTGGCAGAGCAAGGGAGAAAGAATTGCAACTACATCAAGCTAATCTTCTACTATTTTTGGAAGAAATCAAGCTACTAGAAAGGGAAGAAGAGATTTAAGAACCAGATATGATAAGGACCAAGTGGTAAGAACTAGTTTTCATGGTTTTACTTTGGGTGAGAAGTCTGTTAAAAATAGCCATGGTCTGTACATGTGTTTACGAAATTTTTTGTGTGTAGATTTGGAGTTTGAAGCAGCAAACATGTGGAAAAGCAAGGTAAGAGAGCAAGGGGAAATCTGGTAAGTGAAGTAGCTGAGAAATAATGTTGATCTGTAGTAGTTTGATATGGTTTAGAATGATTGAGTTTCCATCGTGCAACCTGTTGTGGTTGCGACCTGATTTTGAAGTAATGAAGTTGATAAAATGTTGTGAAAGTAGGCATGTAAAACTAAATGAGGTCGAAGTGAGTTAATGAATGTGTAAAATATAAAACCTGGAAAAAGAGGTGTTAGAAATGAGTTTGCGTGAGTTAGGGCAGGAGCTTGTGAGGTGCGAGCTGGAGGAGACCCTCAGCCCATTTTCAATTGGTCAAGATGGTCGACTGGGGAGCGAGCTGGGCTACGCCTGTTGCTCTCCATCTCACCTATCTGGACTGGGCTGGAGTGCGAGCTCACAAAGAGCAAGTTGAGTAATATCGCAGCCCATAATAATGTTTATTCGAGCTGGACTAAGGCAACAGCTTGTAAGGGCGAGTAAGGTAGTGTAGGTGAATTAGACTGAGCTAAAAGATATCAACTTGTTGGAAGGGTGAGTTGAGCGAACTCGTTGAGATAGGAAATGTCGGCAACTCGAGTTGGGTAAGGTAAAAGCTTGCTGAAGGCACGAGCTGTGAAGAGCTGGGGTGCAAGCTCACAACTCGAGCTGGACTGGCAGTATTGCAGTCTGTAGCAACTCGGGTGAAAATATAAGTTATAGAAATTATGGAAATAATTTGAATTGAAGTGTTCTGCGAGCTAAATGGAGATTTCAGTTTGTGATTAAGTGTAGGTGACCAGCGAGCTGACAAAAGGAGTTGAAGGAGCAGCTGTTGGTGAGCTGGACAGCGAACTGTAAGTGTGAAAATGTTTAAATACTTTTCAGTTCATTATGCAAGTATTTTATAGACTTTCATTTCTTATTTTAGCTTATAAATGATTTATGTCTTAGCATGAAAAGAAAATAGTTTATGAATGAATTAGTATGCTAGTATGTTTTATGAAAAAAAAAATTGATTTGAATGATAGAAAGAGAAAAGATTTTCAAAGATTAGTGGAACGACCCAAGTTTATAGATAGATAGACCTTGTAGTTTAGACCCGACCAGTATACCCCACAGTGTATGACAAGTGTTGGGAGGGCTAGTCCTGCTAACATCGGGGCGATTGAGTCTGTCATGTCTGTCGTGTCGCCCTCTACACTTGTGAGGTATTATCTCGCTATACGGTGTGCGATGGTAGTTCTGTTACGTAGTAGCGGGATGTCTTTGTAGTTTTGTCACGGAGTGCGATGCTAGTTTTTACGCCACGTGACCCCCCATACTGAGCGGAGCTAGTCTGGTCGCTTATGTAGTTATAGCTTCCCTTGAGTTCCCCATTAGTACATTTTAGAAAGAGAAAGTATACCACCAAAAACAAATTTTAGAAATAAAATAATTTGGAAACATTTTAGAAAACTATAAAATGTTTTAGCACCTTATGAAAACTTTTAGAACTTTAAAGTGAATTTATAAAACCCAAGTTTTTCGAAATAACTTGTTTTAAAGGAAAATGTTTTCAAAAATATTTTCGGGAGATAAAATTTTATAAAAGATAAATTTAAATAGAACCACTTGCGCACTCATTGAGCTTTGTAGCTCATAACGTTTTTGTTTTATGTTATAAAAACCTCCCAGGTATAGGAATAAGAGACCAGAGTACCAAATTGTCTTATTCTGATCAGGTGGGCTAAGACGATCAATGACGTTGCATAGTTTTATTTATCATCATTGTGATTTGAATATCAATTATATGTTTGTGCGAATCTTTGATTATGAACAAAATTTTGTAAACTTCTCATGATTATGAGAATGCATACACGTTTTAGATGCTTGAATTTTAATGATGACACTTTTAATTATATTATATTTCACTTTAAAAATCAGAAATGAGATTACAAAATGTATGATTTTTACATTTAACAAGTTATTAGTAGTTACGAGTTCGTCTACGACATCTTTTTGGGTCTTATTAGTTAGACTTCAGAAAGGTTTCATGGGGTGCCCGACAGGACCGTTGGATTCATTACAGGGAATCCGGGTCGGGTCCTGTCAAAACCAACACTACCGTCACCCACCATAAAATCATCTAACATCACCCAACATACCATACGCATGCCACCTAGCCCTTATACACTCCAAACAACAACAACCCAACCACATATATATAGAGAGAGAGATAGGAAAAGAGAAGGGAAAAGAGATCACTGGCGAGGTCTATCATTGATGGAACCGATCTCCATCGAAGATGGAATATGCTCCATCTCGTCGATGGATATAGACTCCATCGTAAATGGAGCGATATCCATCTCTAATGGAAATCAACTTTATAGGAGATGGAGACCAGCTCTATCATTGATGAAGATTGATCTCCATCAAAGATAGTGATCGATTTTATCACGATGTCATGGAGGCTTAACGAAGATGGCAAGAGGTCATGGCTTGGCTGAAGCAAGGGATGTTGGCATGGGTGATAGTGGGGTACTAGCTTGGTTAAGGAGCGATGCTAGATGGTTTTGGGACTTGCACTAGTATTGGGGTGAAGGTCTAATGCATTAAAAAAACGCTAATCACATAGATGGATTTGTTTGTTTCTGAAGAAAATGAAAATGGGAAAGTTGGTTGGTTGATTGGAGAACTGATGAGAGAATGCGGAAGGAGATTTAAGCCGATGGGGGTGAGAGAAAAACAGAAACGATGATGGCAAGAGAGAGAAAATGAAATGGTGGGTTGAGATGGAACTCATGAAAGAGAGTGAAACGGTGGGTGAAAGGTTTCACAATATCAAAAGACAACTTTGCCCTTAACATCAAGTAAAGTTGGTGAAATTTACACTTATTATTTAAAGCAAATTACAATTTAGTACCCAATTGAAACCTTAATTTAAGCAAAACAACTTTTTCAATTTTATTGCAATTTACCCCCCTACCGTTAGGGAATTTCTACTAAAGTTAACTAATAGAGGGGTAAATTTATCTTTTAACTTTATTCTTTTATTTTTCTTTTAAAATAAATTTTAAAAACTTTGAAATAAATTATATAAAAAAAATTTAATTAGACTAGGATATCAATTTGGAAAAAAAAAATTAAATTAAATTTAAAGTTAATCGTTTTCAATCATTTTCCATCTCTCCTCAATTTATTCAATCATCTTCCAATTCAAAATCATCGATCATCTTCAATCATCTTTCACATCCTCCTTTCAATCTTCTCTCTATCTTTCCCCCTCTTTATTCTTACTGGAATTCTGAGTTTCCAAGTCATTATTCTCACTTAAATCCAGAGTTTATGGGTTTTCAATAAAAAAAATGGCCCCAAACATCATCAACCATCATCAATCAACCTCTTGAAAACTTAAAAAATGGCCTCAAACATCATCAACCATCATCAATCAACCTTTCAACATCATCAATCCAAAACCAAACATCATCAATCAAAGCCAAATTAATTAATCTCTCACAAAACAAAATAAATCTACCTTAAACTAAAAGAAAAAAAAAAAAGATAAATCAACCTCAAAATCATCGATGAACCCGGATGATTCATCTGGGTTTGAATCGATGAACCCAAATGAACCTTCATCTGGGTTCATTGATGAGAACCCAAATAATGGTTCATCTGGGTTCGACAATGATGAACCCAGATGATGAAGGAGAACAAAGTGGCAACAAGAAGAAAGAAAAGGAGAGGAGAGGAGGGAGAAGGACAAGAAAGGGAATGTTTACCAGTGAAGAGAAGAAAGGTACGACGAAGAGATATCTGGGTGATTAAGTTTACCAACAAAGAGAGGAGAGTGAGGCGACGACGAAGAGAGGAGATGAGAGGAGTGTGTTTGTGAGAATAAGGGTTTAATTTTCCTTTTATTTAATTTTTGGTTTAATTTTCTTTTTATTTAATTTTTAAAATTTGTTTATCAAATTAATCTCTACTGTCCATTTGAATATGGTTGGTGAAGGTTTAATTACAATTTTTTTTTAATTTGTTTTTAAATAATTTTTTTATTGTTTATTCGATCAATTAAGTCAACATAGTTACTAAGGGCATTTTCGTCTTTTTGTTACTTTGGCAATATTTACTATCAAGTGTAACGAAATTTTACTAACGACAGAAAAGTAAATTGCAATAAAAGTGAAATATTGCTATGCTTGAATTAAGATTTCAAGTGGATAGCTATATTGTAATTTATTCTATTATTTATGGGAGCATGATCGGATAACACAAGTTTTGACATAATTTTTTAACCATTGGATTGAAAAGAAATTAATGGTATAGATTTAATTTTTTTAGAGAGTAGGATAATTATTGGAGAGTTGTGTTGTACCAGATAATTACAATTATATCAATTTCTCTCTCTTTATTTATGTTCTTTCATATTTTTTCTTTTTTTCTATTTATTTATTTATTAATTAATTTTTATTTTGAGATATTTTAAACAATATGTTTGTTTAAACCTATGTAATATAGATTTTATTTGAAAGTTTATGTTGAGAGCTTCGAATCCATATATTATTTGCATGATTTGGTTGAATGAATAAAGAGAAAAGATTAAATGAAATTTGATTAATAATATTGTTATTTAGTTTAAAGGTAGAAATAAAGTAAGGTGAAGTGCACCAGTTTAAAGTTAACAACTAATCCATACCATTAATTTCCTTTCAATCCAATAATTGAAAAATTATGATAAAACTTATGTCAAAATTTGTATCCCCCGATCCTACCCGTTATTTATACTAACAATATCAAAAGAAAACTTCGTCTTTAAGACCATTGAAAGTAGCATCAGTCAACCCTCAGTCAATGGTCCATTGGATAGTCATTGCAATTAACTCAATAGTAAAGGGTGGAGTGTAATTTTACATAATGTCAGGGACTTGTGAGCAATTTTCCCTAATTTTTATTTTGATAAGTCGAAAAACAAAACAAAAATAAAATCTAAAAAATTGGATCTCGGCTGGCGATCAATACGGAGGAGGAACCCTCGCTCCGCTCCCACGCTAGGCTCTTTTCTCACCTCTAGTCTTCTGCACTAAGCCCCTCTACATTACACCTTATATTTTAGTTGATATTTCCACCAAATCCTAATTTCGACATTTTCATCGATATTAATACTTTTATCGTTACTATTAGATCATAAAACTACTAGACTAATGTTTTTAAATTAAAGCTAGATTGCTCATATGTTCCAGTCCTTTTGCTAGATTAACCCAAACTAGAATGGGACAAAACCTAAATTTATTTAGCATACCTTTTTTTTTTTTGGCCCAAAAAGGAAGGTATACTGTTGAACAAAAAGTGTGCCTACACACCGAGTTATAAGTCTAAGAATAATAAAGAAGAATACAGCAGAATTTCAGCTGACAAGATCATGGGTAATTTTCTATCTTCATGTGTGTATACATAAACAGGATGATTTCGCTTACGCTTTTTTATACCTAACCTTTTTTTTTTTTTTTTGGTCACACCAATTTTGACCAGCATTAACAACTTGCATACAATTTACTTCAAAATGATAATATTAACAACTTGCATACAATTTACATCAAAATGATTACATAATATTAACAACATGCACCACAGAACTACTAGATGAATATCATTATGTTTCACAATTAGCAGAGAGGTAAAAGCCCCCATGTAACTGATAACCGCGTACTGTGGGCGGCCAAGCTCATTTTAATAGTAGTGTATCAGGTCATGGCATAACTCGGTGGTAACATAAAGTACAATGTTACTATTTGGTCACGGCCCCGGAAAAAACGAAATATACAAACTTAGGTTGATTTTCAGTCTTATAGCATTGAACTCTAGCTATGGAATTCTAATCACTTCGTACTCATGAGACATTCTGAGAGGTGATTGCTGTGAAACTGGCCTTTGTTCAGACCAAAGCTCCAAATTGACGGTCCCAGTTCCCCAGTGGACGAGACACTTGAAAACATCACCAACTTTAAACCGATTGACAAGGCCAAGTCCAAGACATTTATCAACAAGCATCCATTCACCTTAAATAAATCACGATGATTGAGACCAACAAATATCAAATATCAAATTATTCATCAACCCAAAAATCAATTACTTGTATAGAATACTATGGTAAGAAGCAAACAATACAAATTAAGAAGGTTGTTTTCAGAGAGACTATATTCTTGAGAGTCTATTCATGATGTACTCACCAATTCTTCCTATTTTATTCAATTAAGTTCAAGAGAGGCTATTCATGCTGGCATCAGTTCTACTAATCAAGAAGTTTTCTTTGGAAATTCAGTGTTCTATTTAATTCTTGAAGATTAACCTGTTTCTCATGCATAATTTATGTACCTAAGATGTTGCAGAAAGTTCCACTCATAAAGCATCATTTTATGGGCTGTCAAATACCATTATACCATAGAGAAACATTTCTGCTTTAACATATCACATTACCTGCCTTGTTTATGATATCTATACAGTTGATTCATAACAAGAAATTCTCAACATTTCTTCTTGTTTAAAAATACACACACTTTACCTTTTTTATTGACTCCACTAGATTGAGTAATTTTTTCACTTCATGATATTAGCTAAAGTAATGGACATCATAAACACCATTTCACACTAGATTAGGAAGGTCTAACAATTGTTTCATTATGATATTTAGGATTTGATTAGGTTTAAATTATTTTTTTAATAATACTTTTTTGTAGCTTAAAGCTTGTTGTTCTTTTCAGCATGGTGTCAATAAAAGTAATAATGGACTAAAATACAAGATATTACCATTTGGCAGATTGTTTCCTTCATAAAACTGCTTTCCAGATTCTGGCCAAACTTCATGCTTAGATCCATCAATGGAGGTAAATGAGACAAAAGATTCTGTGGGGTGCAAAAGGGAGAACGTTGGGTGGACTCTCAAGCAAACCAGCCTGCACAAAAAATAAAGCAGTGATATAAAAGTAGTGTGTGGATACGAAAAACTAAGTGCATGCACACATACACACAGATGCATTTATGAAATACTACAGACCTTGAAAATCCACCAGATCCAGCTCCAACTTTGTGGGCTACAATGCTGGAATTGATCTGAAAGACCTTAGGATCATCTTTGCAAATATTTAATTTTCGCTGCAGAACCAATCCACCACCAATATCACCTTCTAGTAAAAGAGATTCCTCCTCTCCTGCATGCCCAAGATTCCTCCTACACATAACATGTAAAGTTTATACAGAAGCACAACAAAACAATAAATGAAAAAGGTTATATAGTATTTATGCAGCAAAACAAACTTATTTATAATCTTTAATTTTTAAAAGTGCAAGCCTACAAACCTCTAAACCTATAAAGGAATGACCCAAATGAGATCTTTGCACTAGATTTGATAGACTAAAATTAACTTTCCAACCCACTCTATGACTTTATATTCCTCAGAACATCCAGCAGATTGGTATTCAGTACCACTATACTCTTCGTACCCATTAACCTCAATCCTGCTATGAAGCCACTGTATTCCTGCGAACATAAACAAATAAAGTTTAGATCATTTATTGTATATTTTCAGATTCATAAAGTGTGTGCAACTGTGCAGATGACAGAACCAGTCAAACCCAAAAAGAAACTGAGAAGCCATAAAGAAAGAAAAAAGGAAGACAATCCCAGAATGCTGCTCAATTAAGTGTAGTAGGATGCCATTCAAGCTTGATCTTCAAGAGTTATCACTTAAATCAAGTTGCAAATTTGTAGAGAATCGATCATCTTGCAAATTTAAAAACTTATTTCTTGTTTTGTCAATATTTTTTTTTGTATAGGAAATGGATACTTTATTAACAAAAGAAAAAATTACAACTGTGGACTAGAGGTCCAACAACAAACAAACAAAACAAACAAAAGCTAAACTAAAGCATGATTGGAATAAAATAAAAAAACAGCGGCCTTCCAATCTAGCAAAATAAGAGATAAAGATAAGTCTTTAAATTCTTCACTTGAAGATGTCCAAAGAGACGCAAAATAAAACGCTTTATCCCTTAAAAAGGTTCCTTCCTCTTCTACTTCTTCAAAGATTCTCTTGTTTCTTTCCTCCCAAATAACCCATAAATTAGCGAAAACTCCACAATTCCAAAGAATACTAGCCTTTTTTCCTTCTCCTAAGACTGAAAAATCTTCCAATAAAAAAGAACGTAAAGATTTGTCAATATCTCCACAATAAAAATGAAATCACTGATGTCATTCATACACCAGCGCAAATGGAGGTTGTAGAAAATCAGAGGATTTGTTTGTTTTAATTTTAAATAAAGTCAAATTGCTGATTATAGCAACCTAACATGTTTCTAGGAATTAGCCATGATTGATACAATTTGTTTTAATTTCAAAAAAAGTCAAATTGCTGATTATAGCAATCTGTCATGTTTCTAAGAATTAGCCATGACTGATACAATCAGCCATGATTGTATCGATCAGCCACGATTCTAGGAGAATGTTTAGGAGTAAATGTCTGCTTTAGGTCTATTTAAATTTAATTTTTCATTTGAATAAAACTAGGCCATTATTTCTCCAAAATACCTACTGTATTTTCGACATGGTATCAAAGCCACATCTATGATCAATCTCTTCAATCTTCCTAATGGTAAAAGTTGGCATGACTGGGGAAAGACAGTCCATCGGTTCTCCCAGCAAAACTATCAAACCGAGTGAAATCAATTCTACAAATTATGGAGGCATGGATGGCCCTTCTGCAAATTCTGGAGGCATAGACAACCACTGCAATCGTGTTGGGCGTACCCGTGAAACATGTCGGAAAATTCACTGCAAACCAGCCAATTTCTAACCAAATATGAGATATTTCAAGGGATACAGAAAGGAGAGTCGGGGTTTTAATGCAACTGCCAAAGAACAGAAGACTTCCGGACTGTTTACCAATGAACAACTAGATCAGATTCAGAAACTTCTCACCCAGTCCCATCCAAGTCCTAGTGTTCTAGGTTCTGGTAGTGTTGCTCAAAAAGGTACCTTTCTTACTGCTCTTAGCAATCAAAACCTAACTCCAGGTACTGGGATTATTGATTTGAGTGCCTCCGACCACATGATTGGACAAGAAAATTTTTTTTCCTCTCATTTCAAATGTTTTGATGGCTCTAAAATCAGGATTGCTGATGGGATCTCTCTCTAGCATAATTGGTAAAGAGAGTTTCTTTCTCTAAAGGAATTACACTAAATTCAGTACTACATATTCCAAATCTTAGTTGTAATTTCCTCTCAGTAAGTAAACTTACCCATAATCTGGATTGCATTGCTAAGTTTTATGTTACTCACTGTGAATTTCAGGAATTGAACTCGGGGAGGATGATTGGTAGTGCTAAGAAGATTGAGGGCCTTTACATTCTCAGAGATGGTGACCTTCTTAGCAAACAAGTTCAAATTGCAAGTGTGTTGGGTGTATCTCTTAATAGAAAAATAAGATGTTGGGGAAAATTTTGAAAATTCTACCAGATGATAAATACTCAGTTTCATGCAAAAATTCAATTTCTTCGAACTGACAATGGAAGGGAATACTTCAATACAATTCTCAATCCCTACCTTTCAAAATATGGCATAGTTCACCAAAGCTCATGCCCCCACACCCCTCAACAAAATGGCATTGTGGAACGTAAAAATAGACACCTACTAGAAGTTGCTCGCTATATTATGTTTGCCACTCATGTTCTTAGATATCTCTGAGGAGAGGCCGTAGAGCATCCTATCTCATAAATTGGATGCCGTCTTGAGTCGTTAACCATCAAACTTCAATCAAAATTCTTCAACATTGTTTTCTTGGAAATAGGTTAGTCACTTCTCTCCCTTCTAAAATCTTTGGCTGCTCAGTTTTTATCCATATACCATCCTATCAAAGAAGCAAACTTGACCCCAAAGCTCACAAATGTATCTTTATTGGCTATTCTCCCACTCAAAAGGGTTACCACCCCTAGTCCCCAACAACAAAAAAAGTGCAGAAGCCAAGTTTACAGCCATGGCTAGGGGTATTTACGAGCTGTTATGGCTAAAGATAATTTTGGATGACTTGAAGGTGAGTTGGGAAGGACCAATTAAGCTATATTGTGACAATAAGTCAGCAATAAGCATTGCACACAATCCAATTCAACACCATCGAACCAAACATACATTTTATCAAGGAAAAATTGGATAGTGGGTTAATTTGTACTCCATATGTGTCATCTAAGGGACAGCTTGCAGATGCGCTTACTAAAGGTTTGGATGGAGTTACATTTTCATCTATCATATCCAAGCTGGGAATGAAGAACCTCTATTCATCAGCTTTTCTTTGTAGGGGGGAGGGGGGTGGGTGGTGGTTTTCGCGGGTGGCCGGGCACGGGTGTGGGAAGGAGCAAAGGGGAGTGTACAGATCTATGCTCATGATATAACATCTTAGATGCTGGTGTATTGTAAAACTATATAGTGAAACATACAAACTGTTAAAAGGGAATGGACACCATTAATATTATTATCCCAATTTTATGACAAAGATGATACATTACCTGAAGGAAGATGTGTCATGGAAATTATTCTGCCCCCAATCCAAGGAACAACTTTAACAGCCCAATTACTGCTTTTCAAGTCAATAGGAGTCCCTGAAAGTTCTATGCCTTTGTGCTCAGAAGTCTTTTCAACATCTGAAATCGGCTTAGCACATTCTGCATTTTAAACATATTCAACAATAGAGGTTTATGAATAATAGAAATTCCTTCATTGGATCTCCCGCTAACAATTTTGGGACAAGAGATGTAAATGAAAATCTTAGAGCTAATTTACGAAAGATGTGTAGTGAACAAGTTGAGGTTGCATAATCACTGCTGAAAAGTGTGGAAAGCAAAAAAAAATAATAATAAACGAAACAAAAGATTTTTCGTATGAAAAAAAAAAAAGAAAAGAAAAAGAAAAAGAAGAAATCTACCAACTGTAAATAAACTAATTCAAAAAGTGAGTGGGCTGATGCAGTATTACCCAAACGAGACTTGTATTTCTCCTTACTCACAGACACCAGATTAGACACTTCATTTTCTGAAGGCTTATTAATTTGCAAAACCTCTCCATCCATGCCCCATGTATCGACCTGTTTCAGGAAAGTTTAATTAGGAAACATTTAAAGAAGGATGCTCCACTAATTATTCATTTGCAAATATATATCAGACTGTAAATGATTGTTCCTCGGAGAACAAATATACCATTGCACCCCCACCAACTAATATTTGAACATGTAGACGACGTTTTGGTCTCATCCATGATCCTTCAGTTCTAGAAACTCTAACAGTAACCACTGACTTTTGAAGTTCAGCCACATAGTGTGTCAGTAGATATTCACCTTTCAGGAATCTGTATCCATCACCATCATCTTCAAATAGAACACCTTTTGCTTCTCCTATAAAGTGAAAAGAACCAAGTTACCAAACAGGTAACAAGCAGGAACATATCATTCCAATCAAGTTTGCTATTCGATACGATAATGGATTATTTTCTCTTAGCTAAAACTATATAGATTAATGATATTTCAGTGCAGCATCCAAACAAATTCAACCAATAGGTCTTGGCCTGAAAGATAGAAAAAGTCTCCATTCCATTGTAGAACCTAAGAACAAGTCTCCATTCCTTTAGGGTCCACTGTAGAACCAAAAAAAAGTCTCCATTCCTTTAGTTAGATTATTCGTGTGTGTATAGTGCCAACATTTGTCTTTATATTTCGGTTAATCTGACAAGTTATGATTAAATTTGAGCAGGCACATTATGAAGATAGTAGAGCTCTTTTAACATAAAAGCTTGAAATAAAGAAACCTAAAAAAAGTATCATGCAGAAGAACCTAAACTAGTGGATTGCAACTACTCACTTGGGTCATGATATCATATGCATTCAATAACAGATTCCTTGATTACAAACAGTTCATTTGATCAAAACTAATTTACATTCAATAACAGATTCCTTGATTGCAAGCATAGTGAGAAGAAGTTAAATTTCTAGCCTTTATGAGGGCTTCCTTAAAATTTTTGAAGATACATCCTTCTTTATTCACTACAATTGGGAAAGAGTTGTAGCCTAGCGGTGCTTTTTTAGATCTTTTGTTTATATCACACAACCTATTAGAGAAATTAGAACACTTGTGAGAAATTCTTGGCTCTATTAAACTTGTATAGGTCTTGTTTTGTTCCAGATTCTCCTGATTTGTGGCTTTCTTGCTCACTTTGTCTTCTATGTTGTAATTTTATGTTAATTTTTTCAACATAATTTAAGTCAACTCCAAGAAAAGGTCTTTTCTTCAAAAACAAATTAGAACTCAATTTGGATGCTTATACTGATGCTGATCAGGCTAGTTCAGTTGGGGATCATCAATCCACTTCTTGGTACAGGAAATCTTGTTACTTGAAGAAGCAAAAGCAGTCTGTAGTAGCTAGATCAAGCATGGGTCTTGAATTTAGAGCTACGGTATATAAGGTTTGTGAATTACTTTGGTTGAAAATTATTCTCACAGATCTTAAAATAATTGGAAGGAGTAGGACTAATGAAACTATATTTCCATTTATAGTTCATAATCCATTACAATGACATCGAAGCACATAGAAGCGGACTGACACTTCACAAGAAGAAGCTGGATAGCATGTTAATCTGCACCCCTTCGTTGGTTATAAGTCTAATGGCAGCTAGCTAACATTTTAACCAAGGGGCTACATGGTTTGTCATTAAAATCAATTCTAGCCACACAGGGAACGGCAAGTATTTTTGCACTAGCTTGAGGGGTAGTGTTGAAGAAGAGTAACTTTCCCTTAGAGATGGAAAGTTTGACAGATAATTACTCAATCACCTAATTTCCTATTTGTAATAGATGACCCACAACTTATGTCCTAGGATTGCTAACTTTCAAATTGTTGGGTGTTTAGGAGAGAAGTTGAATAATTTGTATTATTTTGTTTTGCTATATATTTGTATCCTATACCAAATGATAGAGTGAATGGAAATATTGTCATTTTCTTGAAGCCAGCTAAAAGTCTACAACTCATAACATAAAATAATTTAGGCAATAAACATTTAAACCTAGAATATTGGAAATTACCAACTGGAAGTTCATTCTTGTCCTAAAAAGGTTAAATGCATAAAATTACCATTTTCATCTAAAGCCACAATGAGTGTCAAGTCATCTGATGGATCAGATTTACCAACATGCTGATGAACAAGACCTATGGGTAAAATCGATCCCCCTTGCAAATATAAAGCTGGTAAATCCTGATGCATCACAAAAACAAAAATAGAGAAACAATTAAATAGAATATGCATATGCACACAGCCACTTTATTCAAATATTAAAACTAATAACAAATACCGGATGCAAGTCATCAAAATCAAAACTTAGCCAAATTCCCTTGGGTAACGTACACTGCAAATTATCCAACCTCTGCTCAGGCAACGTGCTAATAAAGGGAGAGAAGCATAAAGAACAATGAATCATGATGTTAGTACATATCATTACATCTAGTTTAATATAAAAATCTCTAAATGAACCCCTTGCCAAGCAACCCATAAGTGCCACAATGAAAGAGAGCATCAAGCAGAAATTAGAATTTTAGAGGTCCAAAATCAAGCAGATTGCAGTCTTACAACTACTTTCATTGTTATTTTATTTTATTTTATTTTTTTTGAAATGTACTTTCATTGTTATTTTATTTGGCCACAATAAGCAAGGAATATCAGGCAAAAGGCAACATACATGAGACAAAAGTCAGAAAGATGAGAATTAAAAGAATAAAAATTACCAAACAACGCAAAAACTCATATAAAAAACGACCAGCTAGAAATAAATAAGAATGCATTTGGTCATTTTTTTTATAGCAAGAAAAAAAAGACATTTTGACTTGCTATTTTCAAATCCCAAAAACACTATATATATATTTTTTAATCACAATGTGATCCAAATAAACTAATAGATGAAATTCAATTGAGGTGTTTCTATTAAAAATCATAGGTCTGTCGAGACCTACCAAAAGCAATTACTACTTATGCAGCTTAAATATTTATTTTTATAATCGAAAAATAATTACTCTCAGACTAATGAGAGAAAACTATCCACATTAAAGGGAAAAAAATTACCCACAGAAGTTTGTAAAATGTGCAATCCCCTATCACCACGGTGAATGGAAGGGGTACAACCATCTGTGCTAAAAGGTGATATGCAAACTTCAATCGAGTGGTTAAGTAGAATAATGAAATAAAGTTTTAATAAAAGTTTCATTAATTAAAATTTTCAACTAAATTTTTTTTCCTTAAAAAAGGATATTATAATGAAATTTGGATTAGGCTATATTACCTTAAAAATTTGATTTAAAAGTGACTTTAACATCCTTGCAACCATTTCCATTCAAGGTTTTTCAATTTAAGTAACTTGTTTTCCACAAACATTTAACAAATATTTTTTAGGGCTAAGCAAAAGGTCTTCACTCAAGAGAAGCAATCTAGTGGAAGCATAATTCTTGTCTTGTTCCCTCTTAGTGTGAGAAATTTGAATTTGAATCATTTTTTTCTTCTTTGCCTAGTTATTTGTGAAGTTATAGAGTGAGTTGTTTCCAATGGTCAAATTTAAGATTGCTCCTTGTTCCCTTTCTCTTTGAAAGATTTTAAAGCTTTTTGGGGATGAAAGAAAGCTATGATCCTTTGGTATTGTGGAATTTTCCTTGCTTTGTGTGTTATTTGGTTAGAGAGGAATAAAGCATTTTTAATGAAGCTAAAGATGAGGACAACCTTTTATGAGAGAAAGCTCATTATTTAGGTTTCCCATGGGCATCTACCTCTGAAGAATTTAGATGTAATTCTTTATCTCTCATCAAGTTGGTTATTTGGGAGGAAACAAATAGAAGAATCTTTGATAAAGTCAAAGAGGAGGAGAACTTTTTAGGGATAAAATATATTATTTGGCTTCTCTTTAGGATTCTTCTAGGGAAGAATTCAAAGATTTATCGTTATTTCTTATTATGCTAGATTAGAAGACCGCTATTTGTTGAATGTTTATTCTAATCTTGCTTTTAGTTTTCGTTTTTGGTTTGTTTGTTTGTTGGCAGACTACTGGTGCATAGTTGTAACTTTTTTCTTTTATTAATAAAGTATTTGTTTCCTATCATAAAAAGGTTGTTGTTTAAGGTCGAATTGTTGTATCTTTGGTTTTCGTTTGTTGTTTTGGTAGATTACTGGTTCACTTCTTTTCATCAAAAAAAAAAAAAAAAAAAGCATAAAGGATTTTTATTTCTTATAAAGATAAAACACATAATCACAAATTTTTCTCGTGGCATAGTAGTTTGTCTTTGAAGAGAAGAAAAACCTTGCACAAACTAATACTGGGCCCAATAAAAACGAATTTTCAAGTGTTCTCAAGTTGGGATCTTTTGGATCTGCATAAGGAATATTCATATAATTAAAGCCCACATGACAACGTAACACATTTCATGAAAACCACTAATGGATCATACCAATCAACAACATGGATACCTACCAGCAAAAAAGGTGGGAGTTGCCACTGGAGTGCCTCTCGTATGAGCCATATAAAAAAGAGTGTATATGTGTGGTATAAGGCGGTAGCGCCTATTCAAGGCAAAGCGACAAACTTCTTCACACTGATTAAACAGAACTGAAGTTAGTTTTTAAGATTGAAATGGCAACAAATAAAGCATAACGTTTAAGAGACTTCATGGTAATTTAAAAGAAAAACCAATAAATTATACAAGTATATAACAAGGTTCAAATAGTCACTTCTACTCATAATACAAACTTATTACAGCCCAGCTCAATGTTCAGAAACTACATACCAGAGAACTCACTTAAAACTGACTCCATTACTTTATCAATATCCACACCATCAAAATTCCTCCATAACTACCCCATTATCCCTATATGACATTATACAATAAATCTAACTTTTTTCCAAATGGTTATAACACAATATCAGGACAACCTTTCTAACTGACTCCATGAACATTTGATTTATTCTTCCAACCCCCCATGACCTTGATATTCCAGATTAAGATCTTCGTAAGAAATCTTGAGCCTTTCTTATCATAATCAATTCCCCTATCCAAATACTGTGATTCCCTTGACTCTTGATAATCACAGCAAGAGCTTTACCTGTGGCTTCCCCTACAGACTTGTCAGAATATTTAATTTGTCATTGATAATTCGAAAGGTGCACCCACTCTTTAAAGTTCTCTGTTGAAATTACCAATTATGTTTCTTCCATGAAAGGTCTCATCCATTGCATGAGTGCAGTGGATGGGTATGTCACCTGATGAGCTATGCTTGTGTATGTAGCTTAGTCTGTAAGAGTTAAACTCGGCCTTTGTATTTAGGGCTCCTGCACTCATCGATTCTACAAACAACTTAAAGCTAAAAATCTCTAATATGTAAGACAGCTCATTTTTTAATAATAAAAGATAATCAACAAAAAAATAAAATAAAATAAATAAAAGACTTCCACATGGCTGAAGCAGCACAAACCTCTTTCCCAAATGACCCGGGCTCATGGTCAATAGTGTCATTTTCAGAATGGCCACGGCAAAAAGGAAACATGGCACCTATACCCATCCACCGTCCAAAAAGTTTAGCTGTTGCATTTCCACCAAATCCACCAATGTCTGGTCCAGAAAGGGGTTGACCACTAAGACCCTACATAAAAAATAACTGCATATTAGAACGATCTTATGTCGTGAAATATACCGGAAAATTGAATGTAATAATATTTGCTTGTACTAGTCCATTCACCAGATCAGAAAACCTCACTGCTTATGATCAACCAAAAAATAAAGCCACGAAGCAGTTATGATATTTAATCAGAATTTTACATTTTATGATCAATATTTGTAATGTTTTTTCTTTTTTCTTTAAATCAAAAACAAAGTATCCATTGATCAAAAATATTTTCAGATATAAAAGCGAGTAGTACTGGACAAGAAAATGTAGGAATCAGCTCCCAAAAAACCAAAGCACTGGCCTATACCGAAAGGCCTACATAAAAGCTCTAAGCTAAAACATAATAAAGTTCCTATCAAGCTATGGTTTCCCCCCTATTAAGAGTAATACAGAATAAGGAAATTCTTTCAGTACAAACAGAAGCCCTCAATGATAAATCCTATCCCACAATAAGCAAATATCTCCTTTTTTGTTCATTCTAGAAAATTCATCTGTTTCTTTTCACCCAAATACTGAATCTCATCCTTTATTTTTTTAAAATTACCAACAAACTCTGGTTTTAACTCTGCTTTGACACTCAAAATTAACAATAATATTCACCCAGACCATCTCTACAAGGAAGAAGTAGCACAACCCTCACATGGGTATCAAATTGCTAGAACCCTCCAAATTCCTTTTTCATATTATTACCATTGAGGTTGCAAGCACATCCTGGATTTTTCCCTTAGATTATGTGATTGGTGTTTAATTTCCCATAAGTTAAAATCCAAACTAATTTTCCTACTTTTGGAGCAATCTTAGCCTTCAAAATGTCTATTGATTGATCAGAAAATTAATTAGTGTGTTCTTCCACCAGTCGCTCTTGCAACGACTGTCCTATAGAACTTGATGGAAATTAATTTAGGAAATAATCTAGGGATTTTATTGTTTTCTTATGCTTAGGTCTTATTTTCCCATCAGAAGTTGATTATTATAGAAATCAGTTTCCTAGTTGTTGTAAAATTTTATTTGTGTCCTTGCAGGTGTGGTTTTGATCTCTACAGAATGAAACCTACAATGTTATTGTTTAGGCAGACCTTGATTGATGAATTAAATTGAGTTTTGATTTCTTCTCCCTATGTTTTTTTCACAATTCTTCCCCTTTTTTCTATATTTCCCCCCGTCCTTTAATAGAATCTATCTACCCTAACCCTGATTATGCTTTGTTCTATATATTTTGTCTCTATTATCTGCCATAATTAAAACAAATTTTGATTTTATTTGCCAATTGTCTTTCCAGTCACAGACAAGTTAAAAGCAATTCCGTAACAGCTAACCCACGAAACATTGATTATCATATGATGACTTACAAAACATGAATCTGTTTACTTAAGTCTACTAAATTGTTGCTAGGAAACAAACACCCAAACTCTCTTCCACATACAAATCTACCTAATATCCTAAACTTCTTATCATAAAGTGAAGAAGGAAAGCGCACCCAGAACTGAAATCTACAAAAAGCACAACTTACAACAGAGTGGAAAGGCGCAACAGATTCACTTCTCTTCACTCAAGAAGCATCCAAATTCACTTACCAATTGAACTACCATTGAAATAGACATATGAAGGTGCTCCCAATTTGAAAGGTTATCTCCTGTCCATGTTGCAGCATATCTTTGACTGCCAATAAATCCAGCCCTTGTGAGAACAAAAGGACGCTTATTTTTATCAGCTAATTTCATGCCTTCATAAGTTGATCTTGCCATTAGCATGCCATAGACCTGAGATTGACAAACAACATATTCAAAAATATTAGAATTGCTTTGCAATATAAAAGACAAAGAATATTATTACATATAAACAGTTAGCAGTGATCTCCCAACCAAAGAAATCTATGCAGAAAACTGAATGTAGGATACATGCAATATAAAGCTACCAGGCTAGGGTTGGAAAACCATACATTGTGATAGTGGGAATGTTTTTGGCAACCACCAAGTTCATTATCTCCGTGGTGAATATTGCTCTCAGGCATCATCTTTGTTACAGACTGTAAAAGAAAAATGTTAAGACCTCGTCCAAATAAAAATGGAATGAAGCAGAAACAAATTTGAGAATCACCTTAAAGATAGTTGGCTCATTCATATCATTCCATATACCATCAACCCCATTAGAGGTGAAATCTTTAACCAAACATGCCCACCAAGAACGAGCTTTTGATTGTGTAAAATCAGGGAACACACAAGGCCCAGGCCACACTTCCCCTGACAGATGGACACGGGCAACATTAACACCTTGAAATTAAATTTCTAAACCAACAATAATGAATGGAGAAACTATACCAATGAAAGGTGTCCCATCTGCATTTTTAATCCAAACATCACTTTTAGAACCACTGTCATAGACAAAATAACCTTTTTCATGTTTAATCCCTGGATCAAGCATCCATACTGCTTTAAAACCTTTATCATGGAGATCTTTTGCCAAAGCTTTAGGGTTTGGAAAATGTTCCTGCAAAAATTATCACAATCTGTTTCCATTTTAAAAATGATGCTCTTATATTTAGTATGGGATGGCTGATGTCCACCCACATAACATCAAAGCCAAATCTTTTAAGGTAACAACAAACAAGTGTGATAACAAATACTTGCATAAAAGCTTAGAAATGAGCACAACAAATTGTTTTTCCCACCAAGGTGACCTGGTTCAAATCTTTGCATGAGGTCACAACTCTTAGGACCAAAAACCCTTACAGTTGATTTAGAATCAAATAAGAAATTACCATTACACCAAACAATGCCAACTAAAGTGTTGTCTACACACATATAATTGCTTGTATACTTATGGATTGCATATGAAATTACCATTACATGTAGCTTAAAAATATGGGTAGTTAGTTAATACAGATTTCTGAGCGAACAAAAGCAGTATTCTGAGCATTCACATACAGCCTAAATAACTAACAATCAAGCTCATTTAGAACGCAATACAAAAATGCAAATCAACTAGCATACCCTCTCTCCCTCCTCAACATAGAATATAACTCTCATTTGCTTGCCATACCCTTCCAACTTTGCAAGGGGAGGCACAAATCTTAACACTCTCATCTTTTGCTTTCATGCGAATAAATCTACTTGTCTCTTCCTAATTGCTCTCAGGCCCCTTAAAATTGCCCATTTCTCCTCTCAAATACCTCTTTCATACCTTCTAGTTGTTCTTGCACCAGACTCCTTTCCGAATCAGTAAAGAACCTTTTAAAATTCATTCCGAAATGTATATGAATTAACAATGTCATGGAATTACATCCATAATGATCTATGGAGAACATGCCTTGTCAAAAGTGAAACAACGGAAACCATCCATGTAGTCGATATCCATCCATATGACATCACAAGGTATACTCTTCTCCCGAAATATTCTGCCAATCTGCAAATATGAATTTGGTCAATAATTAGAAAAATACATCATTAACTGCTGGAAGACAGAAGGGCCCATAAAGCACAGAAGTGAACTAACTTCACACAAAAATAAATAAAATAAAATAGCCATAATTTTACGTACTGTGCTTTTCCTCCAAAAAGAACAACAAAGCTCAGAGAGATTCTCATTTAAAAGACTAAATCTAGAACAAGAATCAAAGAATACCAACCTCAAGAACTTTCTCTGCAGAATCATAGCTCCAACGGCATTGCTGATACCCCAAAGACCATTTTGGAGGCATAAACACAGTACCTGATGCAAAATCATTAATTTCACAGCATGAACCCATGCCAGATACTGTATCAACGAAAATTTAGAGAAGTGAATAAATTTATAACAAATGATTCATGAAGTGCCTTAAATTTAATTGCTAAAGGGTAGCTGTTCTCCACAAATGTAGATAGACCACTATGCAAAATTTAACTTCCAACAAGCTATACATAAAGAAAAAGACTTATATGCTTGTATTAGAAGATTATGATATTTGCTATGTGTGTATCTGGTGCAGCGGAAGTTTGTTTCGAAATCGAAACGAATAAAATCATAAAACTTGAAGTTTTATTACTAAAGAAAAATCATGAACAAGATACTAAGTATAAACAACTCAAGCCTATTTATAATGTTTCTAACTTTAATGGAAATAGGAACTTTAACTAAAAAGGATTTCCTAACTAATAAGGAAATAGAAATCTTAACTAATTAGTATTCTTGATTAGCAAGGAAATTTAATAATAACATAGAATAAGAAATCCTAAGTTAATAAGGAATCCTAATCTTGTCTTACATGGAATCCCCTCCTCTTGACAAAAACTCACCCTCAAGTTTTGTGATTACAAAGACAACTTATCTAGAAAAATCAGCAACATCAGATCCCACCGATCTTGCCATCCAAAAACACTTTGCTTACTCCTTTTAATGGTGCGTTTACTTCACTTGGAGGAATCGGAATGAGAATCGAAATGATTTGGAATCGGAATGACTTGGAATCGGAATGAAGTATCGGAATCAAAATAAGTTGTTTACTTCAACTGTAACAATCGGAATCGGAATCAGCAGTATTCCCATTAAGCTGTTTACTTTACTTTGGAATCGGAATGGATTGATTATAAGTTACAAAAATACCCTTAATTAAAATTATGGATTAATTACAATGTACAAAATTTTGTTTAAAATGTTAGTGTTATCTTTTTATCTTGTAATTCATCATAATAAGCTTAAAAAAAAAAAAAATTCTTAATAATTTGACAATATCATTATAAGCATTTTGTGTATTTATTATTTTATTTTTTGAAGAAAATATTATATATTTATATGGTATATCAAATCATTTTTTTTAATTATATATAAAATATTACCTAAACTTTCTTAACTGTATTATTATAATATTCTTCAATTGAACTCAAAATTTTAGTGCTAACTGTAAATTATTTCTTATAAAATATAACATTTTGCACTAACACATTTTTTTATGAAAACTTATAGCATATGTAAATATTTATATTTATAAATATAAAACAAAGTGAATAAACTTATAACACATTTTTTAAAGAATGGTATAAGGGACATTTTAGCTTGACAAAGGGAATGGGAATGGGAATGGGATTCTCAAGTAGGTTGGGGGGAATGGGATTCCCATTCCTCAACCCCAAATTGACGTGGGGCCCACCATTTCATTCCCATTACGGAATGAATTTTAAGCAAGTAAACACCATCAATCAATCTCATTCCTGATTCTCATTCCCCAATCCATGAAGTAAACACTCGAGATGGGTCGGGTTGACGAATTGGGTCGGGTTAGTGTAGAGGACGTCGAGTCAGAGCTATTGGGTCGTAGATCTCCTCAAACCAGCCTCTTCCATTGCCGCTATGGCCATTTTCCCGTTGCCATTAGGGCATCTGCCATCGCCAATCTAGTCATTCCAAACACTGCCGTCGCCAATTTGGTTGTTCCAACCGCTGCCATCATGGATCTAGAGTTGTCAACACTTGGCAACATTGTTCGGGAGTCGTTGTTGGCTACCTTGGCCTGGGTCGACGTGCGTTAGAGCGGCATTGCGGGTCTGAAACATGAAGCGGATCAACGCTAAGATCGCATAGCGCTCTTTGCGGGTCATCCTGGGGTTCGCAGATCGCGCAGTTCTTCTTTGTCCAAATTTGGGGCGCACAGATGACTTCATGGGTCATGCTCGTCTCTTTTGTCTAGTTCTAGGTTGTCTTGCTATTCACGGTTGTCTCCAGCATCCTCGTCTGTGGTTTCCGTTCGGTCACCCATCAAGTTATGTGGATGCTCACTGACAACTCATCTTCTTTTGAGAGTCATTGCAGCAATGGTCTACTGAAGATTCTGAAGTGTTTCCTCGATCCCGTCAAGTTGTTGCTCAACTCTATTGAATCACTCATTGACTCTATTGAATTGATGATCGATAACTGTGAATCGCCATTCATTATTAGGGGTTCGTTGTCGACTTAAACCAATTTCAACCATCAACTAAGGGCAAATCGCATTCGTATACTAATTTTGGTGCAGCAGAAGTTTGTTTCGAGATCGAAACGAATAAGAGCAAAATAACATGGAACTAAAACTTGAAATTTTATTATTCCAGAAAAATCATAAACATGATACTAAATATAAACAACTCAAGCCTATTTATAAGGTTTCTAATTTTAATGGAAATAAAAATCTTAACTAATAAAGAAATAAGAATCCTAACTAATAAGGAAATAGAAATCTTCACTAATCAGTATTCTTAACTAGCAAGGAAACCTAATAATAGAAAATTTAATAATAACATAGAATAAGAAATTCTAAGATAATAAGGAATCCTAATCTGGTCCTAAATTAGTATCGTTTGATTTTCTTATGTTTATACTTCAATAATCGATCCCCAATTTAATAGTGATCTAAGAGGGGTATTCTACTCCTAACACAAAAGTGAAACCTTTCCCTTGTGTACTAAGGGTTTTTCTAATGATCGAGAGACATTATACTCTTAATATTAAATAAAAAAGAACGTAAAGATTTAGGAGCTGCCCATTTCAAACCTACTAGAGAAAACAACTTATTCCATAGTAAGCCTATCACGGGACAATGAAGAAAAAGATGATCCAAGTTTTTCCCCCTACCTTTGCACAAGACACACCGAAAGGGAGAAAGACAAATACTCGGAAATATTTTTTGAATGACATCACAAGTACTTATTTTCCCATGAGCCAAAAGCCACACTAAAAACTTGATCTTGTTTGGAGCCTTTGACTTCCAAATAAGATTATCTAAATCAAACTTGGGAATCAAATCATCTTGGACAAACTTTTCGAAAAAGGACTTGCATGAAAATATTCCATTGGAACTTAATCTCCACACTCTATGATCGGCCACACCGGGATTTAAAGTAACCCCCTCAAGTAAGGAAGTAAGAGAAGAAAATTCCTCAATCTCCCTATTGTTCAAGTTTCTTCTGAAATCGAAGAGCCAACCTCTAGAAGAACTCTCCAATTTACTTAACACCGTAACATTTTGGGAAGAAGAGAGTTTGTACAATCTTGGGAACTTTGAGCATAAAGGTTGAGAATCCAACCACCAATCCTCCCAAAATCGAACTCGAGCACCATTCCCCACTACCAACTTCAAATTACTTGAGAAAGCGTTGAAACCTTGCATAATAGCTTTCCATGGACATCTACTAAAGCCTTTAAGAACCATATTGGAATCCCACCCATTTCCTTGAACTCCATACTTACTTTTAATCACTTTATGCCACAAAGAATTGGGTTCCAAAGGGAACCTCCATAACCATTTGCCGAGCAAAGCCAAATTCTTTAATACAATATTCCCAATCCCCAACCTACCTTTAAATTTAGGCCGAGAAACAACATTCCATCTTACTAAATGGGTCTTCCTTCCTTCTCCAATACCATCCCACAAAAAATTCCTCATAATCTTCTCAATTCTTTTTGCCACCCCAATAGGAATCCTATACAAAGATAAATAATACAAGGGAATGCTATGTAACACTACTTGAATAAGAACCAATCTTCCACCCCTGGAAAGGAAAGCGTTTTTCCATCCTTCTAATCTCCTCTCAATTTTCTCCACCATCGGTGCCCAAAACTCAAGAGATCTCGGATTACCTCCTAACGGCAACCCCAAATATTACAATGGCCACTTCCCTACCTCACACCCAAAAACATTTGCCAAATCATCTAACTTCCTTTTCTCACAATTAATGCCCGCTATTACACTCTTGGCCAAGTTTACCTTAAGCCCAGACACCCAACAAAACAAATGAACCACTGCCACCAACAATTTAAAATTCTCCTCGTCCCCAGCAGAAAAGAAGACAGTATCATCAGCAAATTGAAGGTGTGAGACTGTATTGTTCTCCTTACCAACACAAAACCCTTCTACCAAATGACAATCCTTAGCTCTATCGATTAGTCTTCCCAAGCAATCCGCCACAAGGATAAACAAAAAAGGGGAAAGAGGGTCCCCTTGCCTAAGTCCTCTAGAAGCAGAAAACTTTCCCCTAGGCCTCTCATTTATCATGATTGAAAAATTTGCAGTCTTTAAGCACCCCATGATCCAGCTTCTCCATTTTAACCCAAAACCTTTTGCTTCCAATACGAAGTCCAGAAAATCCCAATCGACATGATCGTAGGCTTTTTCAAAATCAATCTTGAAGACTACCCCTTCTTTCTTCTTCATTCTAAACTCCTCCACCACCTCATTAGCCACCAAGACTGCATCCAAAATCTGTCTACCTTTAACAAAAGTAGACTGAAAATTTGAGATGGTACTATCCAAAACCTTTTTTAGTCTAAGGGATAGTACTTTCGCAATGATTTTGTACAGACTAGATACCAAGCTAATTGGTCTAAAGTCACCAATCTTTAAAGAGTTTGATTTTTTTGGAATGAGACAAATATAAGTTGCGTTGGTGATTCTATTAACAATCCCATTCTCAAAAAATTCTACGAACACCTCCATCAGATCATCTTTAATAATCTCCCAGCAAGCATGAAAGAAATCAAAATTAAAGCCATCCGAACCAGGAGCCTTTTCTTTGCTACAACCCGCCACCACCTTCTTTATTTCTTCTTCTTCAAAAGGTCTCTCCAACCAATCCGCTTTATCTCTACCAATACCACCCCAGTTTAAACCTTGAATAATTGGTCTTTCCCCCTCTTCTTTAGCATACAACTTCTTAAAGAATTGGATGATCTCTTGTTCTTTGGCTCTCTCTTCTTCTATTATCGTCCCGTCTTCTAATTCAATCTTATCAATGAAACTCCTCCCCCTTCTCCCATTAACTACTTTATGGAAGAATTTTGAGTTGCAGTCTCCTTCTTTAGCCCATTTAACTTTAGCCTTTTGCCTCCATAACATTTCCTCTTTGATCACCATCTTTTCAAACTTCAGTTTCAATTCTGATCTTTCCAAACTCAAAGCTTCACATAATGATCCTGCAGCTTCTAGTCTATCCAATTCAGAGATTCTAAACTCAAGTTTGGAATTGTGGTAGATCCATGATGGCAACGGTTGGAACAACCAAATTGGCGACTGCAAAAGGCTTATCTTTGTCTCTTATTCTGCTAGATTGGAAGGCTGCTGTTTTATGATTTTTTCCAATCAATCTATAGTTTAATTTTTGTTTGGTTTGTTTGTGTAAGGTTGGACCCCTAGTCCACAGTTGCAATTTTGTTCCCTATTAATAAAGTTTATGTTTCTTATCAAAAAAAAAAAAATACTCTTAATATTAAATAGAGGCTAACCCCCCTAATTATCTATAGCAACAATCACCTTTTTTAACCATTTCTCCTGTGGAAATTTCATTACTAATAATGGTTTTCATTTGCCAAACTGACAAATGCCCCCCACTAACAAAGTCCTCAAAATATTAAATTGAGACAACAGGATTTTTACTTAGCTTCACAAATCATTTTTCCCCGTACACTATCGTCAAGAATGAGGCAATCACAAAAGCATGAAGAATGATAAGCATTATATAAAAGAACACAAGTTATCATAGCATCATAAGAGCATGCAAAAAGTTAGGTGCAATGGCATCTAAACAATCAATCAAATAGATAAAGCACTTGAGAATGCGAAAGCTTAAACAGTTGAGCAGATCACCAATTGCATGAGAGAGAGAAATCAGAACTGCAGTGGGAGAAGTAAAAGGACCAAATGTAATCACTGGATACGAAGATGGAGCAACAAACTGTATGGTGGATTCTTTCCTAAGATCAACCTGCCAGAGACCAATAGGAAAACAAAGTACACATAAAAACAAGAAAGTTGTAGGTGAACTTCCATAAACGAGAAAATTCAAATAGATAAATTACCTCACATCGCTGTGTTGTGTCAACGAGAACCCCCAGCGCCTCCTCGTGGGGAAGAACAGCAAGCACCCAAGGATGTGACTGGTACAAGGATGTAGTTCCAGGTCCATAACCCCATGCAGATGTATTCCATGTAAAAATCTTCAAGAAAGGAAACAGCTAAGCATTTAAAGAATAGAAACTACTTTCAATGCAATGCATAAGAAGAAAACAAGACAGCTCACTCTCGTTCCTGTCCGTTCCAGCGGCCCACTAACTTCCCCAGTTCCATAAAAGGAGGTACCAACAGGAAGCTTAATTGCAACCAAATTCCACCATGTTATCAAGGCAAATAGAAAAGGCTAATCTGACAAGTTACAGATAAATAGAAACTCTGCCGCCATAACGGACCTCAAGTTTTACAATCTGCTGGCCATAAAGGCGTTGATAAATTGGGGTATATCTAGGGACATTGTGACTCATAATTGGTAATTCCCTATCCTTGCTCGTTACAAATGAAAGACTGGGATGTGAAGCTTCTCTATCGTTTGCAGAAGCATCAAATCGAAAAACTCCATCCTCCAAGATGGGTTGGTTAAGCATATTCCCTGAAATGACATCTGCAGCCATTTTGTTGGATAGCAATCTCCTACCAGTTAACTTGAGGTTATGACTCCTCTTTTCTGCATGTCAATAAAGTTTTATGCTTTTAATTAACAACGATGGAATACAACACACACTTGCATTCATGAATAACAGTTTGTAATCAAAATTAAACCTGATGGTGATGGCAGGACATGAAACAAAGTTGTTGAAGTGGGAAGATGAAGCGCTGATTCCTCTACAGTAATTAGTAGTCACTGCTTCTTTTCCACGCGCACACACACTGGCACTGGCACTGCCAATGCTGATAGTCATCCCTCCATTTCATATACTTTTATATAAGTGGAAATTACCCATTATTTTTAAAAATTAAAAAAAAAATGTTTTAAGCCTCTTAAATAAATTAATTTCATGATATATCTAAATTACCTATAATTCCCCTATACATTTTTATCCATAAACACTTATGATGCGTTTACTTCACTTGGAAGAATCGAAATAATTTGAAATTGGAATGACTTGGAATCGAAATAATGTATCGGAATCAAAATAAATTGTTTACTTCAACTGCAAGAATTGAAATCGGAATCAGGAATATTTCTATTAAACTGTTTACTTTACTTTGGAATCGGAATGAATTAATTATAAATTACAAAAATGCCCTTAATTAAAATTATGAATTAATTATAATAGTATACAGTTTTTTATTATAATATGTAGAAAAAAAAAAAGCCGCATATTATAATAAAAAAAAATTATATATCATTTTAATAGTCCACTAACCTAGTGTGCAATTTTTTATTATAATATCCACTTTTTTTTTTTTTTTAAATATCAAATAAAAAACTACATATTATAATTGAAAAAAAAAAATCGTATATTATTTTAATAGTCTACTATGATAATTAAGAAATTGATGATTAAAAACAAATGATATACAGTTTTTTATTATAATATGCAGTTTTTTTTTTTTTTTTGTAATAATAAAACAGTTTTTTTTTTTTTTTGTAATATCAAATAAAATAGTTTTTTTTTTTTTAATTTTTAAAGAAATGTATAAGAGACTTTTTATGTTGATAAAAGGAATGAGAATGAGATTCCGAAGTGAGGTGGGGGGAATTGAATTCCCATTCCACGATCCTAAATTGATGTGGGGCCCACACTTTCATTTCGATTACGGAATAAATTTTAAACAAGTAAACATTATCAATCAATCTCATTGTCCATTCTCATTCCTCAATCCATGAAGTAAACACACTATTAACTTTTTAATTCTTATTTAAAAAAACCAATTATGTAATTACGAAACAACCCCTATCTATATAAACTCTAAGAAATCGATGGAAAGTCATTCCCATCATCGATCAAAAGAAAAACCTCAACCCGTTTTGTGCGACCCATACCCAATCAAGACCCGATTAGCCCGTTCGACATTTTCTGATCATTCTCTCGATGTTTTTGACCTTGTCAAAGCATCTTCTACTGTTGGCGACCTTTCTGTTTGCCAAGGTATGAGAACTTTAGTTTCCATTTAAAAGTTTGTATTTTTCGATTTTGTTTTTGCGATTTTGAGATGTTTTTTGTGTTATGGATGTTGGGTTATAATGATTAGGTTTATAATAGGTTAGATTTGGATGGATTTAGGTTGAAAATTGCCAATTCCGATGATAATAGCATGATCATGATCGGATCGGTTAGTTAGAGATGTTCAATTTTTCACGTTGGCTTTTTACTTCAGTTTGTCATTCTAGGTTTTTCACTTCAATTTTACACAACGATTTTTCATTGTGATGTGAAAAACTGAAGTGAAAAATTGATCTATGACATTGATCGCTTATTCAGACACAATTAAAAACCGATTCAGTTTTTTACATCCAAAATACTAATCATTTACTATTTTTCTTTCCTACATATGGATTTCAAGTATAAATATAGTTCGCAAATAATTGACAAGAATATGAGCGAGAATACACACATTGGTCAAAAATGACTTGGTAAAATAATTGCAGTTCTTACTAGAAAAAATTTGTATGATTAGTTCCTAGGAGAGTGTCTGTTCGGGCATATTTTGAAGATAAGCAGTAATAATACAACTACTGCCTCCGTGATATTATGGTTTCTTACTAGAGAAGTGGAGGTCCCCGATAGGCGCCATGATGAAATGTGGTTTGAAATCGAGGAAAGAACATATAAGTTTGGAAAATAGGAGTTCTTATTGGTGATAGGATTTCCTTTTAGGGGTATTGACAAAGAAATCTTCAATACATTGCAAACTCACATGAACAATATCCTATGACGATTATTCCATAGAGTGTCAGTAAATGTGCCTAACCTAGCCACCTTTCTTGAGGCAAAAAGTCATCTACCGTGCCAAGGTCATGCAGTTGACAACATAATAAATGATGAAGATTTATTGAAGTTAGCTAATGTAGAGATCGCTTTCCATTTTATCATGGGCAGGATGACAGAGCCACCATTGCTCATTTTGTGTGGGTCATGATAAAGAATGCAGAGGTCTGGAGATTGTTTCCTTAGAATACATTAAGCTATAGTACGCTGATTTATTACCTCAATTTGGCGATTAATGAATAGCGGATTAAAAACCCACCGAATACCATTAATATTTATGACTATATCCCGACATTTCAGGTATACCTAATACAATTAATATTTATAGTTTCCTCCTAATACGGTTAATATATAGAGTTATATATATACACTAACTATATGTTTGTTTTTGTTTAATTATTTTTACATGATAGTAATGGTTAGTGGAAATGTTATCGGTATTGAAAGAGAAGATAGGGAGAAGTAACCAGTCCTTGGAAAATGAGTTGCCAAAAATGTAAGAAATGAACATTTAAGAGAACACTAAAAGGCATAAAAAGCGTAAATGATTTTTCCCCTGTAAGTGGTGAACCTAACCTAAATTGGTTTCATTTTTTTTATTTGTTTTAACTATCCTTATTTATATTAAGTATATAATAATAATAGAACTATATATATGTGTGTATATATTACAGATAGTTGACATGGTGCAAACCCTTGAACCCATTGATGTTGAAAGAGATATGGATTACTGGGAATCTTTTAATCCAAAGCATCCGGTTGGCGGAAATGTACATAAAGTTGGCAGTGGAAGAAGTAACGATGATGATGACAATGATGATGACGATTGTAACATGCTCTCCCGAAATCCAGGTAAATGCTTAAAGCCTACTTCTAAGTATGGAATATTAAAGTTTTAAAGTATTTGAATCCAGATAAATAATTAAATTCTTTGTAAGATTTTCGGATGGTTCCGGGAATGGTCTACAATTTCAAAACCCAAAAATTTATTAAAACGAACGGACCCGGACAATTAATCGAATACTAATGAAGTTTTTGAATTTTAAATTGGACTTTAATAAAATTTTCAGATGAACCTGAGAGGATTCCGAATATAAAAAGACTTTTTAGGAGCTCACATGGATGCATGAGATTGAAAGGACAAGTGGCAAGACAAGGAGAGTCAAAGTGTACATGTGTGCCAAGTGTTAATCAAATAAGATGGAATGGTGACAAGTGTCTTCAATATATTATTAAATGAAAGTAACAAAAGATTAAAGCAAAGCATTTCAATTTTTTTTTAATATTTTCCATGCTAGTGCACGGCCATGACCACCATTATTTTATGTTTTCTCATTTGAAATTCACGGACACACTTTTGTTCTCTCAAAACTTTCACTCGGTCTCTCATTATCATTTCACTAGCTCTCTCTCGGCCTTTCATCCCTCATTCACTCCACATTTTTGATGGTCACACGTCTCCACTTTCACTTTCTCTCTTGGTCACTCTTCCATTCATGGCAAGCTTGCATTCTCCTTAAATCAGTCCGCTCTCGGTCTCATCCTCTCATTTGAACCACAGCAATCTTTCAAAACTCTCTCAAACTCACAACCAAGATTAAAGAAGTGAGAAACTTTCATAAACTCAATCAAGAACAACACTAGGAACCAAAGTGACTCATGACTAAGGTAGGATGGTGTAAACTGAGTGCATGCATGTGGTTGATGATGGTAGATTTGAAGGATTAAGGCACATGCAAGGGGTTTAAAGACCTTTCGAGAGCATTTCTAATAATTTTGGAAGGTAACGTTTAGTTTCTAAGCGATTTTGATAAGTTTTTGAAAAAGTTTTTAGTAAAATGCATGATTAGGTCTTAGGATATACCACCTTATTAATGCGGAGGTTGGTTTGTGGATGATTTGGATGATGGATTGATTTTGAAAATGAATGTGCATGTTGTGGTGTGTTCGGCCCTAGAGAAATATTGGGTTTGATTTGAGTTTTGATGATTTTGCCATGTTTTGGTTGTGTTTGGCATGAGTTTGATGTGTTTTGGATGTGTGAAATAAGTTGGAAAATCCATTTTAGGAGGGTCGTTGAATTCGTCCATAAGGGTATTTTTGTCCTTAAAAATTGTTTTCAATTGGTTTATGTGATTTTAGAGAATATTTGAATGTTAGGATACGCCCGAAAATCGAAAATGATATCGTGGCATGTAAATTGGTTATTTCGTGATTTTAGATTTCGAAATTGTTCGAAAGTGGTGTCTAATAGCTGTGAATGTAATTATGTTAGAAATCATCGTTTTAAAATTTCATTCGTTTGAATTTACTTTAGAATTGATGTGTTTAGAGTGATTAAATATTTAGGATTTCAATCGGATGTTAAACGCGAGTAACTGAAGTAAATACGGATTAAAATGGGGTGTTTCGAAGTAGTGAATAATTTGAACAATTCGTTGGATTGATGTGTAATTATATTCGTGCGAAATGTGATAGTAGTTGAGATTTTATGTTATCGCATTCATAAATTCTAAATGGAGAATTCGCTTGTATTAAAATATAGGTGAAGCGACAATTAAAAGAGGAGCATAAAGGAGTGGTGAAATAAGCTTGGAAGCACATTGTGAGTGTGGTTTATTTTCAAGCTTTTAAGATTTATAAGTTGATTTTTAATATTGCAATCGTATGCTTTAGTGTTTTCAATTATTACAAAGTAATACATCTTTTGATTTTCCAAGTTATTATACTTAACTAAATTCTAGTATATATATGGATTATACATGTGTATTACTTCAAGTTATATTGTAAATATATTTATTTTAAAGAAAAGTATGTTAGCAAGCTTATGAAATATATATATATATATGCATAAAGATGATTTGATTAGATATTTTGAAAGCTTATTCAAACATAAAGTTTACGTTAGAAAGAAAAGACATAAGTTATGAAAAGAGAAATTTAATGCATATGGTTTACCCTAGCCCCTAGAGTTACCGGCCGAAGTATCGTATACGTGTATGGCAAGAGTAGTTAGGAGAGTCAGTCACTAACATTGGGATGAGGGGGGGGGGGGGGGGTGTTGAGTCAAGTTAGTTAGTCGCCCTCTGCACGCATGCGGTAGTGTAGATTTGCCTCATGTTAGGGTGGGTATCGCAATCCCTGAGGTTCCTTATCGACGACTACACATAGATTATTTCCCTAATCCTGGTGACGTGTGTGAGTTCTGTTACTATTATATACAGGTACCGTCATAGAAGGATGAGTTTCCCTAGGTTACCAGCTAAGCCAAGAATAAGAGATAAAAAGTACGTTTTTCGACGTAAGATTGAGTAAAGAAAGAAAAGTAAAGCTTTTATGAAATTGTAATAAGCTTTAAGCATGTGAAATAATAAGATCTATATAAAAGTACAGTTTTAGTAAACAGTATCATATTATATTTAGTTTTCGAAATTATTTTAGGAGGATAGATATATTATAGTAAGGAATTTCCAAATGTAAAACTTACTCACTCACTGAGTTTTACTTACCACTATTTTTCTTGTTTTTATTAAAAATCCTCTTAGGTGCAGGTATAAGCAAGCAAGCGGAAGTAGCTCCGTCGGACGTGCAGACTGTCTGAAGACGCGACGCAACTGCACTGACTTACATTGAGATTTTCATGTATATGCATAACTTTATGACTTCAAACATGTTTTGTATATAATATTTTGAATGACTTTTCCACTTTCATACTTTATACTATGTTCAGAGAATTATGTGTGAATATGTTTTCTACGCATGAATGATTTTGGATTATCTTTTTAAAGTAAAACTATGTTTACGTTTGATTGAGGAAATAATTAAGGGTCTGAGGCCTAATAGTTGAGATTGTGGGAATTATTTGAAGTGAGCAGGTTTCTTTTTGTTATTTTACATGAAAGATTTTTAGAAAAACAGTCGTTGTGTTGTCGAATTATTAATAAATTTGATTTTGTAATTATATCTTAAAAAGAAACAGTTCCACCCATTTTTGTTAGGACAAGTATTTTCGAATAGTTACAAAGGTTTTCAGTTTTTAAGAAAAAAGTTTTGCTTCACGGAAACCTTTCGGTTGGTGCGGATCCCGTTCGGAAGACCACCGTGGGGTTGCCGGGCAGGCTGTCTAAGCTAAGGAAGAAAGGCCTGTCAACGATGATGATACGCGAGGTGATGATGATTATCAGGCGAAGGATGGAAGGGTGATAATGATCATATGGTTGATGAGTTTACAAAGGAGGATGATGAGCAGAATGAAGACATTTGAAGCGTGCAATCCGAATTAGAGGATAACTTTTTAGAGTTTCGGACAAAAAAATCGCATCATGTATAAAACATATATCTTGAGGTACGAATCTTCTATTTATTTTATTGTTTACTGAATACTCATTTGAGTAAATGTAAAAGTTGTGGAGATATTATATAGTAGTACGGAGTGGGACGGAGAGATAGAGTCTCTAAACATAATAGACAAAATGTAATTATTTAAATATGCAGGTTATATTTTCCCGGATACTAAAAAAATAGAGGAAACTATGTCAAAATTTTTTACAATTGTATATACTATGTAAAATGATATATATAGATATATATTTATATATTCTACATGTGAAGTGGTTGTTTGAGTATCTTGTGGATTTATAGAAGGCAACCCATAAGAAATTAAGTAGAATGGATAAGAAATAAAAGGCAACCTACAAGATCGTTAGGGAGATGGATAAGAGGCTGAGACGAATGGAAAAACATTTAAAAATTTCATATTCTCCAGCTAGTAGGCATGATCCGAAGAACAATAATCACAACAATGACGACAACGACCATAACGACAACGACGATGACGACAATGATGATGATGGGAACTTTGTTCAAGATGAGCACATTTATTGCCTACCACCACTACCACCACCACATCAAGACAAGGGGGTCCATCGATCACCTCTCTATAAGGAAGAGGGGGCCTCAGTCATTTGTCTATAAAGACTAGTCAGCCATCCATCAGTCGGATTAGGAGGCCCATCAGTCTCAGGGTGTCCACCAGTCACCCTACCAACAGCAGAACCAGAAGATCCACCACTCCCAAAATGTCTTAGGCGGTCTATCAAATGCAGAGGCTAAGAGTGGTAATGACTAAGTACATATAGTATATCTATTATGTTACAATATGATATATAATTCTAAACGTGTAATTCATGTTTTTGATTTGTCTATAGTTGCAAGATGAGGTCATCCAGGAACAGGACAAACAAAGGACGAAGCCAGCGGTATCTCTATGGATGCCATACACGGATGTTAGACCATCGAAAAAGAAAAAGAAAGTACCCCAACAATAGGTCGATGAGGTGGCAGAATTTGTAGACCCCATAAAGGCTGTTTACAATGAATACAAAACTTTCACATCTTTGGACCTTAGGTATTGATAAAAAAAACAACATTTTTCTTTCATCCTAGTCGCTAATGTAATAAAATTTACAATCAATTAATTTTTTTTCTTTTTATTTTAGGCGTGCGGTTCATCGTTGTGGGTAGTGCGTGATACTAGACACACTGCGAACCCATGAGAATGAGAACCAATGGTTGACTTCAAATAATATCGATTCTTATTTGATGTGTCTACGAAAGAAGTGGTGGAATGAGACTAAGGATAATAGATACGCAATCCATGAGAGTTCCTTGTTTGTGCGTATTTACATTTTAGTCAGTTATGCATTTATAATTTCTTGTCATGTGCCCCTGAGTTAATAAACATATTTAATTTTTAGCTTGTAGGTATTTATGACATTGTACTATAAATAGAATTATGTCGATAAAAATATAAAATTTGATCCAGTTACAATTGATGTACTCTCAGAATGACTTATATTTGGTTGTGTTAAGATAAACGCATCAGTCCTGTGGTGGCATGTTGAAAATGTAAGTATTATTCAAAGATAAAAATTTATTATTTGATCATCCGAAATAGTCCTATAACACTGATTCTTCAAATTACAGGTGTTACTATCATGTAGTCTGAATCAAAATCACTAGATCCTCTATCAAGTGTGTCTTAAAGAGCAAAAAATATTAACATACAATTCCCTTACAAATATTGACATACCTGAATGGATCAAGCCATTTAAGCCATTGATGTCTTTTATGTCTATCTTATTGCAGTTCATGGGATTTTATAAAAAGACTCACATAAATATGCCACCCGTGGATGAGCGGTGGAAACTTAAATGTCTTGATAGATTAGTTATGCCTAGCAACCCGATGGGTGAGTAAATTTATAACTTAATTAATATATGTATATATTTTTAAATGTTATGTTAATATTATTTAATTAATTTATTACTGATACATGATGAGTTGTGGAGTGTATGTGACAATATACATATATGACTTTTGTAGTCGAAAAAGAGTACATGAAAATTTAGACAACTCAATCAGGTTGCAGACGCCATTGCATTGAGGGCAAAGATTGCTAAGGATCTATATATGTTTTCGACACTATTGTATAAAGTAAATAAATTTGGGAAATGTATATTAGACTTTGATGGAAAGGTTGGAAGAAGAAGAAGAAGAAGAAGAAGCAGAAGAAGAAGCAGAAGAAGAAGGAATATTTGGATGCATAAGTCGTAAATTGAGTTTTTATGTGATTTTTGGGTTGATACAAGATTACTAAAAATTAGAGAGGAACTTGTATTACATTCATAAATGAGAAGGAATATTTGGATGCATAAGTCGTAAATTGAGTTTTTATGTGATTTTTGGGTTGATACAAGATTACTAAAAATTAGAGAGGAACTTGTATTACATTCATATATGAGCATATGAGTTATATGAGTGAATACATTTATTTTTATCGAATTGATTTAATTAAGTTTATTTACAATTTAGCTTTCTATTTATTGAAAATAAATGATTTATTTTTTTAAATAACATTATAGATAACGAATTATGTTCACAATTGAATTATGGAATAAGCTTTAATTTTGTGATATATGTACTTTCAATTCATTATTTGAAAATTAAGAAGACTACCTGAAGTTTAAGAGTTATATGGAATGATTTTATTAAGTTTTGTTTATTATTAGAAGTGATAAAAAGGAAAATGATTATTGATGGCAAATTTATAGTGAATAAAATACACACTAGAAACATATGCAAGTATACACGGTCCATAAGTAATACAGTAAAGAGTAGAGTATTATTCTCACAAAGATTGTCTAAGTCACGTTAAGTGCTAAAATTAATCTCCACTACCCTAAATGCAAACTATCAAAAGATGGATTTCAAGAAAATAAATATTAAACTAAATTAAAGGAAACCAAAACAACTAATATGCTAATTCACAACCAAGGAGACGATGGTCTAGAGCTACAATTTCATCCAATCAATTTACTCAACCTATATTTCTACTATTAATTATTTCTATCTCATCATGAGCTTAATCAAGTAATATTATAGTATTTGCTGCGAGCCTCTTTTGAGTCCATCACAAATATATTCGCATTAAACACCCGACTATATTTTGTATGCTCGATGGTTAATACAATCTTACTACGAATAAGTATCCATACAAGATTACACTTAACATATGGGTATATTTCTATCCTACATATTATATGTCATTCTATTCAAGTCTAACACAAAAGTTCCTCTTTCAAGCTCCCTCAAGATTACCAATTCTTTTAAACTAATGATCAATTAGTCTAGGAGCATTACGATTAAAATAGAATAGAACTCAATTAATGAAAAATCAATTAATCAACAATAACAACAAGTGAGTTTCATGGATTAGATTTCATTGCAACCCTAGACAACAAGTTTAAGTCATCATCAATATCATATAAATCAAACCAAACAAATAAACAACCAACATCATCATTAAACAATTTAAATCAAAGCGTAGGAATAGAAAATCTCATGGTATTAGCGTGATCCTCCTACCACCAAGAATCGGCCGCCATTTCAATGATGAAATCTTCACTCCTCCCATGCCTTTTATGCACCAAATGTATGGGTGATGATGGGCTACTGTTGATCTCCAAATAGATTGATGACGGACTAGTTTTCGGCTCTAAATCTCTTCTCCACGGGCTGTCAAGGACCTGCTGTCGAGGGCTGTTCTGGTGCTGATTCGTGGCCTAAATCCAGCCTTCTAACTCCAATTTGAAGCCTGCAAAAGTCGTGCAAAAACAGGTCACGAAGTGCCTCCAATCTGGTTCCGAATCAGCTCAAAACACCGCTAAAATACTGTGAACTAGGGGCTGTTTTGCGCAGAACATGCACCCCAATTCCAGCCTTCAAAACCTCACGTCCAAGACCCGAAAATAATGCTCTCAAGACCAGTTAAGAGGGGTTACAAATCAGGTTCAAGGGCTGCTATAAATCTCCGCCGAAACCTGCAGCAAATGGTGGTCAAACCCCCCTTAGAACCATGAACAATCTCTCCCTAACTTCCCCTCTTTTGGTTGTGTTTTTGCTCTCCCCCAAAAGCTGCGTTTCTCTCCCCTAAATCATGTATTTATAAGGTGCATTTAGGGTTACAAATGAGGTATTCCAGGTCTGCACGCAACAAACTCTTCACGCCAGTTTTCTGCTGCGTCTCGCGATTCACGTTCGCGAAATGCACTTCGCGTTTGCGAGTCACGAAAGTCCCTGGTCTGCTGCATGGTTGGACGTGGTTTCTTCATGAGTCAAAGCTGCACTTCAAGAAATCTGCATGCTTCTTGCTTCCTCTTGCGCGACAGTTGCAAAATTGAATACTGCATTTTGCCTCTCGGTCTCCACTTGTTCACAGCTGGTACATGCTTCTCTTGCCACATTGAATCCAATTGCTTGCAATATAGACTGCATGTGAATTCATATTACATGCCACTGCTGCCATATGGTTGATTCTCTAAGTGACAGCTTGCTTTTGAATTGCTTTGTAAATTACATGTGAACTACATGAGCTGCATTTCTTTCTTTTCATGTGAGTGCACTGCTTTTTGTCTTGTTTGTGAATTGCACGTTGCATGTCTTGGTTTGCTGCTGAATATTCTTGCTTCCATATTAAAGCACAAGAGCTGGACAGCTACTACTTTTCTAAATTCGTCTGCATGAAATAACATCAAGGGTTGGTCGTTGTTTTTCCTACTTCACGGGCTAAAATTTGGACTTGGGCTGGCATTTTGATTGAATAATTCTTCATGTGCTGCTCAAGTTGGGCCTTGAAATTGCAATATGGGCTACTCATGTAGTCACAACTTGAGCTGAAATTTAATTTATGAATTAACAACAATAATAAGAATAAATTATTTTGCCCAAATAATTATTCCTTGAAATAATTTTAAACCATCCTTGCTATTTGCCTTGAAAATCTTACTAATTTGCTAATTTATCCTTCCAGTACTCACTTAAAATAATAAATAAACACACATAAAAATAACAAGGATTTATGCAAGTTCTTATCACAAAAGTGAGGTTTAAAAGTATAAAATTATGATATATTTTATCGTGATCCATTATTTAGAATAATTGTAGGTGATGTTATTTGAAAGTGTACGGGTATGATTATCGATCATATTCTAATTGAATAGTTTTGTTTAGTGGTTGTCTATTTAGATGTTGATTGTTATGGTTTTGAATCTTGTATATGAGAAAATATATAGAATACTCTAGCATGATACGATTATGATTATCGAAGAATTTTATTGAATGGTAGTCTTTGTTGCTGTGAAATGTTGTGGTGTAGAATCCACAATTTTATATGTGAGGAAATTGGAGAATGATTGAGAATAGAATTATTGTGGTATTTGTTGAGGAAATGAAAACAAGAGTTTTAGAGTGATATATATTGCATTGAAATGATTAGTAAATTTAGATGATGAAATTTTATAAGGAGGGATGATCTTGAAGGCCCAAATCCTAATCTATCCAGAAGATTAATTGAAACCCAATTTATTGTGATTAATTTGGTGTAGCTCATGTTTTAGAAATAATGGGATATATGGACAAATATTTATTTGGTGGACATTTTTAAATGAAACCAAGAATTTGGGTTTGAAATGTGAAAAACTATAGCAAAACGTGGGGCATAAAATGCAAAAAGTCAAATCAAAGATTGGAACAAAATTTGATAGCCGACGAAAGAAAGTGATAGTGACATTTTTTTTAAAAAAAATGAGAAAAGCCAAGTGTCAAGTTCTAAGCTTGAATAAGCATTGAAAAAAAAAAAAAAATTGAATGCATGAATGAAAAGAGAATAAGACCAAAAAGAAAAAAAAAAAAAAAGTTAGTGTAGGGGTCGAGAGACAGAAATGAAAACGAGAATTGGTGGGTGATATATTGAATAAGAGAAAGAGAGGTAGTGGCTTATGTATAATTAAATTGAAAGAATAGTGAAGCAGTTGTTATACATATATATTAATACAATAGAAGCAAACACTAAGAACATGTGGGAACGATAGCTAGAAAATAGGAACTGGTTCAGGCAACGAAAAAGAAAGGAAAAAAAATGAAGAAGAGATAGAAGAGAAAAAAGAAAAAAAAATTCAAATGGGTGAATGAAATATTTGATTACTTGATTTATTCAAATAATTTTATCTTAATAGAATTTCAAATCCAGTAAATTCATTAATTTTACCATAAGTCTTAAATTGAGTTTTTCTATGATTTTAAGGTTGATCCAAGATCATGAGAGATTGGATGAGGACCCTGTATTACATCCTAATATAAGCATAGGAGTTCTATGAGTAGATACTTTTATTTTAATCGAATTGATTTAATTAAGTTTATTTATATTTTAGTTATTTATTTATTTATTGAAAATAAATTATTTATTATTTTAAATGACGTTCTAGATTACGAATTATGTTAATGATTGAATGATTGAATAAGCTTATATACTTTCAAAAAAGTACTTGATAAAAAGGAAGATATCTTTATTGCCATGAGAATTTATATGTATATGTGTTAGAAATTTCAATCAAAATTTCATACTTTCAACTTGAGTTTATTATACGAAATAGTCAAAGTATTTTAAGTAATATGAATTGATGCGTTAAGAAATAATATTTTATTTATGTGTTGAGAAAAAATATTTATTTAATATTATATGTACATTCAGAAATAGAATTCTATATATTTACAAATGAAAATTGGTTGAGATATAAAATGAATGCAAATGATACTTTTAGAACTCCATGGTTTTACCATTTCCTCTAACAGTCATATTATATATGTGTAAGTCTTAGAGTTGCCTAGTATGTGTATGACAGATGTTGAGAGAGTTATTAAGTTACGTAGCATATGTATGGTAGGTGTTATCCCTCGCTCTCTCTGTGTGTGTTGGGTATCTCCATCATGTATGATAGATTCCCTTAGGTACTAGTTGGTATAAATTTCACACTATAGATGTTATACATTGAGTAAGTAAAGTTAAGAAAGATATTTCAAAGAAGGTTTATCTGTTGGGTGGAGACTGTAATGGTAAAAAATTCCCAAGCTCAAAGCTTGTTGAGATAAACTGACCTAGTATGACGACTGAGTCAAGTTAACGGCCCAATGCATATTACAAGTGGATAACCCAAAAACTTAGTTGATCTAGCTCAAATCAGGTCTAATTTTAAGTGATGACTGATTGCTCTTAATGCATGAGGTTAAATAAATTGTAACGGAAAAGGTATTAAACTTTGTAACCGACATGTCATAAATCATGATATTAAACCCTGAAACCCACATGTCATAAACCATATCATTAAACTCTGTAACCGATATGTTATTAACCATACCATTAAATTCTATAATCGACATGTCATAAATCATGTAATTAAACTCTGTAACCGATAAGTCATTAACCATGATATTTACTTTACAAAAAGTTCCCATGACACCTTATTCACCTATAAATAGAGCTTTCACCAAGAGGAAGAGACATCCCATCTCTCTTGTTCATCTCATGCAAGCCACTTGAGGTTTCTTCTTTTTCTCTCTTGTGTTCTCATTTTTCTATTCTAGATTTAGAGTTCATCTGTGACAGATTTAGTATAATGGTGTAGAAGTGCATATCTAGGAAAGTTCTGACTAAGGAAAGACTTAGTACTTAACTGTATCTATTGTGACCGACCTCTCTTTCTTGAGAACTTACCTGATGTACAATCCACAATCCACTTGCACTGTTCTATTATATAGGGTTTTGCCTACTGACACTCAATATCTCAGTATTCTAATTCTATCTAGTCTTTAGATCAAGACGGTCAAGACTCCGATAGTCTTCCATCATTTTCCTTCTCCAGCACACTCCTTCTAGTCTAATGACGCTTTACAATTACTATATTCATTTATATTACAATTAGTTTACTGACTTCAACGTCGGAGTGCCTTCGGCCAGCACCCCATCGGTGTCAAATCACTCACGTTCTCTTTATTTAATTTGTGCAGGACACAGGTTGTTAGGTTTTAAGAAAGTTGATCGACGAGGCTCACTCAAAGTCAACATACCGTAGAATTCATCCATTACAGAGGCTGGGGATCCAAACATGTATAAGAGCCATAAGTCCATGGATAGAGGTCCAATTGAGACTTGAAGTGTGATGGTCAAACTAGATAAACTTATGTCATTATAAGAAAGAGATTTCAGAAAAGTTTTATACATAAAATAGTTTCAAAATTATATTTTATTAAAGTTTAAAAGAGATGATTCATACAAGTATTTGCAGCTTTATTAGGATATGAGATTTGAATTCAATTTTATTATTTTGATATGAATGCATATGAAAAATCAAGAATTATTTATTATTATCAGTAATATGTTATGTTTTATTTAGAAATATTTTTAGAAAAGTTGTATTTATCCACTAGATATTAGCACCCACTCTTTTATAAAACCCATTTTTCTAGGTATTTGGCCCAAGTTTGTGCAAATTATTTAATATTATGTGAAGGGCCACATGATGATGAATGGTTTGCATTTGTATATATCATTTTAATTAATCAAATTTCTTAAATGTGTTTCAAAAATAGTTTTACATAAGAAATATTTTTTCCAAATATTTTATGAATATGTTATATATTCAGTAAATGGGTCTAACACGAGAAATGTATAGATTTCTGTTTTGTTAAAATTGAATTTTATAAGAAAGTCATGAGATTTATAAGTGTTCTTTTTAAATGTGTATTCAAAACAAATTTTAATAAGAAAGACTACGATTTTCACAGCATTCTCCTAGACTAGAGATGGGAGTCATAATAGGTTTCGTCAGTTTTGATTGGATCATCTTGGAGTCAAGAGAGGAGTTGGATGTGATGGATATCTAGAAGCAAGCTTAATAATCCTTTGAGCATCATAGGAGGACTTATGACATGGGCATGAGCTAAGAGAATGAAGGAAGCTTCAAATAGGCCGTTCAATAGATTTGAGTCAAGAGTCTTGCATAGCATGACCTGGACAACTTGGAAGGGACATCAAGGCTTCAAAATATCATTCAAGTCCAAGATCAACAATCTTGAAGGCTTTGGGCATCAATTGAAGGCAATTGGAGTTATTTGGGCTTAATTTATACTATGGGTCATGTTGATTAATTTAATTAATTAGGGATGCATCTAAAAGGTCTCATTGGGATTTAATTTAGTTTAGTGTTATTTAATTTATGTTATTGGGTTGGACGTTATAATTTGTTTTTAATTTATGCAAGGTGGGTGTATTTAGTAAAGTGGATGTGTAAGTTTGGGGTATAAGTTAGGGTTTTTAATCTCTTATTAAGTTTATGACTGTTTAAGCCATAGAAGGCTTGTAACCCTAAATAATGCAGATTAGATGTTTATTGAATGAATTTCATCTTTTCTCCATTATTCTTTTGTGAACTATGAGATTGCTTCAAGAATTTTTTTTTTTTTAAATTTTATTTAATAACCAAAAGTAGACAATTCACACACTTGCAATAATTGGCTTAGCAAGGGATAATTTATGATTTGTGATAATAAATTTGAAGATTTTGTCTTAAGATACCAACAATCACCAAATCCAAACCAATGTTAGGTTTTTCACACTAGAGAATTTTTTTTTTTTTTTTTTTAAAAACTTCATTATAATTTCTAAGCTTTTGGGAAATCTAATTTTTTCAAGCTTGTTTTCATTAATAACTTTCGAGATCTTTAAAATTCTAGATGGAAATCCAGATCACGATCGAGGTCTGGTTTTCCATGGAAACCCAGATCGATCGTTTAACTAGACAAATGGACAATTTGATTAACTAGATTGTCTCTTTGGTTTTAAGTTGGAACCAATCATCAACGGTCAAATTCAAATAAACAGTTGACGATAAGCAAGTTCCAACTTAAAATTTGATCATTTTTGCTTTTTTTGAGTTTCTTTTATAAAATAATAATAATAATAATAATAATAATAATAATAATAATAATAATAATAATAATAAGTTTGTTCTTCATGATCCATTTGGTTGAAAATCTCCACCATTGATGGAGAGTCCATCAACATCACTAATATAGGTACAATTTGGATCTCCATCATTTTTTTTTTTATTGTTTTCTTTTAATGGTTTCTTCCTTTTAAATTTTGTTTATCTAATTTTATCTCCACATCCACCATTGGGATGGATGATGGAGATAGATATTTTATTTTTATTTTATTTTATTTTTGTATTAATTATTTAAATCTATGTTATCAACTTTTGAGAGGAACGGACATTTTCTATTGGAATGATAATAACTATAGGTTTGACTGTTATTTAACTGACGATAGGATCAAATTGATGAGTTTTTTAAATTTTAGGGACCATGAGAGTCATCAATGGAAACAAATTTTAAAAAGTGAGAATTAACGAAAACATAGGGACCAAAATAAAGTACTAAAATTCTATCTTCTAATTAGATGCATGCACGTATTTTGCTAGTTAAGTGCAATGGCAAACCCAAAATTTAAAGTCATGAATTGATATCCTCATATTGTAAGATGGTCGTTTACTTGGTGATTGAGAGTTAGTGTTGTGAAGGGATTTTGGATTGAAGCTATAAGGTCTGAATCATAATGGACCTAGAAAGTTAATTGAAACATAATTTATTATAATTAATTTGGTCTAGCTCAAGTTTTAGAAACAAAGAGGCAAATGAACAAATATTTACTTGGTGGACATTTTTAAATGAAACCAAGAAAATTGAGTGTGAAATGAGAAAAACCATAGCAAAAGGAGGGGTGTAAAAAGCAAAAAAACAAGTCAAAGATTGGAACAAAAATTGATGGCCGACGAAAGAATGTGATAATGGCATTTTTTTTTTTTAATGAGAAAAGCCAAGTGTCAAGCTCTAAGCTTGAATAAGTAATTAAAAAAAAAATGAATGCATGAATGAAGTGAGAATAAGACAAAAAGAGAAAATAAGTTAGTGGAGGGACTGAGACATAGAAATGAAAGAGAGGATTAGTGGGTGATATATTGAATGAGACAAAGAGAGGCAGTGACTTATATATATTAAGGGTTATACATACATACATATATATGTTAAGTTTTTTTTTTTTTTTTTTTTTTTAAGCACTAAAAAACTAGTTTTATGTGTTACTAGCATCAAAGAACTGAACTTATACTTTCTAGTACCTTTTCATTGTTCAATTTTTTTAATGACAAAATTATCATTGTTTTAAATTTTAGAAAACCTACATAAATTTTGAATTTTGGACACCAAAAATAGGACATGGGTTGCGCCCTGACTTGCTCCATATGTAACACCATCTACCCGATTCTCATTCGGATGGAAACCCGAGTCGGAGGATGCTACCTTAATCGGTGTATTCGTTATTACTTTACATAAATACACTATAAAAAAAAAAAAATTTCTAAAAAAAATTCGGCAGAGTTTCCTCTGTTTTTTTTTTAAAAATCCAAAATTATAAAAAAAAACCTGTAATTTCAAAAACAAACACTTCTAAAATACATTCATTTTCTCAACTTCCATTTCGGATCCTCCGTCCGACTCCAAAATCACTTCACCACACAAACATTTATAACCATAATATTTAATAAAAATCATATTCATCAAAATTAAAAACAAATCAAATGATAAATAAGAATTTTCTTTACAAAATTATTTTACAAACCAAAATCCTTTTTCTACCATTGATATACATTCTCATGTATAAAATCTTGTAAATCTATATACATGTACATGCATTTCCATATACTTTAACACCACTATACAATACTAAAAGTAAAACTACCAAGTATGGATGGATGTGACTCGCAAAAAATACAGCAATTGTCTTCTCGTCTATCCTTATCTACAGCGCCCAATTTCAACCTACGTGTGGAAAATCCAACGCGCTAAGTATTTCTACTTAGTGGGTGTACACTAACTTTAAATTTCATCAATTTCAAAGATACAAAATTTTAAAGCAGGATTTCACAGTTATCAAATATTCATAATAAATCATGAAAATATCAATTTACTAGTAAATGCATATATATGAAATGCCTAGAAGTTATTTTCCAAATATGACCCCATAAAATCAGATTTCACCCTTTTCACATATTCATAAGGAAAGGAAATAAAAATTAAATCTCATTTCATTAAAAAAAATTTCGTGTTGTCAAATAAAATTCCCCAATTCTGAAACTTTTATCGTTTCATCAAAATTAAGTTATTGTAACACAAAATTTCACAATTTTCAAGTTTTTATCAAAATTCATAAATAACTCAATTTATTAATAATTGCATATATAAAATACATGAAATTTGTTTTCAAGCATATTAAGAATCAAACTTCCAAAATGCTCAAACTTGTATTAAAATTCACAATTACGTCAATTTATCAAGAATTGCACATATAAAACAAACATTTTAAATTCCTCATTTCACAAAAAATCATAGGGTAACACCACTCTTTTATGTTTTTCTCAAAATACTAAAATAATACGTAAGGAAATCACTTTATTAATAAAAGCACATATAAATCACATAAAAGACTTTTCCAAACATTTTAACACGATACCTTCGAACTTGTATGTTAAATCACAACAACAGCACATTATTAACAAATACATATATATACACATAAAAATCATTTTCAAACATAGTTGCACGTTTTTCATTTAATATTTTTCTCAGTGCCATTCGTAAACTCTGACACGATACCATGGACTGGAAATCGGGTTTCACGTTTCCCCCGGCATCGGACACTCGGTGACTACCCGCCGGAGCACGTTTCATATAATACACAAATTCTGGGACCGGACACTCGGTGCCTCGCAAGGTCCATGAATTTCATATCACATATATAAGCAAATCGGTGCAGTACTGTTATAATCACCCTATTGGCATGCCAACTACCAATCCCCACCTACCAATGTTCAGGTTTACTCGGGCCCTTATAATTTCATTTATTATAAAAAATTTCATGTTTTCACAATTTTCCTTTCTTAACAAAAATCCTCATTTGGAAAAACTCAGAACACTTTTTCAATCAAAATATATATAATTCTTATTTATTCAAAGCATCATAACACATCATTTCTCATTCAAAAGTGACTCATTAATCTCATCAAAATCGTTGTGCCCTTCTTTCGATATACATATTCGGTCAAGGCACTAATTCATCAATTTCTTTCCGATTCTTTTTCGTCTCAATTCGAAAGTTATTAAAAATCACAATCCAATACCATTGATAATAAATTGTCAAAATAATTTCACAAATCCTTTAGATTCCACATTCGGTCAATACTTTTTCTTTCACAAAATTTTTCATTATTCAATGCCACAAAATTCATCATAATATCACTTACACATAAAATGCCACAAAATCATTCATACTAAAATTCACACATAGTCACGAAATCAATTTAATTAAAAATTGAACAAAAATACACTTTTTCACAAACTGTTTAAAATTTAAATATCAAATACTACAAAAATCATTCATAACATAATTCGCACATTTTCATAGAATCTATTTAATTAAAACGTAATAAACTCATATATTAAATTAAACCAAAATCTCTACTAATAAAATAAGTTTTTAAGATAAGTGTACATCAACCTTTTGGGCAATATCTCTAGCTCTACCATACCTCCACATGGAGCTCGCAACTCCTCTTCATCTTCCTCTTGGTTCTCTTGAGCTAATTCCCCATCTATTTTTCAAGAATACAAAATTCACCAATTTTTTTAATTCCTTTTTCCACCAATTAATTTAATTGTAATTAATTCTTCATACCCTTACATCAAACTAAAAAAAAATCACCACATTCAAATATCTTCCATCATTAGCCATCCACCCTCTCAATTTACTCAACTTTTATTTCTTCATTTCATTGCCTTATTCTCACTCAAACTCATCCAAAAGCATTTCATACCCACATCAAACATAAAAAATTCACTTCAATACACAATTATATCATTTTCTAGCAAAAACCCATTTTCATGAACCACACTCTAATTTTTCATTTACTTTACATCAAATAACTCAAATCCATTCAAAACTCATGCCAAATTCATCAAAGATAAAATCAACCATCAAAATCCATTCAATACACAATTTGCGCCTCTACTAACCGAATTTAAATCTCATGCATAACCACTCCATTTTCTTCATTTCTTTCCATCAATGCATACCAACACATCCTAAACCTCACAAAAACACATCAAAAGAATAAGATACTAAATTTACACCTATTCTTGGACTTAACAATTTTTTTTTTTTTTTTACACCCAACTTTCCATTTTAAATTTTTCTTTCATTCTTTTGACTCTAACAAGCTCAAATTCATTTAAAAAATATTATATCAACCAATCTAGCATTAAAATCAACTTAAACATATGCAAAAATACAAATAGTCCATCTACTAACATAATGCAACTCATTGCATTTACTTTAATTTCCTTCCACAATTTATTTCAATCAACATAAACTCTAATAATAATTCATCCATATATCAAAATAATTCTATTTAATCCATTTTTCGAATTTGACCACTTACTAATAAAAACACAACTAAGCCATTCACTTCTTTTCAATTGATTTTCTTTCCAAAAACCATCTCAATTTAACCCAAATCATCATCTAACATCATCCAAATATTAAAGTCCATTTAAATACACAACTTTTCCATGGTATACACATACTAATATATGACCAAATTAATTCATCATTGTCATTTCAACTCAAAAATCACATCCAATGGCATCAATTCATCACTCAACTATCAACAAAAACTTTAAACTAAAAATCCATCAAATTTCATTAAACTTTTAACATAAACCCTAACTCATATCTTACTAATTTCCTTGATCCTAAAGCTCCTTGATGCTCCTTCCTTTTTTTAAAGCTTAATTTGAAGATAATCAACCTTTTACTTTCTTCATCCTTTTCTTGAGATATCCTTGATGAATTAGAGAAATTTTGGAGTTGGATCACCTTATCTTCTTCCTTCTTCCTCACGGTCACACATTTTTTTTTTTTTCCTCTCGCTGCTGCCCTGTTCAGCTCTCCTTGTTTCCTTCTTCTTCCAATCTACAAACATACTTATATACGTACACACCAAAATGCCACCGCCTCTTTTATTCATTTATTATATTATATTATATTATATATATATATATATATTTTTTCTCATCCGGTAGCTACTCATCACAATTCCTCCATCAACTTTAATATATATATATATTTATTTATTTAAATAGACACGACCCCACCACTAACACATATCTATACATATATATTTTTATTCAATTGAGCATGGCTATAATTGTTATTATTATAATAATTATAAAATCACCCACCGCCATATGACATATTTGTTTGACAACATATACGAATTTCATTTGAACCCCTATGGCCTTTTTGTTCTTTTAGCCCAATCTTCTTAATTTCTTTTAAAAATATCCTCCAATAGGATATTTATCCACAAACTTCTATATTTATAAAATTGAAAATAAACCAAATTAATAACAATAAATTATGTTTCAATTAATCTCTTAGGTCCAGTTAAATTAGAGCGCTACAAAAATGTCATTGTACATGTCATTTAAACTTAAATATAATCATGTCATTTTTTAACATCCCATTCTTGATATTTTTCTTCTAATTCAATTACCTAAAAGTCACAATTTAAATCCCAAAATCTACCACATAACATTTTAAATTCATATTCAATTTACAATTCTCTTATGTCATACGTCATATTTCCATGATTGCTTGCCCCACATATCTGTCCTTTTTTGTCTTTTTTGATTTGACTTTTTCCGAGATGCCCGGATTCAGCTTTTCTGGGACTTTTTCGAAATCCTTTCAAAATTCACCGAGGCCTATATTGGGACTGCCTACATACTCCTGGTAACCTTAGTTACTCTTAAAAGTCATTCCATGCTCCTTTTGGGCTCTCCGTAAATTCATTAAATCGTCTCCAGCGATTTCTGAATTGATTCCATTTTCATCTGAATTACCTTCGAAAGTGTCGTTTGAGTTTCTAAAATACTTCTAGAGCATTTTAACACTCATTTTGACACTTCTCTAAATTTTTGAATTTTTCGAAAATCTTTTCGGATTTCCGATTGGATCCGAAAACTGCTTCGTTTTGCCTCAAACGAATTCATTTTTTATCCGTTCTAGTTTTCTTAGACTCCATTACTTATTCCGGAGCTTTTCGAATTTGGGGTCCACTTTTTGAAAAATTTACTATTCACACGGATACTATTACGTCCGAAAATACTATTCATCCAAAAATCGCTATTCATCCCGATATATTTTCATTTCCCTTAATTAGGGAAAATTCGGGGTGTTACACCATAGGGCGCTAGACCTACCCATAAGGTGCGGATCGTGCCTTGACCCGCTTTATCTTTATAAGGCGTGCAACTAAAAAAGAAAAAAAGGATGCAAAAAAAAAAAAGGGTCTAGAATACATTCATGCAAACCAATAAAAAAAGCGCGGATCATGCTATGCAAAAAAAAAAAAAAAAAAGATGCACATGGATGATGTCTGTGCAAACCAAAAAAGGAAAAAAAAAAGGTGCAAACCACGTCCAAGTAAACAAAAAAAAAAAAAAAGATGTGGAATGTAGTCTACGCAAACCCAAAAAAAGTTTGCGGAAAAAAAGGACATGGATGTTATCCGCACAAACCAAAAAAACAAAGCACGGACGCAAACCAAAAAGGAATGGACAAGGACATGGTCCGAGTAAAGCAAAAAAAAAAAAGTGTAGATGACATCCGGGGAAAAAAAAAAAGATGACGTGGACAGTGTCCGTGCAAACAAAAAAAAAAAAGCCCAAAAAATTGCCATTATCGTCTGTTTCTCAAATAAAAAAAAACATATTCTCTACTTCTGTGTTTGTCATAACTCATCCATAATCAACTGTCTTTAACAACATCATTATCTATCTATTTCATCCATTCTCCCATAATATCAACAACAACAACAACAACCATCAACAACATCCACCAAATAAAAAAAAAGGGATGAAATAAAACAGAAAAAAATAGAATCAGATGGTTCTGCGTTACAAACCCAAAATAGTTTTGGGTTTCAGAACCCAAAAAGCCACGTTTGGTTTTGGGTTTCGAAACCCAAAAACAAGATAAAAAAAAAAAAAAAAGTAAAAGAAGATGAAAATGTTGGTTCGTCATCGATGATGGAGGATGAAGCTTTACTACTGTTGGTTAATGGTGATAGAGGAGGAAATGGTGAGGAGACTGTAAGACCCAAAATTTTATTTCTATGAAAAATAATTTATTTTTTGATGAATAGTATTTCCAAACGGAAAGGGGGTCCGCATGAGTAATATTTTTGAAAAACAAACCTCGTAGATTAAAAGTTTTGAAATTAGTATTAGAGATAATGGAAACTGAAACGGAGTAAAAATGAGTCCATTAGGATAGATTTTAAGTGATCCAAAATTTAATGGATAAAATGACCTTCTCATTAGTTAGGGAGTAATAAAATAATTTTTAAAGTGACCATAGGTGTTAATCGAATTTTAGTAGAATTTCCGGTTGTGTTAATTAAGTTCTCGTATAATTTCTAGATAGACCGAAAATGGTTTTGAATGACGAAATGGAAAAGCATAAAAAAGAGGAATGAAAGAATGCATGATTACCAAGTGGCGTGAGAGAATGCTTATAGAAATGACAAGTGTGTGGCATGAATGATAAGTGAGGGACAAGTGGCATGATCTTGTGAAGCATATATATATAGTTATGTTAAACAAACAAAATGCAAGAAAGAAAGAATGCAACTGGGTCACAAAAGAAGAATAAGGAGCTCACAATTTTGAGAGTGAGTTGTGTTCTACCGAGAACTTATCAAGGGGATAACAAGCTTTCCTTGAGATTTTGAGAGCATTTTTGGAAGGAATTCATCACATGCAAGGGTTGTAAGCAAGACTAGGAGCTAAATTCATCCATTCTAAGTGGTTCCAAGAGGTAAGCTTTGGTTTTCATGATTTTATTTGTGTAAATGGATGAATTGTTGTGAGATTATGTTTGAGTTTGAATATTTAAGGTGTTAAAGTGATGGATGATGGCTTACATGTGGATTTGATGCAAGAATTGATAGAAATTTTGGTATTAGGTGCTTGTGTTGGTTCGGCCAAAGTTAGATTTTTGTGGTTTAAAGTTTGTTTGATGGTTTTACCATGAAATATGATGAGTTTGTGATGTGCAAGCAAGTATTAAAACTTGAAAGAATGTGTTGTGGTAATGCATGTTGTTCTTGGCCATGAAGAGGTTTTAATGGTTCAAATAAATTTTTGGTTGTTTGACATGATATGTAATTTGATTTTAATGTGTATGTACTGTTGATGTGAAGAAAGATTGGTGTTATAAGCTTGTGTGTGAATTGGCCAAGGAGACCAGAAATGGTCCAAGGTGAGTTCATTTTTAGTTTGATTAATTTTCATGCATTTGGACATGTTAATATATCAAGTTTTGATGTTGAAATGAAAAGTAAAGGTTGGTATATTTATATGCTTTGCATTCGGCCATGATAAGCTGAGAGTAATGGAAATTTATTTTTGGTTGGTCTGTGTGATTTTATGGAGTATTTAGATAATGAAATTAGCATAAAAATTGAAGGAAACCCATTGATATGTTAAAAAGTTATTTCACGGCAAAACTTTTCGTAATTACAAAATTGTGATGTTTTAGGGATTTCAATAGAATTTACACCATTTTGTGTATGTTTGAGTGTAATTTCGATAAGAAAGATTGCATAAGATGGATGGTGTAAAGATTGGTTTAAATTCGATCGAAGTGACTAGGATGATTCTAAATCTTCGTTTGTTGTGTTAGTACGAAATTTATGCTTAAATCGAAGTGATTTACATACTTGAGTGTTAAGAAATTCGAATGGAAATGTATGTGTGAATAATTGAGTTGATACGACTTGAAAAAAGGTATTTCGATATCCTTGCGTAATTAGAAGATTTATGTGTTGTTAATTCTAAATGGAATTCATACTTATATTAAAGTGTAGGTGAAGTGATGATCGAAGGAGGGTGTAAAAGAGTGGTTTGTTAATTGGGAAGTAAGTAGTGAATGTGATTTATTCTTCAAAGCTTTTATGAATTTATAAATTGATTATTTATATTTGCAAATGTATACTTTAGTATTCAAGTTATTATGTTGAATTAAATTTCTAGTATGTTATTATATTTTTATTACGTATGTAAGCTTCCTTTAAGTTATCTTATAAATGTATTTATTTTAGAAGTAAAGCAAGTTAATAAGGTTATGTTAAATATTTGCATAAATGTGCCATACTAAAGAATATTTTCTAATTAAGTCAATATGCTTTCAAGTTAAAGAGAAAAGAAAGTTTTAAGCATATTGAAAATCATTTAAAATGCCTTTGGTTTACCTTAGCTCCTAGTACACCCAGCCGAAGTACCCTATGCGTGCAAAGTAAGAGTGGTTGGGAAAGTTACTAACTTGGGGGGTTTGTGTTAGTGTGTCGCCCTCTGCATGTATGAGGTAGTGTAGATCTGCTTGATGTTAGGATGGGAATCACAATCCCTAAGTTCCCGTATCTGTGACTACACATGATGAGATTTTCCTAGTTCTAGTGGCGTGTCTACGTGCTGTCACGAAGAATAAGTTTCCTTGGGTTACCATATAGACAAGTTAAAGAAAGAAAAGCACGTCGTTAGACGTAAGATTTAGAAAAGAAGAAAGATATTTTTATGAAGTTATTATAAGATTTTAGACAAAAGTATTATTTGTATTATACTAGTTTTATAAGTTTTCAACAGAAAGAAATAAACTACTAATTTTCAAAACTATTTTGAAAGGATTTATATATATTTAAAGCAAATATTGTAGTTTCAAAAGTTTACCCACTCACTGAGTTTTACTCACCACTCTTTTCTTATTTCAAATAAAAATTCTTCCCAGGTGTAGGTACGAGCCATCAAGCGGAAGGAGCTTCGTCGGATACACAGGTTGGCTGATCACGCGACGCTACTGCACTAATCTATATTTTGGAAATTTCATGTACATGCATAAATTTTAAGATTCTATGCATGTTTTGTAAATATTACCTTTGATGTTATTTATACATTCATGTTTTGTATTATGTTTAAAGATTATGCATGTATAATTGTTTGATGATTTCGAATTGTCTTTTAAATTAAAATTGTGTTTGTGTTTGATTGTGAAAATAAAAGAGGACCTGAGACATAGAAGTTGAGAATGTGTGATTTTTTAAAGTATACAAGTTTTTTTTATTTGTTTTTATAAGGTGAAATTTTCAGAAAAACAGTTGTTGTGTTATCGGATTTTTAATAAAACTTTATTTATAAATTTATTTTAAAAACAAAAAGTTTTCACTCATTTTCTCTAGAAAAGATATTTCTAAAAGTTTTAAAAAAATTTTCAGTCAAAAGAAAAAGGCTTAACTTTATGGGAACCCTTCAGCTAAAACAATCCTATCTAAAAAGCCATTGTGGGGTTGTCGAGCGGGCTACCTAGTGTATAAGGAAGAGAGGCCCATCAAAAGACAATGAGAGGGATGGAGGAGAGCGAGAGAGAACTAATAGAGAGAGAGAGAGAGAGAGAGGGTAGAGAGAGGAGACGACAAAAAATGAGAAAGAGAGGGAAAAAAACTAGGACTTATAATGTTTTTTTTTTTTTAAATAAAAAAAACGAAAGGGTGTTAAAGTCGTCTTATTCAAGGAGGTGCTAGAAAAACTCGTTCTAATTCTTCGGTGTTAGTTAAACATGACGCTAGTGATAAGGGCACTTTTAGTGAAGATTTAGGCCTCTAAATATATATTTTTGTCATTATTCGCAAGTTTTTTTTTTATGTGTTTTTTAGTATTTTTTAGGAAATAAGTTTCTAAATGGTGTGTGTGCTTAATTAGAAATGATTCAATGTGAAATCAACTCAACAAAGTTTTGGGTTTGGGTCTTATGAAAAAAGTGGCATAATCATGGATTTTCAAGCATGAAAGATGGGTTGACTTGTGAGAGCTCATGTGGAGTCATTGGTTCGAGTTATGTGAGTTACAACCTATCAAATTAAAGCTATAGATGTTTAATTTCCATAGTAATTGATGGTTTGTGAATTGGAGGTGCATAGAGAAAGATATGACCATTTTAGTCAACAATGGTCAAAGCTGGTACCCCCTAGCGTACTCCCACATCAACCTGAGCGCCAACAAGTGCCCCCTTGTCATCCAAGCATACACATCAATGCTCATATGCAACAAGCAGCATGCTAGAAAGTGCCACATGCTGCCAGCACACTCCAACAACATGAAAGAAAGCATTTCCAAGGGCATTTTCGACTTTCACCCTTCAATCCATACCTTAATTTCCATATCTTTAAAAGGGGACCAAAGCTCACATTTTGAATAGTTTTGAGGGGCTGAGAATGGGGCTCTCATGCCCCTTTTTCACACATTTTGGTTTTATTTTTATTTTTATTTATTTTTTTTTTTAGATTCATATTACTTTGCCATAAAGTCTTTCATTGTCTATGACGCTTGACTAGGTTTGAGGGTGTGGATTTCAAAAGTTTTAATTCGTGTGTGAAATTGTAAATATGTGTTATGTGTGATGTGAATATGCTTTATGCATGTTTGTTAATTTGTTAGAAGTCATTCATGCGAGTTGTATATGTAGATGTGTTGTAGCTCCTATGATACTGATGGAAACCAAAGTAGCAATCATGGAGGACAACTAGACAATTGGAAAACAAAGCGTGATTGAAGGATTTAATTGGGTTGATTTCTTGAATATTATCAATTATGAAGACAATTGGACTTTATGGGGCTTTAATTCTAATTCAAATTAGGTTATTATTTATTTGTTTATATTAATTTAGGCCTGACTTATATTATGGATTGGGTTTTAAATTAAGTTAGATTATTTTATTTTAATTAATGTTATTTGGATTGAGACATTTAATAAATGTTTAAGCTCATGAGTATGTTTAGTAAGCCCAATTGTTAGGGTGCTAGGGTTTCATATTATGTTTTATTTTTTTGCTTATAAAAAGACTTGTAACTTGAAGCAAAAAAAAGAACAATGAAGATGCAGCAAATTATGTTTAATTAAGAAAGTGAATTTTCTCTTTTGTACACTGTTGAACATGTGATTTGATTAAGCTATGTTTGTAGCGAATTTTTCACCTTCTCGTCTATGTCTTAGAAGTAGTGTCAATATTCTTCTTTTATAATTTTGGTTCTTAACTAAGTTCTAATCATTAGTCAAAGTTCTTTATAACTTTGGTTTTTTATTGACATATAATCAATAAGTCAAAATTCTTTCTTTTATAAACCTATTTTAATCTTTCTTAGGATTGTGTTTCAATTTAATTATGGGTGTCGCATCTTATATATACAGGATTCGTATCAATTGGTATAAGAGCTTTGGATATTAATTTAGAGTTTTTGTTTGCCTTCGCCGAATCAATCTTATGCTTCGTCAATTATCATTAGTTGATTGTATTTGCCGCATCTCACAGTTTACCATCGATCCATTATACATATTTTTCTTTTGTTTTTTGAAGTTTGCGCATTACCATCTTTCATCCATCAATTATATTTTTGTTTTCTTTTGCTTCTTGTTTGCATATCACCATTCAACATCAAATTATAATTTTTCGTTTTTTGTTTCATGAACTATAGTAAACCACCACCACACATAAACTAATATGTTTTTTCTATTTTGTCTTGAGTGGTGTAAACCACCATCCATCATCCATTATTAAATATTTTTTTTCTTTTCTTTTGTTTCTTGTTAAAATTACATCATCAATTATAATTTTTTTTTGTCACACATTGTTTTCGTTTTGAACATCTTAAATTTTTCCAAGTCTGTGTCATTGTTCATCTGACTATTTGCATCATCAACTCTTGTTTACATCGTGTTTACTGATCTTATTTTCTAGTCTACATTTGTTTGTTTGCTTCATCAATTTTTTTTTTTTTTTGAAATTCTTGAATTGAGTACTGACCGAATTCAATTAGGATTTGATATTCTTGAACCGCAAATCATCTTGCTCACATAATTATCAATTCTTAAATCACATCATTCAATTCGCAAAAGAGAGACGAGTGAAACACATGAAAGAATGATGTGAGCTTTTGTCGAACGTTCTTTTCAAGTTTCAATTACACTTTGGGACAATGATAAAGATGGGCAACGATTTGTCCTCAAATCGTTTTAAGGAAAGTGGGAATGATGGAAACCAAAATAGCAATCATCGAGGACAATGAGACAATTGGACAACAAGTGATTGAAAGCTTTAATTGGTTGGTTTCTTGAAGATTATTAATCATGAAGGCAATTGGACTTTATAGGGTTTCAATTCTAATGCAAATTGGTCTATTATTTATTTATTTGTATTAATTTAGGCCTAATTTGTATTATAAGTTGGGTTTTAAATTAAGTTAGATTATTTTATTTTAATTAATGTTATTTGGGTTGAGACATTTAATAAATGTTTAAGCTTATTAGTATTTTTAGCGAGCCCAATTGTAAAGGGGCTAAGGTTTCATGTTATGTTTTATTTGTTTGCCTATAAAAAGGCTTGTAACCCTAAGCAAACAAGAAGAACAATGAAGGTGTAACCAACTAAATTGAGAGAGTGAATTTTCTCTTTTGTTCATTGTTGAACATGTGATCTTATCAAACCATGCTTGTGGCGATTAAACATAACTTATCTCCCATCTTCTTGTTTATATTTTGGGAGTGACGTCAATATTCTTCTTTTATAATTTTGGTTCTTGATTGAGTTCTAATCATTGGGTTAAAGTTTTTTATAACTTTGGTTCTTAATTGATATATAATCAATGGGTCAAAATTCTTTCTTTTATAAATCTGTTTTAATTTTTCTTGGAGTTGTGTTTTAATTTGATCATAGATGTCGTATTTTAGATATACAAGGTTTGCATCAGAGACACTTAAGATTTTTTTCGGTGACATTCATAGGTAGTGAGCAAAATATTGCTTTAGGAAGCTTTGTATGTTTATGCTTGTTTTCTCAACTAGGCTTGAGATGTGATGGTGACGATGACTTGCTAAGAGGTTCTATGATTAATATTTCATTTTGCAAGTTGTTTTCATTCAAATATTAAACACTCTTCTTGTGCTTCAAATTGAGTAGATTGATCTCATTTAGGTTTTACGTTGGACTTTGATGACATGTCTTGTATTAAATAAATTGTTTGCTTAATTTGTGAGTTAGACAAATTTTGAGATGTGATACTAGGCGTTATGTGCTTAAGCTACTAAAAGGCCAAACACTTCCCTACCCTTATGTGTGTGCTTCATCAACCAATTTGAAGCCTAAACATGAAATAAGCCTAATGTTTGTTCATACACTAAAATTAACTAAATCCAAGCCTGAAATGAGTGTGACCTTACCCTTAGGAACTTGGATTTGCATTAGAGATCAAGAGTTAGATAAAGAAGGGGGGATTTAAAAGAAAAAAAAAATGAATGAACAAAAAAAAAAAAAAATGAAGGGAAGGAAATGTACCGTGAATGTAATTTTGTGTTTGAAAAAGTTTGTGAATGCTTGAATGTGATTTGAAGATTTATCCTTGTGAGCTCAAAAATGCAAAAAATAGAAAAAAGAAAAAAAAAAGAGCAAAATAAAAATCAAAATAAAAAATAAAAAATAAATCAAAGAAAAGTAATGAAGGGAAATGAGTAAAAGGAGACTTAGGAGGATGAGAAGATGCCTAAGGAGATCCATGCCTAAATGAAGACATCATTAGGTCTCTTAATGTCATCCTAAGGTCATTTGTGTTGGGTTTTGTGCCCTAAGAGCTTGTAATTATGTAAATGGTTTTAATAAATAATAATAAAGTATTCATTTTATTCAATTTATAGATTTTGCAAAAATTATATATATCATAATAAACATCCTTGATTACTGATGTATTTTCAAACTAAGTATATAAGTGTTATATACAAGCGGATTTAGTTTGAGAGAAGTAATCTAAAGAGTCCGTAAAAAGCAAACGAAGTTGGGTACTTTTTTTGTGGTAAATTTACAGTTACGGTCCATTTCGTATTCGGTACAATAGTTTTATCCAAGACTATTCATGTAGTGAAATGGAAATTGAGGCACCTTATATAATAAAGATTATATAAGACTGGATCATGATAAATATGAGTCTCTAATTAATATCCATTAAACTTAGAGATTTATATTTATCGACTAGATGATCATATATGAATTGATCTTAATCCTGAGTGTATTATGGACTCCTGCTTGTTGAGTTATGTCCTTTGATTTACATGGGTGAGATCGATATAGATGCTCAATCAATAACTTTGTATTTTGGGGATATGATTTAGTAAATAGCTGAGAACATTCTATATAATAGTAAAATCCACTCATTCTTACGAGAAGTAGATAAATAGTTCTCTTAAGAGTTGATTTAGGTTTTGAACAATAAGAGCGCTCAACTTTCTGTTCATTTATAAACAGAAAAATAAATTTATAAGTTGTTATGAATATATTGTTCATTAGAGAATCAATGGTACTTAAGGATCAAGATATAATTAGAGGGGTATAACAGACATTTTGACCTAGCTCTAATTATGAACTATTTGTGGAGGGTCAAATCATATGTAGTAATTATATCAATGGACGCTAAAAATTTCAGATTGTATAAAAACATCTACAGTTTTGAGAGTACAATCTTAGGTTTTTAATGAAGTAACTTTAAAATTAATAATAGTAAATTATTTAATTAAAGATTTAATTAATAATTCCGATATTATTGGAGTTCAAAACTGTAGGTCCCATTGATAGCTCATTTCACTATAAGAAACGTGTATATAGAATATCGTAATTGGATCGTCCAATTATAGTTGTTACATAAGTAGCAAAATATGTGTTCACTTGGTATTTGAATAATATTGATTATTTAAATTATTAATTAGTTAATTATGAATTATGAATTAATAATTATTTAATTAATTTTATAAGAGGTCTTGAATTCGATTTCAAAATATAATATGAATTAATTTTGAATTAATTATGTTATATGGGGTAAAAGTTTAATTTTAATAAATTTAGGGTTTAATATTAATTTTGATTAATTAAAACCCTAATTGGTTGCCTATAAATAGAAAAGAAATAGTCTTCTTTTTCGAACAGAAGTTATATTTTTGGTTTTACTGTACGTTCTTTGAAACATAAAGAAATTTTTTCTTTCTACAGCATAATATAGAGAAACCAAAATCAAAACTCACCTCTTACATATATTGTTTGTTCTTTTGAGAAAATAAATCAATAGAAAGTGAGTACAATTCTATATAATTGTGCCCACTCACTTGTTTCTTGGTGTAGAGACATATCAAGGAAGGTAAGGTGGTGAGCAATCCATAAAGATCAATACAAAAGATACAAGATTCGATTTTTATTTAGTTTTATTATTTTATTTCATTGTTTTATGGATTTAGGGTTCTTGAGTTTTCTAAAAATTTTTAAAACTCAGTATTCCGTAAATCCTTATTTTTATAAAAACAATTGTTATTTTTATAAAAACAATTGGAATTACACGTGTCATGAAAAGAGAGGAAGAATGCTCGAATGGTTGACACTTGTTAACATGTGGAATGAGATGGTGACAAATGTATGGTGGATAAAGATGAAGTGTGACAAGTGTAAGGCTCACATGAGATATATATATATATATATATATATATGAAATAACAAGACAAACAAACACATGAAACCAAGACACACACACACACTCGGTCAAAAAATAAAACAAACAAACAAATGAAGAGAGAGCTTTCATTTCGGTTAAAAGCAAAACAAACAAGAGAATGAGCGAGCTGTCCAGCAAGATAGGAAAAGAGACCGAGACATGCAGTAAATTTGAGTGATTTTGAAGGTGATTTTGAAGAAATTCATCACATGCAAGAGAGACCCAACCAAGAAGTATTCGGTTACACACCAAAAACAAGAGAGGAAGAGAGATTTCTTTGTAAGAGAGTTGTAAGTGTTCTGCCAAGAGTTGCACAAGGAGGACAGCAACTTATGAAGGACAACAACTTCTTTGAGTGATTTCAAAGCTGTTTTTGAGTGAATCCATCACATGCAAGGGGTGTGAACAAAGCTAGAAGCAAGATTCAACCATTCCAAGAGGTAAACTCTAAGTTTCTATGAATTTTGTTGAAGAAATGGATGGATTTTGTGATATTATGCTTGGGTTTTAGGATTTGAAACCTCATTAGTGTGGAGGTTGAATTGCATGTGGATTTGATGATGAATCAAGTGAGAAAATTAAAATGCATATTGATATATACTCAGCCAAAGATGAAAGTAATGGTTTGCTTTGAGTTTAAGTGTTTTGTCATGAGTTTTGGTGTGATTTGGATGTGTAAAACTTGATAAAATCTTGGTATGGTATTGCATGTTGAATTCAGCCAAAGAGGTGCTCAATATGGTTCATTTTGAGTTTGAGTTATTTAAGTGATTTTCATGCATGAATATGTGATGAAATGGTAGAATTTAGTGTTGGAATTAAAGCAAAATCTAGTATACTAAGCTGCCAAGAATGCATTAAAATGATAAATAATTGTTTTTGGATATTTTGAATAATGTTAAGGGCTGCTTTGATGATGAAAATAGCTTGGTTATTCAAAAGAATGCATTAGAATGTTGTTCGGCCATAATGGGTTTAGAATGATGAATAATTATTTTTGTATGTTTTGAATGATTATATAGCTTGTGTCAATAATAAATTAACATGAAAAATTGAAAGGAATTCATTGGAATATAAAATGGTATGTCACAACCAAAATAGGGTGACAATGATTCGAAAATATCACTTAATGCGTTAGAGTGTTTCGATATTTTCGTGTAGTTAGGAATTTATGCATATTGATGTGTGATAATTAAAGTGTAGATACAAATGAAATTGGTTGCGATGTTGCCTAATAATCGAATGTGAAAATGCATGGGTAATGTGGAGGCGACGGAATTCGAAAGTGTACGTTATCATGAGTTCGGAAACAATGAGTGTAAATTATTTTACGAAATGATAAATGAATTTTTTTTAGTATGCTTTAATGTGAGCGTATATTATTTTATGGAATGTTAAATGCATGTTTTAAATTGTTTTATGAATATTAAGCATTTTGAAATGTAAATGAGTTTAAAGAAGTTGTTAGCTTACGAAATATATTTACGAATTTATCTAAGAAATATCTTTATGAATGATGAAGCAACATGAAATTTAAATGAGTTTTTATGAAAGAAATGTTTATAGCATGAAATTATCAAAGAAATATATTTTTATGCTTTTAGCAACGGATTGAAAGCTATATGCTTTTATAAATGATTATTTTGGTATATGAACAAAATTTTTAAAGCAAAATGGAATGAAAGTTTTTAAAATCAATGGTTACCCTTCCCCATAAAATGAATGATATGATTGAGAAATGACTAAAATGCCGCTGAAGTACCTTATTGAGCATATGGTCGGTCAGTGGAGGGCAAGTCCACTAACTATGTGGGGATCGAGTCTGTTATGTCACCCTTTGCACGTTTTTAAGGTACTACTATGATCGATGCCCTATGTAATGCGATGTAACATTTCGCAACGTAGTGGCTTATGACTGAGATTGACCGTCCCCACCACCAATGTCCTAGGACCGGACAATGATTTATGATTTCCTCGGGTTCCATTGGATATATGTTTCATGAATGAAAGTTATATATTTTTTTATATTCATGTACATTTATTATATCGATTCTAATGAAGAATGTATTAATGTTTTCAAGCAAATTTATATATATGATTATGAAAAAGTATGAGATTTATGATTTAAATTAAACATTAAGAAATTTAGATTTCCAAATGATTTTAGGAGGTTACTATAGAAAGTAAAGTTTTGTATAGAATACATAATACTCATTGAACTCCTTTAGCTCACTCATTTCTTTTATGTTTTATGAATGAAAAACCTCTCCAGGTGTAGAAACAGGTGCTCAGGACGAGCAATCTTCGACACAAAGTTAGGAGAACACATCCGACGATTGTTACTGTGAAATTAATATAAATATTTTGATGTCTATTAAATACGCATAATGTAATTACTTTTGATTTTATGTTGATGTTTACGATTTTATGCATGTTGAAATGTTTTTAAGTTTGAAATGATTTTGATTGAAATACCTTAAATTGTGGCTAAGTTTGAATTTTGAGATGGACTTGAGGTCCAAATCGGAAGTGGAGAAAAATATATGTATTTATGAAGTGTTTATACAAATGATTTTAGGTGAATTTCAAAAATTTGAAAATATTCGGAAAACAGTTGTTATACTACCGAAATTTATTAAAAAAAAAAATTGCCACTATGATTTTCTAAGTGATTTATGAAAAGGAAATGTATCACGACTTTGCTTCATGGAGTCCTTTAGAGTCAATCATCGGTATGAAGACTGCAAAGACTTCCATCGGAGTGTCGGGAGGGCTCCGCTCAGGTTCCACAAAAGGGAAATCTAAGTCAGGTCCCTTCATTTTCAACTCACCCTTCAATCTATACCCTAACTTCCACACCTTTAAAAGAGGACCAAAGCTCACATTTTGAGTAGCTTTGACGGGCTAAGAATGGGGCCCTCATGTCTTTTTTCTCACCTTTGATTCTCAACCCAAATCACCTTCATTTCACCTTCAAACTTCATCCACCAACATCCTACACTCATACATTGGAGAGAAAGCTTTGCATGAGCAGAGAAGATGACGCAAAGGTTCGAACTCGGAAGAAAGGAGCTCTATGGATTTGAACCCGGGAGAGGAAGATTCATGGGTTGTTTTCTCAGCTTCTCTTTTGTATTTGCAATTTTCCATTATATGTAGCCATAAATTTCATGGTGTGTTGGAATGATGATGGATATTGATTTTTAATATTGATAGAGTTGATTATTGTTGCTTGAGGATGTTATGTGTTGAGTAGGGATTTTGGAATTTAATACTTGTATGTGATTGGCCACCATATGCATGATTTGAGCTTGTGTGTTAAAACAAGAAGGAATAGCACACAAGGTGATCCATAAATGCCTACCTTAAGTTAGGAAAGGGAAATAGACCACTCATGTGATAGTCAGGTCGCCATGAGTGCTCGAGTGACAATTGAGTATCTCATAAAAATACTAACCCGACTTAGATAGTAATGTTGTGGGTATAATTTGGGCTGTGTAAATGGGCTAGTAAAAGCCCAATGAACTGACCCAGAAGGTTAATCTAATAAAATAAAACCTAGAATCCAGGGAACAGCTCGCAGCTAGCTGCCTTCAGCTCTCAACTCGCAGCTAGCTGCCTCCAACTCTCAACTCGCAGCTCTCAGCTCTCAGCTCGCAGCTCGCTAAACCAATTCGCAGCTAGCTACCTCCAGCTCACAGCTAGCAGAATGGAGCTCTCAGCTCCTCAGCATCCAGCTCGAGGTCGCTCAAAGCAGTGAACAGCTCGCCTAGTGGTCAATTAATACAAAATCTTTCAGAATAGGCAGTTACCCAATTTGACCATGATTCTTTCACCAGAAACGGAAGTTAATTCAAATTCGAATTCAGTCAACATAATTTTGAGATACTCGGGGCAGTTTCCTTATTTTGCTCAAACCAAATAGGAAGTGTATTAATTATGAAATTCTTTACCTATTTTATTGCTACCCGATTCGTAACGTCTCTTCCTCTATAAATAGGGGCTAATCATTGTAAAAGGGGATAGAGAAGAAATAATATACTGTTACTCTACTAGAGTATAGAGAGAAACAGTCGTGTGTAGGCTAATTGGCTGAACCACGTTAAAAATCTTGGTGTGTTGTTCTTATTCTCTGCCACTTTCTTTTGTTTTCTATTTTATTTCACATTGATTACAGGTATTAGGTATTGAATACTCGTCGACTGGATTTCAATGTCGACATTTTGGTGCTAGAGGAAGGGCCCAGACTGCAATCTGTCCAGTTTTGATTTCTCAGTTTTCAGCAATGGCAAGAACCAAACAGACCAAGTTCGTGGGCTCACAGGCTGATCAAGCAGAGAGCCAAACCAGTCAGCATCAGCGCAATGCGCAGCAGATGGATGATGCACCCATACATGCAGCAGACCCGTCGTATGGTCAGACAGTAAGTACTGCAGCAGGCATGCCACCATTGCCCCCTCGCCAATCTATTCCAAGCGCGCCAGTTAAGGGGTTGCAAGCATTAGAGGCTACTGTCAGACAGCTCGTTGATACTGTGAATTTAATGGTGCAAACCTAGGCACAGAATGCACCCAGGATCAGAGCTGCTGCCCCGATGCAGGCGTATCAGCAACATGAAGCAATGCAGATGCCCGAAAGGCCAGCGAGGGAGGTGTCACGACCTGCTAGCTCAGCTCGCTCCTCTAACGCGCGGCCTAGAGCTGAAGGTCGCCTTATTCACGAAGAAAGAGAAGTCGCACACCCTACAAACCTGGTGATAAAGGTAAGCCAGAATGGAAACAGACGGGTAGAAGCTGGTCATGATAGAGCCCGAGCTGCATCTCGGCATATGGATGAGGTGGATGAGCGACATGCAAGGTCACATCGAGTTGGTGGCTCGTTCGGAGGAAACAAGAGGTATGAACCAAAACCCCACTCTCTAGGTCGCGATCGGAGAAGGCGATAGGAGCCTAGAGACCCACAGGTGGAAGAACTTCTTCAGAGGGTTCTACAGCTTGAAGCGCGACCTAGCACTCCAGATCAGCGTGAGCACTATGGGGAAAGGACTCCGTTCACCAGGGAGATTGAGACCGCAGCCTCTCCCTCGAAGGTTCAAGATGCCAAATATTCAGCAATACAATGGGGACAGTAACCCCTATGACCATCTTGATGCATTTAATGTTCAGATGGACCTACAGACAGATAACTCGATGGTGAAGTGTCGCGTATTCCTAACTACTTTAGGGGATATTCCGCGGGCTTGGTTCAAGAATCTTCCAGCTCACAGTGTAGAGAGTTAGGAAGAGTGTCAGCAGAAGTTCGTTGGCCAATACCAGGCTTTGAAGCGGCGGCTCGCACCATCCTACCACCTCACTACAATCTTTTAACAACAGAACGAGTCCTTGAAGGATTACATTACCAGGTTCAGACATGAGGTCACTAATGTGAAGAATCCCTCAGATGAATGCATCCTAACCACGATCTCAGCTAGACTTCGTAAGGATGGGAAGCTCTGTGAGAACATTTACAAGTTTCCAGTAAAGGACTTGGGCGAGTTCTACGAGTGAGCTGCCAAGGAGATTAGATGGGAGGAAACCTTCGGCTTCAAAAAGTCTAACCAAACAAATGAACTGGGCAGTTTCAACCAACTGAGGAAAAGAAGCAATGGTGGAAATGGAGGTGAAGGTCGGAGTAACAGTGCAAATAGTCAGGTCGCTAAGAAGGTTAAGAATGAACCCAAAAATGAGCAACCTCAGCATCAAGGTCGTCATGATAGCTACAACACCCTATCAGATACACAGGACAAGATCTTTGCAATAGAGAGAGAGAGGGAGGACTTCGAAAAACCCACTCCTATGAAGACCCGCGCCAAGTTTAGAAACAAGAACAAGTTTTGTGACTATCATGATGAAGTCGGACATAATACTTCGCAATGCCGGGATTTAAAGGATGTCATTGAAGATCTAGTCAAGAAAGGTCGCTTGGAAGACTATGTAGTGCGACCAGCAAACCTGTGACCTCAACAGCCCCCAAAGCAAATATGATAGCAGCCCCAGCGGGCTCCCAAGTAAGACATGAATCTGCAGTGTATTCGCATCCAACAGGTTATGTCCGTAACTTGTAACTTATTTTTTTGAAATCAATAAAAGCTTCGAACCTCTTTATTGTTTTATGATTACTTTATGGTGCTATATTAGCTGAGGTTACAACCTACTGGATATAGCCCACTCTATCAATTGTGCTGTTAGCTGAGGTCTCAACCCTCTGGATAGCTCCATTAATTGTGCTGTTAGCTGAGGTCTCAACCCTCTGGACAGCTCCATCAATTGTGCTGTTAGCTGAGGTCTCAACCCTCTGGACAGCTCCATCACTTGTGCTGTTAGCTGAGGTCTCAACCCTCTGGACAGCTCCTTCAATTGTGCTGTTAGCTGAGGTCTCAACCCTCTGGACAACTTCATCAATTGTGCTGTTAACTGAGTTCTCAACCATCTGGACAGCTCGATCAATTGTGTTGTTAGCTGAGGTCTCAACCCTCTGGACAGCTCCATCACTTGTGCTGTTAGCTGAGGTCTCAACCCTCTAGACAGCTTCTTCAATTATGCTGTTAGCTGAGGTCTTAACCCTCTGGACGACTCAACATTGCTATGACAGATTAGGTTACAACCCCCTACATAGCTCGACACAATTTCACTTTGCTAGCTGAAGTTCCGACCCGCTACTTAGCTCGACAAAATCTACGAGTTGTAATCTGCGAACTATGACTTACGAGCTACGTTGCATCAAAATCAGCGATTTCTAAAGCTCCCATCAGATGATCTTGAGGAGCGAGCTTTGGCAACCTCTTACTCAACAGCTTTAGTTAGCTACTCAGCAACTTCAGCTAGCTATTCAGTTTCAGCTCGCTACTCAGTAGCTTCCAGCTCGCTGCGATCAAAGCATCCTCAGCCTCTTCCCTAACTTCCTCAACATTCATCAGACTTGAAGCCCTAACCGCTTCATCGCTCTCATAGTAGCCTGAAATGCAGTGAGTAAACATTTAACCCAAATAGTCACCATGAGTCAAGTGATGGCAAAGAATCTGAAAAGGCAGCACAATAGATAGTAACGCATCGGCTTTTACCAGCTGGTTATAGCTCCCAGTCCGAAGATCGCACTGAGAGTTGGGGGGCTAATGTTGTGGGTATAATTTGGGCTGTGTAAATGGGCTGGTAAAACCCAATGAACTGACCCAGAAGATTAATCTAATAAGATAAAGCCTAGAATCCAGGGAACAGCTCGCAGCTAGCTGCCTTCAGCTCTCAGCTCGCAGCTAGCTGCCTCGAGCTCTCAGCTCGCAGCTCGCTAAACCAGCTCGCAGCTAGCTACCTCCAGCTCACAGCTAGCAGGATGGAGCTCTCAGCTCCTCAACATCCAACTCGAGGTCGCTCAAAGCAGTGAACAGCTCGCCCAGTGGTCAATTAATACAAAATCTTTCAGAATAGGTAGTTACCCAATTTGACCATGATTCTCTCACCAGAAACGGAAGTTAATTCAAATTCGAATTCAGTCAACATAATTTCGAAATACTCGGAGCAGTTTCCTTATTTTGCTCCAACCAAATAGGAAGTGTATTAATTATGAAATTCTTTACCTATTTTATTATTACCTGATTTGTAACGTCTATTCCTCTATAAATATGGGCTAATCATTGGAAAAGGGGACAGAGAAGAAATAATATATTGTTACTCTACCAGAGTATAGAGAGAAACAGTCGTGGATGTAGGCTAATTGGCTGAACCACGTTAAAAATCTTGGTGTGTTGTTCTTATTCTCTGCCACTTTCTTCTGTTTTCTATTTTATTTCACATTGATTGCAGGTATTGGGTATTGAATACTCGTCGACTGGATTTCAACGTCGACAAATAGATTATCTTGTACATAATGAGCTCTCATTCATTCGATAGCCATTGGAAGATAGGTGTTGGTGGATGAGATTATGTTCAATGTATTATCGGAAAAGATATATTGAGAGGATTATTGATAAACTAACGACAAACACAATCGATAAATCTTCGATACTTTGATAATTAATTTCTATATCTAAGTGAAATCCAAAATCCTAACACATTTGTCTTTATTTATTTATTTTCATCTAGGACTAGTTTGGTAATTAATTCTCACTTCCACGTGGAGATGATCTTGCAACCGTTATACGACATCTATATGATTCATATACTTGCCAAGGTTTTATTACAAAATGGAAACTGAAAAATAACCAACAACCAGCTATTTGGTGTTATTCAACGTCATTTACTCATATTATATTAATATAATAGAAACAAAGATAGATAACATGTGGGAACACCAACAAACAAACAGGAACTAGTTCGAGTAGTAGATAAACCCAGACTTTCATCTTCATCTTCAACAAATCCAACCAAAACCAAACACCAACCATAATTTAAACCCAGATCTTTAAAAAATTATTAAAAAAATATATAAAAATAAAGAAATTCAGATCTTACAATTTGGGTTCATCATATTCTTTATCTTCTTCTTCATCATATTCTTTTACTCCTTTCTCATCAACAAAACCCAAAGGTCATCGAAAAAACCCACCATTGACATTTGGTTAGTTGATTATTTGTTTGTTGAACATGGTGGATTTGATATATGTGCTATTTTCTTGAAGATTTGGTACCAGTACTTTGAAATTCTAAGAATAGTGTGCGATGATGGATGTTGGTTTTGGTTGCTTATTGCATGTTCTTGGCCAATGATGGATGTGTTAGGAAGAAGAATGGTATTCATTTGCTATAAGAATCTAGGCTCAATGAACCTAGAGGAAGGTTCAACTGGGTCGAACCTAGATAAAGAAGATAAAAATTTTGGGAAAAAAAATCACCGTTGTAGGAGATGCAAAGACCTAATGTTGATCAACAAAACCCCACACCGAGCTTGTGTTTTGATTGATTTTAGAGTTGTGTTTTGTTTGAAAATTGTAGCAAAAACTGAAAACAATGAGAAATAGAGAAGAGTTTGTTTTGTTAGAGAAACAAACAGTCGGAGATCCAATCGATCTCCATCCAATTTTTTTTCCAAATTGTACAACTTTTTTTTTTAATATTTTCTCTTTTTGCCAAATTGATCTTAACTATCCATCTCACTTAGATCGATTCGAAAAAAATATTTTTATATTTAAAAAATATTTTTATTTTTAAAATTTAACTATTTTTAAATTTTAAAAATAAATTTAATGTTTCTATTTTTTAAAACGAATCTTGACCATCAATTTTTGAGATAGATAGCTTAGATCCATTTAAAAAAAATATATTTTTTTCTATATTTAAAATTAAACAAATCTCAACCGTTCATTTTCGAGATCAATGGTTGAGATTTTTTAAGTTTTTAAATTTGTTTCCCATAAAAGTAGAGGCAACTATATCATTTTCACCATAAATTAGTTAGTTATGGGCATCATTGTTTTTATTCTCTATTTTGTCATTCAGTAGTTATCTCAAACGGTCGACCACAGTAAATCGTTAATGTAAAGGAGAACGGTGTAATAAAAGGCAAATAAGGTTTCCATTTGTTAATAGGCAATTAGTGTGTCTCAAATCGAAATTTCCAGATCTGCTTCCTCCATTTACAATCAACCTTTAATAACAAAACAAAAACACAAAATTGAAAAATTTTAAATTCTTTACTTCAATCAAATTTTTAAAAGGAAACTAAAATTTAAAATTAATTGTTATAATTCTCTCCACCAAAAAAAAAAAATAAGAATAAATCATGGTTTTCATATCATTCATCACAACCAATCATCGCAATCGCTTGATCACCTCTATCATAACCCAAAACTACTATCTCTCAATCATTCATTAATCTCGAACTTAGCCATCTCTCTTCCGCAACCCCACATTGCCATCAAACCAACATTGTCGCCGCTCACCATAAAACCACCTAACACCATCCAACATAGCCATACTTATACCACCCAACCCTTATACACCGCAAACAAAACCTAACCACATGCAAAGAAAGAGAGATAGGGAAAAAGAAGGCAAGAGAGAGCACCGGCGATGTCCATCGTTGATGGAGTCCTCTATCAAAGATGGAATATACTCCATCTCGTCGATGGATATAAGCTCCATCTCAAATAGAGTAGTATCCATCTTTGATGCAAATCAACTCTCTAAGAGATGGAGACCAACTCCATCATTAATGAAAATTGATCTCCATCAAAGATAGTGATCAATCTCCATCATGATGTTATGCAGGCTTTATGAAGACGACAACAGGTCATGGCTTGGCTGAAGGCAAGGGGTGTTGGCATGGTTGATAGTAGCGTGCTGGCTTGGTTGACAATAGGTTGCCAACCGAAGCAATGGTGAATGGTTTTGGGACTTGCACTAGTAATAGGGTGAAGGTCTAATGAATTAAAAAAGAGCCAATCACATAGATGGATTTGTTTGTTTCCGACGAAAATGAAAATGGGAAAGTTGGTTGGTTGATTAGAGAATTGATGAGAGAATGCGGAAGGAGATCGACTGTTGATTTGAGTCAATAGAGGTGAGAGAGAAAATGAAATGGTGGGTTGAGATGGAGCTTGTGAAAGAGAGTGAAACGGTGGGTGAAAGATTTGAGAATATCAAAAGACAACTTTGCCTGTAAAATTAGGGAAAGTTGGTGCAATTTACCCCATTTATTTATGCTTACAAGATCAAAAGATAACTTTGTCGTTAAGACCATTGAAAATAACATCAGTCAACTGTTAGTCGATGGTGTATTGGACAGTTATTGCAATTAACTCAATAGTAAAAGGTGGAGTGCAATTTTACATAATTTAGGGGATTTCGAGCAATTTCCCCTAATTTTTATTTTGCTAGATTAACCCAAGCTTGAATGGGATAAAACCTAGTTTTATTTAGTACACCTTAAGGTATACAGTTTACCATTGAACAAAAATTGACACAAAGTTATAAGTCTAGAATAATAAAGAAGAATACAGCAGAATTTCAGCTGAAAAGATCATGGGTAATTTTCTTTCTTTCTGTGTGTATACATAAACAAGATGATTTCGCTTACGCTTTTTTAAACCTAACCTTCTTTTTTTTTTTGTCACACCAATTTAGACCAGCATTAACAACTTGCATACAATTTACTTCAAAATGATAATATTAACAACTTGCATGCAATTTACATCAAAACGATTACATAACATGCACTGCAGAACTACCAGACGAATATCATTATGTTTTGCAATGAGCAGAGGTAAAAGCCCCCATGTAACTGATAACCGGGGTACTGTGGGTGGCCAAGCTCGTTTTAATAGTAGCGTGTCAAGTCATGGGCATAACCTAATGGTAACATAGAGGTACAATCTTATTATTTGGTCACAGCGTGCCCCCCCTCCCCCCCAAAAAAAAAGAAATATACAAGCCTATGTTGATTTTCAGGTTTATAGCATTGAACTCTAGCTATGGAATTCCGATCACTTCGTACTCATGAGAAATTCTAAGAGGTGATTGCTTTGAAACTGGCCTTTGTTCAGACCAAAGCTCCAAATTAACGGTCCCGGTTCCCCAGTGGACGAGACACTTGAAAACCTCACCAACTTTAAACCGATTGACAAGGCCAAGTCCAAGACATTTATCAACAAGCATCCATTCACCTTTAATAAATCACAATGAGTGAGACCAACAAATATCAAATATCAAATTATTCATCAACCCAAAAATTACTTACCAGTATAGAATAATACTATGGTAAGAAGAAAACAATACAAATTAAGAAGGTTGTTTTCAAAGAGACTATATTCTTGAGAGTCTATTCATGATCTACTTAACAATTCTTCCTGTTTTATTCAATTAAGTTCAAGAGAGGCTATTCATGCTGGCATCAGTTCTACTAATCAAGAGGTTTTCTTTGGAAATTCAGTGTTCTATTTAATTCTTGAGCATTAACCTGTTTCTCATGCATAATTTATGTACCTCAGTAATTGCAGAAAGTTCTATTCATAAGCATCATTTTATGTGCTGTCAAATATCATTATACTACAGAGAAACATGTCTGCTTTAACAGTATTTCATTACCTGCCTTGTTTATGATATCTATACAGTTGATTCATAACAAGAAACTCTCAACATTTCATCTTGTTTAAATACACACAATTGACATTTTTATTAACTCCACCAGATTGAGTTGTTTTTCCACTTTGTGATATTAGCTAAAGTAATGGACATCACAAACACCATTTCACACTAGATTAGGAAGTTCTAACAATTGTTTTCATTATGATATTTAGGATTTTATTAGATTTAAAATATTTTTTTAATAATACTTCTTTTTTTTGTAGCTTAAAGCTTGTTTTCTTTTCAGCATGTTGTCAATAACAATAATAATAGACTAAAATACAAGATATTACCATTTGGCAGATTGTTTCCTTCATAAAACTGCTCTCCAGATTCTGGCCAAACTTCATGCTTAGATCCATCAATGGAGGTAAATGAGATAAAAGATTCTGTGGGGTGCAAAAGGGAGAATGTTGGGTGGACTCTCAAGCAAACCAGCCTGCACAAAAAAATAAAACGGTGATATACAAGTAAGGTGTGGACACGAAAAACTATGTGCATGCACACAGACAGACAACACACACACACACACACACACACACACACACACATGCATTTATGAAATACTACAGACCTTGAAAATCCACCAGAGCCAGCTCCAACCTTGCGGGCTACAATGCTGGAATTGATCTGAAAGACCTTAGGATCATCTTTGCAAATATTTAATTTTCGCTGCAGAACCAATCCACCACCAATATCACCTTCTAGTAAAAGAGATTCCTCCTCTCCTGCATGCTCAAGATTCCTCCTACACATAACATGTAAAGTTTATACAGAAGCACAACAAAACAATAAATGAAGGTGGTGATATATTATTTAAGCAGCAAAACAAACTTATCTATAATCTTTAATATTTAAAAGCACAAGCCTTACAAACCTCTAAACCTATGAAGGAATGATCCAAATGAGATCTTTACACTTGATTTGATAGACTAAAATTAACTTTTCAACTCACTCTATAACTTTATATTCCTCAGAACATCCAGCAGATCGGTATTCAGTATCACTATACTCTTCGTAGCCATTAATCTCAATCCTGCTATGAAGCCACTGTCTTCCTGTGAACATAAACAAATAAAGGTTAGATCATGTATTGTATATTTTCAGATTCATAAAGTGTGTGCAAGTGTGCACTTGACATAACCAGTCAAACCCAAAAAGAAACTGAGAAGCCATAAAGAAAGAAAAAAGGAAGACAATCCCAGAACGCTGCTCAATTAAGTGTAGCAGGATACTAGTCAAGCTTGATTTTCAAGAGTTATCACTAAATCAAATTGCAAATTTGTAGAGAATGGATAAACTTGAAAATTTAAAAGCTTATTTGTTGTTTTGTCAATATCTCCATAATAAAAATGAAATCACTAATGTCCTACATACACCAGTGCAAATGGAGGTTTCTTTGTTGAGCAAATAATTGAACTGTTGTAGGCAAACTTCTTCAAGAACTAGAAAATAAAATTCACTCGTATATTTCTACAATTTCAATATGATCTTGAGTATTGTTAATGTTAGCATAATATTTATCGAATGTTTGAATCTCATTTATTTGTTTCATCTAATCATCTCTTCAGAACTTGCTTTTTACCTAGTCGAATCAAGAGAAATATGTATCACATTTTCTGTTGTGTTCTTTGAGTATCATATATGAAAGCTACACCCTCTCACATAATATCACACCCTTTTCTTCTATAAGTAATCCCTTGACAATAAGAATGTTCATATCACATCAGGTGAAACCCTCATGAGTAAACAGGGAAATAAACAGCACTACATGTGATGTGCAACCTATATCTCATGCACAGGCAAAAGCATGTGCATCGACTTTCCAATGATAAATGAAAAATTGCCTATTGCCTTGCATGCAAATTAATAGAGGATGTGCCACCAAGAAGGGATAGTGTTCGGCTGGATGACTCCATGTACCATCAAAAGGAAAGGAAGACTGGTGGGAAGAACAGAGACATAATTGTTTCAAACGTAGTGGTGATCAGTGGCTATGTGCCACTCACCATCATTGTTGGCAGTTGATTTTATTTCCTAATTTCTAGGGATTACTTTCGGATTTTAATGCTTAATTATTTTGTCAAATTATACCTTCAATTAAGGGATTGTTTGACAAGCTAGAATTATGGGATTCAATGGCAGGACTGTTGTCATGCTACCTATATATTCCAGTGTTTTCATCAGTAAAATAATAAGAATTCAGATTATTTCTTCTCAACTCATAGTTTCAAAGATGATTGATGGGTTGGATAGTTTCGTGAATCTCCAGTGTTATTAATTTAGAGTGTTAAGGTGCCATGTGTGTTGGCAATAGTGCATGGTGGCACATGTAACAGATCCAGTGGTGCTTTGGTGATGTTTTGAGGTGGTTTGCTAGGGAATTCAACTCCAATACCAATTAATGTAAGACAACAAAAGAGAAAGAGAAGGAGGAAAGGGAGGAATCAAAATAGAATGGGAAGAGAATGAGAAATTGGAAAAAATCAAAAGATAAGGGATGAAATTAAAATAAATAAAGGGAACATAGAATCACAGATTAAAACATATGAATGAGCCAATTCTCATTCACCTATCCTAGCCTAAGTTTAAGCATATAAATTTAGAAGAATTCCAACACATGAACTCAAAGTAGGACAATGTTGGTCCAATAATATGCCCTCAACACAGATACACCTTAAGGCTGTGTTTGGTTGGCTATATATAGCATTGGATTGGACTCATTGGTGTACAAAACATTTCAATACAGTGTTTTGGAGTGCGTGTTGGATTGGAGATAAGAAAAACACACATTAGTTTTTTAACCCACAAAGATCGGTTACTCATAACTGGTCCTCAACATGAGTTTTGTTTAACCCATAAAGGATTTATTGAAAAAAGTCTCCTTCTCTCTCTCCCTGTCATTCATCATTTCCCTCTCTCTGTATTATAACACCCTTTCTTTCTCTTCTGATATCAGAAATTTTCTTCAAAGAAAAAAAAATAATAATAATAATAACAGCCACCCAAAAAAGTTCTCCCTATACCCACATTTTAGTAATTTTTTTTTTTTTTTTTTTCACAAATATACTCTTAAAGGGATTTATATTTGAGGACAATTCAATTACATGGATAAATCCCTAAATCTATTGTTTTCTTTTCTTTTTTCTTTTGGTGAAATATTTATTTCCTTTTTTCACTTGCTAAATGTTGACTTTCTAGTTATTTAAAACCTAAATTCTTTGCTCAATAAGATTCTCTCTTATTGTTTCTCTATTAATACCTACAACCTCCAAAGTCCAAAAAATAACATTAATTTATGACTTGACATATTCTATCGATGTATTTACAAACTCTTCAACTATATATTATATGTTACTTAGCCTCATATATCAAGTACAAATACTCCAATTCTTCAAATTTTTTCTTATGTTTCTTCTGTTGCTGTAACTCTGATAAATAGTAAAAATAAGTAGTTTTCAGCTATAGTAAATTCTAATGAGATAAACCAGGTAAGATAAAAAAGAAAAAGAATAGATGATTTATTGATGTATTTAAAGTGCTATACAGCATTTTCACGGGAGAATAATGAAGAAATTCTGCAATTTTTCTTTTTTTTGAAACTAAGAAATTCTGCAATTAATCATAAAAGACGGAGAAGTTTTACAATTACCTCTTCATGATACAGATCCATGCTCATGGTATAACAGTTTAGATGCTAGTGTATTCTAAAACAATATAGTGATACATACCAAAATATTAAAAGGGAATGGACACCATTAATATTATTATCCCAATTATATGACAAAGATGATACATTACCTGAAGGAAGGTGTGTCATGGAAATTATTCTGCCCCCAATCCAAGGAACAACTTTAACAGCCCAATTACTGCTTTTTAAGTCAATAGGAGTCCCTGAAAGTTCTATGCCCCTGTCCTGAGAAGTCTTTTCCACATCTGAAATCGGCTTAGCACATTCTGCATTTTGAACATATTCAACAATAGAGATTTAAGAACAATAGAAATTCCTTCATTGGATAACCCGCTAACAATTTTGGGACAAGAGATGTAAATGAAAATCTTAGGGCTAATTTACGAAAGAAGATGTGTAATGAACGAATTGAAGTTGCATAATCACAGGTAAAAAGTGTGGAAAGCCAAAAATAATAATAATTAACGAGATAAAAGATTTTTTGTAAAAAAGAAAGAAAGAAAGAAAGGAAAAAAAAAAAGGGCAGAAGAAAATGGAATCTACCAACCGTAAATAAATGAATTAAAAATATGAGTGGGCAAAGCAGTATTACCCAAACGAGACTTATATTTCTCCTTACTCACAGACACCAGATTAGATACTTCATTTTCTGAAGGCATATTAATTTGCAAAACCTCTCCATCCATGCCCCATGTATCGACCTGTTTGAGGAAAGTTTAATTAGGAAACATTTAAACAAGGATGCTCCACTAATTGTTCATTCGCAAATATATATCAGACTGTTAATGATTGTTCCTTGGAGAACAAATGTACCGTTGCACCCCCACCAACTAATATTTGAACATGTACATGACGTTTTGGTCTCATCCATGATCCTTCAGTTCTAGAAACTCTAACAGTAACCACTGATTTTTTAAGTTCAGCCACATAGTGCGTCAGTAGATATTCACCTTTCAGGAATCCATATCCATCACCATCATCTTCAAATAGAACACCTTTTGCTCCTCCTATTAAGTGAAAAGAACCAAGTTACCAAGCTGGTAACAAGCAGGAAAATATCATTCCAATCAAGTTTGCAGTTTGATACGATAATGGATTATTTCCCCTTAGCTAAAACTATATAGATTAATGATATTTCAATGCAGCATCCAAACATATTCAACCAATAGGTCTTGGGCTGAAAGATAGAAAAAGTCTCCATTCCTTTAGGGTCTACATTGTAGAACCAAAGAAAAAGTCTCCATTCCTTTAGTTAGATTATTCGTGTTTGTATAGAGCCAACATTTGTCTTTATGTTTCGGTTCATGCGACAAGTTATAATTAAATTTGAGTAGGCACATTATGAAGATATTAGAGCTTTTTTAGCTTAGAAGTTTGAAATAAAGAAACCTAAAAAAGGTATTATGCAGAAGAACCTAAACCAGTGGACTGCTACTACTCACTTGGGTCATGATATCATATACATTCAATGACAGATTCCTTGATTACAAACAGTTCATTTAATCAACATGAATTTGCATTCAATAACAGATTCCTTGATTGCAAGCATAACGAGAAGAAGTTAAATTTCTAGCCATTATGAGGGCCTCCTTTTCAAAATTTTTGAAGATACATACTTCTTCATTCAGTATGATTGGGAAAGAGTTGTAGCTTAGCTGTGTTTTTTAAGATCTTTTGTTTCATATCACACAACCTATTAGAGAAATTAGAATACTTGTAAGAAATTCTTGGCTCTGTTAACTTTGTATGGGTCTTGTTTTGTTCCAGATTTCTCCTGATTTGTGGCTTTCTTGTTCACTTCGTCTTCTATGCTCTAATTTTATGTTAATTTTTTCTACATAATTTTAAGTCAACTCCAAGAAAAGGTCTATTCTTCCAAAAATATTAGAACTTAATTTGGAAGCTTATACTAATGCTAATTGGAATGGTTCAATTGTGGATCATCAATCCACTTATTGGTATTGCACCTTTTTTGGGAGGAAATCTTGTTACTTGAAGAAGCAAAAAGTAGTCTGTAGTAGCTAGATCAAGTGTGGGTGCTGAATTTAGAGCTACGGTATATAAGGTTTGTGAATTACTTTGGTTGAAAACTATTCTCACGGATCTTAAAGTAATTGGAAGGAGTTGGACTAATGAAACTATATTGTGATAATTAATTCGCCATTTATATAGTTCATAATCCATTACAATGACATTGAAGCACATAGAAGTGGAACGACACTTCAAAAGGAGAATCTGGGTAGCAGGTTAATCTACACCCCTTCGTTGCTTCTAAATGATGTAGGACAAGAATAGGAATCCTTACTAGTTCAAGAATCATTATTCTATCTAATATCTTATTTGTTTAGGATTTCCATTATTTTAGTGTTGTTAAAGACTTTAAAGTTCAGGATTTCTAATTCTTTAAGATTAGGATTAAAACTATTCTAAATAGACATATGTTGTTTATGTTTTATATATTGTTTAGTATTATTTTAGTAATAAAACTCTTGAGTTTTCTATCATTATTTGAGTTTATTCGTTTCATTTCGAAATAGATCTTTCGCTACATCAAAACTAGTACTAGAGCGAACCCCCAACAACATATGGTGATTTGCGAATGGTCCAGCATCGAATCGACAGAATCAAAAGAAACACTTTGAAGTCTTCAGTAGACACTTACTGTGTTGATTCTCAAAGGAAGACAAATTGCCAACGAGCATCAACCTGACTTAATAGGTGGTCGGACGGTGAACACCGGTGAGAATGCCGGAGATGACTGTAAACGACAAGAAGGCCGGAATTTGGACGACCAAGACCTGTGTGACCTAGATCTACCCTTGGGACCCGCACGCAACCCAAATCCGCCAAGAAACTTTGCATGACCCGTTTTCCAACCTGACTCACAACCCTACCACCCACGCACTGCTAAATCAACGTACCCACCAGGCCAACAAGGTCCTCCTGACGATTCTCTTATAGATCCTAACCTTACCCTAGACACCAAGATCCACAAGACCCAACCTAGATCAGGCCTGGACAAGGCTGGAATGGCAACGATGGAAATCGGCAACCCTATGTCAGTGGTGGCAGAGGTTAGAACAACCATGGAAGGGGAAGAATTGAAGAAATCCGACCATACGCACACCAACCCGACTCGATTCATGTGTACCAAAAGGGTAATCGAGCTGTTTTCGAATGGCACAATGCCCAAGGAGATTGCCAAGTAGTCCACAGACATGGTAAGAGAAGATTTGCACCCGTTGGAGGAGTTGATGATTCTTCAGGAGACGAGGATAATGCCAATTTACCAAACAATGCTTACAAGAATCTCGATATTGCCAAAAACGGCAAGATTACAAGCTGAAGATAGATTTACCCACTTTTGATGGCCGATTACACATTGAAGACTTCCTTTATTAGGTGTATAATGTTGAGCAATTTTTTGATTATTCAGAAATCCTAGAAAAGCGACAAGTTAAGATAGTGGCGTATAAGTTAAAAGAGGAGTTACAGTTTGGTGGAAACAGTTGCAGTTCAATCGTCAAAGACAAGGAAAGTAACGTATTTGAACATGGGCAAAGATGAAGCAATTGCTTAAACAACGATTTCTTTCTCCTAACTACAAGCAATTCTTATATCAACAATTTAAGAATTGTCGACAGTTGAATAGAAAATTACAAAATACACTGAATAGTTCTATCAACTAAGTGCTAGGTGTAATCTGATAGAAACTGTGGATCAGCAAGTTGCTAGATATATTAGAGACTTGAGTTTGGCTATTCAGGATAAGTTAGCTCTCTATAGCATCTGGACATTATCTGATGCAATTAATTTGACTATGAAGGTTAAGGTTCAAATGAATAGACCAGTGAATCAGAATCCAAACAATTTTTGAAGGTCTGCCCCAGATACTTCATCCAATCAAAAAATGACTGGCAGCGGTGAAAACAACTCTAAATCCATTCACAAACTCTAGGACAAGAACAAAATATTAGCACTACCCCTAACAAAACCACTGCACCATGTCAACAACAAAATTAAACCAATTCAAACCCATATGCTCGACCAAATTTGGGAAAATGTTTTAGATGTAATCAACCTAGTGATCTCTCAACCAATTCTCCTAATTGAAGAGCTATTAACTTTGTCGAAGGAGATGAGATAGTGGATGGTGGCATAGAGGATCCAGAAGTTGATGATGATACTTATGAAGGAGTCGAATATACTAAAGGGGATGAACGGGAAGCAATTGTTTGTATGCTCTAACAACTCTTGTTAGCACCCAAAAAGATCAATAAGTCACAACGCCATTAGGATCTTTTAGACTCGACATACTATTAATAATAAAATTTGCAATGTTATTATTGATAGTGGAAATAGTGACAAAACAATTAGTTTGGTAGAGGAGAGATTCTATGGGCCACAACTTAAGAGAGAGGTAGGACATTTTGTTCAATTATGTCTTATATGCCAAAGGACTAATGGACAAGCTCAGAATATAGGTCTTTATACTCATTTGCCTATTCCATAGACAATTTGGCAAGATCTGATAATGGATTTCGTGCTTGGGCTTCCTCATACTCAAAAGGGTGTTAATTCAGTTTTTGTAGTAATTGATCGGTTTTCCAAGATAGTTCACTTTATACCACGCAAGAAGACTTCAGACACATCTCATGTGGCTTATCTGTTCTTTCGTGAAATTGTTCACTTGCATGGCATACCCCGTTCAATTACTTCAAATCAAGATGTCAAGTTCTTAAGCTTTTTTTTACGAACATTGTGGAAAATATTTGATGAAAGTACAGTAGAACCAATCATCCACAGACGGATAGGCAAATGGAAGTCGCTAATCGAACACTTGGAAATATAATTCGATCCATTTATGGAGATAAGCCAAGGCAGTGAGACGTAGCCCTTCCTCAGATGAAGTTTGTCTTTAACAGTATATCTAATCGTTTCACCACAAAAGCACTTATTGAAGTGGTCTACACGAGGGTTCCAAGACATACTGTGGATTTGGTTCGTCTACCTCCTACTTCTGATGTTCATTCTAATGCTACGAAGTTAGCTGAATGAATTCATAAGATACATCAAGAATTAAAAGAAAACCTTAAAGTAGCTAATTTACGCTACAAGACTGACGCAGATCAACATAGGTGTTTCAAGGAGTTCAATGTAGGTAACTTAGTGATGATTCATCTTAGAAAGAATCGTTTTCCTGTAGACACATACAACAAATTTCGAGACAAGAAGATTGGCCATTTCATGATACTACAGAAGATTGACAACAATGCTTACAAAGTTGATCTCCCTAGCAACATGAATATTTCTAACATTTTCAATGTTGCCGATATCTTCAAGTATTTTCCCCAGATGAGTTGCATTTGTACAAAACTCAAGGGCGAGTTTTCTCAAGAAGAGGGGATTGATGTAAGACAAAAATAGGAAACCTTATTAGTTTGAGAATCATTATTCTATCTGATTTTTTATTTGTTTAGGATTTCCATTATTTTGGTGTTGTTAAGACTTTAAAGTTTAGGATTTCTAATTCTATAAGGATTAGGATTAGAACTATTATCAATAGGCATACATTGTTTATGTTTTGTATGTTGTTTAGTATTATTTTAGTAATAAGACTTATGAGTTTTCTATTGTTATTTGAGTTTATTCATCTTGTTCCAAAAGAAATCTTTCGCTGCACCACTGAGTTTAATGGCAGCTAGCTAACCTTTTAACCGTGGGGCTACAAGGTTCATCATTAAAATCAATTCTAGCCAAGTAGGGAATGGAAAATATTTTTGCACTACCTTGAGGGGTAGTGTTGGAGAAGAATAACTTTCCCCTAGAGATGGAAAGTTCGACCAAATCATATCTCACATTCATGTGAGATATTTTATAGATAATTATTGTATCACCTATCTCCTATTTGCAATAGTTGACCTATAGCTTATGTCCTAGGATTGATAACTTTCCCATTGTTGGGTGTTTAGGAGAAGTTGAATAATATGTATTAATTTGTTGTGCTATATATTTGTATCCTATACCAAATGATAGAGTGAGTGGAGATATTGTCATTTTCTTGAAGCAATCTAAAAGTGTACAACTCATACCAAAGGCAATAAACATTTAAACTGAGAATATTGGAAATTACTAACTGGAAGTTCATTCTTGTCCTACAAAGGTTAAATGCATAAAATTACCATTTTCATCTAAAGCCACAATGAGTGTCAAGTCATCTGATGAATCAGATTTACCAACATGCTGATGAACAGGACCTATGGGTAAAATCGATCCCCCTTGTAAATATAAAGCTGGTAAATCCTGATGCATCACAAAAATAAAAATAGAGAAACAATTAAATAGAATATGCAAATGTGCGTAGCATCTTTATTAGAAGATTAAAACTAATAACAAATACCGGATGCAAGTCATCAAAATCAAAACTTAGCCAAATTCCCTTGGGTAACGTACACTGCAAATTATCCAACCTTTGCTCAGGCAACGTGCTAATAAACGGAGAAAAGCATAAAGAACAAGAAATCATGATGTTAGTAGATATCATTTCATCAAGTTTAATATAAAAAACTCTAATTGAACCCCTCTCCAAGCAACCCATAAGTGGCACAAAGAAAGAGAGAATCAAGCAGAAATCAGAATATTAGAGCTCCAAAATCAAGTAGATTACAGTCTTACAACTACTTTTATTGTTATTTTATTTTGCCACAATAACCAAGAAATATTAGGCAAAAGGCAACATACATGAGATACACGAAAAAAAGATGAAAATTAAAAGAATAAAAATTACCAAACAAAGACAGAAAAACTCATAAAAAGGATGACCAATTAGAAATAAATAAGAATGCATTTGGTCATTTTTTATAGCATCTTTTAAAGAACATTTGAAAAAATGACATTTAGACTCTCTATTTTCAAGAAAAATATATATATATTTTTAATCACAATGTGATCCAAATAAACTAATAGATGAAATTCAATTAAGGTGTTTCTTTTTATTTCTTTTTAAGCTAACACTGAAAGGTTCATAAGTCTATCGAGATCTACCGAAATCAATTATTACTTGTGCAGCCAAAATATCTATTTTCATAATCGAAAAATAACTACTCTCAAACTAATGAGAGAAAACTACCTACATTAAAGAGAGAAAATTATTCACACAAGCTTGTAAAATACGCTAAGGGGGAATTAAACCCCCATCATCATGGTGAATAAGAGGTGTACAATCATCTGTGCTAAGAGATGATACATGAAATTCATTTGAGTGGTTAAGTAGAATAATGAGAAAAAATTTCAATAGAAGTTTTATTAATCTTAATTTTCAACTCAATTTTTTTTCCTTAATAATAAAAAAATAAAAATAAAATAAAATATAAAGATATTATATTGAAATTCGGGTTAGCCTATATTAATTTAAAATTTTGACTTAAAAGTGATTTTAACATCCTTCCACCCATTTCCATTCAAGGTTTTTCAATAATAAAGACATTTTGTTTTCCACAAATTTAATAGATATTTTTTAGGACTAAGCAAAAGGTCCTCGCTTGAGAAGAAATCTAGTGGAAGCATAATTCTTTGTCTTGTTTCCTCTTGGTGTGAGAATTTTACGGAATTTGAATCATCTTTTTCTTCTTTGCCTAGTTATTGTGAAGTTATGGAGTGAGTTGTTTCCAATCGTGGAATTCAAGATTGCTCCTTGGTCTTTTTGTCTTTGAAAGATTTTAAGGCTTTTTGGGGATTAAAGAAAGCGATGATCCTTTGATTTCGTGGAATTTTCGTTGTTTTGTGTGTTATTTGATTCGAGAGGAATAAAAGCATTTTTAATGAAGCTAAAGATGAGGACAACTTTTTATGAGAGAAAGCTTATTATTTAGGTCTCCTATGGGTATCTACCTCTGAAGAATTTAGATGCAATTCTCTATCTCTCATCAAGTTGGATTGTAAAGTTGTTGTTTTAGATCAAATTGTTGTATCTTTGGTTTTTGTTTGTTGTTTTGGTGGACTAATGGTTCACTTCTTTTCATCCAAAAAAAAAAAAAAGCATAAAGATTTTTATTTCTTGTAAAAACAAAACCGCAGAATTACAAATTTTTCTTGTGGCATAGTAGTTTATCTCTAAAGAGAAGACAAACCTTGCACAAACTAATACCGGGCCCAATAAAAATGAATTTTCAAGTGTTCTCAAGTTGGGATCTTTTGGATCTGCACAAAGAATATTCATATAATTAAAGTCCACATGACAAAGTAACACATTTCATGAAAACCACTAATGGATCATACCATTCAACAACATGGAGACCTACCAGCAAAAAAGGTGGGAGTTGCCACCGGAGTGCCTCTCGTATGAGCCATATAAAAAAGAGTGTATATGTGTGGTATAAAGCGGTAGCGCCTATTCAAGGCCAAGCGACAAACTTCTTCACACTGATTAAACAGAACTGAAGTTAGTCTTAGAGATTAAAATGGCAACAAATAGAACATAACGTTTAAGAGACTTCATGGTAATTTAAAAGAAAAATCAATAAATTATACACGTATATAACAAGGTTCAAATAGTCACTTCTACTCCTAATACAAACTTATTACAGCCCAGCTCAATGTTCAGAAACTACATATCAGATAACTCACCTAAAACTGACTCCACTACTTTATCAATATCTACACCATCAAAAGTCCTCCATAACTACCCCATAATCCCTATATGATATTGTACCATAAATCTGATTTTTCACTAACTAGTTATAACAATATCAGGACAACCTTTCTAACCGACTCCGTGAACATTTGTTTTATTCTTCCAACCCTCCATGACCTTGATATTCTAGATTAAGATCTTCATAAGAAATCTTGAGCCTTTCTTTTCATAATCAATTCCCCAATCCAAATACTGTGATTCCCTCGACTCTTGATATCAAGAGCTTTACCTATGGCTTCCGCTACTGACTTCTCAGAATATTCAATTTGTCATTGATAATTAGAAAGGTGCACCCGCTCTTTAAAGTTATCTGTTGAAATTACCAATTATGTTTCTTCCATGAAAGGTCTCATCCATTGCATGAGTGCAGTGGATGGGTATGTCACCCGATGAGCTATATTTGTGTATGTAGCTCAGTCTGTAAGAGGTTTTTTTTTATTTATTTAATTTTTTTTTTTTTTTGAAGCACAGTTTGTAAGAGTTACACATGGCCTTTTGATGTATTTAGAGCTCCTTCACCCATCCATTTTACAAACAACTTAATGCTAAAAATCTCTACTACGTAAGACAGCTCAGTTTTTTTAAAATAATATAACAAAAATCCACTTGTTCAAGAGAGAGAGAGAGAAAGACTTTCACTTGGCTAAAGCAGCACAAACCTCTTGCCCAAATGACCAGGGCTCATGGTCAATAGTGTCAGTTTCAGAATGGCCACGGCAAAATGGAAACATGGCACCTATACCCATCCACCGTCCAAAAAGTTTAGCTGTTGCATTTCCAGCAAACCCACCGATATCAGGTCCTGAAAGGGGTTGACCACTGAGACCCTAAATAAAAAAATAATTGCATATTAAAATGATATTATGTCATGAAATCTTTACCTTAACACACACACACACACACACATATATATTCATTATTGGACTTGGATCCTCAAAATATGTGGTGTGGAAAATTAAACGTAATAATATTTGCTTGTACTAGTCCATTCTTCAGATCATAAAACCCAACTGCTTACAATCAACCAAAAAATAAAGCCATGAAGCAGTTATGATATTTAATCAGAATTTTACATTTTATTATCAATATTTGTTAAGTTTTTTATTTTTTATTTAAATCAAAAACAAAGGATCTATTCATCCAAAAGATTTTCAGATATAAAAGCAAGTTGTACTGGACAAGAAAATGAAGGAATCAGCTCCCAGAAAAACAAAGCACAGGCCTATACTGCAAAGCCTACATAAAAGCTCCAAGCTAAAGCATAATAATTCCTCCCTATAAAGAGTACTACACAATAAGGAAATTCCTTCAAAATAGTACAAACAGAAGCCCTCAATGATAAATCCTATCCCACAATAAGCAAATATCTCTTTTTTTGTTCATTCTAAAAATTCTTCTGTTTCTTTCCACCCGATTCCAAATACTGAATCTTATCCTTTCTTTCTTAAAATTTCCAGTAAACTCTGCTTCCTCACTCAAAATTAACAAAAATATTCACTTAAACATCTCTACAATGGAGAAGTTACAGAACCCTCACAAGGGTATCTTCAAAAAGCTTGAACTCTCCAAATTCCTTTTCATAAAATAAACCATTGAGGTTTTTTTTTTTTTGGATAAGAAACAGAAACTTTATTAAAAGGAAAAAAGTTACAACTGTGGACTAGGGGTCCAACCATATACAAACAAACCAAACAAAAACTAAACTATAGATTGATTGGAAAAGAGCAGAAAACAGCAGCCTTCCAATCTAGCAGAATAAGAGACAAAGATAAGTCTTTAAATTCTTCACTCGTAGATGCCCAAAGAGATGCCAAATAAAACGTTTTATCCCTTAAAAAAGTTCCTTCCTCTTCTACTTCTTCAAAGATTCTCTTGTTTCTCTCCTCCCAAATAACCCAAAAATTAACGAAAACTCCACAATTCCATAGAATACCAATCTTTTTTCCTCCTCCTAAGACTGAAAAATCTTCCAATAAAAAAGAACGTAAAGATTTAGGAGCTGCCCATTTCAACCCTACTAGAGAAAACAACTTATTTCATAGTAAGGCAACCACGGGACAATGAAGAAAAAGATGATCCAAGTTTTCCCCCCAACCTTTGCACAAGACACACCGAAAGGGAGAAAGACAAATACTCGGAAATCTTTTTTGAATGACATAACAAGTGCTTACTTTCCCATGAGCCAAAAGCCACACTAAAAACTTGATCTTGTTTGGAGCCTTTGACTTCCAAATAAGATTAGTTAAATCAAACTTGGGAAGCGAATCATCTTGGACCAACTTTTCGAAAAAGGACTTGCATGAAAAGATTCCATTGGAACTTAACCTCCACACTCTATAATCGGCCAATCCGGGATTTAAAGAAACCCCATCAAGCAATGAATTAAGAGAAGAAAATTCCTCAATCTTCCTATCGTTCAAGTTTCTTCTGAAATCGAAGAGCCAACCTCTGTGGCTAGCAGAACTCTCCAATTTACTTAACACCGTAACATTTTAGGAAGAAGAGAGTTTGTACAATCTTGAAAACTTTGAGCATAAAGGTTGAGCATCCAACCACCCATCCTCCCAAAATCGAACTCGAGCACCATTTCCCACTACCAGCTTCAAATTACTTGAGAAAGCGTTGAAACCTTGCATAATAGTTTTCCATAGACATCTGCTAAAGCCTTTAAGAACCATATTGGTTGCAAGCACATCCCAGATTTTTTTCCTTAGATTATGTGATTGGTGTCTAATTTCCCATGAGTTACAATCCAAACTAATTTTCCTACTTCTGGAGCAATCTTAGCCTTCCAAATGTCTTTTGATTGATCAGAAAATTGATTAGTGTGTTCTTCCACCAGGCTTTTGCAAAGACTATCCTATAGAACTTGATGGAAATTAATTAGAAAATAATCTAGGGATTTTATTGTTTTCTTATGTTTAGGTCTTATTTTCCTATCAGAAGTTGATTATTATAGAAATCAGTTTCCTAGTTGTTTTAAAATCTTATTTGTGTCCTTGTAGGTGTGGTTTTCCTCTCTACAGAATGAAACCTACAATGTTATTGTTTAGGTTGACCTAGATTGATGAATTAAATTGAGTTTTGATATCTTCTCCATATGTTTTCTTCATAATTCTTCCTCTTTCTTCTATATTTCACCCCCTGTCCTTTAATTTTCTATCTTCCCTAACTGTGATTATGCTTTTATTCTATACATTTTGACTCTATTCTATGTCATAATTAAAACAAATTTTGATTTTATTTGCCAATTGTCTTTCCAGTCACAGACAAGTTAAAAGCAATTCCATAACAGCTAACCCACAAAACTGTTATGAGCCTTAGCGTAGGATCTAGTCACGGGTCTAGACGCAAAATGATTTTCCTTTGGATCTATAGTGAACTGGTAAAGGCAGACCCGTCCTTGACAGAGCCCCCTCTTTAAGACTAAATTTTGAGAGAATGAAATTCATATCTTATTGAATAGAAAAGCCCTCATTTTATAGGCTGCTGGTAACAAGAAAATTTCAGATCCTAAATATAGCAAATCCTAAATTATATAGGGATAATTATAGCAGATCCAAAAATATAGGGATCCTGACTAACAAAATGATAAATAAAGGAAACAAATATAAAGTCTTAAATAGGAAAGCTTGCAAGTAATCAGGCTGTAGATTTCTTCCTTCTTTGATAACTTCGTCCAATAAAAGCATCCATATCAAAAACATTGATTATCATATGATGACTTACGAAACATGAATCAGATTACTTAAGTCTACTAGTTGTTGCAAGGAAACAAACACCTGAATTCTCTTGCCCATACAAACCTACCTATCATCCTAAAGTCATGAAAGCAAGAAAGAATGTGGATCCAAAGCTGAAATCTACAAAAAGCACAACTTACAACAGAGTAGAAAGGCGCAACAGATTCACTTCTCTTCATTCAAGATGCACTTAAATTCACTTACCAATTGAAGTACCATTGAAATAGACATATGAAGGTGCTCCCAATTTGAAAGGTTATCTCCTGTCCATGTTGCAGCATGTCTTTGACTGCCAATAAATCCAGCCCTTGTGAGAACAAAAGGACGCTTATTTTTATCAGCTAATTTCATGCCTTCGTAAGTTGATCTTGCCATTAGCATGCCATACACCTGAGATTGACAAACAATGTATTCAAATATATTAGAATTGCTTTGCAATATAAAAGACAAAGAATATTATTACATGTAAACAGTCAGCAGTAATCTCCCAACCAAGGAAATCTATGCAGAAAACTTAATGTAGGATGCATGCAATATAAAGCTACCAGACTAGGGTTGGAAAACCATACATTGTGATAGTGGGAATGTTTTTGGCAACCTCCAAGTTCATTATCTCCATGGTGGATATTGCTCTCAGGCATCGTCTTTGTTACGGACTGTAAAAGAAAAGTGTTAAGACCACATCCAAATAGAAATGGAACAAAGCAGAAACAAATTTAAGAATCACCTTAAAGATAGCTGGCTCATTCATATCATTCCATATACCGTCAACCCCATTAGCAGTGAAATCCTTAACCAAACATGCCCACCAAGAACGAGCTTTTGATTGTGTAAAATCAGGGAACACACAAGGCCCAGGCCACACTTCCCCTGGCAGATGGACATGGGTAACATTAACACCTTGAAATCAAATTTCTAAATCGATAACAATGAATAGAGAAAATATACCAATAAAAGGTGTCGCATCTGCACTTTTAATCCAAACATCACTTTTAGAACCACTGTCATAGACGAAATAACCTTCTTCATGTTTAATCCCAGGATCAAGCATCCATACTGCTTTGAAACCTTTATCGTGGAGATCTTTTACCAAAGCTTTAGGGTTAGGAAAATGTTCCTGCAAAAATTATCACAATTTATTTCCATATTAAAAATGATGCTCCTATATTTAGTATGAGATGGCTAATATCCACCCACATGACATCAAATCCAAATCTTTTAAGGTAATAACAAACAAGTGTGATAACAAATACTTGTATAAAAGCTTAGAAATGAGCACAACAAATTGTTTTTCCCACGAGGGGGACCTGGTTCAAGCTTTGTATGAGGTCTCACAACTCTCTCTCTGTTCCATTTTTTTTTTTTTTTTAATATAAAACAAAGACTTTATTAAGAAAAAAGAAAAGAAGTTACAAATGTGAACTAGAAGTCCACCAACAACACAAACAAACACAAAAACCCATATAGTTGATTTAGAATCACATAAGAAATTACCATTACACCAAACAATGCCAACTAAGTGTTATCCACACACATTTAATCGCTCGTATACTTATGGATTGCATACGAAATTACCATTACATGTGATCTTAAAAGTATGGGCTGCAAGTCAATACAGAATTCTGAGCAAACAAAAGCAGTATTCTGAACATCCACATGCAGCCTAAATAACTAACAATCAAGCTCAATTAGAACACAATGCAAAAATGAAATCAACTAGCATACCCTCTCTCCCTCCTCAACATAGAATATAACTCTCATTTGTTTGCCATACCCTTCCAACTTTGCAAGGGGAGGCACAAATCTTAACACTCTCATCTCTTGCTTCCATTCGAATAAATCCACTTGTCTCTTCCTAATTGCTCTCAAGCCCCTTAAAATTATCCATTTGTCCTCTCAAATCCCTCTTTTATACCTTCTAGTTGTTCTTGCACCAGACTCCTTTCCTAATCAGTAAAGAATTTTTTTAAAATTTATTCTGAAATGCATATGAATTAACAATGTCATGGAATTACATCCATAATGATCTATGGAGAACATGCCTGGTCAAAAGTGAAACAACGGAAACCATCCATGTAGTCGATATCCATCCATATGACATCACAAGGTATACTCTTCTCCCGAAATGTTCTGCCAATCTGCAAATATGAATTGGGTCAACAACTGGAAAAGTACATCATTAACTGCCTGAAGAAGCAAGGACCATAAAGCACAGGAGTGAACTAACTTCGGAAATTAAAAAAAAAAAAAAAAATTGTTTTACATACTTTGCTTTCCTTTTGAAAAGAACAACAAATCTAAGAGAGATTCCCATTTAAAAGACTAAATCTAGAACAAGAATCAAAGAATACCAACCTCAAGAACTTTATCTGCGGAATCATAGCTCCAACGGCATTGTTGATACCCCAAAGACCATTTTGGAGGCATAAACACAGTACCTGACGCAAAAAATCGTTAATTTTACAGCATGAACCAGATAATACATCAAAGAAAATTTAGAGAAGTGAATAAATTTATAACAAATGATTCACAAAGTTCCTTAAATTTAATTGCTAAAGCGTAGCTGTTCTCCACAAATGTAGATGGACCACTATGCAAAATTTAACTCCCAAGAAGCTATATATAAAGAAAAAGACTTATATGCTTGCATTAGTAGACTATGATATTTTCCATGTGTGCATCGTTTGATCTTCTTATGTTTATACTTCAATAATCTATCCCTTGTTTAAGTGATGTAACAGGGGTATTCTACTCCTAACACAAAAGTGAAACCTTTCCCTTGTGTACTAAGGGTTTTTCCAATGATCCAGGGATATTATACTCTTAATATTAAATAAAGGCTAACCCCCTAATTATCTGTAGCAACATTTACCTTTTTTAACCATTTCTCCTATGGAAATTTCATTACTGATAATGGTTCTCATTTGCCAATCTGAGAAATGCCCCCCCAGTAATAAAGTCCTTAAATTATTAAATTGAGACGACAGGACTTTTACTTAACTTCACAAATCATTTTTCCCAACACACTATCACGAAGAATGAGGCAATCACAAGAGCATGAAGAATGATAAGCACTATATACAAGAACAAACGTTATCATAGCATCATAAAAGCATGCAAAAAATAACTGATTAGGTGCAATGGTATCTAAACAATCAATCAAATAGATAAAGCACTTGGAAATGCAAAAGCTTAGACAGTCGAGGAGATCACCAATTGCATGAGATAGAGAAATCAGAACCGCAGTTGGTGAAGTAAAAGGACCAAAGGTAATCACAGGATAGGAAGATGGAGCAACAAACTGTATGGTGGATTCTTTCCTAAGATCAACCTGCCAGAGACCAATAGGAAAACAATCACACGTAAAAACAAGAAAGTTGTAGGTGAACTTCCATAAAGGAGAAAATCCAAATGCATAAGTTACCTCACATCGCCGTGTTGTGTCAGCAAGAAACCCCAGTGCCTCCCCGTTGGGAAGAACAGCAAGCACCCAAGGATGTGACTGGTACAAGGATGTAGTTCCAGGTCCATAACCCCATGCGTCTGTGTTCCATGTAAAAATCTGCAGGAAACGAACGAAACAGCTATTCATTTAAAGAATAGAAACTACTTTTAATGCAACGCATAAGGAAAAAAAAAAAAACAAGACAGCTCACTCTCGTTCCTGTCCGTTCCAGTGGCCCACTGACTTCCCCAGTTCCATAAAAGGAGGTACCAACAGGAAGCTAAAACGCAACCAAATTCCACCATGTTATTAATTAAGGCATATAAAAAGGCTAATCTGACAAGTTATTGATAAATAGAAACGCCTACAGACCTCAAGTTTTACAGTCTGCTGGCCATTAAGGCGCTGATAAATTGGGGCATATCTAGGGACATTGTGACTCATAATTGGTAATTCCCTATCGTTGCTAGCTACAAATGAGAGACTGGGATATGAAGCTTCTCTATCATTTGCAGAAGCATCAAATCGAAAAACTCCATCCTCCAAGATGGGTTGGTAAAGCATATTCCTTGAAATGGCATCTGCGGCCATTTTGTTGGATATCAATCTCCTACCTGTTAACTTGTGGTTATGACTCCTCTTTCTGCATGTCAATAACACAGTATAGGTTTTTTTAATAATTAAGAAGGATGGAATCCAACACACACTAGCATTCATGAATAACAGTTTGTAGTAATAAAAAATTATATGAACCTGATGGTGATGGCAGGAGATGAAACAAAGTTGTTGAATTGGGAAGATGAAGCGCTGATTCTTCTAAAGTGATTAGCAGTCACTGCTTCTCCTCCGCACGCTGGCACTGGCACTGGCACTGCCAATGCTGAAAGTGATCCCTCCATTTTATATAACGGGGCACTCATTACATTAGTCAGCCTAAATTTATTTATTTATTTATTTTATTTAATAAACAAAAGTAGATGATTCATCACACTTGCAATAATTGGCTTAGCAAGGGATAAGATTTGTGATAATAAATTTGCAGATTCTGTCTTAAGATACCAACGATCCCCAAATCCAAACTAATGTTACGATTTTCTTACTAGAGAAAACATTAAAAACAAAAAACAAAAACAAGAGAAAACTTCATTTTAATTTCTAAGGTGTTGAGAATTCTAATTTTTATAAGTTTTTTTTCTTAATTATATTTTCTAACACTAGATCATATATCTATCGAGATCTACTAATAGAGTCTACTTAGTGAGCAATTTCCAAATCTACTTGTAAAATCAAGAGATGGCTACCCATAAATAAGTGTCACGTATTATGGTTAGGTAGGGTTCGAATTTTGCCTTGAAAGGTAGGTAAGATGTGCCTTTGCCCCAAGGCAACCTCGTGTCCTCTTTAAGTTTATTTTCATTAATAACTTTTGAAATCCTTAAAATTCTAGATGGAAATCTAAATCATGATCGAGGTCTGGATTTCCATAGAAACTCATATCGAACATTAAACCAGTCATCAACGGTCGAATCCAAATAAACAGTTGGTGACAATTAGGTTTTGACTTGGAACTAGATCATTTTTGTCCTTTTGAGTTTTTTGATTATTAAAACAAGTTTGTTCGTCATGATCCATCTAGTGGAGAATCTCCACCGTTGATGGAGAGTCCATCAACATCACTAGTGGAGGTACAATTTGGATACCCATCAAATTTTTTATTTTATTTTTAATTTTTAATAGTTTTTTTCATTTTAAATTTTGTTTATCTAATTTTGATCTCCACATCCACCGATGGGATGGATGATGGAGAGAGATCTTTTATTTTTATTTTTATGTATTTTTATTTTTATTTTAGCTATTTATATTTCTACTATCTACTTTTGAGATGAACAAACAGTTTCTATTAGAATAACAAAAATACTCATAGGTTTGATCGTTGTTTAACTGCAAATAGGTTAAATTGATGGGTTCTTTTTAATTTTAAGGACCAAGCAAGTCATCAATGGAAACAAGTTTTAAAAAATGAGAATTTATGAAAACATAGGGTTCTTCTAATTAGATGCAAACACATCTTTGTTAAGTGCAATGGCAAATCTAAAATTTCAAGTCATGGACGCATTTTACAAAAATAAAAGTAAAAATAGTTTCATCTTAGGGGTAAATGAACTTCTCACACCCATATTAAAAATATGTATAAATGTGTATGTCATGTCCCTTCTACCTAATATTTACATTAATAAGATTGTAGATTGGAGTATAACTCTCTATTCACCTGAGTGATGAGGATTCAAATAGTTTATATCTAAGAGATGGTTTGATATTGATTTTCCATGATTTGAATTGAATGACAAGTTTATTGATGATTAGAAGTGCATATAGGCTATCATGATGATAAATGAGTTGTAAATTGTGTTTTGAATTGATTTTTTATTAGATATGTTTATGAAGAGTTCTTTTTTTTTCTTTTTTAATGACACTAAACAATTGGACCTATGTTTCACTAACACCAACAAACTTAAGTAAGTTTTACTTGCACTAAAGTAATGTTAAACTTTTTCTAATGACAAAAGTACCCTTGATTTTGTAACTATTTCGTTTTACATATTATAAAAAAACAAAATTAAATAGTTTTCAAAGAAAATAACTCAACTCCCTCCAATTTTGCCATTTCCATTAAATATTCGTTTTCTAATAAATTAAAAACACAATCAAACACACTCTTAATTGACGGCAATAAACCATCTCCCATGTTTAGCCATCGATGAACATTTGGTGAGGAGCAACAAGACAACGGTGTTGGGTCGTTAATTATTATTATTTTATTCTTAAATTACCTATTATTTATACCATGTTTTATGTATAATTGGTACTTTTATTTTGTTTTATGTTTTTGTGTTTGTGTTTAGATTTTGAAAAGAAAATAATGAAATTGGTGATTTTTCAGAATTAATTGCGATACAAGAAAATCAGAAATCTGGTCCGAAAAGGGCACAAAAGACGAAAGTCAAAATATCAAGCAAATAGGAATCATAAAAATGCAGTATTTGTTGGGCCAAAGTACAAAATTGAAGAAGTTGAACGCTAAAGTGTAATTTGCCAAGTGCACCACATGAAACGCGCACAAGACCTGTCGTTTTGGCAAGGCAGAAGAAGCATCCAGTGCGCGTCCAAGCGCGCTGATCTGGTGAAGCTGCGCGCGTCCACATGCCCCTGATAATGAAGCGGGCGTTTACACGCGCTGGCAATTAGAGTTGCACGTGTCAAAACGCGTCTAGTGGAGTGATGTGCGCGTCCGTGCGCAGCGGTTCTTAATGGGTTTCTATCATGCATTTAATTCAAAAACAATATTCTTGATATATTCCTTCTCCCATATCTATAAATAGAAGTCTCTTCTCATCATTCAACACACATTAAAGGAAGATAGATCAGAGGCGTGGACTACGGTTACTCTTCGATTTATTCTTATCTAATTATTTTTTATTTTTATATTTTCTTTTAGAGTTATGAGTGGCTAATTTTCTTGTTAGTTAGAGCTGACTTGAAGCTCTAATTCTATCTATTACTATTTTTAATGAAGTATTATTTGTATGATGAAATTAATTCTCCATTTAAATTGTATCATATTGATTTTGTTTCTTTAACTAGTCATCTTAGGAACATAATATTAAGATTACGTTATTGTTATGCATATTTTTCGGACTCAGTAGTTGGGCTGGTAAAAGTCCAATTTAGGCCCATTTAAGACCCGATAAGAAGACCCAATGAGGTCAGTGTAGTCAAAGCCCATCAGATGAGGCCCGGTATTGACTCAAAGGCTATCAAGATTTCCAGCTGGCATCAACAGACCCATGAGTGTAGCCAGGTCGCAGCTCGCCGCCTGCGCAGCTCGTCTCTCAGCGAGCTCGAGATTGGAATCACCATGACACGTCAGCTCGCTCAGACACGTGATAAGCATCATATCTTCCAGAACAGGCAGTTACCAAGTTCAATCGTGATTCTCTCTCCAAATATGGCAATTGTCCAATCAAACCATGATTCCCTCGTCAGATATGGAGATCAATTCAAATTCAAAATCAAGTCAACATTATCTTGAGATAAATATAGTAATTTCCTAATATTATCTAAAAATATTAGGAAATGTAATTAATTTATAATTCTTTTCCTTATTTTTCCCAATTGTTTCGGGAATGTAATTAATTTAGGATTCTCTTCCTAATTTTGCTACAATCAGAATTGTAACACTTCTTTCCCTATAAATAGGGATCGAGATCATTGTAACAGAGGAGAATATTCAATAATATACTGTCACTCTGCAGAATTAAAGAGATAGACAGTCGTGGACGTAGGCCAATTGTTGCCGAACCACGTAAAAGCTCCGTGTTCCTCGTTTGATCCTCTGTTTCTGTCTTTGTCTCTCCTTGGTATTTGTGCTTTCTCACATTGATTGCAGGTATTGGGCATTGATTACTCGTCGACTGAATTCCAACGTCGACATTTTGGCGCTAGAAGGAGGGTCCAGACTACAATCTTTTTCATCTCAGTTCATCAACTTCTGACATATGGCAAAGACTAGATCAAACAGGTTCCTTGGAGATGATGACCAGGCAGAAAGTCACATGAACCAATCTCAGCAGAACTTACAGCCTGGGCAAGATGCAACCACGCATGCAGCAGGCCCGTCCCAAGGACAGATACTCGGGGCTGCGCCAGGCATCCCTCCTCTGCCTCACCGTCAAATGGTTCCAGTCGCCCAGATGGCCGAAGGACAGAATGCGTTGTTGCAGAGACAAGAAGCTTTGGAGGATACGGTTAGACAGCTCACACAAGCCGTCAACATGTTGGTGCAGGCCCAGGCTCAGAACGTGACTAGGGTGGAAGTTCAGGCACCACAGGGAGTGCCCCAGCCTCCTGAAACGGCACGAGGACCTGAAAGGTTAGCAAGGGAAGTCCCGCGACCTGCAGACTCGGCTCGCTCATCTAATGCGCGTTCGAGGGCCGGAAGACACCCTGTTCAACACGAAAGGGAGGTCGCACGTCCTGACAGCCTGGTAGCAAGACTGAGCCAGGATGGAAACAGGCGGATAGAAGTTGGCCAAGGCAGAGTCCGAGCCGTAGCTCGTTATGTCAATGAAGTGGATGGGCAGCAGGTAAGGTCCCATCATCATGAGGACCGATTCGAGGAAGACGAAAGGTATGACCCTGAACATCCGGCTCCAAGTCATGATCACAGGAGGAGATATGAGCTCCGAGACCCCCAAGTAGAGGAGCTCCTCCGAAGGGTCCGGCAGTTGGAAGCGCGACCTGGAGTTCTGGAACAGCGTGGGCTCTACGGAGATAGGACCCCATTCACAAGGGAGATTGAGACACAACCTCTCCCTCCAAGGTTCAAGATGCCAACCATTCAGCAGTACAATGGGGACAGTGACCCATATGACCATCTAGACGCATTCAACGTTCAGATGGACCTGCAGACAGGAAATCCGATGGTGAAATGCCGAGTATTCCCCGCTACATTGGGAGATATTCCAAGGACGTGGTTCAAGAATCTCCCAGCTCGCAGCATAGGAAGTTGGGAGCAATGCCAACAGAAGTTCGTTGGTCAATACAGGGCACTGAGAAGGCAGCTCGCTCCATCCTGCCACCTAGCTACGATTTTTCAGCGTCAGGGTGAATCATTGAAAGAATATATCACCAGGTTTAGACGCGAGGTCGCAAATGTTGAACATCCATCAGATGAGAGCATACTGACAGCGATCTCAGCTGGGCTGCGCAAGGATGGAAAGTTATACGAGAGTATTTACAAGACCCCAGTGAAGGATCTGGGAGATTTCTACGAGCGAGCTGCAAAAGAGATCAGATGGGAAGAGACCTTCGGCCCGAAAAAGCAGAATCAGAAGAACGAAGCGGGCAGTTCCAGCCAGCCAAAGAGGAGAAACAATGACAGGAACGAGGAGGGAAGGAATAACGGCTCAAGTAATCAGATCGCCAAAAGAGCGAGGAGAGAGCCAAGATATGAACGACCTCAGCGTTGGGGTCGCCAGGAAGAATACAGCGTCCTGACAACATCACCGGACAGGATTTATGCTGCGGAGCGGAATAAGGAGGACTTCGGGAGGCCCAATCCTATAAGGGCTCCCATTTAACAAAGAGATCAGAACAAGTTCTGTGCCTATCATAATGAGGTTGGGCACAGTACCTCAGATTGCTGGGCGTTGAAGAACGCCATTGAGAAATTGATCAGGCGAGGTCGCCTGGGAGAATATGTGGCAAGACCTGCTGACCAGCGACCTCACCAACAACGACCTCAACAGCAACAGCCAACACACCATCAACAGCCTCAACGAGCTTCCGAACCAGACCACGAGCCGGCGGTAAGGACCATTTTTACCATTTATGGTGGCCCTCATATCGCAGGTGATTCCAACAGATCGCATGAGAGGTATGTCCGAGAGGCGAATCATTCTTTTAAGCTCTATGGATCCGAAGGACCTGCGAAAAGGGCAAAACCGACCTCGGACGAGATTGTGTTTACAGACGAAGATGCTAGAGGAGTAGTCTGGCCTCATAACGACGCGCTTGTTGTACGAGCTAAAATTAGCAATGCGGAAGTTAGGCGCATTATGATCGATACCGGGAGCTCGGTGAATGTGATGTATAGGAGTTGTTTCGACCAAATGGGGCTGCGAGAAGAGCAAATGAGACCATCCCCGGAGCCTTTATTTGGATTCACTGGAGATGCTGTGGTACCAGTGGGGCAGATTAAGTTGCCATTGACTCTGGGAGAGGCAGGTCGTCAGGCAACAACCTTGACAGACTTCTTGATAATCAACTGCCCATCAGCGTATAATGTGGTCCTCGGAAGACCTGCTATGAACGAGTTGGACATGGTTACGTCGACCAGAACTCTGACAGTGAAGTTCCCAACTCCTAATGGCATCGGATGTGTTCGAGGAGAACAGCACCTAGCTCGTCGTTGCTATGAAGATGCTGTGAAGATGGGTGTAAAAGGAAAGAAGGTGAACGTGGTCTCAAGAGGCGAGCCACGAGCTATGACCGAGAAAGGAGTCAGTCACGACCTGGACCCTCGCGAGGTAGATGCAGACCAAGCTACCGGTCCAATTGAGGAGTTAGAAGATGTACCAGTCAGCGAGGTAGATCCTGAGCGATGCTTGAAGCTGGGAAGGGGATTAACTCCGGAGCTGAGAATCCAGCTCGCTGACTTCCTGAAGACGAACTTGGACGTGTTTGCATGGAATCATGAGGACATGGTGGGAATAGATCCAGAAGTGATGTCTCACAGGCTGAATATTGATCCTCATTTCAAGCCAGTTCGTCAGAAAAGAAGAGCAATGACAGGGGAACGATACCTAGCACTAAAAGAAGAGGTAGACAAGCTTCTGGTTAACAAATTCATCAGAGAAGCCTACTACCCGACCTGGGTTGCCAATCCTGTACTAGTAAAAAAGAAGAACGGGAAGTGGAGAACTTGCATCGACTTCACCGACCTAAACAAAGCATGCCCCAAAGACAGTTTTCCCCTGCCAAGGATAGATCAGCTCGTGGATGCTACAGCTGGCCACGAGCTCCTGAGCTTCATGGATGCATATTCGGGATATAACCAGATCCCAAAGAAGCCCGAAGACGAAGAACACACCTCGTTCATAACTGATCGAGGGTTATACTGCTACAAGGTGATGCCCTTCGGTTTAAAGAATGCTGGAGCGACCTATCAACGCTTGGTGAACATGATGTTCAAAGAACAGATTGGAGAGACCATGGAGGTCTATGTTGACGACATGCTGGTGAAATCCAGGCAGATCAGTAACCATGTTAGCGACCTGAGAGAGATGTTTCAAATTCTGAGGAGTTACCAGATGAAGTTAAATCCGCTCAAATGTGCATTCGGAGTAGCTTCAGGGAAGTTCCTGGGCTTCATGGTCAATAGTAGGGGAATTGAAGCAAACCCCGAGAAGATCAAAGCACTGATTGACATGAGGTCGCCTACCAGGGTGAAGGACGTACAGAGCCTCAATGGCCAGGTCGCAGCATTGAGTAGGTTCATTTCAAAAGCAACAGACAAGTGTGTCCCTTTCTTTGACATTCTGAAGAAAGCAAAGAGCTTCGAGTGGACTGAACAATGTGAAGTAGCCTTCCAGCAGTTGAAGAAGTATATGGGACGAGCTCCACTTCTTTCCAAGCCCAGAGAAGAAGAAAAGCTGATCTTATACTTGGGAGTGTCGGAGCAGGCTCTGAGTGCCGCCCTGGTGAGGGAAGAAGAAAAGACGCAGCTTTCGGTCTATTATGTGAGCAAACGGTTACAGGATGCTGAAACCAGATATTCACAGATGGAGAAACTGGCTTACTGCCTGGTGATTGCGTCGAGGAAGCTGCGACCTTATTTTCAAGCTCATACCATCGAAGTCCTCACCAAGTATCCGTTGAAGCAAGTCTTGCAGAAAGCAGACACCTCAGGTCATTTGTTGAAATGGGCAGTGGAGCTCGCACAGTTCGACATCCAATTCAAGCCAAGGACGGCTATCAAAGCCCAAGCTCTAGCGGACTTCATTGCTGAGTTTACAGGATCTGTAGATGACGAGGCTGAGTCTTCCGAAGGTCCGGCTTGGGAGCTATATGTTGATGGATCAGCCAGCGAGCAGAGGGCTGGAGCTGGAATTCTACTAATTAGTCCTGAAGGCCACAAAATCCTTTGTGCCCTAAGGTTTGGCTTTCAAGCAACAAACAACGAGGCTGAGTATGAAGCCTTGCTCGCGGGTCTACGTCTGGCTAAGGAGATGCGAGCTGAACGCTTGAAGATCTTTAGTGACTCGCAGCTCGTTGTCGGCCACGTATTGGGGGAATATCAAGCCAGGGGACCAAAAATGGCCCTCTACCTCCAGAAAGTTCACGAGCTGCTAGGTGCATTCCACAAGTACGAAATGAAACAGATCCCGCGAGCTCAGAACTCGCATGCTGATGCACTAGCTCGCCTCGCGACTACACGAGACACAGATTTCCTTGGGGCAATCCCAGTTGAGTTTCTACCAGCTCCAAGTACAGAGGAAAAGAATGTGACAATGGCCATCATTGTGCAACCGGACTCCTGGATGAGCTCGATACTCAGCTATTTACAGGATGGAAAGCTACCTCGTGACAAGCTGGAGGCTCGGCGTCTTCGAGCTAGAGCAGCCAGGTATTGCATCTATGACGACGCGCTATACAAGAAAGGGTTCTCAGCTCCACTGCTAAGATGCATTGATGGCCCTGAATATGAAACAGTACTAAGGCAAATACATGAAGGCCATTGCGGGAACCACGCTGGGGGGCTGTCTCTAGCTCAAAAAGCACTTCGGCAAGGCTTCTACTGGCCCACCATGAGGCAGGACGCCATCAATTTAGTAAAGAAATGCGACAAGTGTCAGAGATTTGCTCATATTCCGCGAGCTCCACCTGCTTACCTCCAACAGATGGTGAGCCCATGACCCTTTGCTATCTGGGGGATGGATCTGATTGGACCTCTACCAATGGCTCGGGGAAGATGCAAACATGCGGTGGTCGCGGTAGATTACTTCACCAAGTGGGCGGAAGCGAAGGAGCTAGCTGAAATCTCCACAACAAAGATTGAGAAGTTTGTATGGAGCAGCATTATTTGCAGATTCGGAGTCCCACAGCAGATTATAACCGATAACGGGACCCAGTTCGCTAGTGACCAGTTTCTCAGGTTCTGCAACGACCTCAAAATTGTTAAGAGCTTCTCAGCAGTGGATCATCCACAAGCCAATGGCCAAGTTGAAGCAGTGAATAAGATCATCAAGCAGACCCTGAAGATGAAACTGGAAGCAAAGAAAGGAGCATGGGTAGATGAGCTTCAAAAAGTATTATGGTCCTACAGAACCACAGCTCGCAGCTCCACTGGCGAGACTCCATTTTCAATGGTATACGGATCGGAGGCTATGATCCCGGCTGAGTTTGAAGTCACCTCGCAAAGAAGAGCGACCTTCAATCCAAATGACAATGATCAGCTACTTGCAACAAACCTGGACCTGCTTGAAGAACACAGGGAAACGGCCAGGCTAAGGGTAGCTGTTTATCAGCAAAGAATAGCGAGGTACTACAATAAGAATGCTCGGGTTCGCCGATTCAATGAGGGAGACTTAGTCCTACGCCTCATTCTACCAGGAGCCCGCAAGCCAAGTGACGGATCCTTAGGCCCTAACTGGGAAGGACCGTATGTTGTCAAAACAGCTTTGGGAAATGGAGCTTATCGCTTAGCTAATGTAAATGGGGCAGAAGTCCCCAGAGCTTGGAATGCCGAGCATCTCCGCCCTTATTATCAATAAGTTTTTCATTATTTGTAATATGGATTAATTATAAATGATAGCTCCATTCTTCCCCTGTTTTTGATTCAACTTTCCTCACCGGGCTAACGGGCTCCGAACTCAACAGTTCAAAGAACAAATGAAAGAGCCTAAAAAGCAAGTGACTAAGTATCCTTGCATAGCTCACCTAATGAGCCTAAAAAGCAGGTGAGGTGACGACCCCTGCATAGCTCGCTACAAATGAAAGAGTCTAAAAAGCAAGTGACTAAGTGTCCTTGCATAGCTCGCCTAATAAGCCTAAAAAGCAGGTGAGGTGACGACCCCTGCATAGCTCGCTACAAATGAAAGAGCCTAAAAAGCAAGTGACTAAGTATCCTTGCATAGCTCGCCTAATGAGCCTAAAAAGCAGGTGAGGTGACGACCCCTGCATAGCTCGCTACAAATGAAAGAGCCTAAAAAGCAAGTGACTAAGTATCCTTGCATAGCTCGCCTAATGAGCCTAAAAAGCAGGTGAGGTGACGACCCCTGCATAGCTCGCTACAAATGAAAGAGCCTAAAAAGCAAGTGACTAAGTATCCTTGCATAGCTCGCCTAATGAGCCTAAAAAGCAGGTGAGGTGACGACCCCTGCATAGCTCGCTACAAATGAAAGAGCCTAAAAAGCAAAGTGACTAGGTGTTTTTGCATAGCTCGTCAAAATTTTAACGTTTCAATTACTGTTACTTACCAAATTTTATTGTTGGATTAGGCAGTTACTTTGATTTAAAACTCGTTGACAATCAGCTTGCAAGGAATATGGTAACTCTAAAGATGAAAGGCATGAAATATGTTATGCGCAGAAAATTAAATATTCAAACATAGGAAGAGTAATGAAAGAAATTTCATTAAAAATGAGAACTGGCTACAAGTATAAAGCTGAAGAAATAGAAGTAAAAAAGAAAAACAAAATTTTCAGTCTCGAGCTTAAGGGCCTGGATCAGTTGAAGGTGCTTTGCGCGGAGAAGCAATGGGCTCAGCCTGGGAGGACGTACCAGGAGCATGCTCTGAAGGGATTGGACCAGTCGAGGACAAGGTGGCTTGTGATTTAAAATCTTCAATAATTTCAAGACCTATATCCCCAAAGATAGAAAAATTCATTTCTGGGTAGGACGTCCACAATGTGAAGAGAAAATCACGACCTGTTCTTTCCTCAGCCTCGTCCTTTGCATCTGCAACCCGCACTTCCAGTTCTTGAGCTGCTTGCTCTCTGAAGACCGACAGCTCTTCGAAGGCATTATCAGCGAGACGATTGACGACCTCAGCCTCTTTCTTCATGTCTTCAATACGTTGCTCCGCAGCATCAGCTCGCTGAATGGCCTCCGCCATCTGTTGCCTAAGCACCTCAGCTCGATGCTCAGCCTCCTCGGCACGCTTAGCCACGGTTGCAGCCTCCTCAGCCCGTTTGGTTGCAGCCTCCTCAGCACTCTTAGCTGCAGCTCCCATTTCATCAGCTCGTTTTTTGGCTTCCCCAGCCTGTTTTTCAGCAGCTTCAGCCCGCGCCAAGGCAGTTTCAACTTGGCGATGAAGCACTTCGACCTTTTCTTCTGCAGCTGAAGCCCTCTGCTCGTCCAATTCAGCTCGCTGCTCGGACTGCCTCAGGTCCTCTTTCACCTTGAGAAGCTCGTCTCTTAGCATGATATGCTCGTGTTCCATCTTCTTTAGAGCTTCCTCAAAGGCTTGACTTGCAGCGTTCGCCTTAGCGATCTGAGCTTCCTGACCTTCTATTCTGCCCGAGGTTAAGTTAGCTAAATCCTCAGTAGCCGCCTCCAGGTCGAATTCCAGCTTCCTCATCTCATCCTTGGTAGCCTTTGTCTCCCTTTTTCGCTTCATTGCAGCAAGGGCACCCTGGAAATTATGAACGGATTAAAATCTAGTCAAGTAAGGGAATCAACAGATGAGGAAAAATAACTTACCAGCATGCAATGGCGAGCCGCGAACTCATCTAGGTCCTCGCCCTTAAGACACCTATTTTCCAAGACATTCGCGTGATTGAGCATAATTGTTGCCCAGTTGTCAAGAAAGGCATTTAAATATCTTCCTCCAGGACCCAGCTCGATGTCTGATCTGGTTGGGGAAGGAGTTCTCTCGCGCTCCGGGATATCGCGTGCATCATCATAAGAACCACCTCGTCGCGATACAACGGTACGCTTAGTCGCATGTCCGCTGGGGCCAGCTCGGGGTGACTGGGGAGCAACCTTAGAAGGAGCATCACCTTTCCCAGGCTGCGAACTGGAAGTAGGAGGTGACTGAAGATTTGCAAACACGTTTGAGAGAGGCACCTCGTTAGGAGCAACAGTTGAGGAAGCAGTGGCTTTAGCAGCATCATGCACCTCGCTGGGAGCGGCGGTCGCAGGGACAGTAGCTTCAGCAACAACAGGCGCTTCGTTGGATGCAGCAATTGCAGGAGCCTGGTCCTGGGCAGATAGTTTAGAGCGTTTTGAGGGTGCTGCTGGAGTGGCCAAGTCTTCGGCAGGCCGTTTTGTTGAAGGAGTCGAGGAAGCTTTAGATACAGAGGGACTTGCATGAGGAGACTTCATGAGTATAAGTTTCCTCCTGTTGGCTGGGAGTTTCGTAGAAGAAGGAGCAGTGGCTGGAGCACGAGCTGGGGATGGCAGCGAAACCCCTGGGGTAGATGTGTGATGTGGAGAAGATGATGGGTCAGCCTGTGCAGTAGAAGCTGCAGGGACTGGGTCTGATCCTGTCCGAACTGGAGCAGGAATTGTAGAAGAACCTTTTTTAGACGCACCCTTTGAAAGGTTGCGAATTGAAGACGGCTTCGCCTTCGTTGGTGTGCGAGCTGAAGATGATCTTGCTTTAGACGAGGTGCGAGCAGGAGCACCTCGAGATGAAGTCTTCCGAGGTGGAGAAGGCGAGCGAATGTTATCCGAGCGAATGGCATCCTCTGATGATGAAGAGACTGCTGGCGGAGGTCGGGAAGTAGACGCATCCTGAACAGAAACCTCAAAAACAGAAGGAAGTCTAGGCCTGTCACTCATCTTGCCTATATCTTCCCCAGCTCGCAGAAGATGGGAGTCCGTAGAAGGAGCAAGCTTGTAAGCTCTAAGGATAGCATCGTCGAATCTGCTGCTGATGCCCGCGTCGTTCGATTTGGCGAGCCTGTCAAGAGCTCGTTCCTCCCCGCTGTTAAGAGGAGACTCGTCCATCTTCAGCACTGCACAACAAATGGTCAAAAAATGATAAGTAATGAAGATACAAGACAAAGTCAGCTCGCTTAAATTTTCTTATGAGTACCTGGTTTTAGGACGAAGCTGAAGTTTCGGAGATCTGCAAGAGATGGACACGAGATATAAAACCAACTCGTCTTGTACGGCCCAACGTTGGATTTGCCTTTCGCTCTCCTTTGGGCAAAAGGTCTTTGTATTGCGACTGGCGAGCTGTGAGATAATAGATGCCATCCGGTTTCTCTCCATCTCCCGCAGACACGGCCTTGAAGGAGTAAAACTGCTGAATAATCCTCGGTGTAGGGGCATGAAGGCCATTCCTGAAGAAGGCTACAGCCAGCGAGATCAACTGCGTATAAGAGTTGGGAGTCAGTTGAAATGGCGCGAGCTTGACTTTGTTGAGAAATTCGACCAAGAACGGTGGAACGGGGAACCGTAGCCCCTGCTCGAGATGCTGGGTGCTGACAGCGATGAATCCCCTGGGTGGATAGCATGCATGATTGTTTGAATCAGGCAGCAGTATACGGCAACCGAAGGGAATATGGAATTGCTTGACAAGTCCTTCCACCTCATGACGTTTTAGCGATGTGGGATGACGAGCGAATGCTTCACGAGTCTCTCTTCCCTGAATAGCATGAGTTCGGGCTTTGTCATGCTCACGAGCTTCATTGCTTGGAATCATCCCCTTGCGAGTTCCACTTGAAGACATCTAAAAATAAATAAATAAATACATATATATCATTGCAGGAACAACAATGGTGATGGAGCAAGATGAACCCAAAACTAAAAAGTTTTGAAGAAAAAGAAGCCTCACCTTGAACTGTTGATGAGATAAAAAACGGGGAGAAAGGCTGATGATTTCGAGAAAGGATTGTGGGTCCTGGTTGCTTGAAAGCTTGAAACGCTTGTTTGCTTTGGAAGAAAGTGACAGATGAAAGAAGAAAATGGAAAGGGGCCAATTACTTATATAGACAAGCAAGTGTGAGTCCCAATCGTTAGATCCTTGGAAAGTGTAACCGTCATAGATCTGACGGTGCAGCGCAGAACGAGGCTTTGGAAATCATGCAGCCGTCAGTTGAAGGACGTGCGCATTAAATGTACGTGTAAAGGACGTGCAGACGTCGTTTCAATTACCACCTGCATGATCGCCACGTGTCGCAACTGAAAAGGTGGAATTTGAAAGTGCACAAAGGCGGTTACAAAAGTAAGCGTGACAAGGAAGCCAACTTTTACCAGCAATTCAAGCTCCCAGCTCGCTAAAGCAAACTGAGAAGCTGGGGGGCTAATGTTATGCATATTTTTCGGACTTAGTAGTTGGGCTGGTAAAAGTCCAATTTAGGCCCATTTAAGACCCGATAAGAAGACCCAATGAGGTCAGTGTAGTCAAAGCCCATCAGATGAGGCCCGGTATTGACTCAAAGGCCATCAAGATTTCCAGCTGGCATCAACAGACCCATGAGTGTAGCCAGGTCGCAGATCGCCGCCTGCGCAGCTCGTCTCTCAGCGAGCTCGAGATTGGAATCACCATGACACGTCAGCTCGCTCAGACACGTGATAAGCATCATATCTTCCAGAACAGGCAGTTACCAAGTTCAATCGTGATTCTCTCTCCAAATATGGCAATTGTCCAATCAAACCATGATTCCCTCGTCAGATATGGAGATCAATTCAAATTCAAAATCAAGTCAACATTATCTTGAGATAAATATAGTAATTTCCTAATATTATCTAAAAATATTAGGAAATGTAATTAATTTATAATTCTTTTCCTTATTTTTCCCAATTGTTTCGGGAATGTAATTAATTTAGGATTCTCTTCCTAATTTTGCTACAATCAGAATTGTAACACTTCTTTCCCTATAAATAGGGATCGAGATCATTGTAACAGAGGAGAATATTCAATAATATACTGTCACTCTGCAGAATTAAAGAGACAGACAGTCGTGGACGTAGGCCAATTGTTGCCGAACCACATAAAAGCTCTGTGTTCCTCGTTTGATCCTCTGTTTCTGTCTTTATCTCTCCTTGGTATTTGTGCTTTCTCACATTGATTGCAGGTATTGGGCATTGATTACTCGTCGACTGAATTCCAACATCGACAGTTATAAAAATATAAACCGTAAGTCAAACAGAAATATTCTTAGCTTGCGACAATCAATTACTTACGAACCAATTGAAGAATATTAATTCATAAATACCTAGGATAGATGTCATATTTTAAAATTTATGTGACATTCATATTTTTCTAATTATTAATGGGTTCCTATTATTCAACCCAAGTAGACGTCATGCTATGTTATAATTAGGAATATATATATTTATACAGACGTCATATGATTCACATACAATCTAAGAAAGAATCAATATGACATGCAGTGTGACCTTATACTGTCGTGAATGTTTCCATCATGTATTAATATTATCATGTTTCATTCATTTACGTATAGATTGAAGAATTATTTAATGTGGGTCTTAGCTAAGTTTCTCTCTATTGATTTCTCTTATTTAATTTATTTTTTTTATGGCAATTTAATTTCAAAACCAAATTTCGAAAACCCCTTCCATTTAATTTAATTGTTTTAAATAAACTTAGAATTAAAAGTAAGATAATAACTCATCGTATGATCAACCCTTACTTGTCATTGTACTTAATCAAATGATTTGTGCACTTATAAGGTTTAAAATTTAGTTTATTAAAATATTAACCATAAGTTTTTCGTGTCATTGCCAGGGAGTAATTACTTAGTAAGTTTATTTTTGTTTTTTTACCAATTTTATTTAATTTTTCTTTTCATTTCTTTTTAGGTTTATGCAAGGTTGTCACTCACGAAGCATCACTCATGAACCGTACAACGCTAAAATCGAAAGAACTCTCCATCAACAATCAAGAAGAGCTCGACAGGCAAACATGGCTAACTAAAACCAAGAGGGAAATCAGGGTGGAAATCCACAAAAAATGCAATAGTTCCAAGGGTTGTCGGCAATTGCACAAGACAACTCAAAGACTTCACAATACCGGTAGCCATCGACCAACCATCTTGCATTGTCTACCCAACACACAACAACAATTTTGAGATCAAGACACCTGCACATTAAGGACTTCTTTGTTGTTTGTGCCACAATGCGCACTAGAGAGGCAAGTGATGAAGAGATCTACTTGAGACTATTCTTGTTTTCTCTAAAGGATAAAGCCAAGGATTGATAATATTCTTTACCTAATGCTTCAATTCATACATGGATCGAATTGTTGGTGAAGTTCTTCTCCAAATTCTTCCTAATTAAAAAGATTAACCAAATTTGTAAAGAGATTGTGGGGATAACTCAAAATGAAGGGAAACCTTTTCATGAATGTTGAAAGCGATATCAACGCTTGCTCAATTTATGTCCACTCCATCAAATTGATGACTAGCTAATTATCCAATACATTTATAAGGGGTTTCTTAATGAAGATCGAACAATGGTGGACTTATCAAGTGGTTGTTGTTTGATGAAAAAGAATGTCAATGAAAGCAAAACAGTTTCTTGAAAGCCTTGTAGAAAATTCGTAGCAATACCATCAACATAGAAGTATTCCAAAGAAGGTTGGAATCTATGAGGCAAGTACCGATGATTATAGTTCTCAAATCGCTAACTTAACTTGTCTTGTGTAACAAATGCTTTCATCAAAATAGAACTTGTTCTCAAATCTGCGAGGTAAGTACTGATATTATCAACATAGAACTTAACAACTTGGTTTGGTACAAACTGAACCAATTGACTATTTAACGTGTTAACATGTTAGAAGGTCAATCCATCGAGGCTTTACTTGTCGTCTTAATGGATCAAAGAGCAACCTACGATGAGCAGTAGAAAAAGCTCCAAGAGGAAAATCAAACAGTCCGTGTCAAGAACACGGAATTGCACCATAAGGTCAAACAACTAACCAACACAAATGCAAAAACAGATCAAGCGAACGTCATTAACCCCATAGGTGACATGGGAAGGACACCTCAAACCATTAGTAAAATGGCTCTCAAGTCCCAAAACACGTTGACAGGATAGCTAGACCCCCCAGTAATGTGGGAGGAAGGCCACCTCAAACCTTACAGGTGACGTGGGACCACACAGACACAAACACAGACAAAACAATAATTTTTTACATGGGGAGGACACTCGACAATTAGTTTATAATTTTTTACATATAATTTTCATGACAGATCAAATTGAAGGACATCATGAGGTATAGAGTGATCATGGACTGAAGATAACCTTTTGTTCCTATGGAAACTAGATCAAAAGCGGATATTGCTTTCGGTACTACTCATCGCCTTTATGCTAAGCTCAAAGAACAGCAAGAAGCTCAGCAAGCTGAACAAAAAAGGCAGAAACATTTGAATCGCAGAAAAGGCAAATCCAAGGTAACTTCTTCTCATCACAACAGCCAAAGTTCAAGCTCTCATTCTCACAGAAAACATGAAGATCAGTTCATGGTTTCTTATCCAAACCTGATCTCTCATACTTTACAAGAAATGGGATCTTCGCAGATACCATATATCCCTCCATCTTCACCTTTTTATGTTCCTCCTCCAGAACCTTTACCCCATAATCCTGAATCTTTTGATTCTCCTCTACACACTCCAGACACTTCTTTACCTTCAACTCCACGATTTTATCCTACATCTCTCATTGAGTCTTCTCCTCATATCACTATTGACATCTCCACACAATCTCCTGTTGAAGACAACTTTCAGTCATCTGATGATGATAATTTCAATAATCCTAGCCAAATCTTAGGCACTCAGTTCATGAATACTGAACCTCAGCTTTATGAAGAAAATGCTAGTACTAAAACAGAAATCCCTCAACCAAGTTCCTCCACAAAACCAACCATCTCTTCAAAATGCTAATACCTCCAAACTGTTCACATTTACCCTCGATGATGTTCCATTCTCCAAATGGAGAGACAGAATCTTTGAATTCCAAGCTTGGCTTTAAACCGAAATGTTGAAACCACATGCTCAGATTCAACAAGTTCTCACCCATTTTGCAACCAGATTCACAGGCACTCTTCGTGAGTGGTGGCAGAAATTAGGCGAATACAGACAAATTGAATTTTGTCAACTCACTGATCTTAATCAAGCTCTTTATCTTTTCTATACTGAATTTTGTGGCCGACCGCAGGCTTGTGAAACTTTCTATGTGAACAAACGCTCAGAACAAGTTCGAGAAAAATTAAGACTGGTCATCAACTACAAACCACATAATCAGTTCCTTCAGGATGATAAATTCTCGTTACCTATGAGACAAACTCTGTTTGCTTGTCTTTCAAATGCTCACATCTTTTCTAAGTTTGATTTGAAAGCAGGTTTTTGGCAGCTAGGCATCCACCCTGATGACAGATACAAAACTGTTTTTTGCATCCCAGACCACCATTTTCAATGGAAAGTTCTACCCTTTGGCCTCAAGATAGCTCATTCTCTGTTCCAAAAAGCCATGACCAAGATTTATGCTCCTATTCTTCACAGTGCTCTCATCTATATTGATGACATCCTCCTGTTTTCCAAAAATGAGCAAGAACACTACATTTGCTTCGACAATTTGCCCAGATCACTAAAAACATGGTATTATGCTCTCAGCAAAAAAGATGGTAATAGCTCAAAAACAGATTGTTTTCCATGGAATACAAATTTCTGAAGGAAAATTCCACTCTCAGCCTCATATTGGTCAAGAATTGCTCAAATTCCCCGATGAATTGCAGACTAAGCATCAAATCCAAAGTTTCTTGGTCTAGTCAATTATGTCCGTCCATTCATTTCTAATGATGCATCTCTCACTAAACCTTTGTCAATCCTACTGCAAAAGAAACCTCCTTCTTGGAGTTCTCAACAAACACATTTAGTCCAACAAATCAAGCAGATTTGTCAAAGTCTTCCTTCATTACACATCCCCTCTACTGGGACAAGAATCTTACAGACAGATGCTAGTGAAAAGTTTTGGGGAGCAGTCCTCTTTGAACAACCTCAGCAAGGTACCAGACAGATATGTGTTTATCAGAGTGGAAGTTTTAAGCCTAGTCAGCTCTATTATCATTCAACATTCAAGGAAATCCTAGCAGTCAAATATGTCATTGAGAAATTTGAATTTCATCTTATTAGTCATCACTTTATAGTTGAGACTGATATGAAATCATTCTCTCAAATGCTCCAGTTCCATAAGAAGAAATTGCCTCATCAACTTCTTCTTCGATGGTCCGAATGGTTCAGCAGATTCTCTTTCACAGTCAAGCATATCAAAGGTACGCAAAACTTCCTTGCAAATCATCTCTCTCGTCCAATCCAAACAGAAAAACCAGTTTCAGCTTTACTTCCAGTGTATATGTTTCAACCCTCTTCGTCTTCTTCTTATCCAAATTTAGAAATTCCTGAATTTCTAGATCTTCTTCGATCTAATTTTCCCAGAGAACGAATCAAAGAACTCATGTTTTCTTATCAGTATAATTGTGTGTTATCCCATGGTCAAGTTTTCTTTAAAACTCTCTGTGTTCATCCTGATTATCCTTTTGCTAAGATTATTCATCTTCCTTCTCAGTCACATTTTCCGTATTTTGTGTTTCCTATAGAACTATTATACTTCTTTTTGTGCCTAAGTCATCTTTACCACTTTGCCCTGGAAATATTTAATGATCTTTTTAAACAAGCTCTTACATGGGGTCATGATTCTGAAGACTTCAACAGTTTTTTTCCTCATTTTCTCACCAGATTCCAATCCCTTCATGCATGGGAAATATGAACACAAGTTCTCCGTCCAAAGCATTGGTCAGTCATCTGTTTCCATCACCCTTACTTTGTCATATCTGATGGTGTTTACTTTTCAAAACCAGAAATCTCCATAATTGAGCAAAATACTATCTCTGTTTTTAATGAAAATCTCAATTATGCTGCAAAAATCAAGTCTATTCAGAAACGTCTTTTTAAAAAGAATCAGTTTATTCCTGATGAACTATAGCCGTCCATCACAGATATGACTCTTTGGTCCATTTTTCCCAAACCTTATCTTGATAACCTTTCTCACACACAAGATCAGTATATTGACTCTCTTGTTCATCGCTTTTCCTCCTCCCAAGAGGATTACCCAGCTTGGTTTTATCCTGATACACAACCAGAATCATGGCAATAAGAAGATCTCGATGCTGCAAAAAGTAGATATGAAAAAGACAAACAACATGGAAACAGAAAAAAAAAAAAAAAAAAAAAAAAGAAAAAAGACAATGATGCAGGTCCCAGCACAACAGACATAGCTCAGTTCGCTATTGTGTCTTTATCAGATGATACATCTCTCGGCTATGATCCGCCTATTTGTCCAGACTGTACACCCACATTCACTTGTCCCGGACATGAAGATTACATGCATCATATTTGGCCTTGTCGCATTTGTGGTGCAACAGATTTCGATGATGAAGATCACGCCAATTGCAATTTGTCATTTTCTGATTAATTATTGCAGATCACTATTGGCAGATTCTCCATTAGTGCAGTTACTATTCCCAGATGCTTTCTTATTCGTTTGGTGTGTCAAAAAGTCAAAAGTTTGCTTGTTTTTATTTGTTTTGTCAAAAGTTACAATTATGTCGAAGGTCCATATGTTTGTACTCATTAAAGTTTGTAATGATGCGTGATGATAACGTTTATTTTAATCATTGCAATGTGTTGTAAGCAATGATGTCATTATGTTTGTCATGTATCCAAGTCATTCTCCTATAAAATGGCTTCGTTGTTTCAGTTGTAAGTAGACCCAGTTGAAATCAGAAATAAAATTATGTTTTGTGGCTAAACTTCTCTTGTCTATCTGAAACACCAGAAATAGCAATGTGAGTGATCCATGATATAAATAAGGAAAGAACTCACCTGGTTCTTTGCCTTTATTCTCTCTCTCTAGTATCTTAGTATGAATCCAGTGAATCCTCTTGTGATAAGATTATCTCTAGAAATGGAAAGAAATGGAAAGAGGCCAGCCTGAAGAGTAAGTCTCGTGTTAGCCAAGAGGGCGTTTAGGGCAACCAGGATACTGGTACTCCGATGAGTTTCCGAGGAGTTTCTACAGGTGCTTAATCCCCTGATGGTTTCAGATTAGCACTGAGAAACAAGAAAGAGAGAATATTGACAAGGGATCGGGTGGGAGGAAATCCTAGCAGTCAAATATGCCATTGAAAAGTACTTTCAGATGAAGTGCTGCTCTTACAAGAAAAAAGATCCTATTTTCAATGGAAAATTCTACCATTTGGCCTCAAGATAGCTCCTTCTCTGTTCCAAAAAGCCATGACCACCTTTTTATATTTGTTATCTAACTTACTATGAAAATTATATATAAAATAATGTTGTGCATTTTTTTTTGGAAAAAAAATGAGAAAAATCCTTGTGTTGTAGTGGGGGATCAAACGCGGTGACATGGAGGAAAGAAGGCACACCCTAAGCCAACAACTCCATTTTATAATATTGATTATATTTGCTTCAAATATTATATAACACAATATATTTATGTATTAAAATAATTAACTATAATACCATGAACTTAATTGATTTTCAAAAATTTCAAGAGGAACACATGCTCTGTTTGGGCTAAAGTTGGGTTCACCCCTATATATAAACTATTGTCAAACTTTTAAAATATTTGGTAAAACATCAACGTTACTAACAAAAAGTGATTAAAATTTATTATCTTCTCATTATAATTCTTATTAACAATCAATCTCATGCTTTAATGTAATAAAGTAAAAATTTCAATCAAGAAATCCAAATTTTAAATAAATAAGGGATTCTATTGCTGCACAAAATTTATTATTATTTTTTTTCTCAAAATGCTTAAAATAATTTTTTTGTTTAAACCATTCACGTTGAAAAGGAATGAATTAACACATGTCTAGTGACATCGTCAAACTCTCAATAATATTATATAAGAACAAGAGAGGCTGATAATCGACATAAAAACCTATACGCAACCGATTCCAATTAAAGTTTGGTATACAAAGTCCCTTATTTTCCTGGACCTCTCTATCTTTACTTAATTCATGCATGATAATTGGTATTCTACGTATTTTTCTTTCTCCAGAGATGTAATTCCAAACAACAAATTAGCCTTTTAATATTTAATTTTTCAGTTTCCAATCAACCAAATTTTCCAATGTATAACATGCTTTTTACATGTTAGTGGATTGACCTGATAAGTCGTGATCATACATTGGTGGGTTAAATTCAATTCTGGACTACATTTTTTTTTTCTTTATGCAAAAATTCCAAACCCTTTTTGTGTTTTTCTGTTTCTGATCTTCTATATATAGGCAGAAGCATAAACACTTCTAGCATAAGCTGAGTTTCAATACTTTTTCCAAGCAAACAGGATTTTCAATGGAGTTTTCAATATCTTTCTCTGTTGTTTTAGCTTCGCTTTTCTTTTTGTTGATGTTGGTGAGACTCTGGAAGAGTCCCAAAGGCAAAGGCCAGGTTCCTCCAGGACCAAAACAGCTGCCTATTATAGGGAACTTGCATCAATTGACTGGTGGTTTGCCACACCACGCTGTGACAAGATAGTGCAGGAAATTTGGTCCTGTCATGAAACTACGACTTGGTTAACTTGTTGCTGTTGTCATTTCATCCCCTGAAGCTGCCAAAGAGGCGTTGAAAGCAAATGAGATTTGTTTCTTGTAGTGGCCTGAAGTGTATGCTGTTGAAATCATGTCATATGATCATTCAAGTATTGTATTCTCTCCCTGTAATGATTATTGGAGACAACTTAGGAAGATATCCATCCTGGAATTTTTGAGCACTAAGCACATGCAGTCTTCAGATCAATAAGAGAAGAGGAGGTTTGGGATCTTGTTGAATTCATATCCATGTCTCAGGGGTGTTCGATAAACCTGAGTGACAAGATTTTCACCATGACAAGCAATGTGGTTTCTCGGGCAACTTCGGGGAAGAGATGCAAGGATCAGCATGATTTTACCTCCTTGCTCGGGGAAATTGTCCGTCTGGCTGGAGGTTTTAACATTGCTGATTTGTGCCCTTCACTAACGTTTCTCCATGCCACGAGTGGGATAAAATCTGCATTGCCGAAAATTCAGAAGAAGATTGATAAGATTCTTGAAGATCTTGTCACTGAACATCAGCTGAGAACAAAAGAAACTACTAACAGGAATGTTGATTCTGATGAGGAAGATCTTCTTGACACTCTCTTGAACTATGCAGAGGCAAATAATTTTGATTTTCAACTCACAGTTAATCAGGTCAAAGCTATCACCATGGCAAGAGAGCTCTATAACATATTCCAGATAATGTAATCCTTAAATATTATTATTTAACAAACTTTAATTAACAGTAAGTTCGACCTATTTCAGGACAGTTTCTTTGCAGGGAGTAAGACTTCGGCAACAATAATGGAATGGGTGATATCAGAGTTGCTAAAAAATCCAAAAGTGATGGAGAAGGAATTGGCTGAAGTCCGACAAGCATTCAAAGGAAAGAGCAAACTTGAAGAGGCAGACATTCAGAAGCTATAGATTACTTGAAATCAGTCGTCAATAAAACTTTAAGTATTCACTCTCCAGGGCCCTTACTTCGAAGAGAAGCAAGGGAAACATGTGAAATTAGTGGCTACACAATACCAGCTAAGGCCAAAGTTTTGATCAATATTTATGCAATAGGAAGGGATCCGAAAATTTGGAAAGATCCTGAAAACTTTCGACCTGAAAGATTCAAAGGTTCTTCCATTGATTTTATAGGGAACAACTTCGAATTGCTTCCACATGGTGGAGGCAGGAGGACTTGTCCGAGCATATCATTTGCCACTTCAAATATTGAACTTGGACTTGCTCAAATGTTGTACCATTTTGATTGGAAACTTCCAAACAAGATCAAACTCGAAGATCTCGATATGACTGAGAATTTCGGAATAACGGCTAGAAGAAAGAACAATCTCCATGTCATTGCCACCATCCGAATTCCTTTCAAGAAATGAGACACCATAATGTCAATGGAATAGGTATTGGGTTTGTTTTTGGCGTGACAAGTACTAAAATAAAATTCTGTCAGAAGAACAAATCATCAATTTCTACTTCAATAAAAATATTCCTTAATTCTACTGAAGAGCATAACTAAGTTCGTAATTATTGTGACAAATAAATGCAAATTATGTTTTGTGCATAGGCGATTTTCACTTGGTCAGGCCTCATATCAGTATCTTACTTGTGTTACTGATTAGATTTTGTACGAATGTATATTTATGAATATATATATATATATATATATATATTAGAATTTTATGATAATTTATGTACCTTACATGAGAATAAAATTTAAACTTTAATTTTGGTATTATTTTCTATTTTTGTTTTGTGTTGCGATGTGAAAAGATGTACCAGATAAATGTTTAGTAACATTTTTAGCAACAATAATTCTCTTCTCTTTTATGAATGTTTTGAAAGAAATTGGTGATTATTGATTTTGTAATATTCCAAAATTATTTTTGTAATATTACAAAATCAGTTCTATAATATTACCAAATCAATGTACCAAAAATTTTTACGTTTAGAGTTTCTTGATAGAGAAGCTTAAAAGCACCAGTTGTTGCAAAATGGGACATGAAAAACTTAAAATTCAACTAAAAAATTGGATATTGTCTTCAAAGTGTTTTCGACTATAGTAATCTTAAAAACACATAAACTTTTAAGGATTTTAGATAATAAAATTGAACCATTTTAAATCCTAAGTGTATTGTAACTATCTAAATCATAATCTTATCGATGATCTTAAAATTTGCAAGTTATCAGCAGCAAAATGAAACAAGGAAAGAAATCAAAAGATTATTATTAGTGACTCAATTGAAATTTGTTATTATTATTAAAAATTACTATTTTTTTTAAATGAAGAAGACAGTAGTTATCACGGGAAAATATGCATAAATAATTAAAAAAAAAAGAAAAAAAGAAACACATTTGTTACATTCTGATGCACAGCAGTTTGTTCGAATAAATGCCTTTAAAGATGTTTTCATGACATTGAAAATTTTTTGTAGGTTATATGGCGTGGGTGTGGTTGGATTGTGTTTGTCTTTTATGATTAATAAACATTTTATCTTAATAATTATATACAAACATGAGTACAGCAACAGCACGAAATTTCATTTCATATAATCAACCTACAAGCGCGTATGTATGAGGCACTGTTTTGACGGCATGATATCAACGGTTCTATTCAAGTAACTAAGATAAAATTTCAAGAGATTCTAAAAAAAAAATGAAAAAAAAAATCTTTCGAGAGAGAACATACGTGAAAAGAGTCAAAATTAAGTACTATTAAAAATCTAGAAAATCTTAGTCGCTAATGTTTAATATCATACATGAAGCATGATAGTTTATATTGTTCTTTCTTCGAAAATATAATTTTGAAAGTAAAATTAACTGATTTTTAATATTTTATTTATAAGTTTTCACTCTAACAAAATACTTTTTATATATTAGTGGATTGAACTTTTAAGTCATTATAAATCGCATCAATTTTAATTTATATACTATAGTTGGACTTTTAGCTATTAACCTAAATATGTATGTCTAATGGTTGCTAATCGTATCCCGTCTCCCACTTTTTCAGAAATTTTCTTATCCCGTCTCCCACTTTTTCAAGACTATTTATCAAGAATTTTATTAATCATTGCAAATATTATCCAATGGGGGCAACTAAAGTGTGTTCAGCATTCACTATCTATCATCATGAGACACATTATTATATTAAAAAAAAAAAAGTTTTAAAGTTCTCATCTTATTGTGCTAGTTGTCTTTTTGTACATGTTGAATAAAATTTTTGAATACAATTTGATGTTTATACGCTTAGATTCCAATGCCCTTTTGTGATTTTTCTCTCTATCTACTATATAAGCACTTATAGCATGAGCAAAGTGTAAGTGCTTTTTCAATGAAGAAACTTAACGGGAATGTCAATGGAGTCTTCAATATCCCTCCCTGTCCTCTTAGCTTCTCTTCTATGCATCTTGATGCTGGTGAGACTCTGGAAGAATTCCAAAGGCAAAGGCAGGGCTTTTCCAGGACCAACACAGCTGCCTATTACAGGGAACTTGCACCAATTGAATGGCGGTTTGGGCCACCATGCTGTGACAAGAATATGCAAGACATTTGGTCCTGTCAAGAAACTACAGCTTGGTGAAGTTGTTGCTGTTGTCATTTTCATGCCCTGAAGCTTCCAAAGAGGTGTTCAGAAAGAAAGAGATCAGTTTTGTGTAGTGTATGCTGTTGAAGTCATGTCTTATATATGATCATGAAGCATGGTGTTCGTGCCTTATAATGATTATTGGAGACAATTGAGGAAAACATCCGTTGAGGAGCTCTTGAGCACCAGGTGCGCACAGTTTTTCATGTCAATAAGAGAAGAGGAGGTTTGGGATCTTGTTGAATTCATATCTGCATCTCAGGAAATCTCAGTGACATGACTTTTACCTTGACAAATAATGTGGTTTCACGGGCAGCTTTTCGGAAAAAATGCAAGGATCAGCATGATTTTACCTCACTGCTTGGGGAGGCTGTCTGTCTGGCTCGAGGTTTAAACATTGCTGATTTGTACCCTTCGCTTACTTTTCTCCGTGCTATGAGTGGGATAAAAACTGCATTGCTAAAATTCAGAAGAAGATTGATAATATTCTTGAAGGTCTTATCACTGAACATCAGCTGAGAAGAAAAGAAACTACGAACAGGAATGTTAATCCTGATGAGGAAGATCTTCTAGACACTCTCTTGAACAATGCAGAGGCCAATAATTTTGGTTTTCAACTCCATTCAGGTCAAGGCTGTCACCATGGTTGGAGGTCTATGGTAAATTCCTGATAATGTAATCTTGAAAGATTATTACTCAATAAGATTTTATTAATGGTGAATTCAACCTATGAGACTCCGGCAACAACAATAGGACGAGTGAGATCTGAGTTGCTAAAAAACCCAGGAGTGATGGACAATGCGCAAGCTGAAGTTTGACTAACATTCAGAGGAAAGAACAAAGTTAAAGAAGCAGATATTCAAAAACTAGATTACAGATTGCTTGAAATCAATTATAAAGGAAACTCTCAGGATTCACCCTCCAGTGCCCTTACTTCCAAGAGAAGCAAGGGAAGCATCTGAAATTAGTGGCTATACAATACCAGCCAAAGCCAAATTCCTGATCAATATATATGCAATAGGGAAGGATCTGAAAATTTGGAAAGATCCTGCAGGCTTTTGACCTGAAAGATTTGAAGGTTCCTCCATTGATTTTGAAGGACACTGCTTTGAATTGCGTACTTTTGGTGGAGAAAGGAGGATTGTCAAGGCATATCATTTGCCAGTTCAAGTACTGAACTTGAACTCCCTCAATTGCTGTACCATTTCAACTGGACTCTTCTGAATAGGGTCAAACTTGAAGATCTTGATATGACTGAGAATTTCGGAAAAATAGATAGAAGAAAGAACAATCTCCATGTCATCGCCACCAACCGAATTCCTTTCAAGAAATGAGACACAGTAGTCATGTGAATGTAATAGGTACATGTGAAATTCATACAAATTATGTTTTCTGCTTATGCAATTTTCAGTTGCTGAGACATCATCATATCAGTTTATCATTTGGGTTACTAACATCTGCATCATCATATCAGTTTTTCATTTGGGTTACTAACATCTGTTCCTATATAAATGTCTATTTATGAATAAAATTTCATGAGATTTTTTTAATGATTTGTGTTCCCTATATCAAAATTTTATTTGAATTTAGAATTTTGGTATCGTTTTCTACTTTTATTTTGTGTTGCATAAATTTGAAAACATGGCAGAGATATGTGTCCTGTGGCAGTTGTTGCTACAATCCTCAAGTATCATCAAGCAAATAAGATAACAGTAGTGCAGCAACAACATGAAATTGCAAGTCAAATGATCAACCTACAATGATAAGCTAAGGAGATCCCAAAGAATGTCCATGAAGAACCCAAAGTATTTTGGGTAAGAGATGTCATGCAGGGGGGCTTGCACTTCATGCAAACTTCATGCAAATGTACTGCACGTTGCATGAAGCATGACACGATTGCATGCAATAAAGATTCTGGGAACTGCTGTTGATAACATGTTCACAAGCTTGCTGCCTTAAGAATAGGTCAAGTAGTTGCTATTTAATTTTGAATAACTTTTGGCTACTTAGTTGTAATTAGTCGTTAGTGGCCTATTTCTTAGAGATGTGATCTAAGAATTAGGAATAGTTGTTAACTTCCTTTTGTATTTAAACTCTTTATTGTCATTTAATAAAAGAAGCTTATTCCAATTAAAATTCTTGTGGTCTATTCTCACCCTAAGAGAATACAATCTTCATTAAAAAATTTTACAGCTTTGATTGGGACCTATCATTGGTATCAGAGCAATTATGGCAACAAATAAGGAAAGGATCGAGCATTTAGAGGCTGGACTTGGAGGACTCTAAAATAGCCTAAATCGCGTGGAGATGGGTATGTCTGATAAGTTGCACCAATTAGAAGACACCATAAACAAATTATCCGAAGTCATACTCTCCAACCGAGCTGCATCTACCAGCAACAATTCTGAACCTCATGCAAACTCTCCTAATGGAAATTCTCGAAATATCAGAGAAGACTCACGTGACAACTCGGGTGGAGCGCGACCATTGTTCTCTTCCAAATTAGCCAAATTGGAGTTTCCTCGCTTTTCGGGAGATGACCCCACCGAATGGTTCACAAGAGTGGATCAATTTTTTGAGTATCAAGGCACCCTTGAATCACAAAAGGTGTCATTGGCCTCTTACCATTTGGAAGGCGAAGCTAATCAATGGTGGCAATGGTTGAGAAGATCTTATAAGGAGGAAGGCAAGGAGGTGTCATGGGAAATTTTTCATGAAGAACTTTGGGCAAGATTTGGTCCTACCGAATGTGAGGACTTTGATGAAGCATTGTCAAAGATTAAACAGGTGGGCTCCTTACGTGATTATCAACAAGACTTTGAACGGTTGGGAAATCGGGTACAAGGGTGGACACAAAAAGCTTTGGTAGGGACATTCATGGGAGGCCTCAAACCTGAAATAGCTGATGGCATAAGGATGTTCAAGCCGAAATCATTGAAGGAAGCTATTAGCCTTGCACGGATGAGAGATGAGCAGCTGATTCGCCAAAGGAAAGCTACCCGATCTTTCACTCGAGCCACTGTTGACTCCCCTTCACCAACAAAATTCAAGACAGCTTCGTCTATGAAAAGACTCACTTGGGACGAGATGCAGAAGAGAAGGGCACAAGGGTTATGCTTTAATTGTGATGAGAAATTTACACCTGGTCATAGGTGTAAAGGGCCACAACTTCTACTATTAGAAGGCATCAATGAATGTTCGGATGATGAAGAAACCGAAGGCTCAATAGAATCACAACCAGAGATATCACTTCATGCACTCTCAGGATGGACAACTTATAAAACAATGCGGGTAATGGCAAAGATTGGACTCTATGAGGTGGTTGTTTTAATTGATAGCGGATCTACTCATAATTTCATTAGCGAAAGGGTGGCCAATATGTTGCAATTACCAGTAGTCCCCACTGCACCTTCCAATGTCAAGGTGGCGAATGGAAGGACATTGAAATGTCAAGGAAGATTTGAAAATGTCCAAGTCCTACTCCAAGGTATTCCTTTTGTCCTCACTTTATATGCTTTACCTTTAATTGGGCTGGATTTGGTCTTGGGGGTCCATTGGTTGGAACAATTGGGAACGGTGGTATGTAATTGGAAGCAATTAACAATGGAATTCCAGTGGAGTAACCAAACTCAAAAATTGCAAGGGATTGATACACAATCAATTCAACCCGCATCAGTGAAGGCCATTTCTAAAAATATACGGCAAGGGAGTTCCATGTTTGCTATTTGTCTTCAAGCCGCAGCCGATCCTACATCACAAGACGTCAATCTTGAGATGAAACAGTTATTGGAGAAATTTGAAGACTTGTTCCAAGAGCCGACGCACCTTCCTCCTACACGAGAAATAGATCATCACATTAATCTGAAAGAAGGAGTCGAGCCCATCAATGTGAGACCATACAGGTATGCCTATTTTCAAAAAGCTGAAATTGAAAAACAAGTTCATGACATGTTAAAATTGGGGCTTATAAGATCTAGTACTAGTCCATTTTCATCTCCTGTTTTATTGGTTAAAAAAAAGGATGGGTCATGGCGTTTTTGCACTGACTATAGAGCCCTTAATGCTGTAACCATCAAAGATAGATTTCCAATTCCTACAGTTGATGACATGCTTGATGAACTCCATAGAGCTAATTATTTCACCAAACTTGACTTACGAGCGGGATACCACCAGGTACGAGTGCACCCCACAGATGTTCATAAAACTGCTTTTCGTACTCATAATGGTCATTATGAATACTTAGTTATGCTCTTTGGTCTTTGTAATGCTCCATCTACGTTTCAAGCAATTATGAATTCAATATTTCGCCCTTATCTCCGCAAATTTATACTAGTTTTCTTTGATGACATTCTAATTTATAGCCCCAATTGGACCATGCATCTTGAACATGTTAAAAAAGCTTTTGAAATATTAAGGCAACATCAATTTTTTGTCAAACTCAGCAAATGTGCTTTCGGTCTACAAGAATTGGAATACTTAGGACATATTGTAACTCCTCAAGGAGTTAAGGTGGATCAAAGAAAAATTCAGACTATGTTGAATTGGCCTAGGCCTACTAATGTCTCTGAGTTGCGTGGATTTTTAGGACTTACAGGTTATTATCGGAAATTTGTTCGTAACTATGGCGTCATAGCACGTCCCCTAACCAACCTCCTCAAAAAGGGACATTTTGGATGGCCAGATGAAGCAGAAAATGCCTTCCAAGAACTCAAACAAGCCATGATTACTACACCAACACTTGCAATGCCAAATTTCCATGAACCATTTACCATTGAATCGGATGCTTCAGGGGACGGCATAGGGGCGGTTCTGACTCAACAAGGAAGGCCTATTGCATTCATGAGTCGAGCCTTGGGCACCACCAAACGTTCATGGTCCGTTTATGCAAAAGAAATGCTAGCCATCATTCACGCAATTCAGACCTGGCGACCATATTTGCTTGGCCGGAAGTTTTACATCCAAACTGATCAACGCAGCCTCAAGTACTTGTTGGAGCAACGCATAGCAACACCCGAGCAACAAAAATGGGTGACTAAATTGCTTGGCTATGATTATGAAATCAAATATAAGCCAGGCCGGGAGAATAATGCAGCTGATGCACTATCACGGGTGGCGGGTAGTCCTAGTCTTGATGCTTTATTTGTGTCTCAAACTCAATTATGGGATACAATCAAAGCTGAAGCTGATGATAGCCCTTACATGAAAAAAATCAGCAAACAAGCAACTGAAAACCCAGGCGTTCCTTACAGCTGGCACAACGGGTTGGTTTGTTACAAAAATCGAGTGGTGGTGCCTCCTCATTCCAACATCATCCAACAACTTTTGCGCGCATTTCATGACTCTCCAATTGGTGGGCATTCGGGCGCACTAAGAACCTACAAGAGACTAGCACAACAATTTTATTGGCCATCCATGCACCAAGCAGTGAAGAATTATGTTGCCTCTTGTGAAGTGTGCCAACGAACTAAAAATGAGACTTTGTCACCTGCCGGACTTCTACAACCGCTTCCAATTCCTTGCCAAGTATGGGATGATATCACTATGGACTTCATCGACGGCCTTCCACCTTCCAATGGTAAAAATTCAATTCTTGTAGTGGTTGACAGGTTGAGCAAATCAGCACATTTTCTGGCTCTCTCCCATCCGTATACAGCAAAATTAGTGGCTGAGAAATTTATTGAAGGAGTTGTAAAGCTCCATGGCATGCCTCAGTCCATCATAAGTGATCGAGATCCAGTGTTCATCAGTCGTTTTTGGAAAGAATTCTTCAGAATATCGGGTACACAGTTGAAGATGAGCTCTACTTACCATCCGCAAACAGACGGACAAACGGAAGTGGTCAACCGTTGTATTGAACAATATCTTCGGTGCTTTGCTTACCAACAACCCCGTAAGTGGTATTCTTTCCTTCCGTGGGCAGAGTTTTGGTACAATACTACCTATCATGCATCTACAGGAATGACTCCTTTCCAAGCTCTATATGGAAGGCCTCCACCAACAATTCCACATTACCATAAAGGTTCCTGTCCAGTAAATGAAGTTGACCAAAGCTTGGCTTCTGGAGATGTCTTGCTACGACAGCTTAAAGAAAATTTACATGCAGCGAACAATCGAATGAAACAACAAGCAGATTCCAAACGCCGGGACATTGAATATCAAGTGGGGGACTTTGTCTTTTTGAAGTTGCATCCCTATCGCCAACAATCTGTATTTAAAAGAGCATGTCAAAAGCTTGCAAGTAGGTTCTATGGGCCATATCAGATTGAAGAAAAAATTGGAAAGGTCGCCTACAAGCTCAAGCTCCCAGAAGGTTCTCGCATTCACCCAGTCTTTCATGTATCTCTTCTAAAGAAGAAATTGGGTGAAACAATTGCTGCTAGTACTGAGTTACCTCCACTGGCTGAAGATGGTGATTTGATTATGGAACCGGAAGGAATATTAGACACCCGCTGGATCAAAAAAGGGTCCAAAATTGTCGAAGAAAGCCTGATTAAATGGAGAACACTACCAGCAGAAGATGCCACGTGGGAAAACACTCAAGAAATGAAAGACAAGTTCATAAATATGAACCTTGAGGACAAGGTTCCAGTCAAAGGAGGGGGTATTGATAAGCTAAGGAGATCCCAAAGAATGTCCATGAAGAACCCAAAGTATTTTGGGTAAGAGATGTCATGCAGGGGGGCTTGCACTTCATGCAAACTTCATGCAAATGTACTGCACGTTGCATGAAGCATGACATGATTGCATGCAATAAAGATTCTGGGAACTGCTGTTGATAACATGTTCACAAGCTTGCTGCCTTAAGAATAGGTCAAGTAGTTGCTATTTAATTTTGAATAACTTTTGGCTACTTAGTTGTAATTAGTCGTTAGTGGCCTATTTCTTAGAGACGTGATCTAAGAATTAGGAATAGTTGTTAACTTCCTTTTGTATTTAAACTCTTTATTGTCATTTAATAAAAGAAGCTTATTCCAATTAAAATTCTTGTGGTCTATTCTCACCCTAAGAGAATACAATCTTCATTAAAAAATTTTACAGCTTTGATTGGGACCTATCATACAAAATATTACATGCAAAATTCTTCAGTGTATATGTTTGACAGACTGCATATTTATGGGATGTTATCAACGATTCCATTCAAGCAAGTAAAATGCACGAATGATATTCTTCCAAGAGGGAGCACATTCTAAAGAGTGAAAAATTAAACATTTGAAAATAAACTATAGCATCTTAAACTAATGAAGAGAGATCAACAGAAAGGCATGGGTGCATCTACCTTTTCTTACTTGCATCACGGAATTTTGTTATGTAGGTGTGTTCTTTGGAATAGCTCAGTAGTTAAGAAGATACAACAAGACAACACAACCTTAAGGGTTATCCCCAACCTCTTTATCATGGTTCTTTGGTTTCGAGTTGATAATTTTGGCTTTATCAACCTTCTGGCAAAGGGCATCGAATTTCCATTTCATCGAGGAGCTTCATTGCCAGTTGATCTTTTACACACTGGCAAAGTCCACTATAAAGCTTGGACAGGATACCTATATTTGGAGCCACGCATCTTTCATGCATTTCCTGCATGAGATGGATAGCACCATCCAAAATCCTTATTCTTGCAAAAACTAGATATCAATATGTTGGGTTATTTGGGCCTTGGATTAGGTTCACCTAAGATGACCCAAAACCTGAACTTGGATCCATTATCCAAGTGAAGACCCATTAGCTTTTTAGATAATTGATGGATAACTGTTTTAGTAGCTATTGTCAGTTTCTATAACTACTGCTCTTGGTAGTTAATGAATATATATATATATATATATATATATATAAAATAGGCTATAGTTTTTGTTAAAAAAAAAAAAGTGTAGTGTATGAGAAACTGTGTAAGAAAGATTGAGCATTGTACAAAATAAACACTCACAGAAGAGAACTAGTATAAGGTTTTTACATTGTGGATTATGGATTTGGTTCCAAACCTAGTGATCAAGTTCCAACTAGTTGAACAACATATTTTTTGGAGTTTAAGCAACAATTCGAGTTCATTTTTTCGTTATCATTCTGTTTTATTTCTTTCAGTTTACCGTTATCAAATACACAGTATATTCTTTTTTATTAACATTGGTATCAAAGCATTTGGTGTTTTGTTTGCTAGTGGAATGATGATAAATGACATAAAACTTACCTCTTATGTCGAGTTTAAGGTATTCAGAACATTAGTTTTCAAAGAACATATAAATTATGGAACATATCCGAGTCTATTCATAGTTTTTAAATGTTTATAAACTTATTTTTTTTCATGCGATTATTATATCATTAGATAGGGCTTGAAAAGAGTTTTCTAATGGCACATCATTTGAGTGATTTGGATAAGAAAAGAGAAAGAAAAGTGCTTTTAAAATTCTACTATAAAAATTGAAATTTAGAAAAAAAAAAAATTCAAGAGATTGAAAATAATGAACAGTATCAATGCCACGAGGCGGTTAGAGGCGAGGCCATGTCATATAGGTTACGTGTCATTTTTTTGTGGAGCCACGTCTAACGCAAGTGTAGCCAATCAAAGGAAGCCACGTGTTATGAGATATGGTGCAATTTGATTCAGTCACATGTAATGCGATGTGGCCAAATCTAGTGGGTACATGTGTATTAAGTCTGGAGCCATTTGTGCAGCCATGTGTCACCCAGAATAGATGAACCAGATTGTGTCACGTATAACATGACGTGGTAGCATCTAGACGGGTCACATTCATAGACATGTGTTTGCACCAAAGCCAGCCACGTGTCGCATCGAGACCATGATGTGGTGCGTGTTTGCACTACACGCACGACCAGTGTGCCATGATTACCAGCGCGTGACCTTGACAGTCGCTAAAGCATGAGGCTTACACATTGTTGTCGACGACGACAATTTTCAAGGTCCGAATTTTTATTAAAAAAATAAAATAAATTATTGTTTCTTTTATTAACCTATTAATAACAAAATTTATTAAACATTTGTTCAAATGGGAGTTAAATTGAATATTCTATGTTTTTTATTAAATTAATGTGCATGCATGCATATACATATTTGTATATATATATATATATATATATTTGTATTGCAAATGGATAGTTTAGATCATTCATTATACTATGATATGGATTATTACGGTACTAGTTATCTCTTTCGGACTATGTGTCTTTTGATAATCCGATTGATATTATAGTCATTTTAGATGATGAGATGGACGTTAAGGTTATCGACATCTCGGATGATGAATAGGGATGTGAAGATCATTTATATCTTCGATGACGAGATACTAGAGATCATTGACATCTTTGATGATGATATGCATGAGATCATGGTGATCTTTGACTATGAGATGGTTGAGGTTATAGACATCTCATCAGACGAGGAGGATCCGAGATGACGATTGATTTCGACCAGTATATAAGAGAGTATCATGAGGAGATTATTTCCTATACCACTTATCTGCATGACTGATGTTGTTTTCCTTTTATTATCGTATTATAAATAACATTTGTAATTATGTTGGTTATTTCATTTTATGCATAGAATATGGATAGTGTAATTTTCTTTATTTATCATTTATAAAATGTTGTTCCATTCATATTAGTCTTATATATGATAATATCTATGTGGGTGTTCTTATTCTATTAAGGAATGACATTAGGATTACTTTGCGCGAAAACACTTACAAATATGGTTTAGCAACTAATCAGAAGTGGATGATGATGGGTGGCTTGACTAACATTTTGATTATTGTCCAAGGACTCCTTTTTCATATTTATAAGTGTATAGTTGATGCAATATTATAGTGAAATGATCTTAATGTGCTAGTTTATTATGTAGAATGATATAGATCATAAGTCTCTAATAGAAATGGATATCATTTCAAGAAATGACTTTAGCTTCCAAGAATATGATTGCTGAACTAAACAAGAGTGAGAAACTGAATAGTGACAATTATGATATTTGGCATTGGAAAATTCAGTACATTATTGAAAAGCAAGATGCTCTTGACACCCTGACAAACATTATGGTACCACCCCAGTTGACTACATCTACTCAAAATAGAAGGGACATGGAGGTCTATCAAACTTAGAAGAAGAAAAATAACATTGCTCGAATCTGATCTTGAGCAACGCATGAATGATGACCTTATGTGCATGTATAAAGATAATGAAACTACCCAACATATGTGGAGGGCCTTAAAAGACAATTATGGTGGTATTGCAACCACTAAGTTGAGAAGGCTTACCATCAAGTTTGACATTTATAGGAAGCACCAAAATCATACCAAACATGATCTATGAGCTCAAGACTGCTGGGTATAATCTCATTGATGAGCAGTAAGTACAGGTTGTAAACTGGTCTCTTCCCTCTGAGTTGGAAGAATATGAAGATCAACATGACTTATAATGACAACATCAAGATATTTGATGATATTTCGTGTCATGTTGAGTTAAAAGACGAGCGCTTAGAAGTGGCTAAAGCTTCCAGTCAATTTTACATGAATGAATCTAGCAAACGTAAAGGCTTAGGCTTTAAGCGCAAGGGAGGAAAAAAGAATTTCAAGAAAAGGAATGTAAATTTCAAGTTTAAAAAGAATGAGACCGGGAAGCCTAAGAAGGGAAAGCACGCTAGGGCTAAAAAGGACAAAACCAAAATGACATGAGTCAACTACGACCTATTAAGCCATTTTGCTCGTGAATGTACTGAGCAAAAGAAGGAAAATGTACAATGTTACTCCAACACATTTAATTAAGCTATGTTTCTAGCTTAATGTTACTTATTGAATCTCATCCTTTATGGACTGTAGACTTAGGAGCAACAACCATGTAACTAGAGATTAAGAAGCATTTGTGTCATCAAATAAGTCAGGGTCAAGATATATATATATATATATATATATGGGGAACAACTCACATATTGAGGTGAAAGATATTGGCACTTGCAGGCTTGTTCTGTGTGGAGGCTAAGTATTATATCTCTATGATATATTAGTTGCTCCTAATATTCGACGAAATTTGGTTTCTGTACTAGTACTTCTTAAATTAAGATATGTTTTAAATTTTCATAATGATTGTATGGATATTTATTTTGATTCTATTAGGATTGGTACTAGATATTTATTAAATAGTTTCATTGTATTAAATACCGAGATGAACGGTTATTAGATGATAGTGGTTGTTTTTCATTAATTGCTTCTGCTGACATTGCAAATGTAGATGTTAATACTTGGCATACTAGATTAGGACATATCGACCAGAATTGAATGAATAGATTGGCCAAAAAGGGATTTTTAGGTTCCCTCAATAAGATAGATTTGTCTGTATGTGAAAATCATTTAGTAGAAAAAAAAACTAAAAAAACTATTTAGAAAAGGAATTAGGGATAAGAATACATTACAGTTAGTCCATTTTGATATATAAGGACCTATGATTGTGAGAGTTAGAAATGGTGCTTCATATTTTATAATTTTTATAAATGATTACTTTCGTTATGGTCATATTTATCTAATCTCCTATAAATCTAAAGTATTAGATTATTTTAGATTATATTTAACTATGGTGACAACCAGTTAGATAGAACTGTCAAAATCTTACGAATTGATCAAGGACGAGAATACCTCTCTAAACAATTTGAGACATTATGTCAAGAGAAAAGTATTGATAGACAATTGACCATTCCTAGAACTCCGCAACAAAATGGTGTAGAGGAAGAAGAAATAGAACTTTATTAGAGATGATAAGATCTATAATGGGACAAACAAATCTCTCAATATCTTATTGGGGAGACACGCTATTAACAATTACTTATATTCTGAATAGGGTCCATACCAAGTCAACATCTTCCACACGTTATGAATTATAGACACGTAGAAAACCTAATCTCACATATGTACAACCTTAGAGGTGAGTAAGATATGTACATGATTTGTCCAGCAAATATGGAAAGTTGGGTGCTAGAGGAAAGAAATGTATTTTTATTAGATACTCTAAACACTCGAAAGGATATGCATTTATAGAAGAAAACTCAAATTGAAGCATAACTAAATTGCAGTCACGTGCTGTGAACTTTTTGGGGAATGAATTTTCTAGCAAATGTGAAGTTGAAAAAGATTTCAATTTTACGAGTTGAATGAATCAGATGATGTTGTTCATTCAAACACTAAACTAGAGGAAGATAGAGAGTTGTTTGAATACTTTGTCCCTAGTGGGAGTGATAGAGTTATTGAGAAAGCTTATTCATCTGTTCCTAGTAGGAGCATAGGGACTAATGAATTAGTACCCTTAAAATCTTCAATCTGTAGACGTGACTATAAAGTTGTTCCTTGTCATCGATTTGAGATTGAAGAGAAAGCTTTTATGTTTGCTTCAAATGATAATGATAAGGCTTTTAACTCACTTACCGAAGAATTTTGGATTAAAACCATGCAAGAAAAGATGGAGTCAATGAAATGCAACCACGTCTAGGACTTGATTGACTTACATTTGATCAAAAAGCCATTGAAAAGAAGTGGGTTCTCTATATCAAACGTAAGATGGATGGCACAATAGAGAGGTATAAGCCGAGATTAGTAGCGAAAGGATATACTCAACAATAGGTTATAAATTATGAAGAAACTTTCTCCCTTGTGGTAAAGTTTGCTTTATCTTCCTTATATTAGCTATCGTTGCACATATGGACCTGAAATTACATTAGATGGATGTAAAGACAACATTTCTTAATTGAGAACTGGAGGAAGAAATTTATATGGAACAACTAGTGAATTTTATTTCAATAGGTCAAGAGCCAAAGGTTTGTAAGCTCAAGAGATCTATTTATAGTCTGAAACAATCTTCAGACAATGGTAACTTCGTTTCCATGAGGCAATAATGTCTTATAGGTTCCAGATGACTGAAGAGGACCATTGTGTATATGTCAAATAATAAGTGACAAACAAGTTCATTATTTTATTTTTATACGTGGATGATATTTTATTAGCTAGAAATGACAAAGAGTTTATGATGACCATAAATGAATGATTATTCTCAACTTTTGAGATGAAAAACATAGGAGAAGCTATCTATATTTTAAGAGTTAAGATTAACAGAGATTGTTCAAGGAGAATTATGTCTTTATCACAAGAGCCTTACATTAAAAAGGTTTTTGAATGATTCTATATGGTTGATTATAAACCTATAAATACTCTCATCTTGAAGTGACAAACTCTTAGTCTTGAAATGTGCCCCAAGACCCCACAAAAGTATGAAAGAATGCAAAAAGTTCTTTACTCCAATGCTATCAAAAGTCTCATGTATATTATAATATGTACATGACCTGATATCTACTATACAGCTGGACTAGTTAGTAGATATCAATCAAATGCTTGTCAGAAACAAATAGATCGCTATGAAAAGAATATTAACTTATCTGAAGGGGACCATAAACTATTCCTTTTGCTACCAAAGTGATAACATGCATCTGATTGGATATACAGACATTGACTAAGGAGGTGACTTAGATGAGCGAAAATCTACTTCAAGTTATACATTTTTTTTTAGCTAAGATGTTATCTCTTTAGAGTAGCAAGAAACAGTCATGTATTGCACTGTCCATAATGGAAGCTGAATTTATAGCTTGTTCAGTAGCAGTCCAAGAAGCAGTGTGGCTTAAGAGGTTTTTAGGAGATCTGAATTTAGAAGTTGATGCAGAGAAGCTTATTACCATTTATTGTGTGATAGCTAAGCAGCTATTGTCTATATCAAAGATATATAATATCACAGTAAATCGAAGCATATAGAAACTAAGTACAATTTTATTAGAGATATAGTGATAAAAAAAATGTAATGATCACATATATATATATATATATCTACACATGAGATGGTTGCAGACCCACTCACAAAAGCAATGACAATAGATTTATTTATGTCACATGCTAGATCTTTAGGTCTGCGTAGATTGTAATATTATAATTGTCACATTGAACTATATCCATTTATGAATAAATACGTTGAATTTATTACATGATACTAGCATATATTCATTTCACTTGAATTATAAAATATGTTATCAGGTTGGAGACTGGTATTTTCACATATACAGTCGCCTTGGTTGTTAGGATGGCAAGCCAAGATGAGACACATATTTGAGGGAATAAACTGAAGGTTGTTCTCTTAAGAACTTAGAATATATAAAATGTCACCTTAGCTATATCCAAAATGAGATTCTACAGCAAATATTAATAATAGAACCGCTCGTGATGTATTCACACCATCATGAGAACATAATTAAGCTAAATGTGAGTTTTTTTTTATAATAGGCGCCTAGAAAGTGAGCTTTTAGAAACTCAAATTAGGTGCTAGGAGAGTGTCTCAACTAAGATCTGTACAGTGAATAATCTAAAGACATAAGCGTTCTCATTGAAAGGTAAGATTCACTGTAACATGTGTTTCATCCTGCGTGGGCTTATAGTGTCTGAAATGGAAAATGAGTGAATTTATCCATGATTCCTTATTGTGTAAGTTTCATTGAAACTCGCAAAAACTTTTACCTTGTCCTTAGTGACTGTTCACTTTATCTCAAAGTAACAAGGTGATGTTTGTATCATTAGTGTGTCTTCTATGACTATGATAATGTCGCATATGAGATATTTTTATGATGTCAGTTATATTTGTTGATCGAGGGACGAAAGTAAGATAGGAAGATTTAGTGAATTTTATTTTCCATATATTTACATGATAACAAATTGTGATTTAGAATTACAATTGTAATTATATGAATTATTAGAGGATCAAGCATATTGTGATAAAGAGATTGAATATGCTTGAATAAATAAAATTCTATTAAATCTATGACATAATAATTAACAAATTTACAATCTCTTGTATAAAAGTACAATTGAGATTTAAAAAGTAAGTCATATCATATATATTGTTATTCATAGGTCATACAATGTATTTGCTTGTACGAATGCATATACTTCTTATCATAAATGGGTCATCGGTGTTTTCTCTGTGAGTCTTGTTTGGCTCATCTTATGTGAGTGGGAGATGTTAAGTTATTTAGGCTTTGGGTCGGGTCTACCCAAGATGACCCAAACCTCGAACCCGAATCCATGATCAAACTCAAGACCCATAAGTTTTTTGGATAACTGCTTTAACAGTTGTTGTCAGTTTCTATAATAACTACTCTTGGTAGTTAATAGATATATATATAAAATGGGCTACAATTTTTGTAAAAAAAAAAAAAAAAACGTGTAGTGTATGAGAAATTGCATAAGTAAGATTGAGCATCGTATAAAATAAAAACTCACAGAAGAGAACCGATGCAAGGTTTTTACACTGTGGATTGTGGATTTGGTTCCAAACTTGGTGATCAAATTCTGATTAGTGGAACAACATATTTATGGGAGTTTAAGCAACAATCTTTTTTTTAATATATCATTCCATTTTTTTTTTCAGTTTACTCTTATTAAATTCACAGTATACTCGGTTTATTAACACAACATCTCGAAAATTTACTTGTTTGGATGACAACCATTCTTTGTCATGCTTTTATACAGCTAAAACACATGCTCGGATCTCTTCCTCACACACTACCCATGATGAGAGCTGTAAAGGTTGACGCATTCGGGACAAAATTTTCTTTACCAAGATCTTTAACAAAATAAGCAGCTTTCCTTTTCTTCCCCACCTTACATAGAACCAGTATCAAGGCATTATAAGTCAGTATATTGGCCTTCCTCACCATCTCCTTCTAAAGCCTACCACCCATCTCATTACTATTGGTCTAAATAAACCCATTTATCAAATTATTATAACTCACAATATTAGGTGCCACATTGAGCGCTTACATCTCACTAAACATCCTGTTCGCTTCATGTAACTTTCCTTCTTTACAAAAAACATATATATGTGCTCAAAGTCATATTTAAATTGTAAACATTCACCAAAATCCTACAACGTTGCATGTCTTTATAGAACCCCAAACCAATATCAACCCTATTCCAATCAAGCAATGAACTGATATTATCAACCCTATTCAAATCAAGCAACAAACTGATATTCTTATTGCAAGACTCAACTGTTGGCAAATATATTTTTTATAAGTATCAAGGGAAAAAAAAGAAATTTTGAGTAATATAAAATTAAAATAAATTTGAAACTATATTATTTTAGAGATGATAGAAAAAAAAAAAAAACTTTTAAATATCATTAAGTGATTTGCAATTAAGTAAAAAGTTAAAATTTCTTACTTAATTTTTTCAGTTGTTTTTTTGGTAGTTTTAAGTGGTTTGATCACTTAAAAAAATAAACGAAAACAATTTAATAGGTACAATTCAGCATTATTAAGTCTTAAGTGAAAAAAACAAACGACCTCTACTAAAAGTCATATTTAAATTGTAAATATTTAGCAAAATCCTACAACGTTGCATGTCTTTATAGAACCCCAAACCAATATCAACCCTATTCAAATCAAGCAATGAACTGATATTATCAACCCTATTCAAATCAAGCAACGAACTGATATTCTCATTGCAAGACTCAATCGTCGACAAAAAGCCATACTCCTTCATTTGACAAAAAACATCAGTAGCATTCCTAAACTTCTTCATACGAGCATAAGTTCTAAACAAACAATCAAAAGCACGTAACAAAGACTTACACACTCTATAGAAATACAAATCACAATCAAACAACCTAGAAGGCAATCAATCGAACCAAAAACAAGCAAACCCTTCAAAATAAACTCTGTAGACTTAAACTTCCTATTTTTTTTGTCAAAATATGGAGAATGATGGAATGAGTCTCGAGGGTAAGTGAGGTGGGTATGTGGGTTTGAACCCAAGTGAAGAACTCAAGTGAAAGAACAATAACTTTTTGAAGTTTCAACAAAACATGCTTTACTTTGAATGGTGTCAAGTGGGGTGTCAATGGTTTCAATTTTTCCCAACCAAAGTGGCCCAAATGACTACAAGCAATGTTCACAAAGTCAAGGTCCTGGCCTTTTGGCTTTGGGACTGTTCAATGAGGACTTGGAAGTGGGTGGTTCTAGTTCTCCTTCATTGAAGGGTTTTCAATGGTGGGGGTTTTTTCCACCAAAATTAAGAATCTACGAAGTTTGAAAACTAGTAAATGTAAATGTGGAGATGTTGAAACATGTAAATGTGGAGATGTGATTTTGTTATGTTTTCGAACAAGATAAGAAAGAGTTGAAAGTACTAATCTTTTTTGTGTTCTTCTTCATTATGGGGTATGGTGGCAGTTTTTTACGGTAGCTCTGTTCATGGGCACTTGCAGCTACAGCCCACTGAACGTGTCTTTGTCCGGGAGAATTTGTGAAATACCATATTTGTCCTTCTGTTTGAATCTTGACAAAGCCCAATTGGTTTAAAGCCCAAAGAAGGATGTTAGATCCACGAATAATGGCCCAAAGTTCAGAAGGACTAAAGTGTAAATGGATTAGAGGTTTTTTTTTTTTTTTTTTGAAAAGATGGTTTAGAGGTATCTTGGTATCATTAGTGTCATTTATTAATTGGAAAAAGTTAATAAACTAATGACGATTAATTAATTAAAAGGCTATTTCCAACCATTTATCCTAACTTTTTGATTGAATTAATTTTAAACCTCAAGATTATCTACTTGTTTCAACATTGATTTATTTCTATTGATGCTTTTAATTTGTTATCTTCACCATATACGGTTGCAGGACAAAGGATTGTAATAAATTTGAATTATGCATTGAAATGGTTTCTATATTGTCAATGATGCATTGAAAAGACATCTAGATGGTCGGTGTTTATTACAAAAAGCTGCTTATTAATTACTTGGTCAATTATATGTTATTAAACTTTCTCCTTCCAAATTTTAATTTAGTACTTTGTGTTAGGTAATTGGACACTTGAAATGATTTTTCTTCTTCTAGTGCTCCACTCTTATTGGCATTTGCTCCATTTCATCTTTCTCAATTAAAATTCTTTGTAATTGTGTTTCTCACTGCTATATTAAAAAGGTAAAAGAAAATCATTACTAGAAAATAAAGAACTCAAATTCACCCACCATGTGATCTCTATTACATCACATTTTTTACCTTAAAGAATAATATAAACATAAAGTTAATGCATTTGTTTGAAATGGAGTTCCTATTTGTTCAAGTATTGCTTTAAATAATTCTATTTAAATAGTGATCAATGATTGCAAATCGACCTATAAAAATTAGCTGATAAAGTATATGTTACAAATGTGTCACCAGACCTTCGTGTCACGTGGGACTAGTGAATAAATAAAGGTCTAACAACTTGGAAGAATTTTGCACATGACAGACATTGAAGATCTAAGATCTTTAAGTGATTTGCCTCTAATGTGAATCTAGTTATACATATCTATCACAATCCACTAATAATATTGAAGAGCCAAGCAATATTTTCTAACTTGGATGACAAGTTTGAGAACCATCAATTATATGCAAGCCTATATTTCTAACTTGGATGATAGGTTTGACAACCTTATTTATATGAATGCCTATATTTCTAACTTGGATGATGAGTTTGACAACCATAAATTGTATTCATGCCTATATTTCTAATTCGGATGATGAGTTTGATTGTAAAACCCAAAACCTTATCTTTTAAAAAATAATTTATTTTCTCGATGAATAGTATTTTTGGACGAAAACCATCCACGTGAATAGTATTTTTTGAAAAGCATATCTTTTAAAGCAAAAACTTCAAAATTAATATTAGAGTTGAAGAAAACTAAATCGAATCAAAAATAAGTTCGTTCGAATAGGTTTTGAGTTATCTGAAAATTTACGAACGAAAATGCCCTTCCGATTGTTTATAGAGTATTAAGGAAATTTAAAGTAACTAGAGGTGTAAATCGAATTTTAGTATGATCCCCAGATAGACTCGGAAGTAAAATAATAAAAAGTGATTGGATCTGGATGTATAATTGAATTTTTGTAGAGTTTTCTGGAGGTATTGATTTATTTATAATAAAATTTTTGAACAGACCGGAAATGAATTTTGAATCCGAAATTGGCATGGAGATTTATTGTAAATTAGAATAAAATTTAGTGTCAAAGAAAATTTCCTAAAAAAAAGGGCACAGATATGTTAAGTTATAAAAGAACAAGTGCAACAGTATTTTGAAATCAAAAAGTATGGTTTGAATGCATGCATGAGTTGGCATGAAAAACATGAAGGACATGTGGAAAGATGAAGGTATGCATGAGTGACATATGAACCAAGTGGAAGAAAAGAAACCATGCATGAGTGACAAGTCTAAGGCAACTAAGACAAGTTAGGATACATGGTATGGTCAAATGAAGAATATATAAAGGGGAATGCAAGAGAAGAAAGGGGGTAGCCACCGCACAACTTAAACACACCAAAAGAAGCTCATTTTTCAAGAGAAAGAGAGCTCTCGGGTAAAGGAGAAAAAGAGGGGGAGATTCACGACTAAGGAAAAGAGAACCAAGGTAAGTGTGAGATCTCATGAGTGAAAACAATGGATTTTGTATGTTGAAAGAACTAATATAATAGTTATGTTTTAGTTGAGGTTTGTGTTAGAGTTTGAAGGTTTATGGTCTTGAAATGATTAATGTGGTTTTGCATGTAATGTTTGGTGTAAAAAATTGAAGGAAAATCTATGATGAATGTTTAGTGAGTCTTCGCCAAAGACAGACATAATGATTTAAGTTTTGTTTGATTGTTTTGCTATGGAAAAATGATGCTATCTGGATGTGTATGAGAATGTTAATGAGAAGAAAAATTGATATATTTTGTGTGCTTATAAGCTCGGCCAAGAGAAGAAATAATGACCAAATTGAGTTTGATTCATTTAGGCATGTTCATGCATGTTGATATGTTAAGAAAATGGAAATGTGATATTAAGGCTTGAAGCGAGCTGAGGAATACAATCTGTCATACATTAGTTATATATGTATTAAAATGTTAGGTAATTATTATAGTTGAATGATGGTACACACCCTGCATTTACAATATACTCAGCCCTAGGTCGTGAGTTTGGGCTGGACTAAGGCAGCAGCTTGTAAAGGGTGAACTTGGTGAGCTGGTGGTGCTCGCGGTCCAGGCTGAGTTGGTTAGGGCAGCAGCTCGTAATGATGGGTTGGGCGATGCCTACAGTTCGTTGCAACCTATTCGAGCTGAGCTGAGAGCAGCAGCTTGGGAAGGGCGAGCTGGGCTGGAGTGGTAGCTCACAAAGAGTGAGCTAGGAAGAGCTTGCTGATCAAGCCAGATTGGTTAGGGTAGCAGCTCGCAGGCCGAACGAGTTGAGCAGTAGCTCACAGAGAGTGAGCTGGGCAGTGCTCCAGTCCGTTACAACTTGAAGTAGGATGTTTTGCATGCTTGAATGTTGAAGGTTTCCAAATGGAATGCTTATGTGTGTGATTAGGATCAATATAACTTGGAAATCACGCTTGTATTTAAATGTAGGTAAAGCAACGAGCTACTAGAAGGCGCAGAAAAGTGGTTTGGTCTTATATTAAGAAACAAATAGTGAGTGTGGATTTTACAAGCTTTTACGAATTATGTTATTTTGTTTATTTAAAGTTGCGATACCATATTTTGTATCAAGTTAATATGTTTTTATTAAGCAAGCTAATAACATGTTTTTATTTTCTTTCTTTTAATGCATGAATAGTTTTTGAAATTATTATTATAATATATTTATATTAAAAGCAAAGCAAAGTAAAATGTTGAAAGAAATTCAGGTTTAGAAAAGGACATGCAAAGTAATTAAGAAACGTTTAGGCTTTTACCTTAGTAAGAAAAGTTTAGGCTTTTGTCTTAGCAAGAAAAGTTTAGGTTTTTGCTTTAGTAAATAAAACTTTAGGCTTTTGCCTTAGAAATAAAGTATTTCAATTCTATATCGTATACTAGAGAAAAGGATACTTTCAAGTGAGATCAATATGTTTCCAAATTGAGTTAAAGAGAAAAGCAAGAAAAGTTTTAAGTATATTAAAGAGATTAAGATGCATTGGGTTTACCCTGATTCCCAATTATACCCGCCTGTTGTACCGTATGCATGTATGATAGTTTGGTTAGGAGATTCACTAATTTGGGGGGATTTGAGTCAGTGTATCACCCTTCACACGTATCAGCTTAATGTCAGGGGGGGATATGTGACCCTAAAGAGTTCCTGCATCAGCGACTACATAGGTAGCATTCCCTAGTCCGAGTTCCATGACGTGTAGACGTACAGTCATGTGAGGACGAGTTTTCCCAAGTTACCTTGTAAGACAAGTTATAGAAAAGAGAAGTCCGTCCTTAGACGTGAAATTTAGAAAAAGAGAAAGCTTTACTGTTTATAAAAAGTATTATTATTAATCTCAAGCAAAAGTACTTTTATTTTATTTTATATGCTCTATTTACATTTTTATCAGCTTAAGGTAAATTATTGATATTTTCAAATTATTTTGGGAGGTGTATATATACTTTGAAAACGAGTTTCAAAACCAAAAAGTTACCCACTCACTGAGTTAATACTCATCACTCTTTTCGTGTTTTATAAAACTCTCCTCAAGTTCAGGTGCAAGCTAGAGATCAAAGGGAGCTCCGTCAGGCGTACATAAGGGTTGAGGACGCGACGCTACTACACTAGTTTGTTTACCTTTTAGTTACTATGTACTTACATGACTTTGAGACATTATGCATAACTATTTAAGACTCTTTGCATGTTTTGTAATAATTTGAGAAAATATATTTTATGATTTTGCATTGTGTTAAGAACTAAGTGTGCACCTTGTTTTATTCAAGTTCAATGAATTTTCGAATTATCTTTTGATTTAAAGTTGCATTGTGGTTGATTGTGAATTGAATGAGAGTCCGAGGTTGGAAGTTGCGATTTGAATGATTTTAGAAGTGCACAGATTTTATAATTCGTTTTTACAGGTTGGTATTTTTAGAAAAGCAACTATCGCTACTAGAGTTTCATAAACCCCATTTCCATCTGAAAATAAATTTTTAAGAGTTTTAAAAAGGTTTTCAGCATAAGTGAGAGACTTAGTTTCATGAGAACCTTTCAACCGGTGCAGATTCCGACTGAAAGACCACGATGGGGTTGCCAAACGGGCTGCCTAGTAGTATAAGGAAGAGGGGCCCGTCATTGATAACCATCAATTATATGCATGCCTATTGTCAAAATAATCAATAACTCTATTATTCTAATATTCTTAGAATACATAATTTGATGAATTGACTATTATAAGTCTTCTACTTCAAAACGTTTTTGTTTTTTAAGATGATACACTTAACTTTAAAAAGACTCATACATAACATGTTTGAAAGGACATAAAAGCTTAGACTTAGGGTAAATTTTACCAACATGATACACATGCATCATGATAAATTTAGTATTTGTTATACAAAGCTTATCTCATTTAGTACTACATGCATGTAATTTGAAAATTACAACAATTATTCTCTTTTAATTAATCCAATTTATAATTTTTTACAATTTTTTTCTTTTAGTTTTCTAATTTGAATAAAGGGAAAAAGAAAACAATTTTTGAGAAATATAAATAAAATAAAAAATCACCTCTTTGAATAACCATTTCAGAGCTTGAGATCATTGTGAAATTATTTTAATTAATTACAAGGTACGAAAATTAAGCAATTTAAATGTGGTCCGATGATGTAGAAAGGAAGTGCACTAACTACTTTAATTTTTTGAAAAGAAAGCATTTTAGATTCAATAAATATATTAAAGCTCAATAAACAAAAACATAGATTTAATTATTAAATTATTAGTAGACTATACATCTGTTTTTGCATATATAGCCATGTGTTTAGAGTTTATATATATGGAAGTTTTATAAATTTGTACTTTTTTCTTCAATACTAGGTTTGGTTGCACATGTAAGACACGTGTTTGAGGTTATATTTATTTTCCTTATCAAATAAATTTTAAGATTAAAATAATTAAATATTATTATTTATAATTGATATGATTGGATATTTAAAATTAACTATTGGATTAAAAAAAAATTACTGAAATTATTATCATTATTCATATATACATAATATCATAAATAATAATGCTAAATTTAATTGTAAATAAGTTTTCTCTTTATTGTGCTTATTTATTTAATTACTCCATTTTAAATATAAAATATTTGATGTAATTTTTATAATCACTCAACTCTATTAATGTATAGGAAAAAATGTATTAAATCTTCATTTTTGTTTCATAATGTAAGTGAAAAAATATTGTTAATTCTCTAGTTATTTAAGTAATAACAGTCAGATTATAATAAAACATTTGATATAAATAGATATACTTATGCTAATAATAACTAAATTTTTGATTTGTTCAAAAACCAAAAACTAAACCTTTGATATATTTAAACCCTATGATAACAAATAATATTAAACACTTTACCTCCCATTTTGTTCTAAATAGGTGAAAAAATTAATAGTCTAATACTAATTCATGATGAAAAAACCCAATTATCATTTTGATAATAATAGAATTATAAAAAGACTCATTTGCCTTAAAAATATTATTGTACTTACCATTATCTTTAAAGATATTTTAAAAATAAATAAATAAAATATTAAAATCAATAAATAAAATATGGGATATTATCATTTTACCCTATGAAATGAAAATTAATGTCAACGACCCCTGATTTCTAAACTATTATCCAAAAATAAACCAAATGTTAGTAAATTAATACTTTCCATATAGAAATGACGGATCTGCTAATGCAAAGACATTTAAGTAATTATATATTATATTTAATTTTTAATTTAATATTAAATAAAAATAAATGAATTGGATGATAACACTTGGCATCCATCTAACCCCACTTATATAAATAACACAATTCTATCATCGCCCTTATTCTCATCAACCCTTCTTATTCATTCATCACCATGGTTTCAAAAATAGTTATTCGCTAATTGGCTGGTAAGGTAGCAATTAGTGATTTATTGATTGTTCGGCGAGTAATTAGTGATTAAACGGTAAATACTATTATGAGGAAAATTTATTAATTTTTAAAACTAAAGGGTCATAAATTGATTTTTTAACATTATGGGTCAAAAATTAAATATTAGTATAATTTCAACAAACCACATGGATGTTTGTGTAATTTTCCTTACTATATATACATTCTTACACACAAACCCTACTACTCTTTCTCTTTCAGCCGCTCTCTACCCCCTCTCTCTCCTCTCTCTCTCTCTTTCTCTCTCAAAGCACCAGACGATTTCTGCTTCATCTTCTCCTCATTTCTCCTGCCGTCGTGCATCCTTCCGCCGTCGCCGTGCGTCCTTCGTCTTCTTTCCTTCTTCTTCTCATTTTTTCCATTCATGTATGCAAGATCTGCCGCTACCAATAACTCCACCCTCCAACATCTTTCTCTCTTCCTTCTCCACCTTCCAACATCGATCTCTCTTCTCTTTCCACCTCCGGCGTCACTTTGTCTTCCCTCTCACACTTCGGCGTCGCTCTCTTTCCTCACCCTCCCGCGTCGTTTTGTTTTTGCATGCCTATCAAATCTCTGGATCCAGAAGATGGAGACCTTCTGGATCCATCCAGAATATCAAGTTTGTTTTTTTCAGTTTTAATTTTTTTGTTCTTAAATACTAATAAATTTAATTTAATTATTTTTGTTTGATGATTGTTGTGTATGATGATGATGATGGTTTAGTGTTTGGTGGTGTAAGTGATGGGTGTTGAACGCCTATTAGAAGTGATGATGAACAATCCTGTTGTTGGTTTAGAGGTGGTTGACGTTCGTTTTTAGGGATTCAACCAGAAGGGTAAAGATGTAATTATATTTTTAAATAAAACAATGATAAAATGGGAAATCATTTTTGAAAGGAAAACAAATCATCTAAAATGGTGTCTTCTTCATTGTTTACATATCATTTGAAGATAAAAAAGTTAATTAATAATTATAATAAAATATAATAAAATTAAATAATTTTCTGTCTTTTCCTTTCAAACAAACATAAAGGATAAAAAAGGAATTTTCTTATCAAATAAATGGGAGGGGGTCTAGAATTTGGTACTGTTGATGATTGTTGTGTATGATGATGATGATGGTTTAGTGTTTGGTGGTGTAAGTGATGGGTGTTGAACGCCTATTAGAAGTGATGATGAACAATCCTGTTGTTGGTTTAGAGGTGGTTGACGTTCGTTTTTAGGGATTCAACCAGAAGGGTAAAGATGTAATTATATTTTTAAATAAAACAATGATAAAATGGGAAATCATTTTTGAAAGGAAAACAAATCATCTAAAATGGTGTCTTCTTCATTGTTTACATATCATTTGAAGATAAAAAAGTTAATTAATAATTATAATAAAATATAATAAAATTAAATAATTTTCTGTCTTTTTCCTTTCAAACAAACATAAAGGATAAAAAAGGAATTTCCTTATCAAATAAATGGGAGGGGGTCTAGAATTTGGTACTGTTGATGATTGTTGTGTATGATGATGATGATGGTTTAGTGTTTGGTGGTGTAAGTGATGGGTGTTGAACGCCTATTAGAAGTGATGATGAACAATAGTGTTGTTGGTTTAGAGATGGTTGACGTTCGTTTTTAGGGATTCAACCAGAAGGGTAAAGATGTAATTATATTTTTAAATAAAACAATGATAAAATGGGAAATCATTTTTGAAAGGAAAACAAATCATCTAAAATGGTGTCTTCTTCATTGTTTACATATCATTTGAAGATAAAAAAGTTAATTAATAATTATAATAAAATATAATAAAATTAAATAATTTTCTGTCTTTTTTCTTTCAAACAAACATAAAGGATAAAAAAGGAATTTTCTTATCAAATAAATGGGAGGGGGTCTAGAATTTGATACTGTTGGCAGCTCATTCCCATTTTTTATATAGATAATAGATTTTTCTTTTGACATGTATTTCAATCAGTGTTGGTCCTGACATTTTAGAGATCAGATGTAAAAAATTCAATTGGACCTCTCTATTCATATAAATAATTTTTTAAAACTATATGTATATCCCTTTATATGTCTAGAAATTTGATGATATTTATACCCCACTAAAATTATACATAAACCCCCTATTTTATATATTTTCAAAATTCTAGTATTATCTTGGAATTAAATTAGAATACTTCATTTTGTAGGTATTATTATTAAAATTATCTATTTATACAGGCTAAACTAGATTCGAAAAAGTAAAATAATATAAAAATATGTGCAGAAAACTTAAATAGAAATATTGTAAAAGAAAAAGAAATTGGAATCGGAACGAGTGTCGATAGGCTTCTCAAGCCTAAAACCAATTAATGGGGGAGGCTGCCTCCTTCATCCTATATATTAGGGAAGAGTCTGCTGCCTCATGTAAAATGGAGGAAAAGTTTATTTCCTTTTCCCAAATGTGAGAGGAGGCGCATCTCTCTCTCTCTCTCTCTCTCTCTCTCTCTCTCTCTCTTAAATATATTTAATTGAATTAGTTTATAATTTATTTACTTTTAATATTTTCTTAGAATTAAAATAAAGACCACAATTGATAATGTGTGGGCTGTAACTACCAAATTTGTTTTTTAAAAAAATTTTAGTGAGGTGAACATAGAAGAAGGGATTCACGTACAAAATTTAAAGGGTTCAAAAATCGAAACTCTTTTTTTATTATTATTATTTTTTTAGGGTGAATGAGGGGAGATTACATTGAGAAAAAACTACAAACAACTTTTGTTTTAGAATAGGAATAAGACTCGAATCCTTGACTTTTTAAGATGAAGAGAAATATTCAATCATTTCTACTGAAAGGTTGTATGCTCCTCTAGAAATATTTGTTGAAATAAAATTAAGTTAACAAAAATGAGCAGCCCAATTGATAAAACGTTATCTATGGTTTACCATCTATGTTCAAACTAGCCACTATTCTTTTTTGCCCAAAAAATAGAAAAAAGAAAAAACAGAAACAAGTTTTAAAACTATATGTACATATATTTGAGGCCCTTTATATTTCTAGAAATATTTGTTGAGATAAAATTAAGTTACAATGCAGTTGATAAAGTGTTATCTATAGTGTACCATCCAAGTTCAAACCTAGTCACTACTTTTTTTTTAAGAAAAAAAAGGCAAAAGCAAGAAATTGCATATCTAAGATTTCAAACGTGGGTGAGACGAACGAGAAGTGGCTCCGTTTACCACACTCACACACGGTACACCAAACCTATTATTTGAAATATTAATTAAATATTTATTTTATAAACTAGTTATTATTTTTTTTTGAAAGCTTTTACAAACTAATTATTAAAAAATGAAATTTTGTAAAATTTGATGGTCTGGAACAGTCACACCCCGCATATGCTCAGGTTCAATCTTGATTTCAATTGAGGTAGTGAGATAATATATATATATATATATATATAATGCATCTCCATTTTATTGTATTTTATGTCTGTAAACTATTTTTAAAATATAAAATTTATGCATCACTTCTCAATATAGGTTGATGATAAAGAACTTTCATTTAGCCTAACAATAACTTTGGTTCAAGTAATTATACTGTAATTGATATTTCTAATTATAAAAATAAATTCTTTTTATATAAGAAACATAATTGTATATTACTAGCCCAAGACCCAAAACACCTTGAGTCAACTTGGCCGAGACACTTTAAAGATTTTCTAAATATGCTTGCTTAATAAGGAATATATTATAAACATATATTTGAACATATATTAACGCAACAACTTGAACAGACGATGGCACAATAAATTCATGTGGAACAAGTGAGTGGAAGGAGATTTTGCTCTAACTGACTGTGGAATAGTAATGCCAATGAGACACTATTTATGGTGCGTTTACTTCACTTGAAAGAATCGGAATGAGAATCGGAATGATCTGGAATCGGAATGACTTGGAATCGGAATGAAGTATCGGAATCAGAATAAGTTGTTTACTTCAACTGTAACAATCGGAATCGAAATCAGCAGTATTCTCATTAAGCTGTTTACTTTACTTTGGAATCGGAATGGATTAATTATAAGTTACAAAAATACCCTTAATTAAAATTATGGATTAATTACAATGTACAAAATTTTGTTTAAAATGTTAGTGTTATTTTTTTATCTTGTAATTCATCATAATAAGTTTAAAAAAAAAAAAATTCTTAACAATTTGACAATATCATTGTAAGCATTTTGTGTATTTATTATTTTATTTTTAGAAGAAGATATTATGTATTTATATGGTATATTAAATCATTTTTTTTTATTATATATAAAATATTACCTAAACTTTCTTAATCGTATTATTGTAATATTCTTCAAAATATAACATTTTGTACTAATATATTTTTTTATGAAAACTTATAGCATATGTAAATATTTATATTTATAAATATAAAACAAAGGGAATAAACTTATAACACATTTTTTAAAGAATGGTATAAGGAACATTTTAGCTTGACAAAGGGAATGAGATTCCCAAGTGGGTTGGAGGGAATGAGATTCTCATTCCTCAACCCCAAATTGATGTGGGGCCCACTCTTTCATTCCCATTACGGAATGAATTTTAAACAAGTAAACACCATCAATCAATCTCATTCCTGATTCTCATTCCCCAATCCATGAAGTAAACACACTTTTAGTGTGTTGGTTCTCAATTATCGGGCAAGTGATGAGTCTCATAATCCCCATTTGAAATGTTGAATGACAGTAATTAGTTGTAGTTGATGACTGTTCCTTGCCTAAATTTACCTTGCCCTTTTTAATGAATCACTTCCAGGCTTGATAGAATTTACAAACATCAACTTCAACAATACATTCTTTTGTTCAAGGCAAAATAAATTATAGATGTAATTTTATTCTATTTTGTGTTATTAACATCCACTTATAGTTTTGTTTAACTTTATATGTAATCAAACACCTATTCGGTATTGAACCAAATTCTTCGATTATGTTTTGCATAATTATAAAAGGGGAAAACTTCATCGTGATCTTTGATATTTTAAAAAATATTATATTTTTAAAATTTTTTTAAAAACAATTATTTTCATCTCTTACATTTTTAAAATTCTTCAAAAGAGTCAAAATCATTAATCAACTAACGCTCGATAATAATAAATAATTTAGGTAGGAAAGGCAAGATGATATTTCCATGTGAGAGACTAAAATTGTGATACATGGATGACTTCGGTTATAAAAAGGAAAATTTTTAATTTAATCCCTAACAAAACAATTAAAATAAAAGAAAACAAAATTAAAAAAGAAAAATTAAAATACTTACAAATTAAAAAATAAAAATAATTTTATACTATGAATTGCTACATCTTCATTTATAAATTAAAAAATTTATATAATATAACTAAAAAATTAAAGAGAAATTAAAAGAAAAAAAATCAACATGGATCTGCACATGGATCTTCAATCTGCATTCACCCAACTCTTTCTAGCAGAAGAAAAAAAAATGGAACATCAAATCCATAAAACCAAAGAACCAGAAAAAAATTCAAAACCGAAAAAAATAAAAATAAAAACCAAAATCGAACCCAGAACTAGAACTGTTGTGGTTTCGTGTTTTGGGTTCGAAACCCTAAACATGAGTTTATGTTCTGGGGTTCGATCAAACCCAGAACATGAGATTGGGAGAGAAATTAAAAAGAAAAATGTCAAAAGGTGAAGCCAACCCAGTCCCTTCAAACAACACGAGTCTCCACCAACATGGATCTTTAATCTGCATTCACCCGACTCTTTCAAGCAAAAAGAAAAATCAAACATCAAATCCACAATACCAAAGAACCAGAAAAACTCAAAACCCAAGAAAAAAATAATCAAAACCAAAAACCGAAATCACATTCAAACACCCACCACCTTCAAAACCAAACACCCATCACTATATCGCAATCATCAGATCTCACCAGATCGCACACAACAAATCGCACCAAAGATATTTCGAAAAAAAAAAAAAAAAGAAAGATCGCACCAGATGACGAAACACCAGATTGTCATCTGGTTCGATTTGGGTCTTCGGACCGAGTTCATGGTCTTCGATCTAGGTTGTTGGTGGAGGTACACATGACGGAGACCCACGTTTGATGGAGGCTGGGACTAGTCTTGGTCTGATGGAGACGGGGTGGGTGTTGTTTTGTGATGGTTTGATGTGACGGGGTTGGATTCAAATGGAGTTTGAATGGTTGTTTGTGGTGGTTGTTGCGACAAATAGGGAGAGTTTGGATGGAGGCTGTGTTTGGGTTAGATGAAGACTCTGAGGTGTTTTATTGCGGTGGTTTGAGATGATGGAGGTGTTTTGTGGCGGTGGATTGTGGTGATGGCATCTGGGTTCAACAACCGAGGGTGCTCCAATGAAGATTTGGTCCATCTGCAAGTCTTCAAAATGAAAATCTGGTCCAGATCTGCATTTTTTTAAAAAAATAAAAATACATTTATGTTTTTTCAACAATTTTATTTCATTTATTTTTTTTTAGTTTTTTTCTCTTGTTAATCTCTACCATCCATCTCAAAATATGGATGGTAGAGATTTACTGTTAATTTAATATTTTTTTATTAAATTATTAATAAAAATGAATTTTGGTTTCATTAAGGGTAAAATAGTAATTTTAATATTTGGGTTGAAGTAAGGGCATTGAGCTTTTTTCAAATTTCTATTTGATTTATTTGACCATAGATATTTATTTTGAAGTGTTTTGAAAACATTAGGAAGGAAAAGAGCTATTTCTAAAATATATTTAAAATCTTGATATTTTTTGAAATCTTAAGAATGAAATCGAAGTTTCCCCCTAAAAAAAAATTATCAAGTATAGCTACTCACAATTTAAGTGGCAATGTACTTTCATTTCACATTTATAGTTGGAGTTTAAATCTTATCATGTATATTTATTGGTATACATGAGGAGTTGTCTTTATATTATGAAAGAAAAATTCTCCTAATATTAAAGAGTAGATTTAAAAAATATATATAACATTTAATTTTGACAAGTTATAATAGGCTTCTAACCTTATGCATCAACAATTTTTTGATTACGTTGTAGTTTAAATTAATAAAAACATTGAAAAATTCATATTGTCATTGGATTAATTAGAATTATAACACAATATAATTTAGAGTATCTATATCTATTCATGATGTGCCAATTTATACTGTAATGATGTTGATTTGTTTCGAAAGTCTTGCTAATGTGCTTCTGATTGCCCATTTTTCATAATCTTGAACAAACTTAGAGAACGAAATAACAGTTAAATAAACTGATAAGTCTATTAGTTAATTGGAAAATGAGAAAAAAGAGACGATTTGATCCCTAGTAATTAGACAAATTGGTCTTTAATATTAGACTTCAATAATTAATTTTACAAGTGCATGAATAGGTATTGTTGAAGTCGATGTTTTTTTTTTCATTAGATGACCTTCCTAGAAATTTATATGAATTTTATCTTTGTCTTTGATGGTAATAATAATTTGGAAGAATTTCACATATGACACATACAGAGGATATGAAGATCTTAAACTAATTTCCACAACCATAATATCATGATGTCGGCATATTGTTTAAAAGAGCATAATTAGTCAGTTTGATCTTTAATCAAAGATGTCTCCAAAACCATTTTAATTTAATCCCCTACAGTGTTATTAATTCTCTAATGCAAATATAAAAACCAAAAACTCAAAAGTCTTCATATGGTCCCACTATTATTGCCTGGAACGTAACTCTTCATTACCCATCTCTCACATCCATAAGAAAACTGTAGACTTAGTGAGGCATTCAACATTTCTAACCTCGTATAACAAGTTTAACAGTTGATTTACTCTCATACCTTAGAGATTATAAAGATAGTTACTTGGTCTCGCTATTATTACTTGGAATGTAATTCTGGTTGCTCATTTTTTATGTCCATGAGTAGACTTCGTGAGCTTAGCAACATTTCTAACCCGTATTGACAAGTCTAATAATTGATTTTGCTCTCATCTCTTAGTTTATAAAGGTAGTTATATTTCCTTGATCTAATTATTAATTACAAGAATTTTTCTTCATTTACAGGCTGTTGTCAAAATAATTAATATTTTTCTTTTTTGAATGGCCTTTGCAGACTTTTACATGAATTACTTATGAATTTATTGTTGTAAGTCTCTAACCTATCAAGCTTCTACTCTGAAGGTGAGAAAAACTTAAAAAATTGTAGCACAAGACACATTTAAGGAACATAAAAAGCTAGACTTAATGTAAATTCCTCCACCATGATACAGGCATCAAGCTCAAAATCTTCATCGTTGATTGCAGATGATAAATTTGAGTGATTGTTAAGTTTATAAATTGCAACAACGATATACAATTGGACCAAACTTATTTTATTTTATTTTATTTTTTTGTCTTAAGAGTTTAAAACAAAACTCCAAGAACTAAACATATTAGATAAATTATCCAATGATTCAGTTTCTTATTAAATCAGTTAATTAGAAACCTTACTACTAGTTTAGTATTTTGAAGGCTAGAGCATTAATGTCTCTGGTGATCAAGTACCCACGTATATTTCTGTAAAATAACCATGAAATAAGCATTAAAATACTGTGACATTTGAACTCATTCAAGCATGCACCATTGTCTCATGGTTCATACGAGAATAATTATTCTAGAGGAGCAGAGCTGCTTCCAAATGACAACTTCAGTTTTGTCAACCATTAATCGCATAATATTTTATTTTATTTTTTTTTAATTATTAGCACTAGGTCAAAATATTACTGGGACATATTGAGATGAGACTCTGAAGCACAACTCAATTTCTGTTGCCAGAAACGGGAGAGGACTACTCATAGAGAGTGAAAAAACTATCCATATATTAATGGGAGGATCTAGCTCAAACTCATGACCTTGATGCATTAATAGATATAGCTATACCACTGCACCTACCCAACTTGCCGCATTAACCGTATGATATTATTCAAACAAAATTCTAGAACATTTTTAGATGGGTCGGGCTTGCAGAAATTTCACAAGTGAGAGCATAATTCGTTGTTTATTTTATTTTTTTTTTAAAATGATCTTTGAGATTAAGATGAATTTATATGAAATCATAATGGTCAACCTACAATAATTGTCGAGAAAACATGCCAAAGTTAATTATCTACCTCTGTATCTATACTAAAGTTAATTTATAGTTTAAGAAATTAATGTGCTAATTTCTTACTTCACGGTATGTGCCGACTTTTTTTTTTTTTTTTTTTTTTTTTTTTAACGCATAGAGGGACTACGATATTTTTTCTGCCTTAAGGTTTGTTGCAGTTGAAATGGACATTTGTTACTCTTAATTAAGGTTTAATATTTTTTTGTCTCTCTAACTTGAAGTATATGCTTTTGTTGTTTTGTTTTTAAAAAATTAAACCATATGTTACAAACGTGTTATTGGACATGCATGTAATATGAGACTAATGAGTAAATGTAGGTATAACAATTTGAAAGATTTTTGCACAAGACAGACATTGAAGGTCTAAAGAACTTGAAGTGATTTACTTGGAATATGGATCTAGTTGTACATATCTATCACATTCCACTAGTAATATTGAAGAGCCAAACAATATTTTCTAACTTGGATGAAGGGTTCTACAACCATCAATTATATGCATGCCTATTGTCAAAATAATCGATAACTTTCTTCTTCTAATGTTCTTAGAAATTTATATAATTTGATGAATTGACTATCGCCAAGTCTTCTACTTCAACACATGTTTGTCTTTTAAGGCTAGACATTTAACTTTAAAGGGACTTCTGCATATGTGTATGTATTTGTTTTAGTGATAGCTAAAAAATTGACACCAACTAGATTACAATTTTATAATTTTAAAAAATGGAAAATTAAAATGTAAAATATTTTTTGTTTACATGTCATTCAATTTGATTGCTTGTGATTATGTCAAATTAAGAGGTTGTTTATTTTTATCACTTTTCAATTAATGAGTCGGAATTATACAAATTAAGTGATTTTTGTTTGTTTGTTTGTTTGTTTGTTTGTTTTTTTTAAATAGTCAAGCCATTTAAAACCACCTAAAAATCACTTAAAGAAAAAAAACTACAATTTTTAATTTTTATTTGAATGTCAAATATATCATTATTATTCTGAATCTATTATTTTTAAAATAACATATTTTCAAATTTGTTCTAATTTTACATTATATGGATTTTTTTTAAATGTAATTAATGAAATATTGTAATAACTAAGATAGATATTACTTTACAATTCCAATTTTTGTTGCAATAGTGATTCAACTTAAGAAAATTTGTTTATTTTTATTTAAATATATAAATTCAATTTACTTTACTATAATAATTTATTTATGTATATATATTTGAAAAAATTATTTTACTATAATAATTAATCATATTTTAATTATAAATAAAAGTGATATTAATATATACATAAAAGTGTTTTAGTATTTATTAAATTAATTTATTATAATTATTTGTGTTATATTACATGAAGTTACATAGCAATTAATAGTAAAAAAATACAAATATCAAATTATTAAGTTCAGACAATTTTATTTATTTATTTTAAACCGAATTATTATACATTCAAAGGTAAGGAAAAAATGTCATTCAGATATTAAATTTCAGTTACTATTCAGTCTTCAGTTTTTAACAATACTGTTTAATCTTCAGATAAAAAAAAAAATGACCCCTAAATGTCCAACTTATGGTGTACATGTTCTTCAAAAATTAATTTAATTAAATTCCCTCAAAGTTAGATTAGAAAAAAGAAAAAAAAAAGAGTCTTTATGTATACAGTATTATAATTTGATTGTAATTCTAATTGTGTGTTAGAGCCAATGACAAGTTTGACAATTAATACTCAAATTCTCGCTGTCCAGATTAAGTAATTATATATTCTCAATCCAACAACAATTGCATGGATAGCATATGGTCTTCATAAAAATTTATATGAATGTACTTTGCCTGTAAAAGTAAAAATAATTTAAAATTTTTTGACATTCAGAGAATTAAAAGAACCTTAAATTCCAACAGCATAACATTATGATGTCATTGACACAGTAGTCTAAAATGGCACATTTAGTGGATTTGGTCATTATGATTATCCATTGCTCCTGCAACCATATTAATTTTCTAATGCAAAGTTGCAGATATGAAAATTAAGACCTCAAAAATCTCTATATAATCCCATTATTATTGCTCTGTTTTAGAAGCTTGCCTGGAATAAATTTGACAATAAATTGAAGTGCTTATCTGGTTGCATGTCTCTCACGTCAATGAATAGAATTAAAAAGTCTAACAACATTTTATAACCCACATGACAGCTTTGACAATAAAATTCATTTAAAATAATCTCAAGCAGCCTATAAAACCAACTCAAATCCCCCCGTCTGTTGCCCACAGCAACAAAATCAATCCTCCATATCTTGCTTAACTTACTAAATCGATTTTTTATTGGATCAATAATAGGATTATCCATGAGTTTCTTCACATTTATCATGTACTTACTCCCCTTATTGTTGCATCATAACGAGCGATCTACATTGTTGTGATTTAAGGAAAGCCTTTCCTTTGACAAGTGTAATCCTTATTTTCCTTTTAATATCCTTAGGTTGCATTGTGGAATTCAGGAGAGAATAATGAGTGTTGCTTATGGGATGGCGTCAAGTGCAATGAGGAAACTGGTCATGTGATGAAGGTTAACCATAGTAGTAGTTGTCTCTATGGTTTCATCAACTCTACCGGCACCCTCTTCCACCTTGTTCATCTTGAATGGCTTAACCTTGCTTACAATGACTTTAATGCGTTCAAAATTCCTTTTGAAATGTTATACTTATTTTAAATTATGTTATATAAATATAACATAATTTATATATTATGTTATTTATTTTACATTTATTTTAAATATTATATTTTAAATCATATAAGAATTGACAATACAAAACAAATAGAAATTCATTCCAAGAATCAACTTTCAATTTTCAAAACAAAGAGATATAACTAGTTCCTCATTTGATTTTTCTTTACAATCTAGTTTGTTTTTTCCAAGAAAAGATTGAAAGTGAACTCATACAATTGAATTCATTTTCTTACATAATTTTTGTTGTTTGATTGAATGATGCATAGTTGATGTATGTTTTACAAGTTTTCTTTAGAGTTAAGCGTAGATGAATTCTTCAAATTGGACTTCTACTATGAAACTTTAATTGATCCTTTGTATAAAAAAGTGTCAAAAGTTCTTTTAGGTCTCATGCTAGAAACGAACTATCTCTATTGATGTATGAAAGCAAGTCATAAATAATTTGGGTCTTTGTATCACAAATATGGAGAGAATAATCTATAATGAAAAATGGCTACTTCAGTGAAAATGTGAAAGCCACCTGACTGTGAGAGACCTTTGATTAAAATAAAAGTTGCAAAACCTTAACGGAATATGCTGTTGGAAAATCCAAAATTACAACATCTAAAAATCATGTCACAAATAGAAAACAGATGTTATAACATTTAAAAGGCATGTTACAACATGAAAGTCTCTGTTATGACACAAAAGAAAAGAATATTCATGTTTTAGGATCTGAGAAAAAGGAAAAAGTAGTGGTTTTTCAACTTGATTAATTCATCTTATGCTCATGGAATATGAGAACTTGTTTGATAGACTGATATAAAGTGTTGTTTGATTTTTACAACTTTCATTACTTTGAAAATGAGCTTAACTGTTAGAAGGGAGCTTAATTGTAGGGGTCAAAAATCTCGTTTTAATGATAGCAAGAATTCCAAGAATTTTCAAATTTCAAATTTAATTAAATCTCTAGTTTGTAGTGGTATGGATAAAGAAATTTTAATTTAAAATTTAAAATTTTCCTTTTCTGATTGGGTGGTCTGTTATCTTATAAATAAGGGGGTTAGGTTTTCATTAAAACCTAAAGTCTCATTATTTCATTACTACTGTCTTTTGTGTTTTGGTGTTCTTTATGTTTTTGCTTTAAGAACAGGTTTTGCTTCTCATACAATGAAGACCAAGAGAACGAACTAGTGTCAAGACCAATCCAACTCCAAGGCGGCCCAAAAGAAACAAAGCCACTTATGTTGAAACCACTGAGAAAATAGCTTTAGAGGAACTTGTGGAATCAATGGCTGTTGAAAAACAGTCTGAAGAGCCTTCTGTAGCTGCTTTGTCCATGCCTTCACCTGTAGAATCCACCCCAACAGCAATTGCATCCAAGGGAAAGGGACTAGCCAGTTCGTCTTCATCATCATTAGAGGACTCACAATCTTCATCAAACAATGGCAGTTCAGATGAGTCATCAAGTGAGGAAGGAGAATCAGATGGTTCACCTAATCCAGTTTCTGACAAAGGAAATGAGCCCATTCAAGACTCAAAACCAGTTTCTGCCTCAGAAAAGGGCATAGTTTCCATCTCAGAAAATTGGTACGCTCCTTCTAAAGCCAATTCTCATAATTTCTTTAGGAAGGAACAAGAACACATGTTTAGCTTGTACCAAAATATGAGTTTGTTAGTTAAGAAGAATATATATGTTGAGTTTCAGACCTTTAGGACTGGTTAAATTAAGTGAAAAGCAACAATGATCGAATACAGTCAGTGGGATTAAGGGGTATATGCCTAGGATTGTTGAGGAATTTTATGCAAATCTGATTGTTGATGAGGATGATGAGTCTGTCAAGCAGAAGATATATGTTAGGGGTATTGTTTATGATTTCTTACCAAAGGCCATCAAGGAGAATTTTCAAATTGACAAAACTTATTTTGTTTATGAATTTGATAAAGAATATAAGGAGGATATCATAGCTTCTGAGCTACAAGGACAGATTGGAGATTGGTCTGAGTCAAGTTCTCTTAAAACCTCTAATTTGATTCTCAAATATCCTGCATTGCACAAGATTGCAATGACAAACTGGTTTCCAACCAGTCATTATCCAATATGACAAATCAAATGGCATTTCTCTTATTTGAAGTGGGAATATGTGAGAAAGTAACTTGGGAGCCATCATTTATGATGACCATATTACTTCATTTGCAGAGGGAGACAAGAAAACACAAAAGCTTGTGTTTCCTTATTTGATAACCAATTTGTTTTAGAACCAACCTCTTTTGATTCTCCCTAATGAAGCAATAATTGGTGTAAGCCCTAATCTGGTTATGTTCAGGCTAAAATTGGGTGTTGTTGATGATAGAGAAGAAGAAGAGACTCCAAAAGCCAAGAGAACCAGTTACATAAGAAGAGAAAGACCACAGCATCAGCCTCCAAACCACCAGTCTAGTGGAATCCTGCAGTGGGTAACACTCCTACATATTCAAGTGTTCAGGTAGCAGATCCTTCAACAGCAGCATCTCTGGATGTACAGACTCATTTAGAGGGGTTGGACAAAGCTTATCAGGAGATGCTTGAGAAACTGGAGGCTTTAAGGGCAGTACAGCCTTCTTCAGCTTCCGCTCCAAAGTCCAAGAAGAAGAAGACCTGATTTTTTTCAAGTTGTTAGACTGTTTTTGTTTGAACTGTTAATGTTTGGTTTGTGTTTTCTTTTATTTAAGTTTGAACTATTGTTGTAGCTGTTATAATAGGTGTCTCACCTGTTACAACATTGCTTATTCTCTTCATATTTTTCAAAACTTCTATTGTGTTTTCAAGATTTTTATGCAAGCTATGGGAACGGAATCAGCTCCGTTCAATTTTATGTGCTCAATTCATTTATTTTGGTTTTGTTGTACTTCTTTTGTTTTGTTTTTACGTGTGTTTGCTTTGGCCCTTTTAGGCAAAAATGGGGAGAAAGACATATATTTATATATATTGTTACACTGAGGGGGAGTCGATAATCAAGTGGAGTAGTTCTGATTTTCTATATTGCACTAATCCTTGTTTTACAGGCAAAAGAGTTGTTCGTAATGGTTTTGCCATAAAAGATGCCCCTTGAGAGGGAGACGAGGAGGAGTAGGAGGAGGAGGAGGGGTGGCAGGCCCCAGGGAGGGGGAAGGGGGGTTTGTGTGGGAATTGGAGGGGGAGGGAGCGGGGCAAGGGAGTGGTGGTGTTGTTAGTGCATTCTGTGAGGTGCATTGGCATTGGCATCTTATGGCAATTAGGTTTAGCATTGAGGTAGCAAGTGAGTAGAACAAAACTCATGGACTGCAAGTGTATTGAGTATTGTCTTAGTTTGTCCATGTTGTAATATCTAGATCCATATTGCAACATCAAGTATTATGTTACAACAATTTTCACTGACAGTATCAATGCGGGTTTCTGTATTTTTTCATAGTTGACTTAATTTCGTGATTGATGGATCTTGTCTACTTTTATGATCAATTGAATGTAATTGGAAATTGAAGCTTACAAAATGGAAAAAAAATAATTGAAATAATAAAAACAATTAAAACAGCACCAATTTTCCCATCTAAGCATTATTGACTTTAACACTTCAACATGGCCAGCAATTATGGGTACTCCTTTTGGGTGACAAGTTATCGATCAAATGTATTCAAGCCAAACCCTACATAAAATTTTCTCCTTATAGGGCTCCTCATTCTCGTGGGTTCGGTAAAATATATATGTAAATTAAAATTATGAAAAATAATATAATTTAAATTACAATCGAAACATTTAAACGAGAGCAACTAAATTCTTTATCATGTTATAACAAAATCTTGAAGGGCATTATTTTGCCACTATCTAATTGAGTGGAATCTAGTCAATGGTCCTCTGCCAATTATTACAAGTCAAAAATTATTCCAACATCCAAAAGTTATAGTTTCCAACAAAGAAGCTCATGAGGGTGATAGTACATGTACATATGCATTATTAGTTATTACAAATATTGGGTGTGGGGATTGGTGGCTTGCTTTTGGTGATAAAAGCATGGCTTGACAAGGTTACAGGTTCAATTCCATTAAGTCTCATTCTATGGGCAATTTTTTCTCATTTAGTGTGGGTTGCTCCCCCACGTGATATTGCTTTCTCATATTTCTGGAAGTAAATTCCAACCCACGCCTTAAGGTATTAACACTTTGGATAATGTACCAGTACTCAAAATATATATATTTGGTGTTATGGCCGTATATCTTATTTTATACTTAATTAATTTATCTACACATTTCATGCGTTAATCAATTATATCAATTTTATATAATTTAATAGATTTAAGAGTCTCCTAACTTAAAGAAAAAGAAAAAGAAAAGAAAAGAAAAGAAAGAGTCTCCTGTGCAGAAAACATATCCATTGGTTTTACATTAATTTAGGTCACCTCATGTGCATGATATCAATATGGATATTAATTTAGATACTAGATAAATAGAATGTCTTGATGTCACAAGTAGAGAAAGAAGATTTATATTTTTCTTGTTGGCATAAGAATTATATTAATTCATATTAATGTAAATGATCCTAAATTCTGAAAAACATAAAAAAGAGAGATTCCATGTTATTGATTTAATTAAAGCTTGCATAAGACGTCCAATAACAAATCCCCATTTTTTTTTATGGTGGGAAAGAAATAAGTAAAGATATCAATTTACAAGAGTAAAAAATAATTAAAATTGAAAAAAAGTTTCACCATTTCTTTTTCTTCTTCTTCTTCTTTCTCCTCTCTTCGCTGAGATCAGCGTGTCTTTATCTTCTTTTTCAACCTCTATTAAGATCCCATCACCACCCTCCTCTGCCTCTCCCCTTACATGGCCGTCATCACCCTCACTCCTCCTCGTCCGATCAGACCACTATGAGGATGGTGCCTTCACAGGAGCGATGCAAGGTCGCATTCGTGCAAGGACATGAGTGAGTCTAGGTTTGTGGGTCTGGGTTGTGTGATTTGTGGGTGATGATGTTTGTTTGTGAGTTTGGGTTTTAGTGTTTTTTGTGGTCGTTTGTTTACGGGTTGTGTGATTTATGGGTGTAGATGTTTGTGGCTTTGTGGTTAAGATGTTTAGCGATTGTCGAGGACATTTAAGATGTGTTTGGTTGGTGATTTCGATGATGAGTGGAAGAAGAGATTGTTGGTGACTGCGATCATGATAATGAGTGGAAGATTTAGAACCCACTGGGTTTTGATGAGCAAAAGGTTTCAATGATGATGATAAGTGTAGGTTTTGAGTTTTGATGGCGAAAGATGAACCGGTTGATGGTTGAGTTTTTTTTTTTTTTTGGTTATGGAGATCCAATCTCTCTCTCTCTCTCTTTTAAATATTTCATCAAGTCAATGTTTGTGTTCATTGATGGGTCTTCTTCATCATTCGTTCATTATTGATTGAAACCTAGTCCCTGTTTGTGTTGGTTGATGATTGAAACCCAAGATTTGCATGGAGGAAGGCAATGGAGATATTGGATCTCCTTCTTCGTGGAGATTCAATCTCCATAGCGATGGAGCCTTTCATTTTCTTTCTTTTTATTTTTTCCTTTTTTTCTTTGTTTTATTTTTCTTTAATTACTTGGATAATGATTTTGATTCTATGTTTTTTGTTGTGGGAGATTGATGATGTTTAAAAAATAATTTAAAAAATACTACTGATGTTTTGTTTTTCGGGTTGAAGGGTGGATGAAGATTATGAATGTATTGATTTTAATTTAATTTTTAATTTTTTTAAAGTTTTTTTTTTTTTTTTTTTTAAGATGGACGGTGAGATCTTATTAAATTTTTTTTAATTAATTTATTTTTAAGTTTTTAAAATTTATTTAAAAAATAAAAAATAAAGTAAATAAGGTTAAAAGATAATTTTATCTTTTAATTAATTAATTCTAATTGACTTTGATGAACAGTAATAGAATTCATTGTAATAAAAGAGAAAACCTTACTCGCACGTATTTCTTTTTATAGTTAGACTATAGTTTGCTCTACATGTAAAACATAGGCCAATTTGATGTGGTGGGTGACAAAAGGGTTCACGCTATTTGTTTTCTTGTGCGGTTTATGAGGGACTGTGAGCTGTTGGATTAGTGGATCGCACGTTAGATCTTGATGGGCTTATCTTTATCATATACGTCATCGAGCCATTAATTTATAATCAACTGACATAGAGTTATAATCAATTAATGAATTTCACGTGCCTCTCCTGAATTCAGAGGCATAATTGCATTACTTCAAATAAAAAAATAAAAATGGGAGGCATAATTGTAAGCTGGTCCCCATCCAATTAAGGAGATATAATTACATGCGGTTCCCACGTGCCACTCTTAAATAAAGAGAAAATTGTAAACTAGTCTCGCATCTCTTTTCTTTATAGATAAATGATTTTAGGGGAAGAACAAAAGTAGGACAGTGAACTAAGAAGTTAATATTTATGTTCTTTTTCGAAAAATGTAACAATTGAGTCCTAAATTATAAATAAAAAGACCAATATATCCTTACAATTAGGTTTTGTAAAAAACATCTTCACCCCCAAAATCAACATCGAACAAGAAGCCCACCTCTCCATTTCTTGGCTACTGTCGTCTCTCCCTTCCCTACGCAGAGCCGCGTAACGCTGTTCCTCCCTTCCCTTCACCATAAGTTTTTCTGTCTCACTCGTATATGTGCGGCATCGGACTTCGTTTCCTCATTGTGAAAGTCGAAGCCCTTGCCTCCCTTTTTGTTGGTCGCTTCTGTCCCTTTCTCAGACAGAGTCGCACAGTGCTGTGGCCCTGACTTCGTTTGCTCACTCGTACACAAATGGCACTCAACTTTGTTTGGTCGTTGCAAAACTCGAAGCCCCTGCCTCCCCCTTTGTTGGTCACGGTCTTCTCTCCCTTCCTCACACAGAGCCGTGCCGTCATCTCTCTTGTGTTCCTGGTAAGTGATGTCGTTTCTCCTTATATGTTCTAGTTTCTGATGCTATCATTTATGTGCTATTTAATGATGAAGATTGTTAAGAAATTGTGGGAATGGGGTCCTTGATTATACTTTTTTGAAGAATAATTTTTCGGTAAGTAAGGCATTGAAATGACCATTTGGATATATTGGTCCTGAAAAGTCATTTGGTTTAGGGGTTGAGTTACATCACTCTTTTGTGAAAGGTTACGTCTAAATTATGAATATCATGAGATTTAGTTTATTATTATTAAGATCAATCTTTATATGTTGCTTTGTTTAATCAATTTTGTAGATTTATGTTGTCGAAATTAGGTTTTTTTTTTTTTTTATAGAGAATTTGATATTATGATTAGGACATTTACAATATGAAAATTTGTATGCTTGTGTTGATTTTTGATTAGGACATTTACAATATGATTATGTTTATGTAATCATTTGTTATTATGTAAAATTAGTATCCAAAACACTAGTCACACCAAGGTGACGAGTGTTAATAATGCTAGTTACTTCGGTGTGACTAATGATGCCATGAGTTTGTGCAAAAAACCAATAGCCAAAACACTAGTCACACCAAGGTGATGAGCATTAATAATGCTAGTTACCTCAGTGTGACTAGTGGTGTCATGGGTTTATACAAAAAAACCAGTAGTCAAAACATTAGTCACACTAAGGTGACGAACGTTAATAATGTTAGTCACCTCGGTGTGACTAATGGTGCCATAACTTAATGGAAAAATCCAGTAGCCAAAACACTAGTCACACCAAGGTGACGAGTGTGAATAACGCTAGTTACTTCGGTGTAACTAGTGTTTTGGCTACTGACTTTTTTTCTATAAACCTATGACACCACTAGTCACACTGAGGTAACAAACGTTATTAACAGTTGTCACCTTAGTGTGACTAGTGTTTTGGTTACTGATTTTTTTTCCCATCAAGTCATGGCATCACTAGTCACACCGAGGTGACTAGCATTATTAACGTTCGTCACCTTGGTGTGACTAGTGTTTTAGTTACTGGTTTTTTTGTATAAACCCATGACATCACTAGTCACACCGAGGTAACTAGCATTATTAATACTCTTTTTTTTTCGCTTTGTCTTTTGGCTCCCTTTTCACTCTTTTTAATGAAAAGATAAACACTAAAGAGGCTTTGAATAATATAATTTACTTTCTATGTTTTCAATTAACCTAAAGAGTTTATAGTTAATTACATATATATTTATTTGTTTGCAAATGGGAGAAATTGACTATGATAAGTTTTTTAAGATACCTAGATCACAATGGGTGCTAAGGAGGTCGATAAACATGCACTCCAAGTTCGATGTAGTAGGGTTGATTGAAAATGTATTGCGGCGAGAAGGGGAGTACAAACTAGTTGATGAAACAATTTTCAAGTATTTATTGAAAATACCGGGTAAACACATATTTACTACCAGGTTGATTCATCAATTGCTTCAAAGAGAGATTAATATGGAAGAAGCAAGTTCTAATGAGATGTGGTTTTCCATTGGGGGCATGAAGACTAGGTTTTCCCATGTTGAGTTCTGTATAATGACTGGATTACTTTTTGGTCCATTACCCGATATCATTCAACGGCCATATGTGATGGTACCTGAGGGGGATACATGATCGATATTTTGATGGGAAAATACCATTGCCACTTTCCGAGATACACAACCATATTGCCACCAAGGAATTTCACCGAAAAGGAGATTGTTTGAAGATGGCCCTTGTGTTGCTAGCAAACATCGTATTATTTGGGCAACTTTCCAAGAGCAAAACGACATTATGGTTGTTAATGTTGGTAGAGAATCTAGATGAGTGGAATGCGTTTCCTTAGGGACATTATGTATTCAAGTTAACGTTGTACTATTTGAGAATAGTGGTTAGAAAATGTAATTATTATGAGTTTCCTTATGCTTTACAGGTTGGTTTTTATATGTTTTCTCTCATGTGTTGATGTATATTTTATATTTATATGTTTTTTATATTTAACTTTTTATCATTTTTGTATATACAGATATGAGCGATGAAGAATGTCCAATCAATGAGAGAATTGTTAGCTACTCAGGTACCTAGTGTTAGATACCCGAGAATGTTGAAATGGAGTTTCAATAGGCATTCAAAAACTTTTCACTAAAGTCTTAAAGAAATAGAGGAGCGTGGAATTGTAAGTTTGAAAAACTGTTATTATATAGAATGACTTTGATTGTTTCTAACATTTGAATTTTTTTGTTATAGTTTTTTCTAGCTCATGAGTACTTTAGACTAACGAGGGAGGAGGCAAGATAGGATTACTGGAATGGTATTAACACCAATCTAGATGAAGGTGTTGACAAGCCTCGAACTCTATAGCTACTATTATACATTGGGAAGCTCGCCGGCAACCCCACGGTAGCCCTCTAGTCGATATCTGAATCTGGTTGGAAAGTTCCTGTGAAGCTAAGCCGTTAACTTTTTCTAAAAACTCCTTTATAAATTCTTATATTACGGAAGTGGTGGAAAATTTTTCGCGTTTTATCAAATCTTTTACAAAACAGTTTTATAAAATTTTGGCAGCATAACGACTATATTTCCGACTATGCCACCCTGCAAAAGCATTCACAAAAAATTATACACTTCTAAAATCATCATTTTCTCCACTTCCGGGCCTTAGGCCATATCAAAACACAATCCTAGCCACAAATTTTCTAATTTAGCAAAATCATTTCAATTTGAAATCGAAAAACATAAATTCATGCATAGAAATTCAATACATTCTCACAAATATTTTCATGTTAAATCTCAATCAAACATATTTAAACATATAGATAATATGAAATAAAAATTTAATTTATACATAACAACTTATATACAACCAAAATCTTTATACATTTCATTATAATCAACAAAATCAAAACATGCAATTTATGGCTTCACAAAATCATCAATTTCGTCCGGCCTATCAATCGAGTGTAGGAGAACGTGCGCCCTGAGTACCTGTACCTGCACCTGGGGAGGTTTTTGAAAAATATAAAATTAAAGTATGAGACAAAGAGGTCAGTGAATGTTTATGGTTTCTATCTAAAACATTTATTTTAAAATATATCTCCAGGAGAAAACATTTTTAGAAAAGAATTTTATTCTAAAATAATTTTCTTTTCAGAAACCATAAACTTTTGATTTTTTTTTTTTTGTTTTCTTTAAACATAGGCTTTATAAATTTTGAAATCTAATAACTTTCAAAATCTTTCTAAAATCTTTCAAAAATCTTTCGTTCTGAAAATCTGTTTTCTGAAAGACATTTTCTTTCTAAAATCCGAATCAATGGATTTCCCCATAAATTTAATCACATGACCACTAAAGTAAAGCAGCTCCATGTGACAAATTTAATCACACGACCACTAAACTAGAGCAGCTCCATGTGATAAATCTAACGGTCGAAGTCGCAATCTATCTAAGACATCCCCCGACCATGTAGCGGAATACTACATTGCAAACGTGGAGAGAGACAATATCCCACACGTGTAAAGGGCGACTCGACTGACTCGACTTTGACAGACTCAGTCCCCTCAGAGTTAGTAGGACTAACCCTCCCAACAACTTACCATACACGATGAGGTATACTGGCCGGGTCTAATCTGAATCTGTGTCTGGTATCTAGAATCTGAGATCCGAGGATTTATAATCTATATCTGATGGGTAGACCATTGGCCTTTTAAAATCTTTCTTTCTAGTATGTAAATCAAACTAAATTTTCTCATTTCTAAAATCAAATATTTATGAACTTTATGTACTAAAAGTTTACTAAATCAAAAATGATTTTCAATCTTCAAAATCTATTATAGAATATCATAACTATGAAATAACAATTAAGGCATGTAAAGTTTGTAAAAACTATTAAGAACATTCTAAAACATATTATAAATTTTATAAAAGAACTTTGCACTCACTTGGTTCATCTATTTCTCTAGGTCGCTCTTCTCTATTTCGATTTCGCTTTTCGCGTTCTGATTCCACCTATTATGCGTATTCTAACTTTTAGAATTCAATCCAATTTCTAACTTAAATCATTTCAAACAAAACACTCTACTTAATGTTACAACTCATTCTAACATCACCAATTTGCAAGAACTTGTTCTAATATCTTCATTTGATTTCCATTCCATTCTAATTCATTCCATTTCTACTTTAAATTTTATTACCTATGCTGTCCTCAATTCATCAATCTAATTCAAGCAAATTCGACCATTTATTTTTGCATGCTTCTTTAACCAATTCACACCATATTCTAACTCAACTTTTCTCATTTCATTTTCATATTATTTCAGCACATATAAGGGCCCCTAACAACCCCCTAATTTCATTCTAATCTCTAATGCAATTTACACATTCGAATTTCATAATTTCTTGACCTAAATTACACATATTCAAGCTCAACCTCTTCACATCATTTTCACATAATTTTCAACACCATAACAGCCCCTATGCTATCCAAAAAACCGCTCACATAATATCATGGACAACATGCACTCTTCTTGAGCTCTCTTGACCAAATACACCAAATCATGGATACCATATTTTCATTTCACATTTCTAACATCACAACCATCATTCTAACACATATTAAGCAGGTGAATTCATCAAAATAAATCTAACAAAGTTGATACATAAATTTTTCAAGTTAGCCGAATACACACATGCAAAATCTCAAACACCTTAGCTTCATTCCATTTCATCCTTTTTGCTCATCAAAACCAGTCCATATTTCACACCAAATCATTCAATCTTTATTTGAATTATACCACCACATCAGAGCCAAGATGCATACCAACATATATATCAATATATCATCAAACTTATCACACAAAAATCCAACCACAACAACAACTCAATTTTCAGCAGAATTGAACTTCACAAATCACCATCAATTCACTTCAAATCATAATTTTTTTTAACCAAATCACTTATCAAATGCTTCTTGATCCTTTTCCTTGTTTCTCCACTTGATTTATGCCTCAAAACCTTAAATTTACACATAAAAAACTCATCAAATTCAAGAGCTGTCCATGGGCTGTTTTCTTGACAGTTTTTTTTATCAAATTTTCAATCCAAAACTCAATCTTACCTCTTGTTTTTAGGTTGATCTTTCTTAGGAATCTTCTTAGACTTTTTCTTCAACCTTTGATAGCTTGATTAACCTTCATAAATGGTGAAAAACCTGGTTAGAACAGCTGCTGCCCCTTGGTCTGTTTTCCCCTGCAGTTTCTGCTCTGTTTCTCTTCTGCAGACAACTCTCTTCTTCTCTCAGATTTCCAGAACTTCTTCACTTATATAGACTTTGATGACCTTAACAAATTTCCCTTAAAGTTTGTTACATAATTACTACCATGCCACTATTTTTCTTGACCATTTTGCCCTCTTTTATTTTATATTTCCATGGTATGCACACTAGTTTTAATGAAATTTTACCTACCATGCAATTAAATTATTCCATTCACTTCTAGCTCTTTTTGAATGTCTTTTAATCATGAATTTTATCTCATATCATTGATAAATCATCATGTCACTTATCGGATTCGAATTCATTTTCAATCCGTTCGAAAATCCTACTAAAATCCGATTATATGCTTTCGAAAAATTAATAATTTTATTAATTCTCAAATGAGGGCAGTCTTGTACATTCTATTTCAATGGCTTATACATCTCTTATCTACAGTAAGGAATTTGGATGAGGGACATCATAGGTGTGGAATTTGTTCCACTCACACTTGTGGATAATGATGAAGGTGATAATGGTGGTGTCGGTGTGAGTAGTCCAATAGGTCGTCGTGGGAGACAGAATAAGCGATCACGCAATGTAGATCCATCTCCCCACACCCCTCCACTAGCAGAGGACTCAATATCATCGAATACAATTTCAGAAGTTAGTACACTTCATAGTGTCATTATTAAGTAAAACCTCAGGTATTTTTATCTTTTAAATACCATTGTTCCTCTATGTAGGGATTGGAGAAATTAATGGAGTTAGTCAAGAATGCAATGGAGGAAATGCCATTATGTATGGAGGACTATGTCTATAAGAAGTTGGAGGCATTAGAGGGTCAATTAAATAACTGTATTGATAAAGCATTTGAAAACTGTTAGCAATATTCAATTGATCAGGTATGTGCACAATATTCTAGAAACTTAAATTATTTTGAGTTCGCATCAATTGTCGAATGTAATCGAATTTCGTTGAATTAGGGGTATCATAATTATACATTCTTTACACATGTGATGGAAGATGATGTCCAACTTGCCTATAGGACGTCCTTTGTTGCACAATCAGTTCCTATGAATGCAATGACGACTCCTATACATTCTGTTGTCACACGTAGACCAAGTCAATTTAGACAATCACATGACGCATGTGGTTCTACTGAGGAGGCACAATCACGAGGGCTACCACAGGTCCAAAATAAGGAGGGGCTGTGTGTTTATCAAAAAAAGGAAAATGCAAGGACAAGGAAGGATGGTTAAGGCTCGTTGGCTTCTCAGTTGGAGAAACTGTATGGTGAAGGATTCAATTTTAACAATGCTATTAATACGATGGTTGAGGATGTCCAAGTGGATAATGATGATGATGTCGATGTCATATTTGGGGATGCTCCCCGTCCGGAGACATATGTTGACCAAACAGTTAGATTAAAGATTGCATCAAAATATTATGCTTCTCCGTACATCAATCCTTGGGCAACAGAGAATATAGTACTATCGCAAAAGAGAAAGGAATATAGAGCATACAAGAAAGCAAGAAATAGTGCAACCTTGTGAGTATATTTATGATTTATGTTAAATAAAAGTCAATTTCAAGGTTTATTTATTAATGATTTCTATTCATTTTAGACTAAATATTGGCACCAAGTTCTTTATAGATTGGAAGTTCTTTATTGAGTTGGAGAAGACTTCAGTTTGGATGTCAAATGAAGTGAGTTACTCGTTGAATATGTCAACATTTGCTTTATATTTGAAATATGTTACTAACTTTTATGTATAAGTTTTTTTTCTGTTACTTTGTGTGAAATTTTACCATATGAATACAACACATTGATGTGATTCTAGCACTTTTTGGCAAACATAGAAACAAGCACCCCAGTCAATTTCATAATGATATTGCAGTGTTATGTGTGAATTTTTTTGTAAGTTTAGGGCCTTATTACATTTCATTTGAATTTGTTTTGACATTGCTGTACAATTTCATTTTTTAAAACATGTTATGGTATAATATGCAGTCAAAATTGTCAAAGGCTTGGAAGGAAATTCATCCACATGTGCAAGGACCATTTAGTGGTCAATTTGATCCATTGTCATTTAACGTCCTTGATGATTGGATACTATATGGTACAGGAGAAAAGCCAGCATGAGGGAAGATATGGACATTTGTAAACACAATAAGCGTGATTTAATGTTATTTGACATTGTTATGTGACCATGTTTTATTTTAATTTTTTATTTTTTGTTATGCAGTTGTTAATTCCATGTGCTGTTGGATCTCTTGATGGTCATTGGATCTTATGTAAGGTAGATTTATCATGGTGGAGTATTGTTATATATGATTCGTTGTCATATAAGATCCGAGTCGATTCGACATATAGAGAGAACTAGGTGGCACCTTTGCGGTACTTGTTGCCTTCTGTGTTGGCAAAGTCAGGTTATTTTGAGGAGAAACACAAGGAAAGGAGAGGGGACTTCTTTACCCTACAAACCTTGAACCACACAAGCATACCAACTCAAAAGGATAATAATAGTTGTGGTGGATTTATATGTAAGTATGTCGAGTGTATCATTAGGAAAGGTGTATCATGGAATTGGGGGCTACTAGAAGTTCACAAAATGAGAATTGAATACGCTTTCGCCATATTTTGTAACGCTGTTGAGGGAAATGTGATGTAATTGGAGTTTTACATCTGCACATTTATGTATCATATATATATATATATATATATATAAAGTTATTTTGAGATGCTATGTTACATTTGTGCTTTTTGTGAATATATTTTGCATTATTTTAAGGTGTTATGTTAAAGTTGTGTTATGTTTTATTAAGTTGAAAAAAACCAGTAGTTAAAACACTAATCACACCAAGGTGACTAGCGTTATTAATGCTAGTCACCTTAGTATGACTAGTGGTGTCATGAGTTTATGGAGAAAACCAGTAGCCAAAACACTAGTCACACCAAGATGACTAGCGTTATTAATGCTAGTCACCTTGGTATGACTAGTGGTGTCATTGGTTTATAAAGAAAACCAGAAGCCTTAATAATCCTAGTTGTCTCGGTGGGACTAGTGGTGCCATGGGTTAATAGAAAAAAACCAGTAGCCAAAACACTAGCCACACCAAGGTGATGAATGTTAATAATGCTAGTTGTTTCAGTGTGACTAATGGTGCAATGGATTTACGAAAAAAAATCAGTAGCCAAAACACAAGTCACACCAAGGTAACGAGTGTTAATAATGCTAGTTGCTTCCATGTGACTAGTGGTGCAATGGGTTTATGGAAAAAAACTAGTAGCTAAAACACTAGTCACACCAAGGTGACGAGTGTTAATAATGCTAGTTGCCTCAGTGCGACTGGTGGTACAATAGGTTTATGGAAAAAAAAAAACTAGTAGCCAAAACATTAGTCACACCAAGGTAACGAGTGTTAATAATGCTAATTGTCTCGGTGTGATTAGTGGTGTCATTAGTTTATGGAAAATAATTAGTAGCCAAAACACTAGTCACACCAAGATGACGAGTGTTAATAATGCTAGTTGTCTTGGTATGACTAGTGGTGCCATGGGTTTATGGAAAAAAAACAAGTAGCCAAAACACTAGTTACACCAAGATGACGAGTGTTAATAATGCTAGTTGCTTCGGTGTGACTAGTGGTGTCATAGGTTTATGGAAAAAAACCAGTAGCCAAAATACTAGTCACACGAAGGTGACAAGTGTTAATAATGCTAGTTTCCTCGGTTTGACTGGTGGTGCCATGGGTTTTTGGATAAAAACCAGTAGCTAAAATACTAATCACAACAAGGTGACAAGTGTTAATAATGCTAGTGGTCTTGGTGTGACTGGTAGTGCAATGGGTTTATGGAAAAAAGCCAGTAGCCAAAACACTAGTCAGACCAAGGTGATGAGTGTTAATAATGCTAGTTGCCTTGGTGTGACTGGTGGTGTTATGAGTTTATGAAAAAGAAGCAGTAGCCAAAAAAATGGTCACACAAAGGTGACGAGTGTTAATAATGCTAGTTGCCTCGGTGTGACTAGTGGTGTTATGGATTTATGGAAAAAAACCAGTAGCCAAAACACTAGTCACACCAAGGTGACGAGTGTTAATAATGCTAGGTTCCTCGGTGTGACTAATGGTTTCATGGGTGTATGGAAAAAAAACAGTAGCCAAAATACCAGTTACACCAAGGTGACGAGTGTTAATAATGTTAGTTGCCTCGATGTGACTAGTGGTGCAATGGGTTTTTGGAAAAAAACTAGTAACCAAAACACCAGTCACACCAAGGTGACGAGTGTTAATAGTGCTAGTTGCCTCGGTGTTATTAGCGGTGCTATGGGTTTATGGAAAAAAAATCAGTAGCCAAAACACTAGTCACACCAAGGTGATGAGTGTTATTAATGCTAGTTGCCTCGGTGTAACTGGTGGTGCCCTGGGTTTATGGAAAAAAACCAGTAGCCAAAACACTAGTCACACCAAGATAATGAGTGTTAATAATGCTAATTGCCTCGGTGTGACTGGTGGTGCCATGGGTTTATAGAAAAATATCAGTAGCCAAAACACTAGTCACACCAAGGTTACGAGTGTTAATAATGCTAGTTTCCTCTGTTTGACTGGTGGTGCCATGGGTTTTTGAAAAAAAAAAACAGTAGCCAAAACACTAGTTACACCAAGGTGACAAGTATTAATAATGCTAGTTGTCTCGATTTGACTAGTGGTGCTATGGGTTTATGGAAAGAAACTAATAGCTAAAACACTAGTCAGACCAATGTGATGAGTGTTAATAATGCTAGTTGCCTCGGTGTGACTAGTAGTGCAATGGGTTTATGAAGAAAAACCAGTACCCAAAACACTAGTTACACCAAGGTGACGAGTGTTAATAATGCTAGTTGCCACTATGTGACTAGTGGTGCCATGGGTTTATGGAAAAAAACTAGTAGTGAAAACACTAATCACACCAAGGTGACGAGTGTTAATAATGTCAGTTACCTCTGTGGGACTAGTGGTTGGGTCACTGTTTTGAAACAAAGCCTTTATTTGGTGACTCTCTTTAATAAAAAGATCATCGAACACAAAGACGCAAACAAGTATAACATTACAATAAATGAAGATAGTTTTGCAATTGTTGCAAATAAAAGTAATGACACTTCAATAAACAAAATACATGGTTATGTTTGAGATTTTTCTTGTATAGTAGGTGAGGGAGCATTGTTACAAATCTTGCTATTGTGACCTGGTTGCTGGTAGGTTCGACACTTTCGTTGTCTTCTTACTTGGATAATGGAACCTTCACTATTATTCGTAAAGGGGCATTGAGACGGATGTGAATTACGATAGTTTTGTCGATAGTAGCCTTTTTGCCTACAGTGGGAGCATTTCAAAACCCTTCTGGTATTCTCACCAGCAAATGGAATCCTTTTCTTTCTAGGCCTGCCAGCTTGCAGACGCCATGGTGGTGGTAAAACAATCATGTTTCAGATGTGTTTTGGAACTGTCCATTCATCTGGGTTAGGAACCGGGAAGATAACATCAGTATATACAGCCAATAAATTAGGTGTTTTATAACACTCGGATATATAAGGGATGAATGACCTATTACAATACCTGTAGCACCGAAAACAATATTGAACTTTTATTCTACAGTTAGACCAAAACCTCGCAAATATTTTTGTCTTACCTTAACACCGCAAGTGCATGCGAACATGGTAAAAGATCTATTTGGAATGCCACACAAGTACACGTCCTTTCAGTTAGATTAACAACCGTTTTCCTACTCCCATCCTTTACTGTATACTTGGTTTCATCGATTGGTGTGACCGTGTAAGTTTGTGAGTCTATAGTATATTCTGCAATTTTCTTCTCTGTCCATTGCATTATCTTTGGTGATATTTTTTTTTTGCATTCTTTCGTCGGTCATAAAATCATTTTTGCATTATACCCCTAATATACTTGACCAAAGTCGTTATTGGATATTGACGATCTTTAACCAAGCATGAGTTCATGCATTCAGCAATTTTGGAAGTCAAAATCCAATAACGCCTTATTGGAGTCATTGCCAGTGCCCATCTATATGGTCTAAGTTCAATTAACTTTTTATGCGCATGTGGGTGTATTTTTCTAAGGTCTTCCATCATGTCCCTAAACTTGGATTGATGATAACACCTTAATGCACGATGGAATAATCCGGTGGCAGTCTTATTTTTGTATAAATTTTTCACATTTTGTGTCATGTGATACATGCAAAGGCAATGATGTGCATCGGGGTACACTTTTTCCATCGCTACTTTAATTCCAAGATGCCGATCGGATATGAACATGGAATTCTCTGGACATCCAATTACATTTCTCAACTTTGTCAAAAACCATGACCATGATTTATCATCTTCAACATCCCCAAACCCAAATGCTAATGGATATACTTGCTCGTTAGCATCTTTACATGCTGCAATGAACATAATATCACCAAATTTTCCTTTCAAATGTGTTCCATCAATGGCAATAACTGGTCTAATCACTGTACGAAACCTAGAATACTAACACCATAAGCAATAAACATGTACATAAACTAGTTCTTGTTATTCGTCTCAATGCTTGTGACTGTATCTGGGTTAGCTAACTCCAACTGATAAAAATACGCAGGCAGCTGTTTAAATGACAACTCCATAAACATAAAAACGTTTTCTTAAGCATGATCTTTGGCTCTCCGACATTGATTATAGGGCAAATTAACTCCAATTAACTTGAATTTTTGCCATGATTTCTTTGGGTTTCATGCTTTGACCACTAACTTGTAATTTCGAAGTGATAAGGTCTCTAATTAATTTTGCACTCACTTTCCTGCACCATCGATGTACACTATCAAGCGAACAACAATGTTGTTTTTGAATTTCTGCACCTCCCATTAGTCTCCAATCTTGGTTTTGATGGCTACAAGTTGAAATTTACAGTTCTCATCCTTGCACCTAATGTCATAATAGATGTTGTTCGATTTCTTGAATTTTCTATAAAAACCCTCCTTCAATGCATACATCTCTACAACTTTACCCATATCACGCTTTGAAGGAAATATTTTCCCTTTGAAGAAATGATGGTCTTCTCTTTTGACTCTTTAGTGGCTATTGTATGAAATGCGAAAAGATCTATTCCAGGGATACGCCATTCACTAGTTACTTTTTGTTGTGTGTTATTATCATCATTGGCTTGATGGGAACACCCAACACCATCATCCTTAACATGACTATGTCAAACATTATCATTATCTATATTATAATCCTGATCACGAACATCATGACTAAATCCACCACCACTGTCACTATTGCCACCTAAATCTTCTACCACAACTACATGTCGACTTCTTCCATCTCCTGTGAAAATATTAGTGGCTATAGGAATACTTTTAGCTGGACGATAGTAGTCAAAAAACTCGTCTGAATCAATGTAATCCAATAAATGTTCTGTAGAAGGATTATACTGATTGTCATTTAAGTTATATTCACCATGTGAATCAACATTATCTACTTTTTCTTTATCATCATCATCATTGTTATCATCATCATCATCATCATCATCATCGTCATCTTCGTCTATGTCTTCACATTCATCTTTAATGTTACGGTCCTTATGGAGTGGAACTTCATTGCTTGAGGAAACAAACTTGAATTGAGAAACTAATTGAACAAAACTTTGGTGTTGTGGCTGGTTTATTAATTGGATTTGTGATTAGCTTGGTAATTGGATTTGTGGTTGGATTGGTAGTTGGAATTGTGGTAGGATTGGTAACTGTAAATGGATTGGTGGTTGAATTTGTTGTTGGATTGGTAATTGAACATTTCCCTTATCTCTCACACAGTCATTTATTTTTGTTGGAACAACAGTTACGTAAACCTCAAGATTTTTCTCATGTAGCCAGAAAGACACAGTTTTATCAGTTGTTAATTTTGGTATGGCAGGCCTACCGGACGTCTCCACCAATATGTGTAAGTCAAATGTACTCTTTGTTATATCAACTTGAATAATATCCTCAATAGTCTTTTTTAAGTCATCAAGCGTCGCCTTCGTCGAAACAAAAGCTATTTCTGATTCACCACCCTCATGCTTATAACCAATCCATTGTCCACCATGGGTGACTATAATTCTAGTTTTGTCCATATCACTGTACACAAATAAATGATCGAATTTAGTAATTAAGCTCCAAATCAAGACTAACAATATATTGTTACTTATACTTTGATAAAATTAAGTAATTAAACTACCAAATAGATGCTCATGATATGACACTAATAATCATGCCAAGGTGATATGCATTAATAACACAAGTCATCTTGGCATGACTAGTGTTTTGGCTACTAGTTTTTTTTCCATGAACCTATAACACCACTAGTCACACCAAGATAACTAACATTATTAACACTCGTTACCTTGGTGTTATTAGTGTTTTGACTACTGATTTTTTTTCCATTAAGTCATGACACCACTGGTCACACCGAGGTAACTAACATTATTAACACTCGTCACCTTGGTGTGACTAGTGTTTTGGCTACTGTTTTTTTTTTTTTCCCATAAACCCATAGCACCACTAGTCACACCATGTTGACTTGTGTTAATAATGCAAGTCATCTTCGCGTGACTAGTGTTTTTGTCTTTGGTTTTTTTACTAAGTCATGCCATCACTAATCACACCAAGATAACTTGCATTAATAACGTCATACAGTGTGGTTAATGCAACAACATACAGAAAAATACTAAGTTCGTAAACCCTAAAGCCAATTCCTACATCTCAATATTAGCATAGCTAACCACAATAACTAATAACAACTGAAAAACAAGTGTTCAAAAGTTAAGGTACATTACCCGTAGTGCAGAAGAAGATTATGGGTGGTGGCTGTGAAGAAGAAAATGAAGATGGATGGTAGCTGGAAAGAATCGAAGTGGTTGGATAGTGAGGGACAAATTGATTCATAGTGCAGAAGAGAATGAATGTTGATGTTTATGGAGAATGAATATTGTGCAATGCAGAAGAGACCGTAATGAAAAAGATTAGGAAGATTAGAAAATTTTATGGAGAATGAATGTTGTTGGATATGTAGAAGAGAGTGAAGTGTTTTACAGAGTTTTATTCCTTCACTATTTTCAATTTTAACTTAGTTAAAAGAAGAAAGAGAAAAGAGAAAAGAGAAAAGAGAGAAAAGAGAAAATGTCACCAGTTTTATCAAGGGTATTTGTGTTAAAAAAAATAAGGCTTAGGACTCAATTGTTAAATTTATTGAAATGAGACATGATTGTCAATCAAATATTTAAAAATGCCTTGTGGTGACATTTTCTTAATGATTTTTGTGAAATTCATACTTTCCTTTGTCAAATGATAAATATTCGTTGTCATATCTACATCGATCAGCTAGCCCCTTTTCCAGTATGAGGAAACAATTATTTAAACATAGTATTGTACACCAACTACAGACCCATCTGTCATGGATTTGATTGGATGTGTTGTAAGCAGAGGTGGACTTAAAAAAGGAAAAGAAAAGAATAGAAAAGGAAAAAAAATTCATGAGATCACTTGGATTATCTCTTAAAGGTTTGATATATTTTTTTTTTTTTGTTTTTTGAAATAATTCATTATAAACAACAAAATTATGGTCATTTAGTCTACGAAACCGTTGTTCTTTTATGGGTCATTAGTCGTCACTATGATCAAACAAATTGTGACTGTGACAATATAGTAGGTTAAAACAATATATTATTATCATGAAATTCATTCTCAAGTGGAACAATTCATTGCATGGTTTTACTAAAAACTAAGAAGTTGAACTTGGTTTGAACATCTCAACTCTCAAGCAATTTTTTTCTCAAACTCATTACAAAGCTCAAAGCTTGTGAGAATTGCACTCCAATCATATTGCACCGAATTTTTCATCAAGGGACATGGAGCTATTGTGTGTAGTTATGAACCTAAAAGCAAGTGGAGACATGAATTGTTGTTGTTGAGATATTAAGTCCAAAGCTTAAAGTAAGAAGGAAATTCTCTCGATGTGCCAATTACACTCACAACTTCAAAATCGCTAATGTTCTGTTCTCCACTAACACATCTAATGGAAAATTGCTAGTAATGTTAAAAGAAAAGAAAAAGCCAATTAATGAATGAGAGAGAGACAGGGAGAAAGATTGATTAAGAGAGAGAGGTGTGACTGTGAAGTCAAAACAATTTAGAGTGCCAAAGCCAAAGCATAGTTTTTGTTTTTCGTTTCGTAGAAGAAATGAAGTGGTTACCACTCTCTTTAAAAGTAAGCGAATCTTGTTTTTCTAGTATGTTCAATTCTTTTATCATTTCACTTGGGAACCCCTAGTCTATCCTTTTTGTATTTTAATTGCACCAATTTGGGGGTCTCTCTCCCCTTATATTTCCTTTTTATTGCATGCTTTCGCCATTATTATTAGTTCCTAATCCTATCATGTTTGCTTTGCTACCTAATCTATGTTAATTATTAGTTAATCCTTCAATCATGCATTAACGTTTACTGATTTTGTTTATGTTTATTTAGTATTTTACGATCATCAGAAGCTCGGAGAAATGAATATTGATTGAAACAGACCATCGAATTACTAATAAAATTAAATTATATAAAAAAATAATCAAACAGAAAATATTAAAAATTAATTATTGTTCATAATAATTTTTGATAGTTATAATATAAATTTGAATTACGAAAAATTATTAAAAAGCTCAAGGACAAAAATAGGACAGTTAACTAATGAGTTAACATTTATGCCCTTCTTCAAAAAATGTAATAATTGAGTCCTAAATTATATGTAAAAATACCAATATATCCTTACAGTAAAAATATGTAAAAGTAGAGTTAGGTTTTGTAAAAAATATCTTCACCCCTAAAATCAACACAGAACAAGAAGTTTCTACCTCCCCATTTCTGAGTTGTTGTCATCTCTCCCTTCCCTACACAATGCCGCCCAGCACCGTTCCTCCACTCCCCTTCACCATCGGTTTTTCTGTCTCACTCGTACATGCACAATATTGGACTTCGTTTCCTTGCTATGAAAGTCGATGCCCTTGCCTCCTCTTCTGTTGGTCGCTTCCATCCTTCCCTTTCTCAAACAGAGTCACTCAGCACTATGCCCCTGACTTTGTTTGCTCACTCATATACGAACGACACTCGACTTTGTTTGGTCACTGCAAAACTCGAAGCCCCTGCCTCCCCCTCTATTGGCCACGGTCGTCTCTTCCTTCCTCACACAGAGCTGTGCTATTGTCTCTCCTGTCTTCCTGGTAAGTGTTGTCGTCTTTCCTTGTATGTTTTGGATTTTGATGCTATCGTTTGAGGCATTGAAATGACCATTTGGATATATTAGTCTTGAAAAGTCATTTGGTTTAGGGGTTGAGTTACATCACTCTTTTGTGAACGGTTAGGTCTAAATTATGAATATCATGAGATTTGGTTGTTTTCTCTATTATCTAACTATGTAATAATGACTTCTTACAATGGATTAATTGTGGAGATAGTTTGCAATCTATACTTTTTAGAGAATAACAAGGTTGGATTTGGTGTTAAAGAATGATTGTGAATTATTATGGTCTCTTAGAATATTTTTGACAAGTGGATCCTCCTTGTCCTTTTTACAAGTGCTGTATATCAATTCCAGACAGAGGAGATTTTTAGACAATTACATTTAAATATAAGTCATCTTGATATTCTCTTTTCCTGCTCACTTTGACAATAGGTTTATGTCATTTTCCCATATTTAATTGCTTAGGTTTATGTCATTTTCAAAAGTGATTAAATGTCCTATACCTCAAGAATTGAAAGAATTGGTTAGGTTATTGGAACAACACTTGACCAATATACTCGACCAAAGTCGTAAAACCATCTTTATATCATACCCCTAATATACTCGACCAAAGTCATTATTAGATAGTGGCGGGCTTTAACCAAGCATGAGTTCATGCACTTAGCAATGTTGGAAGTCAAAATCTAGTAACGCCTTATTGGAGTCATTACCAGTGCCCATCTATGTAGTCCAAGTTCGATTAATTCTTTATGCGCCATTGGGTGTATTTTTTTAAGGTCTTCCATCATGCCCCAAAATTTGGATTGACGATAACACATTGATGAGCGATGGAATAATCTGGTGACAATCTTATTTTTGTATAAATTTTTCACATTTTGTGTCATGTGATACATGCAAAGGCCATGATGTGCATCGAGGTACACTTTTTCCATCGCTACTTTAATTTCAAGATGCCGATGGGATATGAACATGGAATTCTCTGCACAACTAATTACATTTCTCAACTTTGTTAAAAACCATGACCATGATTTATCATCTTCAACATCCCCAAACCCAAATGCTAATGGATATACTTGCTCGTTAGCATATTTACATGCCGTAATGAACATAATCTCATCAAATTTCCCTTTCAAATGTGTTCCATCAATGGCAATAACTAGTTTAATCACTCTACAAAACCCAGAAATATTAACACCAAAAGCAATAAGCATGTATAGAAACTCGTTGCCGCCATTTGTCTGAATGCTTTTGACCGTACCTAGGTTAGCTAACTTCAACTGATAACAATATGCAAGCAACTGTTCAAATGACAAATCCATAGACCCAAAAACGTTTTCTTCAGCATGATTTTTGGCTTTCTGACATTGATTATATGACAAATTAACTCTATAATTAACTTGAATTTCCGTCATGATTTCTTTGGGTTTCATGTGTTGACCACTGACTTGTAATTTTAGAGTGATAAGGTCTCCGATTAATTTTGCACTCACTTTCCTACACCGTCGATGTACACTATCAAGTGAACAACAATGTTGTTTTTGAAATTTTCGCACCTCTCATTGGTCTCCAATCTTGGTTTTGATGGCTATAAGTTGAAATTTACAGTTCTTATCCTTACACCTAACGTCATAAAGGATGTTGTTCGATTTCTTGACTTTTCTATGAAAACCCTCCTTCAATGCATACCTCCATAGCTTTACTAATATCATACTTTGAAGGAAATATTTTTCCTTTGAAGAAATGATGGTCTTCTCCTTTTGACTCTTCAGTGGCGATTGTACGAAATGCGAAAAGATCTATTACAGGGATGCGCCATTAACTAGTTACTCTTTGTTGCGTGTTATTATCATCATTAGCTTGAGGGGAACACCTGGGCACCATCATCCCTAACATGGCCATGTCGAACATTATCATTATCTATATTACAATCCTCATCATGAACATCATGACTAAATCCACCACCACTACCACCATTGCCACCTAAATCTTCAGCCATAACTGCATGTCGACTCCCTTCATTTTCTATGAAAATATTAGTGGCTATAGGAATACTTTTAGCTGGACGATAGTAGTAAGAAAACTCATCTGAATTAATGTCATCCAACCAATGTTCTGTAGAAGGATTATACTGACTATCATTTAAGTTATACTCACCATGTTAATTAACTTTATTTTCTTTTTCTTTATCCTCATCATGGCCATGTCGAACATTATCATTATCTATTCCAGGGATGCGTCATTAACTAGTTACTCTTTGTTGCGTGTTATTATCATCATTAGCTTGACGGGAACACCCGGGCACCATCATCCCTAACATGGCCATGTCGAACATTATCATTATCTATATTACAATCCTCATCATGAACATCATGACTAAATCCACCACCACTACCACCATTGCCACCTAAATCTTCAGCCATAACTGCATGTCGACTCCCTTCATTTTCTATGAAAATATTAGTGGCTATAGGAATACTTTTGGCTGGACGATAGTAGTCAGAAAACTCATCTGAATTAATGTCATCCAACCAATGTTCTGTAGAAGGATTATACTGACTATCATTTAAGTTATACTCACCATGTTAATTAACTTTATTTTCTTTTTCTTTATCATCATCATCAGCATCTTCATCTTCATCTATGTCTTCACATTCATATTCAATGTTACGGTCCTTATGGAGTGGAACTTCGTTGCTTGAGGAAACAGACTTGAATTGAGAAACTAATTGAACAAAATTTTAGTGTTGTGGTCGGTTTATTCTCTATTTTCAAAATGGTTCATGAATTCCAAAAGTCCATAATCCAAATAAAAAAATCTCATCAAAAGTATTCAAATAACATTTTTCGATAAACTTATTATCAAAAAATTTCTCTCAACTCAAATTTATGTTGTAATCATTAAAAATTTCATTTTACCAACAAATCGAATTAATCAATATCTAATATTTCTATGTTCGATAATTTATTATATATAAAAACTACAAAATACATCTAACAAAATTTTCTCTCGTTTCTGTAATACCACTAGTCAATTTATGAATAATAGGGCATAAAAAGAATCGGCTTGGGGTGTCAATAGAAGTCTACACAGTACATGTCATGTGTCTCTCCTGCTACAATCTATGGTCAACGCATGAAAAAAGCATTGTATATTTGTTTGTTTTAAAATCCTTACTTTTTTAATTGAAAAGAAAAAGAGAAACTTGTGGTTTCTTGTGCAAACTTTTCCCAATTTTAGAAACCATTAAAATCAATTCAATTTACAGTGCAAGATTTTTCCATTCTAAGATTTTCTTGATTATTTTATTCACTATCTTGTTAGGCTTAAAGGATTCTCTCATCCTGTTTTGAACTTGTTTTTGGTGTTTTCTGTTTTTGTTTTTTTCAACAAATCACATTACTCAAAAGTTATGAAACCACTTGCATCTATATCTGCTTATAGTTGGTATGCTAAAGGGAAATTTAGAGAGTGTTTTCTACATCAAGCTTGGTTCTAACGCTATAACATAGGATACTGTCATTTCATTAACTAAATCCATCAAAAATAAAATTAATCAAATTAAATTTAAATAGTGTAAATAACTCTAGCATATTTAATTCGCTTAGAGTCATTAACCACATCACCCTTCTCAATGCTCACCCCATTGTATAACTTGTAACCACTAGCAGTCCAACACCAAGCACACCTCGGTTCCCTCTCTCATTCATCAGCCACCACACTATATAACTATCAACCACTTCTCTGTCTCATCATGAGCCAGTATCATCTCGCACTTCCGATAATGGCTAATAGGTAATTTTTGTTTATTATTATTATTATTATTTCTTATATGCATTGAGGCTTGACCACCATCAGTTCTTGCTGCTCTTTCTTGGTCCTTTATTTTTCTCCTATACGCCCTACCACCTTTTCTCTTATCATCTTTTCTCATTCTTTGTCGAAGTGGCTCTTTTCTCTTTTGTGATGTGTAAATGTTTTATAGTAAAGATAGGCTAAGGTGATAAGGTGGACTGATCAGAAAGATACTAGTAGAGAACAACTTGAGGCGAATGTCTTTGCAACTAGGAAGAAAAGTCCTTATAGAATTGCCCTGAAGAAATTTCATAAAAAAAAAAGGGAAAATGTCACCAGATGACATTTTTAAATATTGGATAGACAATCTTGTCTCATTTCAATAAAGTTAACAACTGAGTCCCAAGCCTTATTTTTTTGACATAAATACCCTTGATAAAACTGGTGACATTTTCCCTTTTTTCTTTTAACTAAGTTAAAATTGAAAATAATGAAGGAATAAAACTCTTCAAAATACTTCACTCTCTTCTGCGGTTTCAACAACATTCATTCTCCACAAAATTTCCTAATCTTCTTTATTACAGTCTCTTCTGCACTGCACAATATTCATTCTCCATAAACATCAACATTCATTCTCTTCTGCACTACGAATCAATTTGTCCCTTACTATCCAACCACTTCCATTCTTTCCAGCCACCATCCATCTTCATTTTCTTCTTCATAGCCACCATCCATAATCTTCTTCTACACTACAGGTAATGTATCTTAACTTTGGAACACTTATTTTTCAATTGTTATTAGTTATTATCATTAGCTATGTTGATATTGAGATGTAGGAATTAACTTTAGCGTTTACGAACTTAGTATTTCTCTATATGTTGTTGCATTAACCACATTGTATGGCGTTATTAATGCAAGTTATCTTGGTGTGATTAGTGATGGCATGACTTAGTAAAAAAGTCAAAGATGAAAACACTAGTCACGCCAAGATGACTTGCATTATTAACACAAGTTAACTTGGTATGACTAGTGGTGTCATGGGTTTATGGAAAAAAAAAAAACTAGTAGCTAAAACACTACTCACACCAAGGTGACGAGTGTTAATAATGCTAGTTACCTTAGTAAGACTAGTAGTGCCATAACTTGATGGAAAAAAAAATAGTAACCAAAACACTAGTCACATCAAGGTGACAAGTATTAATAATACTAGTTGCCTTGGTGTAACTAGTTGTGTCATAAGTTTACGGAAAAAAAAAATCTGTAGTCAAAACATTAGTCACGCCAAGGTGACTTATGTTATTAATGCATATCACTTTGACTTGACTATTAGTGCCCTATTATAAGCATTTTTTTGGTAGTTTAATTACTTAATTTTATCAAAGTATGAGTAACGAGATATTGCTAGTCCTGATTTGGAGCTTAATTACTAAATTCGATTATTTATTTGTGTACAGTGATATGGATGAAACTAAAATTATAGTCACTCATGGTGGACAATGGATTGGTTATAAGTATGAGGATGGTGAATCAGAAATAGCTTTTGTATTGACGAAGACGACACTTGATGACTTAAAGAAGACCATTGAAGATATTGTTCAAGTGGATACAACAAATAGTACATTTGACTTACACATATTGGTGGAGACTTCTGGTAAACCTGTTATACTAAAATTAATAACTGACAAAGTTGTGTCTTTCTAGCTGCATGAGAAAAATCATGAAGTTTACGTGACTGTTGTTCCAAAAAAAATAGATGACTGTGTGAGAGATAAGGGAAATGTTCAATTACCAATCCAACAACAAATTCAACCACCAATCCATTTACAGTTACCAATCCTACCACAGTTCGAACTACCAATCCAATCGCAAATCCAATTATCAAGCCAACCACAAATCCAATTTATAAACCAATCACAACACCAAAGTTTTGTTCAATTAGTTTCTCAATTCAAGTCTGTTTCTTCAAGCAACGAAGTTTCACTCAATGAGGATCGTAACATTAAAGATGAATGTGAAGACATAGATGAAGATGATGATGATGACGACGACAATGATGATGATGATAGAGAATGTTGATTCACACAGTGAGTATAACTTAAATGACAGTCAGTATAATCCTTCTACAAAACATTGGTTGGATGACATTGATTCATATGAGTTTTCTGACTATTATCGTCCAGCTAAAAGTATTCCTATAGCCTCTAATATTTTCACAAAAGATGAAGGAAGTCGACATGTAGTTATGACAGAAGATTTAGGTGGCAATGGTAACAATGGTGGTTGATTTAGTCATGATGCTCGTGATGAGGATTGTAATATGGATAATGATAATGTTCGACATGGCCATGTTAGGGATGATGGTGCTAGGTGTTCCCATCAAGCCAATGATGATAATAACATGCAACAAAGAGTAACTAGTGAATGGTGCATCCTGGGAATAGATCTTTTTGTATTTCGTACAATCGCCACTGAAGAGTCAAAAAGAGAAGACCGTCATTTCTTTAGAGAGAAAATATTTCCTTCAAAGTATGATATGGGTAAAGTTGTAGAGATGTATGCATTGAAGGAGGGTTTTCGTAGAAAAGTCAAGAAATCGAACAACATCCGTTATGATGTTAGGTGCAAGGATGAGAACTGTAAATTTCAGCTTGTAGCCATCAAAACCAAGATTAGAGACCAATGGAAGGTGTGGAAATTTCAAAAACAACATTGTTGTTCGCTTGATAGTGTACATCGACGGTGCAGGAAAGTGAGTTCAAAGTCCGAAATTGCAAGTTAGTGGTCAAAGCATGAAACCCAAAGAAATCATGATGAAAATTCAAGTTAATTATGGAGTTAATTTGCCATATAATCAATGTCGGAGAGCCAAAGATCATGCTAAAGAAAACGTTTTTGGGTCTGCGGAGTTGTCATTTGAACAGTTGCCTGCGTATTGTTATCAGTTGGAGTTAGCTAACCCAAGTACAGTCACAAGCATTGAGTTGAATGGCAACAACCAGCTTCTGTACATGTTTATTGCTTAGGGTGACAGTATTTCTGGGTTTCGTAGAGTGATTAAACCAGTTATTGTGATTGATAAAACACATTTGAAAAGGAAATTTTGTAACACCCTCCACTCAATTTCTATTAGAATAGAAATCGAGCCAAAGGATGTTACACTGCTCATTTATTTAGCATCATCATTATTATTATTATATATATTATTATTTTACGAAAATCCGGTAGAGTTTCGTCTGTTTTTTAAAAAACCCAAAATTTTAAAAACCTGCAATTTCTAAATTCAACACTTCTAAAATATATCCATTTTCTCAACTACCATTTTGGACCCTCTGTCCAACTCAAAATCACTTCACCACACAAACATTTGGGATATCACAACTTTACCAAAAATTACACTAAAGTAGTAAATGCCAAATAAATAAAAAGGACGAGTAATATTTGTATTATCACAAACACCTTTACAATACAAAATTTTTCTACTATTTATATACAATATCACTTGGAAAACTTTATGTACACATAAACATATACATTTCTTCCACATGCATGAACCCTAATATACTAATGTGATATCAAAAGGATAACTACCCAAATATGGAGGGATGTGACTTGTTGAAATACTATAGAAGTCTCCTCTTCAGTCTCTATCTACAGTGCCCAAATCACCACCTGTGCGTGGTAAATCCAACGCAATAAGTATTTCTATTTAGTGGGTGTACACAAAACTTAAATTCATCATTTCATAAAGAAAATACAAAATTATGAATCAAAGCTATACAATTCTCAAACTTTTATGAATAAATCACAAAGAGCACATATACTAATAACACACACATGAAATGTATAAAAGTCCATTTTCGAATATAATCATATAATTGCATTAAATATATCATTTAGCGCTCTATGTAAACTCTGACACGATATCTTGGACTAAAAAACTGGTTTTCCCAGCATTAGACATTCGGTGCCTACCCGTCGGATTTTATTTCACATAACATATAAATTCTAAGACCGGACACTCGGTGCCTCCAATGTCTGTGAATCTAGTGTCAATGAATATAGATAAATCGGTGTAGTATTGCTATAATCACCCTATTGGCATGCCAATTACCAATCTCCATCTACCGATTTCTAGGTTTACTAGGGCCCTTATACTTTTTTTCATTTACACCAATTTCACATATTAACAAATTTCCGTTTCTAAATAAAAATTTTGTTAGGAAAGCCACAACAGAAATTTCTATCACACTTTTTCCTGTTTAATCAAAGTATCAAATGTAACATCACAAAGCGTTGTTTTGCACTCGATTAACTCATCAAAATTTGTCAAAATCATCGTGCCCTTCACCTAGCATACTTCGGCCAAGGCACTAAAATAAATCAATTTCATTTCAATTCTTTTTCATTCCATTCCTAAATCATTAAAATCACATACAAATAACATTTTATAACAAATCATCAAAAAAACTTCACAACATACCCACACACCCCATTCGGCCAACATCGCCTTTTACACTAACTTTTCAAGTTTTTCATCACAACATGCTCCAAAATCATTTATACTATAATTCACACATGATCATGAAATCAATTTAATTAAAAATGGCCAAAATCATATACTAACATAAACAAAACCCTTACTAGTAAAAATGAAATTCTAAGTCAAGTGTACACCAACTTTTTGGGCAATATTTCTAGCTTTTCCACACCTTCAATTGAAGCTTATGACTTCTCTTTATCATTTTCTTGGCTTCCTTGAGCCAATCCCACAGCTAGGGTTTTCAAGAATACATTTATCATCATAAAAATCAAATCCACTAATGCAAATGCAAAGGTAACTATATCTACATGCTCATGAGTGCTTCTATATCATTTCTAACTTTAATCCATAATAAAATCTGAAACTCACATAAACTCACCTTGATTTAGCATCTTTCTTTGAAAAATCACTTGTGAATCTTAATGAAGTTTGGTGAATTTGATGCTTTGGATGGGTAGATGATGTGTAGAATAAGAGAAATGAGTGATTTGGAGGCTTGGAATTGAAAGAAAAATGAGAGAAATGGGAGAGGGAGTGGATGGCAAAGAGAAGGAAAAAAAAGATGAATGTGTTTTCTTGTCACAAGCTTGTCTTTATATATTCACCCTTTTATCTTGACCAATTTACCCCTCAACTATATCATTAATTACCATCATGCCATTAGTTACAAATGCTAACTTCTTATTGGTTGAAAATCCAATTCATCTTTCCATTAACCATTTTGACATCATTTCCATTCACTTTTCCAATCATATTTCATTACTTTTAACTTTTGATTTGTTAATTTCTTATTGGTCCAAGAATAAATCTCATGTAATGCATTCTGATTACATTACTTTCTCAACCAATCATATTCTTTCATCACTTAAATTTCTCTCATTAAATTTCTAATTTAATTCCTACTTATAAAAAACCTCCAAAATATTAAAATCCTCAAATTAATTAAATAAAAAAAATGCATCTCATCCTAAATGCATAAAATTCCTAATTTAATCTTACTTTTATATTCTAATTTCAACCAAATAATATTAATCATGTCGAAATATATATATAAAAAAAATTCGGGGTGTTACAAATTTGGTGGGATTATGTTCATTGTGGCATATAAAGATGCTAACGAGCTAGTATATCCATTAGAATTTGGGTTTGGGGATGTTGAAGATGATAAATCATGGTCATGGTTTTTGATAAAGTTGAGAAATATAATTGGATGTCCAGAGAATTGCATGTTCATATCCGATCGGCATCTTGGAATTAAAGTAGCCATGGAAAAAGTGTACCTCGATGCATATCATGGCCTTTGCATGTACCACATGACATAAAATGTGAAAAATTTATACAAAAATAAAACTGTTACCGGATTATTCCATCACGCATCAACGTGTTATCATCAATCCAAGTTTTGGGGCATGATGGAAGACCTTAGAAAAATACACCCAAAGACGTATAAAGAATTAATTGAACTTGGACCATATAGATGGGCACTGGCAATGTCTCCAGTAAGGCATTACTGGATTTTGACTTCCAACATTGTTGAATGCATGAACTCGTGCTTGGTTAAAGCCTACCAATATCCAATAACGACTTTGGTTGACTCGGATGAATGGATAGTTCTAGAACACATCCGAAACATGATTGTTCTACCACCACCATGGTGTCCGCAGGCTGGTAGGCCTAGAAAGAAAAGGATTCCATCTGAGAGCGAGAATACCGGAAAGGTTTTGAAATGCTCCCACAGTGGATAAAAATGCCACTATCAATAAAACTGTCATAATCCACATTCATTTTAATGCCCCCCACGAACAATAATGAAGGCTCCGTTACCCAAGTAATAAGACGACAAAAATGTCGAACCTGCCACTAACTAGGATATAATAGCAAGACTTGTAACAATGCTCCTCGACCCACTGTACCAGAACAATCTCAAACATAATCTTGTATTTTGTTTGTTGAAGTACCGTTGCTTTTATTTGTAACAATTGTAAAACTATCTTCATTTACTGTAATATTATATTTGTTTGTGTCTTTGTGTTCGATGATCCTTTTATTAAAGAGAGTCACTATATAAATGCTTTGTTTCAAAATAGTGACCCAACCACTAGTCACACCAAGATAGCTAACATTATTAACACTATTCACCTTAGTGTGATTAGTATTTTGGCTACTATTTTTTTTTTTCCATAAACTCATGACACCACAAGTCACACCGAGGTAACAAACATTATTAACACTCGTCACTTTAGTGCAACTAGTGTTTTGGCTTTTAGTTTTTTCCACAAACCTATGACACCACTAGTCATACCAATAGGACTAGCATTATTAGCTACTAGTTTTTTTTCCATAAAACCATGACATTACTAGTTACATAGAGGCAACTAGCATTATTAACACTCGTCACCTTAGTGTCACTAGTGTTTTGGCTACTGGTTTTTTTCCATAAGCTCATGGCACCACTAGTCACATCAAGGCAAGTAGCATTCTTAACACTTGTCACCTTGGTGTGACTAGTGTTTTAACTTCTGGTTTTCTCCATAAACCCATGACACCACTAGTCATACAAAGGTGACTAGCATTAATAACGTTAGTCACCTTGGTGTGACTAGTGTTTTGGCTACTTGTTTTTTTCAATTTAATAAAATATAACACAAGTTTAACATAACACCTCAAAATACGCAAAATATATTCGCAAAAAACACAAATGTAACATAGCATTTCAAAATAACTTTATATATGTATATTGATATATAAATGTGCTAATATAAAACCCTAATTACATCACATTTCCCTTAATAACATTACAAAATATGGCGAAGGCATATTCCCTTTTCATTTTGTGAACTTTTGGTAGCCCCTAATTCCATGAAACACCTTTCTTAATGATACACTTGACGTACTTACATACAAATCCACCACAACTATTATTATCCTTTTGAGTTGGTATGCTTGTATGGTTCAAGTTTTGTACGGTAAAAAAGTCCCCTCTCATTTCCATGCGTTTCTTCTCAAAATAACCTAACTTTGCCAACGCGGAAGACAACAAGTACCGTAGAGGTGCCACCCGGTTCTCTCTGTATGTCGAATTGATTGGGACCTTATGTGACAACGAATTATATATAACAATACTCCACTGTGATAAATCTACCTTACATAAGATCTAATGACCATCAGGAGATGCGACAGCACACAGAATTAACAACTGCATAACAAAAAACAAAAAATTAAAATAAACCATGGTCACTTAACAATGTCAGATAACATTAAGTCATACTTATTGTCTTTACAAATGTCCATCTCTTCCCCCATGCTGGTTTTTCTCTAGTACTGTATAGTATCCAATCATCAGGAGCGTTGAACGACAATGGATCAAATTGACCACTAAATGGTTATTGCACACGTGGATGAATTTCTTGCCAAACCTCTAACAATTTTGACTACATATTATATCATAACATGTTTTAAAAAATTAAATTGTATAGTAGTGTCAAAACAAATTCAAATGAAATGTAATAAGACCCTAAACTTACAAAGAAATCCACGCATAACACTGCAATATCATCATGAAATTGACTGGGGTGCTAATTTATACGCTTGCCCAAAAGTGCTAGAATCCCATCAGTGTGTTGTATTCATATGGAAAAATTTCACACAAAGTAATAGAAGAAAACTTGTAAATAAAAGTTAGTAAATATTTCAAATATAAAGCAAATGTTGGCATATTCAACGAGTTCACTTCATTTGACATTCAAACTGAAGTCTTCTCTAACTCGATAAAGAACTTCCAATCCGTAAAGAACTCAATGCCAATATTTAGTCTAAAATGAATAGAAATCATTAATAAACAAACCTTAAAATTGACTTTTATTTAACATAAATCATAAATATACTCACAAAGTTGCACTATTTTTTGCTTTCTTGTATGTTCTATATTCCTTTCTCTTCTGTGAGAGTACTATATCCTCTGTTGCCCAAGGATTGATGTACGGAGAAACACAATATTTTGATGTAATCTTTAATCTAACTGTTTGATTAACATGTGTCTCTAGACGGGGAGCATCCCTAAATATGATATCGACATCCTCAACCATTATATTAATAGCACTGTTAAGATTAAACCCTTTACCATACAATTTCTCAAACTGAGAAGCCAACGAGCACTAACCATCCTTCCTTGTCCTTGCATTTCCCTTTTTTTGATAAACACACAACCCCTCCTTATTTCGGACCTGTGGTAGCCCTCGTGATTGTGCCTCCTCAATAGAACCACATGCTTCATGTTAATAATTGAACAAAACTTTGGTGTTGTGGCTGGTTTTTTCTCTATTTTCAAAATGGTTCATAACTTCCAAAAGTCTATAATCCAAACAAAAAAATCTCATCAAAAGTATTCAAATAACATTTTTCAATAAGCTTACTATCAAAAAATTTCTCCCAACTCAAATTTATGTTGTAATCATTAAAAATTTCATTTTACCAACAAATCCAATTAATCAATATCCAATATTTCCATGTTCGATAATTTATCATATAAAAAAACTACAAAATACATCTAACAAGATTTTCTCTTGTTTCTGTAATACCACTGGTCAATTTATGAATAATGGGGCGTAAAAAGAATCGACTTGGGGTGTCAATAGAAGTTTACACAATACATGTCATGCGCCTCTCCTGCTACAATCTATGGTCGATGCATTAAAAAAACATTGTATATTTGTTTGTTTTAAAATCCTTACTTTTTTAATTAAAAACAAAAAAAAGATAATCTTGTGGTTTCTTGTGCAAACCTTTTCCAATTGTAGAAACCATTAAAATCATTTCAATTTACAGTGCAAGATTTTTCCATTTTAAGATTTTCTTGATTATTGTATTCACTATCTTGTGGGGCTTAAAGGATTCTCTTATCGTGTTTTGAACTTGTTTTTGGTGTTTTTTGTTTTTGCTTTTTTCAACAAATCACATCACTCACAAGTTATGAAACCACTTGCATCTATATCTGCTTATAGTTGGTATGCTAGAGGGAAATTTAGAGAGTGTTTTTTGCATCAAGCTTGGTTCTAACGCTATAACATAGGATACTGTCCTTTCATTAACTAAATCCATCGAACATAAAATTAATCACATTAAATTTAAGCAATGTAAATAACTCTAGCATCTTTAATTAACCACATCATCTTTCTCAATGCTCACCCTCTTGTATAACTTGTAACCACCAGCAGTCCAACACCAAGCACACCTCGGTTCCCTCTCTCATTCGTCAACTACCACACTATATAACTATCAACCACTTCTCTCTCTCATCATGAGCCAACATTATCTCGCACTTCCGATAATGGCTAATAGGTAATTTTTGTTTATTATTACTATTATTATTTCTTATATGCATTGAGGCTTGACCAGCATCAGTTCTTGCAGCTCTTTCTTGTTGCTTTATTTTTATCCTATACCCCCTATGACCCTACCACCTTTCCTCTTCTCATCTTTTCCCATTCTCTGTCGAAGTGGCTCTTTTCTCTTTTGTGAAGTGTAAATGTTTTATTGTAAAGATAGGCTAAAGTGATAAGGTGGACCGATCAGAAAGATACTAGTAGAGAACAACCTGAGGCGAATGTATTTGTAGCTAGGAAAAAAAGCCCTTATAGAATTGCCCCATAGAAATTTCTTTTTTTTTTTAAAAAAAAAAAAGAGAAAAAATGTCACCATATGGCATTTTTAAATATTGGATTGACAATCTTGTCCCATTTCAATAAAGTTAACAATTAAGTCCCAAACCGTATTTTTTTTTACACAAATACCCTTGATAAAAACCGGTGACATTTTCTCTTTCTTTAAACTAAGTTAAAATTGAAAATAGTGAAGGAATAAAACTCTCTAAAATACTTCACTCTTTTCTACAGATCCAACAACATTCATTCTCTATAAAATTTCCTAATCTTCTTCATTACGATCTCTTCTACACTGCACAATATTCATTCCATAAACATCAACATTCATTCTCTTATGCACAATGAATCAATTTGCCCCTCACTATCCAACCACTTCCGTTCTTTGCAGCCATCATCCAACTTCATTTTCTTCTTCACAACCACCATCCATAATCTTTTTCTGCACTACGGGTAATGTATCTTAACATTTGAATACTTATTTTTCAGTTGTTATTAGTTATTGTGGTTAGCTATGCTGATATTGAGGTGTAGGAATTGACTTTAGCGTTTACGAACTTAGTATTTCTCTGTATATTGTTGCATTAGCCACACTGTATGGCGTTATTAATGCAAGTTATCTTGGTGTGATTATGATGGCATGACTTAATAAAAAAACCAAAGACGAAAACACTAGTCACGCAAAGATGACTTGCATTATTAACACAAGTCAACTTGGTATGACTAGTGGTGCCATGGGTTTATGGAAAAAAAAAAAACCAGTAGCCAAAACACTATTCACACCAAGGCGACGAGTGTTAATAATGCTAGTTACCTCGGTGTGACTAGTGGTGTCATGACTTGATGGAAAAAAACCAATAGCCAAAACACTAGTCACACCAAGGTGATGAGTGTTAATAATGCTAATTACCTCGGTGTGATTAGCCGTGTCATAGGTTTATAAAAAAAAAAAAACCAGTGGCCAAAATACTAGTCACGCTAAGGTGACTTGCGTTATTAATGCATATCACTTTGGCGTGACCATTAGTGTCATATTATGACATTTATTTGGTAGTTTAATTACTTAGTTTTATCAAAGTATGAGTAGCGATATATTGCTAGTCTTGATTTGGAGCTTAATTACTAAATTCAATTATTTATTTATATACAATGGTGCCATTGGTTTATTGAAAAAAAACTAGTAACCAAAACACTAGTCACACCGAGGTAACTAGCGTTATTAACACTCGTCACTTTGGTGTGATTAGTGTTTTGACTACTGGTTTTATCTCCATCAAGTTATGACACCACTAGTCACACCAAGTGACTAACGTTATTAACGCTAGTTATCTTGGTGTGACTAGTATTTTGGCTACTAGTTTTTTTGCATAAACCCATGACACCACTATTCACACTAAGGTTACTAGCATTATTAATGCTCATCACCTTGGTGTGACTAGTGTTTTGGTTATTGTTTTTTTACATAAGCCCATGGCACCACTAGTCTTACTGAGGTAGCTAGCATTATTAACACTCGTCGCCTTGGTGTGACTAGTGTTTTGGATACTGATTTTCTCCATAAACTCATAACACCACTTGTGTTAGAAACTAAGTTTGGTTACTATCAAAGACTTACCGAACTAGTTGTTTGTTAGTATAGAGCAAAAAACATAAACTTAATTGGTGTCCTCGCAATAGCTAAATTTTGACAACATAAACCTAATCATATTGTAAATGTCCTAATAAAAAATCAACACAAACATGCAAATTTTCATATTGTAAATGTCCTAATCATAATATCAAATTCTCTAAAAAAAAAAACAAATTTCGACAACATAAACCTACATAATTGATTAAACAAAGCATCATATAAAGATTGATTTTAACAACAATAATGTAAGGTTTAAATTTTGGTTACTTTTGTACTTTGAAGAAGCTAATACAACATTATGTTTGGCATGGAAGTTCTTCAAATTAAACAGTAATGCGTGACAAAATCAATGAACAAAGCCATACTCTATACATTATTCTTTTATTTAGGTGTGGTCTGAAGTCAGTTCAGCAATACAAAATTGAGTAGGCAATTAAACTGATATGATAAATAGACTTTGTCATTTTGAGAATAGTTTCAATTCTTGAGGTATGGGACATTCAATCACTTCTGAAAATGACATAAACCTAAGCAATTAAATATGGGAAATGACATAAACCTATTGTCAAAGTGAGCAGGAAAAGAGAATATCAAGATGACTCCTATTCAAATGTAACTGTCTGAAAATCTCCTCTATTTGCAATTGATATACAACACTTGTAAAAAGGACAAGGAGGATCCACTTGTAAGAAATATTCTAAGAGACCATTATAATTCATGACCATTCTTTAACACCAAATCCAACCTTATTATTCTCTAAAAAGTATAGACTGCAAACTATCTCCATAATCCATTGTAAGAAGTCATTATTACATATTTAGATAACAAAGAAAATGTAGAACTTTGAATTTCATTTTTCCTAGGAGAAATAGTGTTTTCGAATGAATAGTATCCATATGAATAGTAAAATCTTCGGAAAGCGGACCCCGAAGTAAAAAAAAAAAAAAACTCCAGAATAAGTAATAAAGTTTAAGGAAATTGAAACAGATCAAAATGAGTTCGTTGAGGTAAAATGGAACCGTTTTCGAATTCGACTGGAAATTCGGAAGGATTTTGGGAAAATTTTGAAAATTGAGAGAAGTGTCAAAATGAGTATTAAAATGCTCATGAAATATTTTAGAAACTCAAACGACACTTTCGAATGAGATTTGGATTGAAATGGAATCAATTCGGAAATCGCTAGAGACGATTTAATGAGTTTACGAAAAGCCAAAAAGGGGCATAAAATGACTTTTAAAAGTCACCAAGGTTACTAGAAATATGTAGGAAGTTCGAATATAGGCCCCGGTAAATTTTGAAAGGATTTTGAAAAAAGTTTCGAAAAAGTTGAATTCGAACGTCCCGGAAAAGTCAAATCAAAAGAGATAAGAAATGATAGACATGTGGGGCAAGCAACTATAGAAATGTGACATGTGGCATAAGAGATAAGGATGAGGACACTTGGTAAGATTCATGGATGGCATTTTCATGATTTTAAGTAGATTTTATGAGCAAATTAGACATTTGTAGGGCTAGTATATATAGTTGAAGTGCATAAGAGCATGAATAAGTGATCTATTCAGCCAAATGAAAAAAAAAAAAAAAGTGAGACCAAGCTGAAATTAGAGAGCAGCCCGTGAGAGAGGAGTGAGATCGAGAGAAGAAGAAAAATTGCAATGAAGAAGGAAGAAAAAGAAAAAGAAGAAGAGGAAGAGGAAAGTCCAAGGGTGTTCCTCCATCTCTAGCTCTCAAACCCCTCATGATTTTCCCAAGAAAAACATAAAGAAAGTGAAGATAAGTTGGATGATATCATAACTAGTTTGATGTGTATTATTTTTTATAGTTGATTTAAATAAGTTTTTGATGGATTTTATGGTTTGATTAGAGTTAGATTATCATCAAATTGATCTTGGAAGGGAAAGGAAGCATCAAAGAGTGTTGGTCAAGAAATTAGTAAGGTAAGGGTTAGGGTTTATGATGATTTTAATGGAATTTAAGTGATTTTGAGTTTAAGGTTTTATTTGATCAATTGATGATTATTTGATGCTTTTGGGTGTGAATTTTGAGCTTCTAATGAAGAGAATAGCTTAGTTATGTTATATATTAGTATGTGTCTAACTTGGAATAATTGATGAAATTTAATGGTTTTTGATATATAGAAGAATTTATATGAGATTTCATGTTGATTGAAATGAATTTTTTGAAAGAAAAGCAAGGGAATGAAATGATGAGCATTTATATTAGTGTATGGACAAGTTATGTTTAAGCATGTGTTTGAGTGGATTTTTAATACTTGAATGGTTGGTATGATGTTTTGGAATGAAGTTGTGTTGGTTGGAGTCAAAAGAATGGAAGAGAAATTTGAAATGAAAAGTTTGGGTGATTATATTGGTTAAGGTCAAGAATGGGTGTCTAAATTATTATCCAATCTTTTAAGGTGTTTTGGTGATGCTTATGATGTGTTTGAATGTCTTGGTGCAAAGGAAATTAAAAGAAATGGATGTGAAATTATTGGTTGGAATTATGTTAGAGTTGTGAATTTATTGAGCACATTTATATTAAGTTAGATTAAGTGATTAATTGGCATTTTGTGTGTTGGATTTAATTGAGTGAATTGTTGGATATTTGAATGAGTTTAAATGCAAAATTTTGGTTAGAAAGTTGGTTGGAAGATTAGTCAAGAATATGATGTTATTATGCATTGGTGTATGGAATTTAAATGAAGTTGCAATTATAGTGTATTATGAATCCTAAATCAAGATTTTGGTTGGATTAAAATGTAGGAAAGTTTCAAGATCAAAGGGAGGAATTGAAGAGTGGTGAATTAACGGTTGAAATAAGTAGTGAGTGGTTAAAATTTCTAAAATGTTTATAAGCTTTTATGAGTTATAATGAATTTATTTAAATTGTTGCTTAAATGCTCCATTTATAATTGTTAAAGTAATCATTTTTAATTTAGTTACCAAGTTTATGATTTTGATTTATTTAAACTTTAACATGTTAGTTATTTTAGTATAAAAACAATTTATTATATTTGAGCAATTGCACACAAGAATTAAACATGCTAAAGTAACTCTGAAAGTTAGGCTTTGGCCTTAGAAAAAATGAGATTTTAGTTTCAAGCAATAAGTTAAAAGAAAAGAAAGAGTTTTTAGTACATTGAAAAAGAGATTTTAGATGCCTTTAATTTACCCTAATCCCTAGTATACCTGGTTCGAAGTACCATTGCGTGTATGACAAGATGATTGGGATAATTACTAACTTGGGTGGTTGAGTTTGAGTCTGTGAGTCGCCCTCTGCATATATATGGTAGTGTAGACCTACCTGATGTTAGGGGGGATCGTGCCCTAAGAGTTTCCCACATCTGCAACTACATATGGTAGTAGTCCCAAGCTCTAGTGGCGATGAGAAATTCCGTCATAATTGAGCTAAGCTTTCTTGGGTTGCTTTTGGCGAGATAAAAGAGAAAAAAACGTCAATAGACGTAAAATTTATTAAATGAGAAATTTATTTCCAGTTTCGATAAACAAAGAAAAGTTTAGAAAAATTAATTAGTTTTGTAGTTTTAATAAAGTTATAAGAAAATTTCTAGCTTTATAAATTATTTTGGAAGGATATATATTTTTTAGAAAATGATATTTCAATTTAAAAGTTATCCGCTCACTGAGTATTATATTCACCATTCTTTTCCTATGTTTTTGAAAAATCCTCCCCAGGTGTAGGTACAAGCCGTCAATCAGAAGAGGCTCTATCGGACGCGTAGGTGGCCTGACGCAAAGATAATTACTGCATAGATTTATATTCGAAAATGTATGTAATGCATCACAAGCATATTTCGATGAATATGTTGTAAATAATATTTTTGGATTGCATATAGTATTTTGTGTTAATAAAAATAAATTTTTGGGTGAATGAAAATTATACTTTTGTGTTTAATGAAAATGAATTGTAATTTATTGATTTTAATTTGAGAAATTTGTTTGTGGTTGATTGTGAAAAGGATTTGTGGGCCTAATGCCTAGTAGTGGAGATTGAATGAGATAGAAGTGTAAATTTTTCAAATTTGCAGGGTGGCATGCTCGAAAAATAGTCGTTATGCTATCCAAATTTTTATAAATTCATTTTATAAAGGTTTGAAATAAAAAGAAAAATTTCCCCGCGTTTTCCGCACTAAACGAAAATTTTGAAAAGTTTTAAATAGTAAACGACATAGCTTCACGAAAACTTTTCAGTTGGATCAGATATCCGTTGGAAGGCTACCATGAGTGGCCGACAGACTTAGTAAGGAGAGGGGCCTATAAAAAAAGAACCGAATCTCATGATATTCATAATTTAGACCTAACCTTTCACAAAAGAGTGATGTAACTCAACTCCTAAACCAAATGACTTTTCAAGACCAATATATCCAAATGGCCATTTCAATGCCTCACTTACTAAAAAAATATTCTCCAAAAAAGCATAATCAAGGACTCCATTCTCACAATTTCTTAACAATTTTCATCATTAAATAGCACACAAACAACAACATCAGAATCCAAAACATACAAGGAGAGACGACATCACTTACCAAGAAGACAGGAGAGATGACGGCACTGCTCTGTGTGAGAAAGGGAGAGATGATCGCGGCAAACAGAGGGGGAGCCAGGGGCTTCGAGTTTTGTAGCGACCAAACAAAGTCAAGTGCCGTTCGTGTACAAGTGAGCAAATGAAGTCAAGGGCACAACGCTTCGCGGCTTTGTCTGAGGAAGGGAAGGATAGAGGTGGCCAACAGATGGGGAGACAAGGGCTTCGACTTTCACAGCAAGGAAACGAAGTCCAGTATTGCGCATGTACGAGTGAGACAGAAAAACCTATAGCGAAGAGGAGTGGAGGAATGACGCTACATGACTCTATGTAGAGAAGGGAGAGACAACAACAGCCAAGAAATGGGGACGTAGTGGCTTCTTGTTCTATGCTGATTTTGGGGGTGAAGATATTTTTTACAAAACCTAACTTTACTTTTATATATTTTACTATAAGGATATATTGATATTTTTACATATAATTTAGGACTCAATTGTTACATTTTTTGAACAATGACATAAATGTTAACTCATTAGTTAACTGTCCTACTTTTGTCATTGAGCTAAAAAAAGGTTGCCTGAAGAAATGGAGATTCGATCCAAACCCGAAGAAATGGGGATTTGGGTAGGAAAAAATCACTTGAGGGCAGTTTTGGGGCATAATTTGTGACTCAACCGGTTTAATGGGTCATGATCGGGCAACCTATCTTGCCAGTGCTGAATCTACAGACACTCTTTTCTTATCCCCTCTTTGAGATCCAACCTCTTGGCTTTATACAGAGTTTTGTTGACTTTAATTACGTAAACTTACTATAAGATTGCTACATGGCCTTCCCATCTTTAGTCAGTATTGATTGGGGGCTTCAAGGAATAGGTAGATTTGTACCATGTAGAATTTGTGTTTCATCATGCCAAGAAAAGCTTCATATTGGTTGTTGCTTAGTTACTTAGTAGGTGATATTAGATCTTACTAATAATGCACGTAAAAGCCTTAAAAGGTTTCAAAATTGAACTTCAGTCACCGTCAAGTTTATGGGAGTTTAATTTATGTTTCATTTGTAGAGCATTTGTTTGATATGACACTTAAAAATAAAGTCTTTTTAGCATTATCGGATGGAATTTTCATAATTTATAACTAATTGAAAAGCTCTTACTAACTTTAGTGTTATCACCAATCATAGCAAGCCTTTTGAATTGTTCTTACTCAATTGACTAACATTTGATGACAATATATAGAGGCGGAGAGAGCATCATTTCACATCCACAAGCAATGTAGCACCAAGTTTGAAGTTTACTCATAAGTCTCATATATTCTCTCTGATTTCTCAACTATTATTTTTTTTTTTTTACATTATTAAACCATTTTCTACATATTATATATACGTAAACATATTCTTGTTTGTGAGAAAGACTGACATAATGAGAGGGTGTTAATCAATTGTTTCATCACCAAAGTACAAAATTTTCAAAGATTTCAAGTTGATGATTTGAATTTAGAAAGCTAGTTGATAGTTTGAAACCAAGTACGAGCTTAGAAAGCTAGCTGGTGGGTTGGAAACCAACTAACCAACAATCAATCCCACATCGAAAAGGTGACATCTTAACATGGGAGCTTCTCTATATATACCTACTTGTTTGACAACAAAATACATGTATTTGCAGTGTTCTAGAATGAAAAACTTGTGGCTTCTTAACATGGGAGCTTTTCCATATAATTCCACTTATTGGACAGTTGCTCGCAAGAAGTTCCAATGGTGCTGGCTCAGACTTCTTGTACAAACTTTTTCCAATTTTAGAAACTATTAAAATCATTTCAATTTACAGTGCAAGTTTTTTCCATTCCAAGATTTTCTTGATTATTTTATTCACTATCTTGTGGCGCTTAAACGATTCTCTCGTCATGTTTTGAACTTGTTTTTGGTGTTTTTTGTTTTTTTTTTTGTTTTCAATAAATCACATCACTCACAAGTTATGAAACCACTTGCATCTATATCTACTTAAAGTTGGTATGCTAGTGGGAAATTTAGAGAGTGTTTTCTGCATCAAGCTTAGTTTTAACGATATAACATAGGATACTGTCCTTTCATTAACTAAATCCATCAAACATAAAATTAATCAAATTAAATTTAAGTAGTGTAAATAAATCTAGCATCTTTAATTCGCTCAATGCCATTAACCACATCACATTTCTCAACGCTCACCACCCTGTGTAACCTATAACCACCTACAGTCTAGCACCAAGCACACCTCAGTTCCCTTTCTAATTCATCAGCCACCATGCTATATAACCATCAACCACTTCTCTCTCTCATCATCAGCCACCATCATCCCGCACTTTCGACAATGGCTAATAGGTAATTTTTGTTTATTATTATTATTATTATTTATAAGCATTAAGGTTTGACCAGCATCAGTTCTTGTTACTCTTTCTTGGTGCTTTATTTTTCTCCTATACCCCCTACCACCTTTTCTCTTCTCATCTTTTCCCATTCTCTGTCGAAGTGGCTCTTTTCTCTTTTGTGACCTATAAATGTTTGATAGTAAAGATAAGCTAAGGTGATAAGGTGGATCGATTAGAAAGATACTAGTAGAGAACAACCTGAGGCGAATGTATATATAGCTAGGAAAAAAAGCCCTTATAGAATTGCACTGAAGAAATTTCTTTTAAAAAAAAATGCCTTAAGAAATAGGGATTTGGGTAGGAAAAAATCACTTGGGGGTGGTTTCGGGGCACAATATCTGACTCAACCAGGTTAAGGGGTCATGACCGGGAACCTGTCTTGCCAATGTTGAGTCTGCAGACACTCTTCTCTTATCCCCTCTTTGAGATCCGACCTCTTGGCTTTATACAGAGTTTTGTTGACTTTAATTATGTAAAGTTGCTATAAGATTGCTACATGGTCTTCCCATCTTCATTCAATATTGATTGGGGGCTTCAAAGAATAGGTAGATTTGTACCCTGCAGAATGTGTGTGTTTCATCATGCCAAGAAAAGCTTCCTATTGGCTGCTGCTTAGTTACTTAGTAGGTGATATTAGATCTTACTAATAATGCACGTAAAAGCCTTAAAAGGTTTCAAAATTGAACTTCACTCATCGTCAAGTTTATGGGAGTTTAATTTATGTTTCATTTGTAGAGCATTTGGTTGACACGACACTTAAAAATAAAGTCTTTTTAGCATTATTGGATGAAATTTTCATAATTTATAACTAATTGAAAAGCTCACACTAACTTTAGTGTTATCACCAATCGTAGCAAGCCTTTTGAATTGTTTTGACTCAATTCACTAACATTTGATGACAAAATATAAAGGCGGAGAGAGCATCATTTCACATCCACAAGCAATGTAGGGTACCAGTTTGAAGTTTGATTCTCAAGTCTCATATATCTCTCTAATTTCTCAACTATTTTTTTACATTATTAAACCATTTTCTACATATTATATATATGTTTACATATTCTTGTTTGTGAGAAAGACTGAAGCATTGAGAGGGTGTTAATCAATTGCTTCATCACCAAAGTACAAAATTTTCAAAGATTTCAAGTTGATGATTTGAATTTAGAAAGATAGTTGACAGTTTGAAACCAAGTTTGAGCTTAGAAAGCTAGTTGGTGGGTTTGAAACCAACTAACCAACAATCCCACATCGGAAATATGTGACATCTTAACATGGGAACTTCTCTATATATACCTGCTTGTTTGACAACAAAATGCATGTATATGCAATGTTCTAGAATGAAAAACTTGTGGCTTCTTAACATGGGAGCTTTTCCATATAATTCCACTTATTGGACAGTTGCTCGCAAGAAGTTCCAATGGTGCTGGCTCAAACTTCTGAAACATTTGAAGTTTAAAATGAAGTTGGCATCTTTTGTTATGGTCTAGATCCGTATAGGCCTAATTTGAGGAAGACCTGAACTGGGCCGGTTCTAGCTCTTTAAAGGGTTCATGTCTGATTCAAAATTTGAGAGTCGAGTCGGTTCTAGCACTCGTATAGTGTTCATGTTTGGTTCAATATTTGAGAAGGTTTGTGTTTAGTTCTAATAGCTTTCTGCTTAGTTCTAATAAGAACCAGTTCAAACATGGAGTTATCCACCTTTGCTTGAAACATAGGTCAAGTTGATGTAGTGGGGGACAAAAGGGATCATGCTATTTGTTTTCTGGTGTCATTTATGAGGGACTGTGAGCCATTGGATTAATGATCACACGTTGGATCTTGATAGGCTTATCTTTATTACATACGTCATCAAGCCATTAATTTATAATCAACTGACATAAGAGTTATAATCAATTAATGAATTTCACGTGCCCCTCCTAAATTCAGAGGCATAATTGTATTACTTCAAATAATAAGAATAATAATAAAAAAAGGAGGCATAATTGTGAGCTGGTCCATGTCCAATGAAGGAGATATAATTACAAGCGGATCCTATGTGCCACTCTTAAATAAAGAGAAAATTGTAAACTAGTCTCACATCTCTTTCCTTTTATAGATGAATGATTTTTGTGAAATTCTTACTTTCCTTTGTCAAATGACAAATATTCGTTATCACGTGCACATCGATTATTTAAACATAGTACTGTACACCAACAGCCACTCTAAAAATTTAATGGACCCATCTGTCATGGATTTGATTAGATGTGTTGTAAGCAGGGGTGGACTTAAAAAAGGAAAAGAAAAGAATAGAAAAGGAAAAAAATTCATATGATCACTTGGATTATCTCTTAAAGCTTTGTTATTTTCATTTTTTTTTTTTGGCGGGAGGGGAAGAAACAATTCATTATAAACAAAAAAATTATGGTCCTCTAGTCTATGGAACTTTTGCTCTTTTGTGGATCATTAGTCATCATTGTGATCAAACAAATTGTGATTATAGATGGCTACGTACGGAATTTTCTGCATCGTAAATGTAGTACCAGAAAATCTGAGAATCTTAGCAACTACGAGCAAAATTTTCTACATCGTCACGTAGTGTTAACTAACATATAAAGTCTTAGGAATATACATGACCTTTGAAAACCTTTTTAATGAGTGCATTAGCACCAAACTTCTTTGTCTTTGAAAACTTTTTACTGAACTTTAAATTCAAATCTTTTTGAAACACTTTAGTCTCGATTTTCATTTTTGAATCCGATATATGGATCTTTTACACATAAATACTAACTTAGATTTTGAGATTCATTTCACAGATTCCTTTTTTTTTTTTTTTTTTTTTTTGACAATATATATTTATATTTCAACTAGAATTGAAATAGTTTAAATGGGTAGTACTTACCTTGATTTCTAAATTTGTCGGAGGGCTTTAATGAGTCTCCTTTGCTCCACTAGTTTGTGCGTCACCTGCACAACATACTCTTACTTAAAATATGCCACAATGTGCTACACAAAGTTACACATATTGCTTTTAACATTAAAGACTCCTTACAATACCCTTTTTTACTACAATATTCTTTTCTAGGTTTTAACTTAACCAAGACTTTCTAATTCCGGTTTCTTTGCAAAAGTTTAACTTATATACCCCTAGAAATATCCCCACGTAGTCCGTATGATTTTCAGAGGCCCGGAATGAGAAGTCAAAATTTTCGGACCCCATTTGACAGAATACTGTTCACAGCCCAATTCATGGGCTGTTTCGCTTTTTTTCGCTTGGATAATCTCCCTATCTCTCACTTAGGTCACCTGTAAAATGATTTTAAAAAATTTCAAGTATAGAGGGGTGAAACCTAGGAATTACTCCTATTTTTTGACACTTTTTAATGCACAATTTCACCTCATTTGCACAATAAACTCAATTCTTTCATATCTAACATTCTCTCACTCCAATACAATTAAACACATTCATCTCATGCATCAATAAATGCATTTTACATGAATTTCTGCAATGCCCTTCAACTAGGCTCTTAATTCTTAACTCATTTCTACCCTTTTTCTTTTTCAATTCTAACACATCTATATGCTTTTCTAGTTGATAATATGCATGAATTAAAGCTCAAAAAGATCAAAACACAATGGGGTCACATACCCCCTTCCTTGGCCGTGACTCACTTGTACACACACAACATACTATTTTCTTTTTCAATTTCCTTTTAAATGTTAGCATTTCCTTAAATTTTCTAACTTCTAACATGCTTGAATCAAGCCTTAATTACATCTAAACTTAATGGGATCACATATTCATCATGGTGACCTTGACCTATATATGCACACACAACACTTCATTTCATTCAACTTTCAATATTTTCACTAACTTATTATCTTAGACATTTTAACAGACACATTAACTACCATTAATTTCACTTCCAACCATTTTCGACCAAGTCTTAGGGTTTCCTACATAAACCCTAACTCTAGTTCTTTCATGGTTTATTATCATTCAAGCTTCCTTGTTAACTACTCATGACTATGATATTGATTCACATCACAATTCCATCAACAACACATCAAGTAAACCAACAAATCCATCATTACATCATATCTTTCCAACCAATATCAAACTTAAAGAAATTTATAAAAACTAACCTTAAACTTGATTAGATTTTGATGTTCTTGCTTAAATCTACTTGGGATTTGGTTGGGAAACTTCAAAATGGCCGTAGGAAGGTTAGATCTCACTTCTCTTCTTTTTCTTCTTCTTGCCGTCCCACTTCCCTCACTCCCTCTCTTTTGTTTTTTCTAAATTTTGCTAAGTATGGATGACTAACACACTAACTCACTCATATATATAGGGAATCACTTGGTAAAGATGACCATAGTGCCCCTCTTTGATAATTATCTCACTAATAGTCTTAATTTGACTAAGTATTATGTGACAATCACTTATTTATACATGTTTAACTCTTATATTGAGAATAGAGTATTTGCCATTTATTTCTATATAGATATGTCCCTTATTCATACAAAAACCATTTTGTCCTTCTTTATATTTATCTTACTATTAGAGTTAATTAGTTTCTAAAAACTTTGCTAGCACTCTAATATCAACCACTAGGATGATATTGATGAAGTTTAGCCTTCTTATTATTTTATCTAGCTTATAACACTATAAAGTCTAAAATCGAAGATAGGTGTTTACACTCTCTCCCCTTATATTTCCTTTTTACTACATGCTTTCGCCATTACTATTAGTTCCTAATCCTATCATGTTTGCTTTGCTACCTAATCTATGTTAATTTATTAGTTAATCCTTCAATCATGCATTAACGTTTACTGATTTTGTTTATGATTATTTAATATGTTACGATCATCAGAAGCTCGGAGAAATGAATATTGATTGAAACAGACCATCTAATTAATAATAAAATTAAATTATATAAAAAAATAATCAATAGAAAAATATTAGAAATTAATTACTGTTCATAATAATTTTCAATAGTTATAATATAAATTTGAGCTACGAAAAATTATTAAAATATAATCCATTTTTTCAACATTTTCTCTATTTTCAAAATGATTCATGAATTCCAAAAGCCTATAATCCAAACAAAAAAATCTTATCAAAAGTATTCAAATAACATTTTTCAATAAACTTACAGTCAAAAAATTTCTCCGAGCTCAAATTTATGTTGTAATCGTTAAAAATTTTATTTTACCAACAAATCGAATTAATCAATATCTAATATTTCCATGTTCAATAATTTATTATATAAAAAAACTACAAAGTATATCTAACAAGATTTTCTCTTGTTTCTATAATGCCACTGATCAATTTATGAATAATGGGGTCTGAAAAGAATTGGCTTGGGGTGTCAATAAAAGTCTACACAATACATGTCACGTGCCTTTCCCACTACAATCTATGGTCAACGCATTCAAAAAATTTTATATATTTGTTTGTTTTAAAATTCTTACTTTTTTAATTAAAAAAAAAAAAGACTCTTGTGGTTTCTTGTACAAACTTTTTCCTATTTTAGAAACCATTAAAATCAATTCAATTGATAGTGCACGTTTTTTCCATTCCAAGATTTTCTTAATTATTTTATTCACTATCTTGTAGGGCTTAAACGATTCTCTCATCGTGTTTTGAACTTGGTTTTGGTGTTTTTTGTTTTTGTTTTTTTCAACAAATCACATCACTCACAAGTCATGAAACCACTTGCATCTATATCTGCTTAAAGTTTGTATGCTGGTGCGAAATTTAAAGAGTGTTTTTTGCATTAAGCTTGGTTCCAACGATATAACATAGGATACTGTCCTTTCATTAACTAAATCCATCAAACATTAAATTAATCAAATTAAATTTAAGTAGTGTAAATAACTCTAGCATCTTTAATTCGCTCAGAGTCATTAACCACATCACCCTTCTCAATGCTCACCCCCTTGTATAACTTGTAACCACTAGCAGTCCAGCACCAAGCACACCTCAGTTCCCTCTCTCATTCATCACCCACCAGGCTATATAACCATCAACCACTTCTCTCTCTCATCATGAGACACCATCATCTTGCACTTTCGACAATGGCTAATAGGTAATTTTTGTTTATTATTATTATTATTATTTATATGTATTGAATCTTGACTAGCATCAGTTCTTACTACTCTTTCTTGGCACTTTATTTTTCTCCTATACCCCCTACCACCTTTTCTCTTCTCATCTTTTCCCATTCTCTATCGAAGTGGCTCTTTTCTCTTTTGTGACGTGTAAATGTTTGATAGTAAAGATAGGCTAAGGTGATAAGGTGGACTGATCAGAAAGATGCTAGTAGAGAACAACCTGAGGAGAATGTATTTGTAGCTAGGAAGAAAAGCCCTTATAGAATTGCCCTAAAGAAATTTCTTTAAAAAAAAAAAAAATTGCCCGAGGAAATGGGGATCCGATCCAAACTCGAAGAAATGGGGATTTGGGTTGGAAAAAATCACTTGGGGGCGGTTTTTGAGGCACAATTTGTGACTCAACCAAGTTAACGGGTCATAACTGGGCAACCTATCTTGCCAGTGCTGAGTCTACAAACACTCTTCTTTTATCCTCTCTCTGAGATCCGACCTCTTGCCTTTATACAAAGTTCTGTTGACTTTAATTACGTAAACTTGCAATAAGATTGCTACATGGCCTTCCCATCTTTATTCGGTATTGGTTGGGGGCTTCAAGGAATAGGTAGATTTGTACCATGTAGAATGTGTGTGTTTCATCATGCAAAGAAAAGCTTCCTATTGGCTGCTGCTTAGTTACTTAGTAGGTGATATTAGATCTTACTAATAATGCACGTAAAAGCCTTAAAAGGTTTCAAAATTGAACTTCAGTCACCGTCAAGTTTATGGGAGTTTAATTTATGTTTCATTTGTAGAGCATTTGTTTGATATGACACTTTAAAGAGGCATTATTGGATGGAATTTTCATAATTTATAACTAACTGAAAAGTTCATACCAATTTTAGTGTTATCACCAATCATAGCAAGCCTTTTGAATTGTTTTGACTCAATTCACTAACATTTGATGACAATAAATAAAGGCGGAGAGAGCATCATTTCACATCCGCAAGCAATGTAGGATAAAAGTTTGAAGTTTTACTCTCAAGTCTCATATATTCTCTCTGATTTCTCAACTATTTTTTTAAATTATTAAACCATTTTGTACATATTATATATATGTTTACATGTCCTTGTTTGTAAGAAAGACTAAAGCAATGAGAGGGTGTTAATCATTTGCTTCATCACCAAAGCATAAAATTTTCAAACATTTAAAGTTGAAGATTTGAATTTAGAAAGCTAGTTGATAGTTTGAAACCAAGTACGAGCTTAGAAAGCTAGCTGGTCGGTTTGAAACCAACTAACAAATAGTCCCACATCGGAAACAAGTGACATCTTAACATGGGAGCTTCTCTATATATACATGCTTGTTTGACAACAAAGACATATGTTTCTAGTGTCCCAAAACGAAAAACTTGTGGCTCCTTTACATGGGAGCTTGGCCATGTAATTCCACTTATCTGACAGTTGCTCGCAAGAAGTTCCAGTGGTGCTGGCTCAAACTTATGAAACATTTAAATTTAAAATCAGGTTGGTATCTTGTGTTGTTGTCTAGATCTGGACAGGCCTTATACAGGCCCAATATGGGGAGGACTTGAACTGATTCGGTTCTAGCTCATAAAAGCGTTCTTGTCTGGTTCAAAATTTGAGAATCGAGTCGGTTCTAATGCTCGTATAGTGTTCATGTTCAATTTAATATTTGAGAAGGTTTGTGTCTAGTTCTAATAGTTTTATGTTTAATTCTAATAGGAGCAGGATTGAACATGGAGTTATCCACCTTTTGCTTGTGGTGGTGTTAGATATCTTTACGTTGCTTAATTGAAGCCACTTGAAAATTGGAATATTAATAAAGTTTTATAAAAATAAAAAACCTCTTTTTCTGTTTTAAAATCAACTTTTATTTTTACATAGTTTTTAGATTAATTTAAATTAAGAAAAGCAGAAAATATAATGAGTTCGTCTTTTTCTGTTTTAAAATCAACTTTTATTTTTATATGGTTTTTAGATTAATTTAAATTAAGAAAAGCAGAAAACATAATGAGTTCATACTTTTTACAGTTTTTTTTTAAACACTTTTTATATAGTTTCATATAATAAAACTTCACCATTACTTTCATGAAGGAACACCAATTTAACCAGTTTAGTTTTTATAATAGCTAAACTGTATTTAGATAAAAATAATTCGGTAAAAATTGTGTTTGGATTGATTACTCCTCCTAGCACATGTGAAAATCAAGAAAACAAAGGGAGAGAATATTTGATTTTATGAATATGATATTTTGCCTTTTTTAATTTTATGCTTGTTTGAATAATTTGATTTCATTTAACCGTGAGTATTTTATTGTTACTAATATTTTAGGATGATAGCATCTACAAATTAAAGTTGAAAAAAAAAAAAAATCAATGAATTAAGTAATGGGAGAGACTTTACGAATTAGGTCATCCACGAAGTAAGCAATGGAATTGGGCTTTTGGGTTTTGTTTATGGGCTATAGGAATGTTTGGTTCTTACACTGTTCATAGAATTAGGCCTTTTTTTTGGGCTTTTTGGGTTTTGCTTATGGGTTTAAGGGATGTTTGGTTTTACAAATACTCACAAGAATTTGGTTGTTTGGTTATTATTATTATTTTGAAGTAGAAATCCTGTTATTAGACTATAATGTTTATTTCATTGACAAAAACAATTAAAACTATATTCTCTTTCACAAATGCTTAGGTAGGCTGGCTAGCCCACAGGGAGACATTCAGGAATTACTAATTAGGTAGTTTTAGGGGGATGGCAAAATCACCTACCCAGACTTGCATTGACATTTTCGTCTTTATCCAATCCCTATCCAAACCCTTCAATTAAATTAAGGATCTAGTTCGTGACTCGATCCTCATATTTAGATGACCTACCCAGACCCCAAATTTGACCAATTCAAAGAAATTTTATTGGGTTAGACCCGATTTATCCTTAATTTACGAGAAATATGCCACAATCAAAATTAAACAAAAAAAAACACTAAAAATTAAAATTCATCCTTCATTTACATCTCTAAATAACAAAAAAATAAAGGAAAAAATTTATTTTGGTCCTTAATTTTTTTAAAATTGATAATTTTTTTAAATATCTTTAAGATAATATACCAAACATCCCTAAATTTATAAAAAAATTCATAATTTTAGTCCCTATCGTTAGTCAAACGTTGGTCAAATTGACGATAAGAAGGTTAAAATGGTAATCTTGCATTAAAATTTTGGAAAAATTTCATTTTGGTCCCTAACTTTTAGAAATTGATAATTTTTAAAATATCTTTAATATAATATATCAAACATCCTTAAATTTCTTAAAAATTCATCATTTTAGTCTTGTTGACCAATTTTTTAACAGTTAACGTTAACAGAAAACGCAAAAAGACCAAACTACCCCTACTTTGTTAGAAGTACCTTTTTATCCCTGATGCATTAAAATGTAAGACATTTGGAAGGACCATTATACCCTTCCATATAAAAAAAAATTAAAATTAAAAAGATCAAAATACCCTTATAATTTTTTATTAATTCTTTTTGGATGCTACATGTTGAGTGAATGAATTGCCTGTTGTATCGGATTTGATAGGTTTTGATGGGTAAGGAAAATACACTTTTGCCCTTAACATATAAAACCAAAGTAATAATAATTTAATATTAATTTTTTTTATGGTAATAACGGTAACAAGAAAATGGGTTTAAAAGAGAGTGTTATTGCTTGTTGGTGGCTGCAATTTTGCTGCCCAAATATTCCAATTTTCTTCTCAATTTGTTTGTCCATTTTTTGATCTCCCAATTTTTGTGCTCCAATTTTTTACCTCCAATATTCTTTTCAAATATCATCAACCCACAGTGGTACAAAAAATTCAAATATGGCTCCAATTTTTTACCTTTAATATTCTTCTCAAATATCTTAATTTTTTTAGACCACACACATGTTACCTTAAGAAATTTTAATGCAAGATTATCATTTTAACATTCTCACCGTTAATTTGACCAACGGTTGACTAACAGTCAGGACTAAAATGATGAATTTTATTATAAATTTAACTAACAGTCAGGACTAAAATGATGAATTTTATTATAAATTTAGAGATTTTTGGTATATTATCTTAAAGATATTTAAAAAATTATCAATTTCTAAAAATTTAGGGACCAAAATGAAATTTTCTTAAAATTTTAATGCAAGATTACCATTTAAACCTTTTACCGTCAATTTGACCAACGGTTGACTAATGATAGAGACTAAAATGATGAATTTTTTTTATAAATTTAAGGATGTTTGGTATATTATCTTAACGATATTTAAAAAATTGTCAATTTCTAAAAAATTAGGGACCAAAATGAATTTTTCCCAAAAATAAAAATAAAAATATACAAAATGAAATCAAGATGGTGATGACTCTTCTTCATCTAATGTATTACATACTTCTTCCTCCAAAATGTCATCTCATAGAAAAAATCAAGTGAAAAGTTAAAAATTAAATTGATGATTATGAATAATAAACATAATATAATTATATTACATTTAACCATCTTAACACACCATCAACATCAACTTTAGACATGTAAGTCCAAACAAATGATGTTTCTCGCTTTCGTTTGGACTTTGGCTACTCCCGAAGTATTAGGCTCAACATTTCTCAATATCATTATCTCCACAAGTCGAAGTATTCATCTGACTTTTTTTACAACTAGTCTTCACTACCTAATTTATTTAAAGATTTCAATTAACAATCAAACAAAACAAAATGAAACAGTGGCATATATAACAAGTTTCCAATCAAAAATTAACAGAGCATAAGCAAATCTGTGTTTCAAAGTCCAAAAAGAACAAATGTTTGACCTTTCATTGCATGCATAATCAACCCCAATAAACAAGGTCAAAAAGCAGCTTTTACAAAAACCAAACCCTAACAAAAGCTCTTGAATCTAGATAGCTTACCTTAGCCTGAAATGAACCTGACAGAGAATTCAACAATCAAGAAACACTAAAAAAGATAACAAAATGAAACCTTTTTACATGTGCAAGCATCAAAACCAAAACTTTAAACTACAAACAGACAAAAAAAAGTCCAACACTTGAGAACCATAAACATACCCACTAAAATATATAACCAACTTCTTGATCCCATAAAGCAGAAACCCCTAGAAACAAGAGTAAAGATACAATCTTTTCTCTATTTCTAGTACTAAACAGCTAAAAAAACCACCACAAACTTAAAAACAAGCATAGAACCATTTAACAGTTATAAGCAGATATGACCAGATGCCAATAAAGCAACCAGCTTTTTTCTACACAAGGATCAGAATCCAAGGAAGACTAAAACAGTCAAAAGACCTAATTAAAAAAAAAAGAGGAAAAAAATGGAAAAAACAAATTGACCCCAGATCATGTCACACAATTCTAAAACAACTCCACAAAAATTCAAAGCTAGGAATAGAAAAAGTGATCATAAAACAATGATAATCATAAATTTCCAGTAATTATACATAACCTAAAACTAAGAAACAGAATGTTACAGATTAAACTAATCGAATAGAATCTTGGATGTCGGGGAAAGAAAAGAAGAGAGAGACAGTGAGAATTCACATAGAAGAAGTGAGAGAAAATGCTTCCTTGTATTATTTTCTGGATAAGTGTTCCATTACAAACAATCAGACCCCTTTTAACTACTCACTAACAGACTCCAACTAAGTAACTAACTAACCAAATTTCACTCCTTCTGTTTATAGTGTTTTCCCTCCTAAACTTTGCATTTCAGCCCCTCATTATATTCTTAAACATTGTTGTTTTGAGCTGTAACAATACCCTCCCCTTCAAGTTCCTTATCCACAAGGAAAAATTCTAGAAATCGCAGCTGAATGTCTTTAGCAAATTCCCAGGTCACTTCTATTGGAGATTGACCTTGCCACTGAATTAAAAACTAAGTAGCTGCTACATTTTTATGTTTCACCATTTTGCGAGCTAATATAGCTTGATGGTAAACAGGGGTGCTAGCAAAAGATGGCAGTGTTGATGAGGCATGAATGTTAGCGTGAGCTGGCTTCAAAAGGGATATATGAAAAACATCATGTAAATAAGAGGTAACATGAGTTTATAAGCTAGCTCCAACAGTATCTTGTATTTGAAAAGGGCCAAAGTATTTAGGCTGAAGCTTCGAATTGCCACAATGGACAGTAACTTGCCTCTAAGGTTGTAGCTGGATATAAACCTACTCCCTTGAAATTTCTTGTCAGTTTTGCCTTTATCAACCAAGTTTTTCATCTGAGTTTGAGCACGCTGAATATGGTGTTGAAGTAATTTGATAGTGGTGTCACATTCTCGAAGATAAGAGTCAACAGCTTCCACATGTCAATCATGTGGAAAATAAGGAATGTGAAGTGGTGTGGGATAACCATAAAGAGCTTTAAAAGGAGACATATGGATGCTGGTATGGTAGGAGGTGTTATACCAAAATTCTGCTAAAGACGGCCACTCGAACCATATACTAGGCTTGTCACCTGCATATCTAAACATCTGTTTACGACCTTCATTTGCCTATGTGTTTGCAAATGATAAACAATAGAAAACTGCAGTTCTACTCCTTGCAGCCTGAACAACTATTTCTAAAAATTACTAACAAAAGTAGCTCCCCTATCACTTGTAATTGTTTGAGGTAAACCATAGAGTTTGTAGACAGAGTCTAGGAAAGCTTGTGCTAATGTTTAGACTGAGTAGGAGTGTGAAATACCAACAAAATGAGCATATTTGGTTAATCTATCCACTACCACATAAATGATTGATTTGTCTTGAGATCTAGGAAGACCTTCTATAAAATCCATGGTAATGTTAGTAAAGATACTTTCTAGTATAGGCAAAGGTTGTAATAGTCTAGGCAGTGCTATATTTTCAGGCTTGTATTACTGGCATGTTGGACAGTTTCGGATGTAGTTGCGAACATCTTTCCACAACCCTTTCCAATACACTACTGAATAAACTCTTTAGCAGTTACAGTAACACCTGAATGTCCCCCCATAGCTGAATCGTAAAATAGGCCTAGTAGTTTATTTTTTAAACTGGAATCATTTCCCACCACTAGCTTCTCATTCCTAGTGAGTTTCTATTACTGCCTAGCATAATGAGGATGACTTATTAGATTTTGTTGCTTTGCTACAATAATATTCCGCAAGTGGACATCAGTTGACCAGTTTTGCTCAATAGCTTGCATTAGTTCAGTTGGTAGAATTGCCATCGTTAAGTTGAAAACTTCAGCATCTGATAGTCTTGATAAAGCATCTGCCACCACATTTTCCTTTCCTTTTTTGTACCTAATTTCATAGTCATATTGCATGAGTTTGGCTATCCAGGCCTATTGGGAAGGAGCAGTAATTCGCTGTTCCAACAGATACTTAACTTTGATGATTGGTCTTAATGATAAAATGTTGATTGGCTAAGTATGGTTCCCAGTTTTAGATAGCAAACGGGATAGCAAGCATTTCCTTCTCATAAATTGATAAGAGTTGATTCTTTGGAGAGAGAGACTTACTGATAATGGCAATTGGATGCCCTTGCTGCATTAGAACTGCTCCGATACCTAGTCTCGAGGCATTAGTTTCAATCATAAACTCTTGAGTTGGATCAGGTAAAGCCAAGACCGAAGGGTTGTTACCATCGCTTCCTTGAGCCTTTCAAAAGCTGATTAAGCTTCATTGTACCACTTAAAGGCATTCTTCTTGAGGTGTTCTGTCAAGGGTTTGGCAATCTGCCTATATCCTTTAACAAACCTTCTATAATAACCCTGTTAATCCAAGAAACCTTCTCAGCTGTTTGATATTACTTGGAACAGGCCACTCTCTTCACAGCTTTGATTTTTTGTGGGTCAGTTATCACTCCCATTGTTGTGATGATGTGTCCTAAGAACTCAATTTATGAGCACCTAAATGAACATTTACTCCTCTTAGCATATAGATGATGAGCTCTTCATAAACCCAAAATCATTCTCAAGTGTTGCAAATAATCTTGTTTACTTTTGCTGTAAATCAAGCTGTCATCAAAGAAAACTAGTATGGCTTTCCACAAATAGGGTCTAAATATTGTGTTCATTAGGCTCTGAAATGTTGATGGAGCATTGGTCAAGCCAAAAGGCATAACCAAGAATTCATGTTGGCCATCATGAGTTCTAAGTGCAGTTTTCTCGATCAAGTCTCGATGCATTCTAATTTACCAGTAGCCAGAGCTAAGTTAATCTTTAAAAATACCACAGCTCCTCCCAATTCATCTAACAACTCCTCAATGACAGGAATTGGATACCTGTCTTTGATGGTGTTGCTGTTCAGAGCCCTGTAATCTATGTACATGTGCCAGCTGCCATTTTTCTTCTTTTCCAAAACTATTGGACTGGCATAGGAACTGGTACTAGCCCTTATATCTCCTGACTCCATCATTTCCTTAATCAATTTTTCCACTACATCTTTCTGCATTCCTCCATGTTTGTAAGGCCTCACATTAATAGGTAATGCTCCTTGTTTAAAATTGATTTGATGGTCATGAGTTCGAATAGGTGGTAAGCCCTCTGGTTCCTTGAACAGATGCTCATATTGCTTGTTTAGTTCCTTTAATTCTCTCCATTCAAGTTCAGACTTACTAGCTTGTAACTTATACAATTCTATAGATGATTTTCACCCAACCTGTACCATCAAGCGAGCTAAAGCTAGTTAGTGTTTTTTGGTCAGTAATTTGTCAAGTTGAGCATCATCAATTACTGACAACTCCTGAGGTTTTTCTCCTTGTAACATATACTTTTGCTCTCCAATAGCAAAAGCCATTTTAAGTTCCTGGAATTTAAATACAATATTACCTAAAGTAGCCAACCATTGGGCCCCTAAGATCAAGTCATAATTGGTTAGAAGCAAGGTATATACATTAGTAGTAAAAGATTAGCCTTGTACCCTTCATTCAAAACCAAAACAAATTGAGGCACATTACAGGTCTTGTCCATTAGCTACTATCATATTTACCCCCTCTATTGGCTGTAATTTACACCCCAATCTCTAAGCAATAGCCTTACTCAAGAAGTTGTGAGTACTACTAGAATCAATAAGTATAAACAATGTTTTTTTCCCTTGCATTTCTACCAATCTCATAGTTGTAGAACCTAAGTTACCATTTAAAGCATGCATTGACAATTGCATCAGGTTAGGCTGTACTGATGCAACATCATTCTCTCCTATTATCTCTTCTCCTTCCTTTGTATCCACATGCAGCTGCAACACAAAAGCCAATTTGGTTTTGCACCTATGGCCTAGGACATACTTCTCATTACACCAAAAGCATACTCCCTTATCCCTTTTCTCATCAAAATCTTTGTTAGTTAAAGTTCTAGGATTCCTAGTAGGAGGCCAAGGCAACTTAGGGATATTCGAGGTAAGCAAAAGTCCTGAATGAGACTTTGATTTTTGATGATTTTGAGTATCTATAATGGAGTTTTGATTGCTAGCAGGAGTTTTCTGAAAACTGGTTGAAGGGTTAGCTTGATTTGGGCTTTTAGCGAGATCAGTTTAGGCTGTCCTTTAATGGCTATTACAGTAAGTTCTTTCAACTTAGCAAAAGAGTAAGTTGAGTTAAGGTTTTTGGCTTGAACATCCTAATACCTCATCAACAAGTCCAGATAAGAAAAAGTTGATAGCTTGATCTTCCTTAACCTCAGCCCTAAGGTACTTTTCATCAAAAGTATCTAAGTATTGTTGTAAACAGTTTACCCGCTTAAGATTTCGCAAGTCAGCCAAGGGATCATCATAAGCTTGCACTCCAAACCGCGCTCCTAGTGCCTTCACATATTCTTCCCATGTCACAGATGCGCCTCATGTGGTTTTAATGAATCCTTGATGCCATTGAATTGCTTTATCATCTAAATGAAAGGCAGCAATCTTAACCCAATTATCTTTATGTGTTCCATCGACTTCGGAGAAGTACTCTGCTCGTAAAAGCCAATAGTTGAAAATTTCACCCTAGAATCTTGGGAATTCCAGCTTAGTGTTGCGTCCCCATGGAAACTTTTGTTCTTCGGATCTTCTTGCAGGTTCACCATACACTTGTTCCATTGATCTATTCCTGGCTAGAACTTCATTATGTTGAAGACTGAAGCCTCCAATTGGATTTTTGATTTCGTCAATGGATTCCTTCAGCAATTGTTGTTGGTGTTTCTCAGCTTCTTGTACTTGTTGCATGACGTCACGCCTCAGCTCTTGATTTCTGGTTCCGTCACCCATGGCCGAGAATCGTTGCTTTGATACCAAATTGTTACAGACTAAGCTAATCAAATAGAACCTTGGATGTTAAGGAAAGAAAATGAGAGAGACAGAGAGAATTCACATAGAAGAAATGCGAGAAAATGCTTCCTTGGATTATTTTCCAAGTGTTCCATTACAAACAATCAAACCCCTTTTAACTACTCACTAAGATACTCCAACTAAGTAACTAACTAATTCAATGAGTTTTTATTTTTTTAAAAAAATTCATTGAGTTGATGACTTGTATGCAACTGTCTCTTTAATCCAAGTGTGTGACAGCTGCCCCTTGTTGCTGCTTGAAGTTTCATTGCAGCTCTCACCACCCACTCATCCAAAATCACATAATGGAAACTACCTATACAATACAAAGTGCCATCCTCCTTCTTTATTATATCTCTCTACTCTATTCAAGTTTATTGTTGTTGGGGTCCATCTCTCTCTGAAGAAAAATACTCACAACCTGTTATTATTTTAATCTCTTTAAATGAATATATTTTTTGGTAGCGTTTATTTTTTGTGGGATCAATAAATAGTAGAAAGTTCTCTCGAGTTTAACTATGATGCTTTGTTCTTTATTGCTCCTTACTTTTGTGCTTTGCTTCTTAGTTTTCCACATTAGTATTTCCAAATTCGTAAAAGGACAAGAAGTGCCTACCGCACTGGGACTTCTGCATCATTGACATGTACGTGACATTCTGATATTATCTTTATAATTTATTATGATATTGTGACTGTGTAGTATTGTCTTTATGATCTGTCAGGATATTTTTTGATATAATGTAGATTTACTATATGTTTACATGATGTGGCACATTATGTTTTAGAAAGCACTATGGAATGATAATTTTTTAAGTACTTATGTTTGATTAAGGCTCAAGCCGCTTTAAGTTTAAAAGACGGTAACTCGGGTCTACCATCCACAGAAGTTATAGCAGGAACAAATTCAAGTAGGAGCATTATAGGAAAATCACTAAAATATTGTTACTGTTGTAAAATAAAACCTAAAAACAATAAATATAAAATAAAAATTAAAATAAAGAGAAATATATAAAATTGAGGCACAATACGGCTCTTGTCCATTAGTTACTGTCATATTTACCCCCTTTATTGGCTGCAATTTACACCCCAATCTCTAAGCAATAGCCTTACTCAAGAAGTTGTGAGTACTACTAGAATCAACAAGTATAAACAATGTTTTTTTCCCTAGCATTTCTACCAATCTCATAGTTGTAGAACCTAAGTTGCCATTTAAAGCATGCATTGACAATTGCATTAGGTTAGGCTGTACTGGTGTAACATCATTCTCTCCTATTATCTCTTCTCCTTCCTTTGTATCCACATGCAGCTGCAACACAAAAGCCAATTTGGTTTTGCACCTATGGCCTAGGACATACTTCTCATTACACCAAAAGCATACTCCCTTATCCCTTTTCTCATCAAAATCTTTGTTAGTTAAAGTTCTAGGATTCCTAGTAGGAGGCCAAGGCAACTTAGGGATATTCGAGGTAAGCAAAAGTCCTGAATGAGACTTTGATTTTTGATGATTTTGAGTATCTATAATGGAGTTTTGATTGCTAGCAGGAGTTTTCTGAAAACTGGTTGAAGGGTTAGCTTGATTTGGGCTTTTAGCGAGATCAGTTTAGGCTGTCCTTTAATGGCTATTACAGTAAGTTCTTTCAACTTAGCAAAAGAGTAAGTTGAGTTAAGGTTTTTGGCTTGAACATCCTAATACCTCATCAACAAGTCCAGATAAGAAAAAGTTGATACCCTAATCTTCCTTAACCTCAGCCCTAAAGTACTTTTCATCAAAAGTATCTAAGTACTGTTGTAAAGAGTTTACCTACTTAAGATTTCGCAAGTCAGCCAAGGGATCATCATAAGCTTGCACTCCAAACCGCGCTCCTAGTGCCTTCACATATTCTTCCCATGTCACAGATGCGCCTCATGTGGTTTTAATGAATCATCGATGCCATTGAATAGCTTTATCATCTAAATGAAAGGCAGCAATCTTAACCCAATTATCTTTATGTGTTCCATCGACTTCGGAGAAGTACTCTGCTCGTAAAAGCCAATAGTTGAAATTTTTACCCTAGAATCTTGGGAATTCCAGCTTAGTGTTGTGTCCCCATGGAAACTTTTGTTCTTCGGATCTTCTTGCAGGTTCACCATACACTTGTTCCATTGATCTATTCCTGGCTAGAACTTCATTATGTTGAAGACTGAAGCCTCCAATTGGATTTTTGATTTCGTCAACGGATTCCTTGAGCAATTGTTGTTGGTGCTTCTCAGCTTCTTGTACTAGTTGCAGGATGTCACGCCTCAGCTCTTGATTTCTGGTTCCGTCACCCATGGCCGAGAATCGTTGCTTTGATACCAAATTGTTATAGACTAAGCTAATCAAATAGAACCTTGGATGTTAAGGAAAGAAAAGGAGAGAGACAGAGAGAATTCACATAGAAGAAATGCGAGAAAATGCTTCCTTGGATTATTTTCCAAGTGTTCCATTACAAACAATCAAACCCCTTTTAACTACTCACTAAGATACTCCAACTAAGTAACTAACTAATTCAATGAGATTTTATTTTTAAAAAAAATTCATTGAGTTGATGACTTGTATGCAACTGTCTCTTTAATCCAAGTGTGTGACAGCTGCCCCTTGTTGCTGCTTGAAGTTTCATTGCAGCTCTCACCACCCACTCATCCAAAATCACATAATGGAAACTACCTATACAATACAAAGTGCCATCCTCCTTCTTTATTATATCTCTCTACTCTATTCAAGTTTATTGTTGTTGGGGTCCATCTCTCTCTGAAGAAAAATACTCACAACCTGTTATTATTTTAATCTCTTTAAATGAATATATTCTTTGGTAGCGTTTATTTTTTATGCAATCAATAAACAGTAGAAAGTTCTCTCGAGCTTAACTATGATGCTTTGTTCTTTATTGCTCCTTACTTTTGTGCTTTGCTTCTTAGTTTTCCATATTAGTATTTCCAAATTCGTAAAAGGACAAGAAGTGCCTACCGCACTAGGACTTCTGCATCATTGACATGTACGTGACATTCTGATATTATCTTTATAATTTATTATGATATTGTGATTGTGTATTATTGTCTTTATTATCTGTCAGCATATTTTTTGATATAATGTAGATTTACTATATGTTTACATGATGTGGCACATTATGTTTTAGAAAGCACTCTGGAATGATAATTTCTTAAGTACTTATGTTTAATTAAGGCTCAAGCCGCTTTAAGTTTAAAAGACGATAACTCGGGTCTACCATCCACAGAAGTTATAGCAGGAACAAATTCAAGTAGGAGCATTATAGGAAAATCACTAAAATATTGTTACTGTTGTAAAATAAAACCTAAAAACAATAAATATGAAATACTAATTAAAATAAAAGAGAAAGACATAAAATTGAGGCACAATACGGGTCTTGTCCATTAGTTACTGTCATATTTACCCCCTTTATTGGCTGCAATTTACACCCCAATCTCTAAGCAATAGCCTTACTCAAGAAGTTGTGAGTACTACTAGAATCAACAAGTATAAACAATGTTTTTTTCCCTTGCATTTCTACCAATCTCATAGTTGTAGAACCTAAGTTGCCATTTAAAGCATGCATTGACAATTGCATCAGGTTAGGCTGTACTGGTGCAGCATCATTCTCTCCTATTATCTCTTCTCCTTCCTTTGTATCCACATGCAGCTGCAACACAAAAGCCAATTTGGTTTTGCACCTATGGCCTAGGGCATACTTCTCATTACACCAAAAGCATACTCCCTTATCCCTTTTCTCATCAAAATCTTTGTTAGTTAAAGTTCTAGGATTCCTAGTAGGAGGCCAAGGCAACTTATGGATATTCGAGGTAAGCAAAAATCCTGAATGAGACTTTGATTTTTGATGATTTTGAGTATCAATAATGGAGTTTTGATTGCTAGCAGGAGTTTTCTGAAAACTGGTTGAAGGGTTAGCTTGATTTGGGCTTTTAGCGAGATCAGTTTAGGCTGTCCTTTAATGGCTATTACAGTAAGTTCTTTCAACTTAGTAAAAGAGTAAGTTGAGTTAAGGTTTTTGGCTTGAACATCCTAATACCTCATCAACAAGTCCAGATAAGAAAAAGTTGATAGCCTGATCTTCCTTAACCTCAACCCTAAGGTACTTTTCATCAAAAGTATCTAAGTACTGTTGTAAAGAGTTTACCTGCTTAAGATTTCGCAAGTCAGCCAAGGGATCATCATAAGCTTGCACTCCAAACCGTGCTCCTAGTGCCTTCACATATTCTTCCCATGTCACAGATGCGCCTCATGTGGTTTTAATGAATCCTTGATGCCATTGAATTGCTTTATCATCTAAATGAAAGGCAGCAATCTTAACCCAATTATCTTTATGTGTTCCATCGACTTCGGAGAAGTACTCTGCTCGTAAAAGCCAATAGTTGAAATTTTCACCCTAGAATCTTGGGAATTCCAGCTTAGTGTTGCGTCCCCATGGAAACTTTTGTTCTTCGGATCTTCTTGCAGGTTCACCATACACTTTTTCCATTGATCTATTCCTGGCTAGAACTTCATTATGTTGAAGACTGAAGCCTCCAATTGGATTTTTGATTTCGTCAACGGATTCCTTCAGCAATTGTTGTTGGTGCTTCTTAGCTTCTTGTACTAGTTGCAGGACATCACGCCTCAGCTCTTGATTTTTGGTTCCGTCACCCATGGCCGAGAATCGTTGCTTTGATACCAAATTGTTACAGACTAAGCTAATCAAATAGAAACTTGGATGTTAAGGAAAGAAAATGAGAGAGACAGAGAGAATTCACATAGAAGAAATGCGAGAAAATGCTTCCTTGGATTATTTTCCAAGTGTTCCATTACAAACAATCAAACCCCTTTTAACTACTCACTAAGATACTCCAACTAAGTAACTAACTAATTCAATGAGTTTTTTATTTTTTTAAAAAAATTCATTGAGTTGATGACTTGTATGCAACTGTCTCTTTAATCCAAGTGTGTGACAGCTGCCCCTTGTTGCTGCTTGAAGTTTCATTGCAGCTCTCACCACCCACTAATCCAAAATCACAAAATGGAAACTACCTATACAATACAAAGTGCCATCCTCCTTCTTTATTATATCTCTCTACTCTATTCAAGTTTATTGTTGTTGGGGTCCATCTCTCTCTAAAGAAAAATACTCACAACCTGTTATTATTTTAATCTCTTTAAATGAATATATTTTTGGTAGCGTTTATTTTTTGTGGGATCAATAAATAGTAGAAAGTTCTCTCGAGTTTAACTATGATGCTTTGTTCTTTATTGCTCCTTACTTTTGTGCTTTGCTTCTTAGTTTTCCACATTAGTATTTCCAAATTCGTAAAAGGACAAGAAGTGCCTACCGCACTGGGACTTCTGCATCATTGACATGTACGTGACATTCTGATATTATCTTTATAATTTATTATGATATCGTGACTGTGTAGTATTGTCTATATAATCTGTCAGAATATTTTTTGATATAATGTAGATTTACTTTATGTTTACATGATGTGGCACATTATGTTTTAGAAAGCACTATGGAATGATAATTTTTTAAGTACTTATGTTTGATTAAGGCTCAAGCCGCTTTAAGTTTAAAGGACGGTAACTCGGGTCTACCATCCACAGAAGTTATAGCAGGAACAAATTCAAGTAGGAGCATTATAGGAAAATCACTAAAATATTGTTACTGTTGTAAAATAAAACCTAAAAACAATAAATATAAAATAATAATTAAAATAAAAGTGAAAGACAGAATATAAGAGAGGAACGGATAATGTAATTTCGATGTTAGAATACTCTAATGATTACAAAACAGACCTATATATAGGTAAATTGAGAGAATTATTTTCATAATGAAATAATAACAAAAAGAGTTATTACATAATGGAATAATAATAAACAAAGTAAATAATATTTTAGATTTAACATGACATTTGTTAGTATAACTTGGAATCTATACGAAACACATATATACTAATTAGATTATTTAAATCAAATAGTATGGAAGCAAGTCATACGAATGAAATCTCTCATACAAAAAATAACGTTTTATTTTTTGTGGTATCAATGGACAGTAGAAAGTTCTCTCGAGCTTAACTATAATGCTTTGTTCTTTATTGCTCCTTACTTTTGTGCTTGGCTTCTTAGTTTTCCACATTAGTATTTCCAAATTCGTAAAGCACAAGAAGTGCCTACCACACTGGGACTTCTGCATCATTGACATGTATGTGACATTTTAATATTATCTTTATAATTTATTATGATATTGTGACTGTGTAGTATTGTCTTTATAATCTGTCAGGATATTTTTTGATATAATGTAGATTTACTATATGTTTACATGATGTGGCACATTATGTTTTAGAAAGCACTATGGGATGATAATTTTTTAAGTATTTATGTTTGATTAAGGCTCAAACCACTTTAAGTTTAGAGGACGGTAACTCCGGTGTGCCATGCATAGAATTTATAGCAGGAACATATTCAAGTAGGAGCATTATAGGAAAATCACTAAAATATTGTTATTGATGTAAAATAAAAACTAAAAGCAATAAATATAGAATACTAATTAAAATAAAAGAGAAAGACAGAAAATAAGAGAGAAACGGATAATGTAATTTCGATGATAGAATACTCTAATGATTACAAAACAGACCTATATATAGGTAAATTGAGAGAATTATTTTCATAATGAAATAATTACAAAAAGAGTTATTACATAATGGAATAATAATAAACAAAGTAAAGAATATTTTATATTTAACATGAGATTTGTTAGTATAACTTGGAATCTATACGAAACACATATATACTAATTAGATTATTTAAATCAAATAGTATGGAAGCAAGTCATACGAATGAAATCTCTCATACAAAAAATAACGTTTTATTTTTTGTGGTATCAATGGACAGTAGAAAGTTCTCTCGAGCTTAACTATAATGCTTTGTTCTTTATTGCTCCTTACTTTTGTGCTTTGCTTCTTAGTTTTCCACATTAGTATTTCCAAATTCGTAAAGCACAAGAAGTGCCTACCACACTGGGACTTCTACATCTTTGACATGTACGTGACATTTTAATATTATTTTTATAATTTATTATGATATTGTGACTGTGTAGTATTGTTATTATAATCTGTCAGGATATTTTTTGATATAATGTAGATTTACTATACGTTTACATGATGTGGCACATTATGTTTTAGAAAGCACTATGGAATGATAATTTTTTAAGTATTTATGTTTGATTAAGGCTCAAGCCACTTTAAGTTTAGAGGACGGTAACTCTGGTGTGCCATGCATAGAATTTATAGCAGGAACATATTCAAGTAGGAGCATTATAGGAAAATCACTAAAATATTGTTATTGATGTAAAATAAAAACTAAAAGCAATAAATATAGAATACTAATTAAAATAAAAGAGAAAGATAGAAAATAAGAGAGAAACGGATAATGTAATTTCAATAATAGAATACTCTAATGATTACAAAACAGACATATATATAGGTAAATTGAGAGAATTATTTTCATAATGAAATAATAACAAAAAGAGTTGTTACATCATGGAATAATAACAACCAAAATAAAGAATATTTTAGATTTAACATGACATTTGTTAGTATAACCTGGAATTTATACGAAACACATATACACAAATAACATTATTTAAATCAAATAGTATGGAAGCAAGTCATATGAATGAAATTTGTCATACGAAAAATAACATTTTATTTTTTGTGGTATCAATAGACAGTAGAAAGTTCTCTCGAGCTTAACTATGATGCTTTGTTCTTTATTGCTCCTTACTTTTGTGCTTTGCTTCTTAGTTTTCCACATTAGTATTTCCAAATTCGTAAAGGACAAGAAGTGCCTACCGCACTAGGACTTCTGCATCATTGACATGTACGTGACATTTTAATATTATCTTTATAATTTATTATGATATTGTGACTATGTAGTATTGTCTTTATAATCTGTCAGGATATTTTTTGATATAATGTAGATTTACTATATGTTTACATGATGTGGCACATTATGTTTTAGAAAGTACTATGAAATGATCATTTTTTAAGTACTTATGTTTGATTAAGGCTCAAGCCGCTTTAAGTTTAGAGGACGGTAACTGGGGTCTACCATCCACAGAAAATATAACAGAAACAAATTCAAGCAGGAGCAATATAGGAAAATCACTAAAATATTGTTACTATTGTAAAATAAAACCTAAAAGCAATAAATATAAAATACTAATCAAAATAAAAGAGAAAGACAGAAAATAAGAGAGGAACGGATAATTTTATTTCAATGATAGAATACTCTAATGATTACAAAACAGACCTATATATAGGTAAATTGAGAGAATTACTTTCATAATGAAATAATAACAAAAAGAGTTATTACATAATGGAATAATAACAAAAAAAGTAAAGAATATTTTAGATTTAACATGACATTTGTTAGTATAACTTGGAATCTATACGAATCACATATATACTAATTAGATTATTTAAATCAAATAGTATGGAAGAAAGTCATATGAATGAAATCTCTCATACAAAAAATAACGTTTTATTTTTTGTGGTATCAATGGACAGTAGAAAGTTCTCTCGAGCTTAACTATCATGCTTTGTTCTTTATTGCTCCTTACTTTTGTGCTTGGCTTCTTAGTTTTCCACATTAGTATTTCCAAATTCGTAAAGCACAAGAAGTGCCTACCACACTGGGACTTCTGCATCATTGACATGTATGTGACATTTTAATATTATCTTTATAATTTATTATGATATTGTGACTGTGTAGTATTGTCTTTATGATCTGTCAGGATATTTTTTGATATAATGTAGATTTACTATATGTTTACATGATGTGGCACATTATGTTTTAGAAAGCACTATGAGATGATAATTTTTTAAGTATTTATGTTTGATTAAGGCTCAAACCACTTTAAGTTTAGAGGACGGTAACTCCGGTGTGCCATGCATAGAATTTATAGCAGGAACATATTCAAGTAGGAGCATTATAGGAAAATCACTAAAATATTGTTATTGATGTAAAATAAAAACTAAAAGCAATAAATATAGAATACTAATTAAAATAAAAGAGAAAGACAGAAAATAAGAGAGAAACGGATAATGTAATTTCGATGATAGAATACTCTAATGATTACAAAACAGACCTATATATAGGTAAATTGAGAGAATTATTTTCATAATGAAATAATTACAAAAAGAGTTATTACATAATGGAATAATAATAAACAAAGTAAAGAATATTTTATATTTAACATGAGATTTGTTAGTATAACTTGGAATCTATACGAAACACATATATACTAATTAGATTATTTAAATCAAATAGTATGGAAGCAAGTCATACGAATGAAATCTCTCATACAAAAAATAACGTTTTATTTTTTGTGGTATCAATGGACAGTAGAAAGTTCTCTCGAGCTTAACTATAATGCTTTGTTCTTTATTGCTCCTTACTTTTGTGCTTTGCTTCTTAGTTTTCCACATTAGTATTTCCAAATTCGTAAAGCACAAGAAGTGCCTACCACACTGGGACTTCTACATCTTTGACATGTACGTGACATTTTAATATTATTTTTATAATTTATTATGATATTGTGACTGTGTAGTATTGTTATTATAATCTGTCAGGATATTTTTTGATATAATGTAGATTTACTATACGTTTACATGATGTGGCACATTATGTTTTAGAAAGCACTATGGAATGATAATTTTTTAAGTATTTATGTTTGATTAAGGCTCAAGCCACTTTAAGTTTAGAGGACGGTAACTCTGGTGTGCCATGCATAGAATTTATAGCAGGAACATATTCAAGTAGGAGCATTATAGGAAAATCACTAAAATATTGTTATTGATGTAAAATAAAAACTAAAAGCAATAAATATAGAATACTAATTAAAATAAAAGAGAAAGATAGAAAATAAGAGAGAAACGGATAATGTAATTTCAATAATAGAATACTCTAATGATTACAAAACAGACCTATATATAGGTAAATTGAGAGAATTATTTTCATAATGAAATAATAACAAAAAGAGTTATTACATAATGGAATAATAACAAAAAAAGTAAAGAATATTTTAGATTTAACATGACATTTGTTAGCATAACTTGGAATCTATACGAATCACATATATACTAATTAGATTATTTAAATCAAATAGTATGGAAGAAAGTCATATGAATGAAATCTCTCATACAAAAAATAACGTTTTATTTTTTGTGGTATCAATGGACAGTAGAAAGTTCTCTCGAGCTTAACTATCATGCTTTGTTCTTTATTGCTCCTTACTTTTGTGCTTGGCTTCTTAGTTTTCCACATTAGTATTTCCAAATTCGTAAAGCACAAGAAGTGCCTACCACACTGGGACTTCTGCATCATTGACATGTATGTGACATTTTAATGTTATCTTTATAATTTATTATGATATTGTGACTGTGTAGTATTGTCTTTATGATCTATCAGGATATTTTTTGATATAATGTAGATTTACTATATGTTTACATGATGTGGCACATTATGTTTTAGAAAGCACTATGAGATGATAATTTTTTAAGTATTTATGTTTGATTAAGGCTCAAACCACTTTAAGTTTAGAGGACGGTAACTCCGGTGTGCCATGCATAGAATTTATAGCAGGAACATATTCAAGTAGGAGCATTATAGGAAAATCACTAAAATATTGTTATTGATGTAAAATAAAAACTAAAAGCAATAAATATAGAATACTAATTAAAATAAAAGAGAAAGACAGAAAATAAGAGAGAAACGGATAATGTAATTTCGATGATAGAATACTCTAATGATTACAAAACAGACCTATATATAGGTAAATTGAGAGAATTATTTTCATAATGAAATAATTACAAAAAGAGTTATTACATAATGGAATAATAATAAACAAAGTAAAGAATATTTTATATTTAACATGAGATTTGTTAGTATAACTTGGAATCTATACGAAACACATATATACTAATTAGATTATTTAAATCAAATAGTATGGAAGCAAGTCATACGAATGAAATCTCTCATACAAAAAATAACGTTTTATTTTTTGTGGTATCAATGGACAGTAGAAAGTTCTCTCGAGCTTAACTATCATGCTTTGTTCTTTATTGCTCCTTACTTTTGTGCTTTGCTTCTTAGTTTTCCACATTAGTATTTCCAAATTCGTAAAGCACAAGAAGTGCCTACCACACTGGGACTTCTACATCATTGACATGTACGTGACATTTTAATATTATTTTTATAATTTATTATGATATTGTGACTGTGTAGTATTGTCATTATAATCTGTCAGGATATTTTTTGATATAATGTAGATTTACTATACGTTTACATGATGTGGCACATTATGTTTTAGAAAGCACTATGGAATGATAATTTTTTAAGTATTTATGTTTGATTAAGGCTCAAGCCACTTTAAGTTTAGAGGACGGTAACTCTGGTGTGCCATGCATAGAATTTATAGCAGGAACATATTCAAGTAGGAGCATTATAGGAAAATCACTAAAATATTGTTATTGATGTAAAATAAAAACTAAAAGCAATAAATATAGAATACTAATTAAAATAAAAGAGAAAGATAGAAAATAAGAGAGAAACGGATAATGTAATTTCAATAATAGAATACTCTAATGATTACAAAACAGACATATATATAGGTAAATTGAGAGAATTATTTTCATAATGAAATAATAACAAAAAGAGTTGTTACATCATGGAATAATAACAAACAAAATAAAGAATATTTTAGATTTAACAAGACATTTGTTAGTATAACCTGGAATTTATACGAAACACATATACACAAATAACATTATTTAAATCAAATAGTATGGAAGCAAGTCATATGAATGAAATTTGTCATACGAAAAATAACATTTTATTTTTTGTGGTATCAATAGACAGTAGAAAGTTCTCTCGAGCTTAACTATGATGCTTTGTTCTTTATTGCTCCTTACTTTTGTGCTTTGCTTCTTAGTTTTCCACATTAGTATTTCCAAATTCGTAAAGGACAAGAAGTGCCTACCGCACTAGGACTTCTGCATCATTGACATGTACGTGACATTTTAATATTTTCTTTATAATTTATTATGATATTGTGACTATGTAGTATTGTCTTTATAATCTGTCAGGATATTTTTTGATATAATGTAGATTTACTATATGTTTACATGATGTGGCACATTATGTTTTAGAAAGTACTATGAAATGATCATTTTTTAAGTACTTATGTTTGATTAAGGCTCAAGCCGCTTTAAGTTTAGAGGACGGTAACTGGGGTCTACCATCCACAGAAAATATAACAGAAACAAATTCAAGCAGGAGCAATATAGGAAAATCACTAAAATATTGTTATTGTTGTAAAATAAAAACTAAAAGCAATAAATATAGAATACTAATCAAAATAAAAGAGAAAGACAGAAAATAAGAGAGGAATGGATAATGTAATTTCAATGATAGAATACTGTAATGACTACAAAACAGGCCTATATATAGGTAAATTGAGAGACTTATTTTCATAATGAAATAATAACAAAAAGAGTTATTACATAATGGAATAATAACAAAAAAAGTAAAGAATATTTTAGATTTAACATGACATTTGTTAGCATAACTTGGAATCTATACGAATCACATATATACTAATTAGATTATTTAAATCAAATAGTATGGAAGAAAGTCATATGAATGAAATCTCTCATACAAAAAATAACGTTTTATTTTTTGTGGTATCAATGGACAGTAGAAAGTTCTCTCGAGCTTAACTATCATGCTTTGTTCTTTATTGCTCCTTACTTTTGTGCTTGGCTTCTTAGTTTTCCACATTAGTATTTCCAAATTCGTAAAGCACAAGAAGTGCCTACCACACTGGGACTTCTGCATCATTGACATGTATGTGACATTTTAATGTTATCTTTATAATTTATTATGATATTGTGACTGTGTAGTATTGTCTTTATGATCTATCAGGATATTTTTTGATATAATGTAGATTTACTATATGTTTACATGATGTGGCACATTATGTTTTAGAAAGCACTATGAGATGATAATTTTTTAAGTATTTATGTTTGATTAAGGCTCAAACCACTTTAAGTTTAGAGGACGGTAACTCCGGTGTGCCATGCATAGAATTTATAGCAGGAACATATTCAAGTAGGAGCATTATAGGAAAATCACTAAAATATTGTTATTGATGTAAAATAAAAACTAAAAGCAATAAATATAGAATACTAATTAAAATAAAAGAGAAAGACAGAAAATAAGAGAGAAACGGATAATGTAATTTCGATGATAGAATACTCTAATGATTACAAAACAGACCTATATATAGGTAAATTGAGAGAATTATTTTCATAATGAAATAATTACAAAAAGAGTTATTACATAATGGAATAATAATAAACAAAGTAAAGAATATTTTATATTTAACATGAGATTTGTTAGTATAACTTGGAATCTATACGAAACACATATATACTAATTAGATTATTTAAATCAAATAGTATGGAAGCAAGTCATACGAATGAAATCTCTCATACAAAAAATAACGTTTTATTTTTTGTGGTATCAATGGACAGTAGAAAGTTCTCTCGAGCTTAACTATCATGCTTTGTTCTTTATTGCTCCTTACTTTTGTGCTTTGCTTCTTAGTTTTCCACATTAGTATTTCCAAATTCGTAAAGCACAAGAAGTGCCTACCACACTGGGACTTCTACATCATTGACATGTACGTGACATTTTAATATTATTTTTATAATTTATTATGATATTGTGACTGTGTAGTATTGTCATTATAATCTGTCAGGATATTTTTTGATATAATGTAGATTTACTATACGTTTACATGATGTGGCACATTATGTTTTAGAAAGCACTATGGAATGATAATTTTTTAAGTATTTATGTTTGATTAAGGCTCAAGCCACTTTAAGTTTAGAGGACGGTAACTCTGGTGTGCCATGCATAGAATTTATAGCAGGAACATATTCAAGTAGGAGCATTATAGGAAAATCACTAAAATATTGTTATTGATGTAAAATAAAAACTAAAAGCAATAAATATAGAATACTAATTAAAATAAAAGAGAAAGATAGAAAATAAGAGAGAAACGGATAATGTAATTTCAATAATAGAATACTCTAATGATTACAAAACAGACATATATATAGGTAAATTGAGAGAATTATTTTCATAATGAAATAATAACAAAAAGAGTTGTTACATCATGGAATAATAACAAACAAAATAAAGAATATTTTAGATTTAACAAGACATTTGTTAGTATAACCTGGAATTTATACGAAACACATATACACAAATAACATTATTTAAATCAAATAGTATGGAAGCAAGTCATATGAATGAAATTTGTCATACGAAAAATAACATTTTATTTTTTGTGGTATCAATAGACAGTAGAAAGTTCTCTCGAGCTTAACTATGATGCTTTGTTCTTTATTGCTCCTTACTTTTGTGCTTTGCTTCTTAGTTTTCCACATTAGTATTTCCAAATTCGTAAAGGACAAGAAGTGCCTACCGCACTAGGACTTCTGCATCATTGACATGTACGTGACATTTTAATATTTTCTTTATAATTTATTATGATATTGTGACTATGTAGTATTGTCTTTATAATCTGTCAGGATATTTTTTGATATAATGTAGATTTACTATATGTTTACATGATGTGGCACATTATGTTTTAGAAAGTACTATGAAATGATCATTTTTTAAGTACTTATGTTTGATTAAGGCTCAAGCCGCTTTAAGTTTAGAGGACGGTAACTGGGGTCTACCATCCACAGAAAATATAACAGAAACAAATTCAAGCAGGAGCAATATAGGAAAATCACTAAAATATTGTTATTGTTGTAAAATAAAAACTAAAAGCAATAAATATAGAATACTAATCAAAATAAAAGAGAAAGACAGAAAATAAGAGAGGAATGGATAATGTAATTTCAATGATAGAATACTGTAATGACTACAAAACAGGCCTATATATAGGTAAATTGAGAGACTTATTTTCATAATGAAATAATAACAAAAAGAGTTATTACATAATGGAATAATAACAAAAAAAGTAAAGAATATTTTAGATTTAACATGACATTTGTTAGTATAACTTGGAATCTATACGAATCACATATATACTAATTAGATTATTTAAATCAAATAGTATGGAAGAAAGTCATATGAATGAAATCTCTCATACAAAAAATAACGTTTTATTTTTTGTGGTATCAATGGACAGTAGAAAGTTCTCTCGAGCTTAACTATCATGCTTTGTTCTTTATTGTTCCTTACTTTTGTGCTTTGCTTCTTAGTTTTCCACATTAGTATTTCCAAATTTGTTAAGGACAAGAAGTGCCTACCGCACTGGGACTTCTGCATCATTGACATGTACGTGACATTTTGATATTATCTTTATAATTTATTATGATATTGTGATTGCGTAGTATTGTCTTTATGATCTGTCAGGATATTTTTTGATATAATGTAGATTTACTATATGTTTACATGATGTGGCACATTATGTTTTAGAAAGCACTGTGGAATGATAAATTTTTAAGTACTTATGTTTGATTAAAGCTCAAGCCGCTTTAAGTTTAAAAGACGGTAACTCGGGTCTACCATCCACAGAAGTTATAGCAGGAACAAATTCAAGTAGGAGCATTATAGGAAAATCACTAAAATATTGTTACTGTTGTAAAATAAAACCTAAAAGCAATAAATATAAAATAATAATTAAAATAAAAGAGAAAGACAGAAAATAAGAGAGGAACGGATAATGTAATTTCGATGATAGAATACTCTAATGATTACAAAACAGACCTATATATAGGTAAATTGAGAGAATTATTTTCATAATGAAATAATAACAAAAAGAGTTATTACATAATGGAATAATAATAAACGAAGTAAATAATATTTTAGATTTAACATGACATTTGTTAGTATAACTTGGAATCTATACGAAACACATATATACTAATTAGATTATTTAAATCAAATAGTATGGAAGCAAGGCATACGAATGAAATCTCTCATACAAAAAATAACGTTTTATTTTTTGTGGTATCAATGGACAGTAGAAAGTTCTCTCGAGCTTAACTATGATGCTTTGTTCTTTATTGCTCCTTACTTTTGTGCTTGGCTTCTTAGTTTTCCACATTAGTATTTCCAAATTCGTAAAGCACAAGAAGTGCCTACCACACTGGGACTTCTGCATCATTGACATGTACGTGACATTTTAATATTATCTTTATAATTTATTATGATATTGTGACTGTGTAGTATTATCTTTATAATCTGTCAGGATATTTTTTGATATAATGTAGATTTACTATATGTTTACATGATGTGGCACATTATGTTTTAGAAGGCACTATGGAATGATAATTTTTAAGTATTTATGTTTGATTAAGGCTCAAGCCGCTTTAAGTTTAGAGGACGGTAACTCGGGTCTACGATCCACAGAATTTATAGCAGGAACAAATTCAAGTAGGAGCATTATAGGAAAATCACTAAAATATTGTTACTATTGTAAAATAAAACCTAAAAGCAATAAATATAAAATACTAATTAAAATAAAAGAGAAAGACAGAAATTAAGAGAGGAACGGATAATTTTATTTCAATGATAGAATACTCTAATGATTACAAAACAGACCTATATATAGGTAAATTGAGAGAATTACTTTCATAATGAAATAATAACAAAAAGAGTTATTACATAATGGAATAATAACAAAAAAAGTAAAGAATATTTTAGATTTAACATGACATTTGTAAGTATAACTTGGAATCTATACGAAACACATATATACTAATTAGATTATTTAAATCAAATAGTATGGAAGCAAGTCATATGAATGAAATCTCTCATACTATATTTGTGTTGAGAAAGTATTGTAAAATAAAGTCTAAAAGCAATAAATATAAAATACAAACTAAAATAAGAGAGAAAGAAGGAAAATAAGAGAGAAACATAAATTCCATTAATAGAATACTTTGAATAATTACAAAACAGGCCTATATATAATCAAATTGAGAGAATTATTTTCACAATGAAATAACAACAAAATAACTTATTATATAATGAAATAATAACAAACAAGTTAAAGAATATTTTGAAAATAGAGGTGGTGATAAGTCTATATATTCACAATAGTCACCACATTATTCTTAATAAATGCTCTTATTTATCACTAAAAAATGTAGACATAAAGTTACAAGAGTAACCAACAACAATGGGAAAAACAAAAATCATAGAAACTAATGTCGATATAATTTGTGTTGGCTATTGTTAATTGTTTACTTTCTTTCAAATCAAACCGACTGTCAACAAAAGTTTAGATGGTTTTATGGCTTGAGGTGGTTCTCTCACAATCGTACATTGAGATTGTGAATGTAAGTCTTATGTTTCAATTTTATTTTATTTTTTTTAAATATATAAGTCTAATGTTTCAATTTCTCTTGAACTCTAAATTCTACATTCAGAAAAAAGAAAATCAGAATGAATCTCTAGATTTTTTTTAATATATCTTGGTCTTAAAAAAATAAAATAAAATACTAGGAACTACTTGGAAAATACATTCACGACCTAATGTAACATGAATAAAAAGGACAAGAAGACATTACATCAATGCTAGAATATGTTTTAAAAAAGTGGAAATTGTCAGAATACCCATCTAAAAAGGATGAAATTTTTTTTTACCCACTATTTTAAAAAAATTGTTTTTAACTCCTCAAATAAATATATTTGGTGATATACCCAAATTATCCATAATACCCCTGGACGTTTTTACAAATAAACCCTGAACAGTTAAAAATTTACGAAAAATCGAAACGTGAAATTACGACAAAGCCCCTGCATATATATAGACCTAAAAAATCAATGGATCTCACTTCCATTGATTTCCCACTCAAAACCACATTGATTTTTTTGAGACCCGAACCCGATCGTAACCCGACGAGTGAGATTGACATTTTTCGGTCATTCGCGCGACGTTGCCGACCTTCCCCGATGAGCTCCTACTGCCGGTGAACCTACAGATATTGCAAAGGTAAGATTTTTGAAATGTTTGTTATAGTTTTTGATTGAGATTTGAGATTTTGAAATATTTGTTGTGTTATGGATGTTAGGTTATGATTATTAGGTTTAGAATAGATTGGATTTAATTGTGTTTGGTCGTATTTGGGTTGAAAATGACTGATTCCGACGAAAGCAAAGTCGTCGGCATCGAATCGGTTTTTGAGATCGATTTTTCATTTCGGTTTTTGAAATTGATTTTCAAGTTCGGTTTTTCAAGTAACCGAAGTGAAAAACCGATTTTCAAAACCGATCATGGAAAATCGAAGTTGAAAAACAATCTGGAAAATCAATCAGGAAAACCGAAGTGAAAACCCGATCTAAAAAACTGATCATGGAAAACTGACAAATATAAAACCGATCATGGAAAACTGACAAATATAAAATCGATCATGGAAAACCGAAGTGAAAAACCGATCGATTTCATTTACCGATTTTTAAGATGTCGTAAAAAACTGATTCAGTTTATACATCCCTACTGATGATTTCTTTGTTGTTTTTCTTTCCTACAGATGGATTTCAACTATAAATATAGTTCACAAACAATTGGCACACATACGAGTGGGAATACACACATTGGTCAAAGATTGGTTAATAAGATAATTGTCGTTATTAATAAAAGAAATCTGTACAACCGGTTCATGGTAGAATGCCCGTTCGGACATATTTTGAAGATAATCGATAATATGACTACTGGTTCAGTGATATTATGGGTGTTTGCTAGAGAGTTTAAGGTCACTGGTGCGCGCCGTGATAAGAGGTGGTTTGAAATTGAGGAGAGAAGATATAGGTTTGGGAAACAAGAGTTTTTGTTGGTGACAGGACTTCCTTTTGGGGGCATCGACCGTAAAATCTACCAAACAGTGCCAAATGATCAAAACGGTCTCCTATAACGAATGTTTAATGGAGTGCCACCGAATGTGAGCCAGTTAGTCACATTTCTTGAGGCAAGAAGTCAGATAGGCCAGCGAAACCGTACAGGCCAGGATCTAATAAATTATGAAGATCTTTTGAAGTTAGCGAATGTAGGGATTGCTTTCCATCTCTTTATGGGACTGGATGACAGGGCCAACATTTATCCATTTATGTGGTAACTAATTGAGAATACAGAGACGTGGAAGATATTCCCTTGGAGCACATTATGCTATAGTGTCCTGTTGCATTGTCTCGACATGACACTTAATGAAGAGTGGATCAGAAAACCACCAAGAACCATTAATATTTATGGCTATGTGTTGGCGTTTCAGGTATAACTAATACTTTCAATATTTATTGCTTCCTTCTATTACGGTTAATATGTAGGGTTATATGTATGTTTTTAGTTTAATCAATTTTGCATTATATATTATCTAGCCATTACTAACTATATGTATGTTTTTTGTTTAATCATTTTTACATTATAGTGGTGGTTAGTGGAGGTGTTCCCAGTGTTAAGAGAGAAGATATAAAAAAGTATCCCGTTATTGCAAAATGATATCCAAGATGTATGAGATGGTCACTGAAGAGAACACCGACAAATATAAAAAGCCTAGATGATTTCCCCCCCGTAAGTGGCAAACATAACCTAAATTTGTGTCAATTATTTGTTTGTTATAACTATCGTTATTTATATTAAGTATATAATTGTAGTATAACTATATATATTTATATGATGTAGATAGTGGGCATTGGACCAACCCTTGAGCCTACTGACACCGAAAGGGAGATAGATTATTGGAAATCTTTTAATCCGAATCATATGATTGATGAAAAGGTACATAGACAGGGCGACGGAGGGAGTGAGGGTGATGATGATGATGATGACAACGACGATGATGACGATCGTTTGGATGATGGTGTAGGGGGTGATGATGAGGTAGAGGATGATGATGAGATGGAGGGTGACGATGATCCGAATAAAGACGTTCGAAGCGTGCAATCCAAATCAAAGGATACCTTGTCAGAGTTTCGGACAAAGAAAGTGTACGATGTATGGAACATATATTATGAGGTACGAATATTCTATTTACATAATAATATTATTCAATGAATTTCCATTGTAGTAAATGCAAAAGATGTGGACATGTTATATAGTAGTACGGAGTGTGAAAGAAAGACGGAGTCTCTAAACATGATAGTCGAAGTGTAATTTATTTAAATATACAGGTTTTATTTCCTTGGATACTCAAAAAACAGGGGAGACTCTGTCAAATTTTTTTTAAAATTTTGTGTAGTATGTAAAATGATATATATATATATATATGATTCTATTAAATAGGTGAAGTGGTTGTTTGAGTTTATTATGGATTTACAAAAGACAACCCATAAGAAGTTAAGTAGGATGGATAGGAGGCAGAAGGCAACCTTTAAGATTGTGAGGGAGATGGATAAGAGGCTGAGACGGGTGGAAGAGCATTTAAAAATTCCCAGGTCTTTGGTTGGTGGGCATGATCCAAACGACGATGACGACGATGACAATGATGATGATGATAGTGGGAGCTTTGTCCGAGATGAGCACATGTATTACCTATCACCACCACTACCACATTAGGACGAGGGTGTCTGTCAGTCGCCTATCTATGTAGGCCAGTCAGCCATCCATCAAAAGGAGCAAAAGGTCCTTCAGTCATAGGGTGTCCACCAGTCACCTCATCAGTCACCTTATCAGGAGGAGGAGTAAGAGGTCTTTCAGGCACGGGGTGTCCACCACTCACCCCATCAACCTGAGAAGCAGGAGGTCCTTCGGTCACAGGGTGTCTACCAGCCACCTCATCAGTCACCCCATCAGGAGGAGGAGCAGGAGGTCCTTCAGGCACGGGGTGTCCACCAGTCACCCCATCAGCAGGAGGATGAGGAGGTCCACCGCTCGCAGAAAGACTCAGGAGGTGTATTAGATGCAGACGCTGAGCGTGAGCATGACTAGGTAGACTTTGTATCTCTATTGTGTTGCATTCTGAAATATAATTGTAAATGTGTAATTCATATTTTTAATTTACTTACAACTGCAGGATGAGAGCATCTAGGAACGGGGCAAACGAAAGACGAAGCCAGCAGCACCTCTACGGACGCCATACACAGATCCGAGGCCGATGAAAAAGAAAAAGAAAGTGGCCTAACAGCAGGTGGAGGAGGTGGTAGAGTCTATAGACCTCGTAGAAGTTGTCTATAATGAATATAAAGCTTCAACCACTTTGGATCTCAGGTATTGAAACAAAGTGTACTAATTCCTGCATCCTAGTTGTTAATGTAAGAAAATTTATAATAATGCTTAATATATATATATATTTTTTGAATTATAAGCGTTCGGTTGATCGTTGTGGGTGGGGTGTGATACCAACCACATTGGTTACCCTTGAGAATGAAAACATGTGGTTGACTAATGAACATATCGATTCTTATTTGATGTGCCTACGAAGAAAAAGGTGGAATGAGATGGATGACCGTAGATACGCTGTCCATGGCAGTTCTTTGTTTGTAAGTATTTACATTTAAGTTAGTTATGCATTTACAATTTCATGTTGCGTTCGGTTCATCGGTAGTAACATGTTTAATTTTTATCATGCAGACTTTTATGACAGCGTATTACAAGCAGCATTATGTAAGTAAAGGTATAAAATTTGATCCGGTTACAGTTGATGTACCCTCAGAGTGGCTTGTGTACGGTCGTGGGCATATAGACGCATCAGTCCGTGGTGGCGAGTTGATAATGTTAGTGTAGTTCGAAGGTTAATATTTATTATTTGATTATCCGAACTAGTCTTATAGCACTGACGTTTTGAAATACAAGTGTTACTACCATATAGCCTGAATCAAGAACACTGGGTCATATATCAGGTGTGCCTTAGAGAGCAGAAAATCATAATATATGATTCCATGGCGAATGTTGACATAGCCAAACGGCTACAGCCACTTGAGTCGCTGGTATGTTTTATGCCTATTTTGTTGCGGTTCATAGGATTTTATGAGCAGACCCAGATAGATATGCCATACGTGGATGAGCGATGGAAAGTTGAGCGTCTTGATAAATCAGTTGTACTCCATCAACCTGATTGGTGAGTAAGTTTATAACTGAATTAATATATATAGTCTATATGTTGTGATATTTAATTAATTTATTAATGATATAGGACGAGTTGCGAAGCATATGTGGCCATGTACGTACACGACCTTTTGCAGTCCAAAGAGAGTACATGGAAATCAAGAAAACGCAATACCGCTGCAGATGCCATTGCACTGAGGGCAGAGATTGCCAGAGACATATATATGTTTACGAAGCCGATGTATAAAGTTAATAAATTTGGGAAATGATTTGTAGATTCTGATGGGGAAATTGTATATAAATAAATTTAATTATTTTTAATGTGCTCATTATTTATTTGATTTAATTACATACTATATTTTTTAATTGCCAAAAATCATTTTAATAAAACATTTTAAGTAACATTGTATTTCCCTAAATTTAATTATATTTTTAATGTGTTCATTATTTATTTGATTTAATTTTATATGTTATGATTTAACATGTATTATATTATCAAATGATACTATATCTAAAATATATTTATATATATGTATATATATATGATCATAACATGGCAAAAATAAATAATATTTCGTATTATTAATATTATAATTTTATCTATATTAATACACAATTAGACATGTATTAAATATACATCCTAAATAATATAAACGTAATAATATAATTAGTGCATATTAATAAGTTATATATATTTAATTTATTATATGGGCATGATATGATAGTTAATTATATGCACTAAAATATAAAATTTATTAATATTAATTTATTTACTGATATACATTTATTTATACATTAAATCGATATCATAGTAAATAATTAATATCCAGATTAGTATTATATATCTTATTAACATTACTTATTAGTTGTATTATACAGTGTGATATAATTATATTAATTTTAATATATGTTGATATTGTATGATATTATCATGATGATGATAATATAATGATCTTTTAAGTATATAGTAGTTAATATATTATGTGTATTTATAATTATTATTAATATTAAATATACATGAATATATTTATAACTATAATACTATAACATAAAATATAGTATGTATTAATATACATTTATAAATATTATTTTATTATGTATATTAATTATTATATTAATGATTATATAACTTTATCTATATTAATTCACAATTAGATGTATATTAATATATATAATCCTAAATAATATAAACATAATGATATAATATAATTAGTGCATATTAATATGTTATATACGGTTAATATATTATATGGGCATTATACAATAGTTAATTATACATATAAAATATAAAATATATTAATATTAATTTATTTACTTAAATATAATATAAACATTAAACTGATATCATAGTAATATAATAATTAATATCTAGATTGATATTATATATATTATTAACATTACATCCATATAAGTTATAATCCAGATTAGTATTATAGTTATAATAATTGTAATATTATGTGATATAAATTACCATATTAATATGATATATTAATATGGTTATCAATATTAAGATTGTATCTATAGTATTAAGTGGTATATAATATAGAGTATAATTAATTTCCTATATTGATATTACAAATTAATTAAATCAACATTTCAAAAATATAAATTATAGTACTTAAAAACTAAGATGTTTGTGATATTTTATTTTAACCATATCAATTAAGTATTATAATTACGTGTAAAGTTAACTCTATTAATAGTAATGTATCTTTACTATAAGATATAACTATATTATAGTAAAGGTATATTTATTATATGAATATTAATAAATGATATTATAATATATAATGTTTATAGTCTAAATATTCATATAATTTGTAATAAAATTATACACTCCCTATTATATATAACATATTTAAATACATCCGTATATAACGATTTGTAAAAATAATTGACTTAAAGGAAAATAAAATGAACATACAACTAGAAATAAATTCAACCCAAGTGAAGATAAGTTTTTAGGGGCACATGAAAAACCGATATCAGTTTTTGAAGCTCCCTTAAAAACCGATCCACACTTGCTGTTCTGGAAGAATCAAAGGCAAGTGGATCGGTTTTTCACCAAGCCTGAAAAACCAATAGGCATACTAAAAAACCGATCTATGTTACTCTGGAAGGCAAAAATCAAAGGCAAGTTGATTGGTTTTTCACCAAGCCTGAAAAACTGATATCGGTTTTCCAGGCTACCTTAAAAACCAATTTATGTTACTCTAGAAGGCAAAAATCAAAGGTAAGTGGATCGGTTTTTCACCAAGCTTGAAAAACCGAGCGACCTTAAAAACCGATTTTTGTTTTCCACCCTATTTAATGGTTCTGAGCTTATATAAAATGATACAAAAACAATAGAAATAGATTAATAATTTATACAGTTGTATTAGTACATAATTGAGTAATTAACATAAAAACATTTTACATGGAACATGCATGAACAAAATGTCAATCAATTGCTAATCATCATTTTCGTTCGTAGTCACCTCTAGGTTGGGAGTAGGAAACAGTTGTGGACATCGACGTTGGTTATGTCCAGTCTCATGACACAAGCGGCATCTTCGAGAGCGTGGCTCATTTTCAGTAGCATTTATACTCGTTCCAACATCCACATCCATGTCTGCGCTTGTCCCTTCGCTGATGGAAGTTGGGGGGTTAGGACAACGAAGACGATTGTGTCCTCTCTGACCAGATCTTCCACACTTTTTTCGACGACGATCTTCCCCAGCTGAAAGAATCTGAACCTCCTTTAGCCTACCTGCTTGTCTTTTACCTTTGGGTGGTAATATAACCATGTTTCTCACTTTTGCTGAAACATTCCAACTGACCAATTTAGGGATGGGATTAATCGGACGTGCACAGGGGCGGACCTAGCTTAGGGCCAGGAGGGGCACGTGCCCCCGCTGAAATTTTGTGAAAAATTATTAAGTTATAGTATTAGTGGTTAAATATTTAAATGTATTGATAAATAAATATATAGATACCAGAGTAATTAATTTTGTTAATCCCTCAGCGGCTCAGTGGAATGAGGCGTTTTTTTGTTTCCCCTATAATCCAGTTCGACCCCGCATCCCTACAATTTCTTTTCTCCCCTATTTTTGAAGTAAAAATTGAAAAGATGCTTGCTTTGGCATTCGAACCTGGAACCAGAGGTTGAGATGACATGCCCTTTACCATCTATGCTGGTGTTGACACTTGCAAAGCAATGACTTCAATAGCTTTTATACTAGTAGCCAGTTCTTTCCACTTTTCAATTCTCCATTAATTTTTTTACACTTTATTATTTATCATTCCTATTTCTAGTACAATTAACATCCTTCCTTTTCATTGCTTTTATTAGACCTAATTTTTCTATTTTTAATATTTTTCTACTTCTAATTAATTAATATTTTTTTCAATTTTTCTTTTTGTTTCTCTTTTATATAAATACTATTTACTTCTACTTTTTATATACTATAAAAAATTCATTGATAATTTACAATTTTAATGAACAATTTTTTTTTTTTGTTTTTGTTCTTCATTTTTATTTGATATTTCTTTATCTTCAGTTTAATATCTTGTCATTTATTAGGTTAGGATACTAAATTAATTTTTTAATCATTCATTTTAATGTTTATTAAGATTTTTAAGTATAAAATTATTTGTTTTACCTCAATATCATGTATGTTTTATTTTATTTAAACTATATAATATTATCGAATATTGTTTTACATAAAAACATTATATATTTAGCATGTTTTTAATTTTCGATATTTTTATTATTTTATTAATGTGCCCCCCCTAAATAAATTTTCTGGGTTCGCCACTGGACGTGCATATGCGGTTTTTAGCCACTCCACGCTATAGTACTGACTGCAAAGTGTATCACAACTGATGCCCTTGAACCTGAGATGTATCAATAATTTAAGTGTCACACTATGACATGAAATACTAAAAACAACAATGTATAATTACCATACCTGGCCACAGCACATGTATGAACACATGGCAACTGATCAAGGTTCCACTGCTTACACGTACATGTGTGCTGTTAAATGTCAACCATCGCATCTCCTTTGCTAGGATGTATGACACTGTAATGATACGGTTTTGTAATGGGATGTACGCTACCTTCCGTGGATAAATCTTTTGCCAACATGATACGATCATATGTAGCGGTAGTAACATACGTTGTGAGCTTCTTAGCGGTAACACGTCTATTATTAAACCATCTTTGCAATACATTTCTTACATATTCATGTGCAGTTGTTATTGGCAAACGAAATGCTTGCATCATGCAATTATTGAGCAACTCTGCAATGTTGGTAGTCATCATTTCATATCTTCTTCTTGAATAATATGATCGTGACCACCTACTCACTTTAGGCTTAACCAAAGCTACATGTGTGGTCGAATGTAATGCACGTATTTCTTCCAATATTCTGTTGCATTCATTAGACACATAACAATATGCTGCATTGTAAAATGCATTTTCCACATTCGAACGCTTTTTACACTATTGCTTAAGGTTTTGCCACAAGTGGAAAAAACATAACACATATGAGACTTCAAGAAAAGCTGCTTTCATCTCATTCGATATGCTCTTATGACGATCCGATACGATCAGCAAATCGTCTGACACCCCGATTGCTCCTCTTAACTTTTTTAGGAACCAAGTCCATGAATTGTCTGACTCTCCGTCAACAAATCCAAAGGCGATGGGATAAATCATCTCTGACTCATCTTTGCATGCAGCAAAAAAAATCACCCATTTATATTCACCTTTCAAATGAGTGGCATCAATAGCAACAACCGGTCTCATGTAAGACTGAAAACCCTCAATGGAAGCTCCAAGTGCAACAAAGGAATACAAGAACCGATTGTTTTCATCTCTCTTAATTGCTGTCATTGTGCCGGGGTTTGAAAGTTTTAACATCTCAAAGTAGGACGGAAGCTGTTGATATGATTCATCCGCTTGCCCATATGCTAGTTTCTTTGCATATTGTAAAGCTTTTCAAGCTTTACTATATAAGATCTGCACTCCATACTACTCTAGTATTTCTCCAACCAAACGATTAGGTGTATAAAGATCTCTTCCCACCTTTCCTGCATACAATTTTTTTATCACAATATCCTTCACACTCTTTATATGTGATTCTGTGGCTGTCTGACAACACGTGTGTTCCGCTACATACTTCAACACAAACCACATTGAACAACCCTTTCTGCATCTTGCACGAACTATAAAGCTACAAGTTTTATCTTTACAACCGACTTCAAATTGCTCCGTGTCTAAATGTCTAACCTGATATTCAAACTTAGCTTTCAGAGCATATTCGCCAATAGCTATAGTCATTTCTTCTTTACTAGTAAAGAATGCTCCTTTATACAATGTACCACATTGGTAGACGGTTGACGTAGCGCTTGAAGTAGCCTCAATGTCCCCCAATTCTACACCAAGAACAATCCGGTATGGTTGTGAAGGATTGTTTTGAAATTGTAAACCTGAAAATCTTATTTGTGGAAACTCTTCTTCTTCAGTGACATCATCAAATCGAGTTTCCTCTTCATCACTATCTCCAGTTTGCTCTTCATCACTATCTCGTATTCCATCACCATTATCATCTGTGTCTTGATCTTCATCATCAGTACCATAATTCATATAGTCATCATTAACGTCATGAATGAGACTTTCAACCGATGTAAATGGGGTGACAGAAGTATCAACTTGATTGCTCCCAATACCTGAAGTGAGATAAAAATGACTTTCAACCATATGTGGATTTACAAGTCTATCCATATTTGCCTCATCATGTCTTATGTCTGGTATTGAATCAGTGACAAATGGATGAACGGTACGCCTACTAACCCCAGCTCTAAAATCTCTTGCAATCTTATCGATATAAATCTCTTTAACATCAATATTTTTTATCGCCATCAAACCAATAACACCAAGATCGGACATGATACGTATCTTTTTAACCTAATCATTTGTCGTACTTTGTAATAAATAATATATACGGATATCGCACTTTCTTCTATCATTACCAACCTCTCTGTATACAACGTTCACCAATAATGAAAAATTACTATTTTTATGGACCCCACACATGATCGACTCCCCTCAAATGTAATTACATCTATTCCACTCTTCGTCAAAGTTGATTACAACTATCTTTTGAGTCATTCCTGTAACATACAAATCAAATAATATTATTAAATCTCATTTCAATTGGGTAATATTACAAAATACAATCATATCGAATCATATTCAATACATAGCAACACAAACATATAAAAAAACTATGAAAAATGTAATAAATTCGGTTTTTCAGTGAAGTTATCGGTTTTTCATTCTCTCAAAAACTGGAAAAATCGTAAAAACCGTTCAATCGATTTTTTAGTGGATGAAAAACTGAGCCGTTGAAAAACCGTCACAACTCTTCAATCGGTCATGAAAAATCGATTTCGTCGCAGATTTCAGAAACATTTATATCTCACAACCAAATCATTCTTACAGTCTTTTAGCTAGCAATATGAACAAAACAACCCAAAAACCAATAAAAAAAACTCATACATTACCTTTCAAATTCAAATGGAAGAAGAATCTTCAAAACCTTCAATGGTATAAACTTGAATGGATCCAAAAACTTCAATGGATGAAGAAGTTCAAATGAATAATCCTCTCAATAGATTGTTTTTCAGCTGCAATGGATCTCAAAAATAATTGATAATCATTGATGGAGAAGAGGGAAAAGGGAGGATATTATTAGGATGAAGAAGGTTATTTTCATAATTTCATATCTGGGCATTTGAGTGATTTTCAACTTAAAGGTATTTTGGTAATCTTGGGTATACAATTGAAATAATTTGTTTGAGAGGTCAAAAACAAATTTTTTTAAATATCTGGGTAAAAAAAAAAATTCCTTTTCATTTGAGTAAAACCTATAAATTTCCCTTTAAAAAAAAACCGGTATGCAAGCAAGTGAAAAGTATCCCATGACAAAAGGCTGGCTATGATAGTATGATAGTAGCAATATTTTTATATTTTTGAAAAACTAAATTTATATATTGATTAAAAAATTTACAACTCAAAAATTTTACTAAATAAGTTGTGCTATTTGTAATATATATAACATTCTCTTACATTTTATATTTTTAAACAAAAATTATTCTCATCTTCTTAATCTAATTTTTATTTTACAAAATACATCACTTCAAAAAAGTGTTTAAACCAGCTCCATCATATCTATAAGTTTTTTTTTTTCTTTTAGGGCTTATTTAAAAAATAAAATGTAAATAATTAAATAATGTTTATAGATAATGAAAGAGTGAGCAAAACTAAAAGCACATAACTTCAAATTTATTTTTTTTTTCATTTTCTTTCTTGGCTTTTCTTGGTGCTAGAATGATGCAAATCTTGCATATAAAATACGATACCCACAATCAAATTGAAACACAACCCTAAGAAAAATAATTCAGATTAAAAAAAATCTTTAAATCGCTGATTAGAGAACTAAGAACCAAAGATATAACAACACCACTCCCAAAAAAGATATGAGAATGTGACAGATAAGTTAAGGTTGATGAATCAAGAACAAATCTTGATGCAATCTCAAATTTCTCAAAAGAACAGTGGAGAAAAGTTAAAATTTTATTCAATAAACGTCTTATTGAAATTTCAGGTTTAAAACGCCTTTTATAGGCATATAATACTAAATCAAATAGGAAACTAAAATAAATCCTAATTTAATTAACTCTACACAATTACTCTTCTAAACACAGTCACATTGGGTTTTTAATTTAATTAAATGTCTCAGCCCAATAATTAAAAACCTAATAAAATTAAATATACTAAACTAATTTAAAAACTCAACCCATATTACAAATTTAGGCCCAAACAAGTACAAGCACATATATAATAGCTCAATTTGCGTTAAAATTGCTGTCCAAGCCTCAAGAATGATGTTCCTGGATTGAGTCTTAGACTTGAATGATATTTTAAAGCCTTGATGTCCCTTCCAAACTGTCCAAGCCATGTTGTGCAAGACTTTTGGCTCAAATCTCTTGAATGAGCCCATTTAAAGCTTCCTTTATTTTCTTAGCTTGAGCCCTTGTCATAGGTTCTCTATTGGTGCTCAAAGGATCCAGGCTTGCTTTTTTGGTTTCGATCATTCCCCCTCTTTACAAAATCATTTGTTCTCAAATCAGTACCTACATCAAAATCAAAAGGAGAAAGATAAGAAACATTAAAAGTAGCATTTGTGTTATACTCACCTAACAAGTCTATCTTGTACACATTGTCATTGATGTGTTGAAGCACTCAGAATGGACCATCTCCATATGGCTACAACTTAGAATTATGTTGATCAAGAAACCTTGCTTTACGCATATGCACCCAAACTCAATCTCCTAGCTTAAACACAATTTTCTTTCGCCCCTTGTTAGCTTGAGTAGCATATTGCTCAATTCGTCGCTCAATATATTGCCTAACTCTCTCATACAGTTGATTAAGAAATTCAACTTTCTTCTTACCATCTAAGTTAGCTCTTTCCTCTATAGGTAAAAGTATCAAATCTAAAGGAGTAAGTGGATTGAACCCATACACAACTTCAAATAGCGAACAACCGATAGTCAAATGCACACTCCTATTGTAAGCAAACTCTACATATGGCAAACAATCTTCCCAGTTCTTCAAATTCTTCTGAATGATGGAACGCAACAAAGTACCTAAAGTTCTATTAACCACCTCTATTTGTCCATCAGTTTTACGAATGACAAGCAATAGAAAACAATAGCTTTGCTCCTAGCTTCCTCCACAAAGTCTCCCAAAAATGGCATAAGAACATCACATCTTGATTTGAAAAAATGCTATTTGGCACTCCATGAAGCCAAACAATCTCCTTAAAGAATAAGTCAACAAACAAATGTGGCTTTATCGGTCTGGTGACATGGTATGAAGTGAGCCATCTTTGAAAACATGTCAACCACAACAAACACCGAATCTTGGCCCTTTTTGGACCTAAGTAAGCCCAATACAAAACCCATAAAAATATCAATTTAATGTTCACTAGGTATAGGCAAAGTTGTATATAAACCATTGGGTAAAACTTTAGACATAGACTTTCCACATGTTATGCATTTCTCACAAAATCGCTCAACATCTATCTTCATATATAGCTAAAAGAAATACTCATCTAACACATTTAAAGTTTTCTTAGCACCAAAATGTTCAATTAAAGCACCCCTATACACCTCTCTAACAGGTAACTCTCTTATAGACCCTTAAAAAATGCACAATCTACTTTCTCTAAACAAATACCCATATGTCTATAAAACTTTCTAAAGACAATCTTCTCACAAGCAACATACACACTAGCAAAATCAGGATCATTCACATACAATTCCTTGATATGCTCAAAACCCAACAATCTTGCATTCAAAGTAGATATCAATGTATATCTGTGAGATAATACATCAGCTATAACATTTTCCTTCTCTTTGCTTATACTTAATCACATAAGGAAACATTTCTATGAATGCTACCCATTTAGCATGCCTCTTACTCAACCTATTTTATCATTTCAAATGCTTTAAGGACTCATGATTAATATAAATTACAAATTCCTTGGGCCACAAATAATGTTGCTAAGTTTCTAAGGCCTTAATTAAAGCATACAACTCCTTATCATAAGTAGGATAATTCGATAATGCTCCAGTTAATTTCTCATTAAAATAAGCTATAGGACGCCTATCTTGCATAAGAACAGCCCGATACCTTTTCCTGATGCATCACACTCAATCTCAAATATCTTAAGGAAGTCGGGTAATGCAAGCAATGGTACAGAACATAATTTATCTTTAATCAAGTCAAATGCATGTTGTTGCTCGCTACCCTATTTAAAACTCACACTCTGTTTTATAACCTCAATTAGTGGTGCAGTTATGGTACTAAAATTCTTAACAAATCTCCTTATAAACTAGCCAACCGATGAAAGCTAAACATTTCACTAATATTCCTAGGTCTAGGTCACTCTTTATTAGTCTTAACTGTCTCCTCATCTACTTCTATCCCTTTTGACGTAACAACATAGCCCAAAAACACAATCTTATCTGTGCAAAATGAACACTTTTTCAAATTAACATACAACTTTTCTTTCCTTAACACAACAAGCACACAATGTAAATTCCTAAAATGTTCATCTATGCTCTTACTGTATAGTAATGTGTCATCAAAATAGACCACGACAAAGTTTTCAATGAAAGAATGCAAAACATGATTCATTAATCTCATGAAAATACTAAGTGCATTAGTTAAACCAAAAGGCATGACTAACCACTCATATAAACCATGTTTCGTTTTAAATGCAGTTTTCCATTCATCTCCTTCTTTCATTCTAACTTGATGATATCCACTTCTAAGATCAATCTTAGAAAACACACAAGATCCATGCAACTCATCTAACATGTCATCTAATCTAGGTATGAGATGTCGATATTTAACTGTAATTTTGTTGACAACTCTACAATCGATACACATACACTAAATCTCATCCTTCTTAGGCACAAGTAGAACCGGTATGATACATGGACTCATGCTCTCTTTTACATACCCCTTCTTCATCAACTCTTTAACTTGCCTTTAAAGCTCCTTTGTCTCCTCGAGGTTAATTCTATATGTAGGCCGGTTTGAAATTGCAGCTCTGGATATGAAATCAATTTGATGTTCTATTTCCCCCTTCGGTGATAATCCATTCAGCATCTCCTCGAGGAATACATCCTTAAAATCTAGCAAAAGAGTTGTGATATCACTAGACAAAGAAGCATTAAGGTCAGAGTTAAAAAAAATAAGCATATTTATACAAAAGTACAAACATTTGATGCTGGGCTAGAAAAGCAACTCTAGCATCGCTCCCTTTTGTATAAACACTCATTTTATTTTTCTCACTTTTCTTCTTCTCATTCTCTCCTTTATACTCGACCTTCCTACTTTTCTTTTACATACACTCTAATGTTTTGTCTCTCTTTTTCTAATATTGAACTCGTTTTCTCTCGACCTCAGTAGTGTTTGAACTCTCAGCCTCCCTTTTTCTCAATCTCTCTTATCCTCACCGATCTTTATGTACTTATCTAGGTATTAAAGGTAAAAGAGTGATCGTTCACCCATTCATGGTAAAAGAATATCAATTCTTAAACCCTTCATGTATTACTCTCCTATCATATTGTCATGGACGATCCAAAAATAAGTGACCAACATGCATAGGTACAACATCACACAACACTTCATCTTTGTATCTACTAATAGCGAAAGAAATTAGCACTTATTTTGTTATGTTAACCTCTCCACAATCATTTAACTATTGCTTTCTAGCTCAGTTGTTACTAGGTATGCTTCCAAAATGGGTAAAGAGGTCTCTGACCCTTGGTTCGAGCACCTGGGGAGGCGAAGCAAAAACCTACAAGGGGTCAGGATAACAGTACCTTGTGAGTGAGCCAACCTAAGAGAGAAGGGAACCTACAAAGCATTTGCAAAAGAGAATATAGTTTTAATTGTTTTTGTTAATGAAATAAAAATTATAGTCTAATAACAGAATTTCTACTTCAAAATAAATAAATAAATAAATAAAATAACAGAATTTTGTATATCAACCAAACGACCAAATTTTGTTGAGTAGTTATAAAACCAAACATCCCTAAAACCCATAAACAAAACCCAAAAAGCCAAAAAACAAAGGCCCAATTCTATGAAAAGTGCAAGAAACCAAACATTACTACGGTCCATAAATAAAACCCAAAAGCCCAATTCCATTGCTTACTTCTTGGATGACCTAATTCGTAAAGTCTCTCTCATTACTTAATTCACTGATTTTTTTTTTTTTTTTAACTTTAATTCATAGATGTTGTCATTCTAAAATATTAGTAACAATAAAATACTCACCGTTAAATAAAATCAAATTATTCAAACATGCATAAAATTAAGAAAGGCAAAATATCATATTCATAAAATCAAATATTCTCTCCCTTTGTTTTCTTGATTTTCACATGTGCGAGGAGGAGTAACCAATCCAAACAAAATTTTTACCAAATTATTTTTATATAAATACATTTTTTTAAATTGATTAAATTGGTGTTCCTCCATAAAAATAATGGTGAAGTTTTATTATATGAAACTATATAAAAAGTGTTTAAAAAAAATTGTAAAAAGTATGAAATCATTATATTTTCTGCTTTTCTTAATTTAAATTAATCTAAAAACTATGTAAAAATAAAAGTTGATTTTAAAACAAAAAAGGACGAACTCATTATATTTTCTGCTTTTCTTAATTTAAATTAATCTAAAAACAATGTAAAAATAAAAGTTGAATTTAAAACAGAAAAAGAGGCCTTTTATTTTTATAAAACTTTATTAACATTCCAATTTTCAAGTGGCTTCAATTAAGCAACATAATGATATCTAACACCACCATAAGCAAAGGTGGGTAACTCCATGTTCGATCTGGTTCCTATTAGAACTAAACACAAACCTTCTCAAATATTGAACTGAACATGAAAACTATACGAGTGCTAAACCGACTCAGTTCTTGAATGTTGAACCGGACATGAACACTTTAAAGAGCTATAATCGACTCGGTTCAAGTCCTCCCCAAATTAGGCTTGTACAGATCTAGACCACAACTCAAGATGCCAACCTGATTTTAAACTTTAAATGTTTCGAAAGTTTGAGGTAGCACCATTAGAACTTCTTGCGAGCAAACTATCAAATAAGCAAAATTATATGGATGAGCTCCCATGTTAAGAAGCCACAAGTTTTTCATTCTGGGAAACTAGAACTTGATGCATTTTGCTATCAAATAAGCAGGTATATATAAAGAAGCTCCCATGTTAAGATGTCACCTATTTCCGATGTGGGATTGTTGGTTAATTGGTTTCAAACCCACCAGCTAGCTTTCTAAGCTCGTACTTGGTTTCAAACTATTAACTAGCTTTCTAAATTCAAATCATCAACTTTAAATCTTTGAAAATTTTGTACTTGGGTGTTGAAGCAATTGATTAACACCCTTTTATTGCTTTAGTCTTTCTCATAGACAAGGATATGTATACATATATATAATATGTAGAAAATGGTTTAATAATGTAAAAAAATAGTTGAGAAATCAGAGAGAATATATGAGACTTGAGAGTAAAACTTCAAACTTGTATCCTACATTACTTGTGGATGTGAAATGATGCTCTCTTTGCCTCTATATATTATCATCAAATGTTAGTCAATCAAGTCAGAACAATTCAAAAGGCTTGCTAGATTGGTGATAACACTAAAACTAGTATGAGCTTTTAAATTAGTTATAAATTATGAAAATTCCATCCAATAATGCTACAAAGACATTATTTTTAAGTGTTATATCAAATAAATGCTCTACAAATGAAATATAAATTAAACTCCCATAAACTTGACAGTGAGTGAAGTTCAATTTTGAAACCTTTTAAGGCTTTTACGTGCATTATTAGTAAGATCTAATATCACCTACTAAGTAACTAAGCCAGTAGTCAATACGAAGCTTTTCTTTGCATGATGAAACACACACATTCTACAGGGTACAAATCTACCTACTCCTCGAAGCCTCCAATCAATACTAAATAAAGATGGAAAGGCCATATAGCAATCTTATAGCAAGTGTACGTATTTAAAGTCAACAGAACTCTGTATAAAGCCTAGAGGTTGGATCTTAGGGAAGGGAAAAGAGAAGAGTGTCTGCAAACTCATCACTAGCAAGAAAGGTTGCTCGGTCATGACCCGTTCACCCGGCTGAGTCACAAACTGTGCCTCGAAATTGCCTCCAAGTGATTTTTTCCTGCCCAAATCCCCATTTCTTCAAGTTTGGATCAGATCCCCATTTCTTCAGGCAACTGTTTTTTTTTTTAAAGAAATTTCTTTAGGGCAATTCTATAAGGGCTTTTCTTCCTAGCTACAAATACATTCTCCTTAGGTTGTTCTCTACTAGCATCATTCTGATCCGTCCACCTTATCACCTTAGCCTATCTTTACTATCAAACATTTACACGTCATGAAAGAGAAAAGAGCCACTTTGATAGAGAATGGGAAAAGATGAGAAGAGAAAAGGTGGTAAGGGGTATAGGAGAAAAATAAAGCACTAAGAAAGAGCAACAAGAACTAATGCTGGTCAAGCCTCAATGCATATAAATAATAATAATAATAATAAACAAAAATTACCTATTAGTCATTGTCGGAAGTGCGAGATGATGGCGGCTCATGATGAGAGAGAGAAGTGGTTTATGGTTATATAGCCTGGTGGGTGATGAATGAGAGAGGGAACCAAGGTGTGCTTGGTGCTAGATTGCTAGTGGTTATAGGTTATACAAAGGGGTGAGCGTTAAGAAGGGTGATGTGGTTAATGACTCTGAGTGAATTAAAGATGCTAGAGTTATTTACACTACTTAAATTTAATTTGATTAATTTTATGTCCGATGGATTTAGTTAATGAAAGGACAATATCATATGTTGTATTGTTGGAACCAAGCTTGATGTGGAAAACACTCTCTAAATTTTCCACTAGAATACCAACTTTAAGCAGATATAGATGCAAGTGGTTTCATAACTTATGAGCGATGGTGATTTGTTGAAAAAATAAAACAAAAACAAAAAACACAAAAAACAAATTCAAAACACTACGCAAGAATTATTTAAGTCCCATAAGAAAGTGAATAAAATAATCAAGAAAATCTTGGAATGGACAAAATTTGCATTATAAATTGAATTGATTTTTATAGTTTCTAAAATTGGAAAAAGTTTGTACAAGAAACCACGAGATTCCTTTATTTGTTTTTAATTTAAAAGTAAGGATTTTAAAACAGACAAATATATTAGGAAAGGTTGTGATTAATTGACTTACTCTTGAATAGTAAACTTGGAAAATATATTTGTTTATTTTTGGAAAGGTACTTTTTTGTCAAGTAATGTTTTAAAGTGTAGAATACTTTATTTACTTTCTTGTTTTAGATTTAGACGAGCAAGAATCTTGATTTTCAAGTATTTCAATCAAACTCTTTAAAATAGGAAGTTTGCATACTATTTTTTAGTTGAACTTTAATGCAAATATTTGATTCCCTATCTAATTATTTTAGGGACTATTTTTTAGGTGTTTTCCTTTTCAGATGATTTGTTGCGCATTTTCAAATGAAAAAGGAAGCAATTATGTACACCTAGAGAGATTCATGCAGTATGAAGACATTTAGTGATTGAGAAAATTGCTTGTAAACCTTAGAGAGTTTGTTCTCTAAGTTGTGTTTTAGAGTTAGTGTAACGGCCCTTGAGCCAGTCAGGCTGGGGCTCACCCCCAGAACCAATCCCACTGCCCGGCCTTAGCCGCGCAGTTCTTCTGGCTCGATCATCTGGCAGGTACTGTCTTTTTGCCTTCTGAGGGATTTCTTACGCCTCCCTCACCACTCGAACCCAAGACCAAAGGCATATAGTCATTTAGGAAGCATGATGATGGGAGGCAACCCATTCGGATAATTCTTTCCCTTTTCTTTATCTTTATTTTTGTTTGTCATCTTTCTCCTACTTAATCTTTGCATTTGAACATTGGGGACAATGTTTAGTTTAGGTTTGGGGGTGATGGAACCGTTTTTCTAAAAATTAAAAAAAAAAAATCATTTTTGAGTCAGCTGCCCTATTCTAATAGATAGGTAGTTACTGTTCGGGTCTGTTTTTGGCATTTAAACAACTGAATTTTTGAAAACTAGCCACGTTGTCTGTAGGATTTTTCAAGACAAATTCATTGATAGATAGATCATTAGAAACTAAGTTGTATTTTTGAAGTTATGACCATTTGAATGCGTAAGGTCAAAGCTGGAACTCTATTATAGGTTTCTTTGGAGTTTAAATTTGTTTGACTCTGAACTGAAATTTCTAGGTGGATTTTGAAAAATTTTGAAAATAAAAATTGTTTGTCTATGTCTCAACCACCTAATTGTTAAGTTTCATAATTTTTGAATGACTATTGAATGAGTTATTGATTTTTGAATGAGCAAAGGTCATTGCTGAAATTTAATAGTCTTTAAATTTTGCCCTTGGCAAGTTAACTGATTACTTTTTGTTTGTCAATGGAGTTTTAATGCATGTTTTTTATTGGATATCTTTACTAAGGAATAGCCATAAACATCTTTACATGATTTGAGACTTTTGAATGTCATGATCTTAGTTGATTGAGTGGAAGAAATCATATTTATGAGAATTGTGGACAATTAGAAAGATTATCCTTGGTGAGGATTTGAGCTTTCTAAGTGTTTCTTTTTAAGGAATTTATTTGTTTCTACTCTTTAAATGCTCTTCACTTTATTCTTAATAGATTATCTCTATAGGTTTTGCATTGAATATTAAAAAACAATCATCATTATAGACAACATAAGTTGCTTTGATTTTTTTAATTGGATGGACTTTTTAGAAATGATATAGGCAATTTTTGTGCTTCCTTACCCTGAATTGAGATACATCATAATCCTTTGAAACCAAACACTTTTAGTTTTTGTCTTTGTTTACACTTGTTAAATGACCTTATTGAGTTTTAAATTTAGTGATATCCTATGAGTTTGGGATCATGCTCCATGGTGTAAAAGGAGTGGAAAATTAAAGTGCTAGTATTGATATGATGTATACACGGGCATAATCATTGAAAGAGTGTGCTTCTCAACATTATTATGATGAAAAAAAGGAAAAAAATGAAAAATGAAATGAAAAAAAGCAAAGGAAGAAACAAAAAGGAAAACAATAAAAGAAAGAGAGAGAGAGAGATGTGAGAAGCACAAGTCAAATTATAGGATGCCTAGATGTACAAGGTGGAAGTGAATGATGAAAAAAAAAATGTGAAGAAAGAAAAGAAAAGACAACGTTGACAAGAGTTAAATGAAGTGCTTTGATATGATTCTAAGTTCTTTTTAAACCTAGACCTTTTATTACCTACCTATTAATCAACCTTAGCCCTATTACAACTTTGAATAAAAACCTATTGATCTTTAAGGGAAGCTCAATTTGAGAGTTGAAGTATGTCATCATGTTCTATCTACATTCTTAGTATTTGATTCCATTTATGAGATCTATTCACTTAAAAGTGCGTTCTTTCTAACGTCTATATTCATATTTGATGTAAAAAATGCTTGTCATGCCTTTACATAACTTCTGTCATATACGATTACATGAGTGTTTGCCTTAGGATTCTTGAGTGTTATGAGAGATATCTTGTAAGGATTAGAGTTTAGGTAAAATAAGTCTATGACATGTGAATGTGGTGTTTTGAAACAAGATTGCTTTGAAAGTGGTGTGAGATTATTGATGATTGTGTTTTAGATTGTTAGTGACTTATCTTTAATTTTGATGGAAGATCATGCATGCATGTATGAGATTTTTGTTGATTTGCATTTAGTGACATGTTGATGAGAATAATCAACGTTTGTAAGTATCATTACTGGTAAACCCTTAGGAGAATCAATTCTTCCTACTAGGGACACCTAGAAGTTTAAAGACTCGTGCCATACACTCAATCCCTTCGTATTTACCTACGAAAATGGGTTTATTTTGTGTCATCAGGTTAACTTGTTTTAAAGTTCTAGTTTTGCTCAAGGATTGGCAAAATATAGGTTTGGGGGTATTTGTTAGCTCTATAAGTATCAATATTATGTAGTCATTTTACCTATTATTTATATTATGTTTTCTCGTGCAATAAGCGCTTTTATATGGTTTTATGTTTAGGTGTTAAAATTTAGGTTTCAAGAATAAAGGAGTTGAAGTGACCATTGTTGCAAAAATCGTCGATTTTCGACGATTTTTCGGTAAAAAATCGGTGACCGGCGACCGGTCAGTCCGATAAGGGGCAAATCGACGGTGAAAATCTGCGGCACCGATTAATCGACCGACTCGGCCGAGTAATCGAGCGACTAGGCCCGACTCGCCTAACTCAACCAATCAACGCTTTTTTTTTTCAAAACTGTAACCCCAAAACGACGTCGTTTTGGGTTGATTTAATTTTTCTTTTATTTAACCCAAAACGATGTCATTTTGGACAGCCCAAAACAACGCCATTTTAGGTTCAGATTACAAAAACCGAAAGCTTCTTGGAGAAGCTTTCGGTTTTGCTGTCACTTGCCTTCCACCCAAGGCTTTCTTCTCCCCCCACATCAAACTTCTTGCAGAAGTCAGAGGTCTGCTCGCCGGCGTCAGCCCACAGTCGCTTGCCATCGCTGTCTCCAACGTCGTCACTGATTGCCGACGGCATGTGCTCAAGCTTTTTTTTTTTTTCTTTTTTTTGCTCCTAGTTTTAGGTTTTTTAGTTTTTAAGTTTTGTAAACTTTTTTTCATATTAATGTAGCTTAATGTAATGATTTTTTTAAAGTTAAAATAGTGATTTGAACAAAAAAAAAAAATTTGAAACATGTTGAAAGTTGTGATTTTTAACACATAAAGTAGTAATTTTTATTATATATTGACATTAAAGGAATTATTTTTATGTTGTTTTTTGCTAAGACTTATAAGGCTAAGACTAAGAGTTGTTTATTGAGTTTGGATTTGGATGATGATTTTTAATGGCTTGTGAGGATATATATGCATGAAATTGTTATTGAATATTTATTGCTTAAATTCTTTGTAATATACTAATCTAATATTTGATTATTTGTCATGTTACTTATGTTATGTTATGTAATGTATTAATTTTTAATTATTTATATTCTTTGTAATATTTGTTGTGTTATTTGTGGTTGTGAAATGCTTCAATATTTGTTGGATGATTCGGTTAATTGATAATTTTATATTCATGAATTATGGCGAATGATAATGAATCTTCGGGAGCTTCCACTATCCAATCTCTCAAGCAAAATTCAGATGATATTGGATGGGAGTATGGGATGTTGGTGGATGGGAAGAGTTTGGAAAAAATTAAATGTAAATTATGTGGGAAGGTTATGTCAGAGGGATATATAGGTTGAAAGAACATATGGGCCACATATCCGGAAATGTGGCTAAATGTCCAAAGGCACTATCGGAGGATGTAAATAAATGTAAAAATGCAATTATGGAAATAAAAAATAGGAAAAAAACTAAGATGATTGAGGAGAATTTGAAGAGACGGGAAGTAAATATTAGGGAACAAGAAGAGATGGAAGAAGTAGAGATTAGAGGGGTAAGGAAAGAGCGTCATTTTGTTGGCCTTATTGATAGATTCACAAATGAAATTAATTCGGAGTTGTCACAAGGCTCGAAGAAGTCAATGCAACAAAAAAACATCAACGAAGCACTCTTTAAAGAAAGAACCGATCAAGTACATAAATGGGTGACTAGTTGGATGTTTGAGAGTAGCATTTCATGGAATGCTATTGATAATGATAGTTTCTTACGTGCTTGCAAAGCAATTGGTCAATTTGGGCCGGGTTATAGGCCTCCAACGCGTTATGAAATCGGGGAGCGATATTTGCCCTAAGAGGTGCAAAAGGCCAAGTTGTTGTTTAAGAGGCAAGAAGAAGAGTGGGCTCAAAATGGTTGTTCAATTATGACGGATGCTTGGACGAATAGAAAAAGAAGGAGCATAATGAATTTGTGTGTGAATTGCAGGTATGGATTACATATAATTTATCAACTATAGTCTATACATCATTACATTGTCTATATCATTTATACTATAAATCTATAATTGATAATTTTGATCATTTAATAAATAATGTTTTATTGATGTTTGATTATTGCAGGGTAGGAACCACTTTTATTTCTTCCAAAGAGTGTTCTGATGTGGCACACACAGCTGAACACATTTTCCAATACGTGAATGAATGTATTGAACAAGTTGGACCTGAAAATGTTGTTCAAGTAGTAACCGACAATGCCAGTAACAATATGGTTGCTGCCAAGATATTGAAGGAGAAGAGGCCAAACATATTTTGGACCTCGTGTGCTGCTCACACCATCAATCTCATGCTTGAAAGTATTGGAAAGCTTCAGAGGTTTAGCAAGTTTATTAAGCAAGCAAAGCAATTGACAATTTTCATTTATGCTCATCACTGGACTTTGGCAATGATGAGGTCCTTTACAAAGAAGAGGGACATCGTAAGGTCGGGAAAGACTAGATTTGCATCTACATTCCTTACTTTACAAAACTTGATGGATAAAAAAATGTTTTGAAGACAATGTTTAGTAGTGAAGAATGGGATAAGTGTAAATTCTCGTAAAGTGCTAAAGGGAAATTGGCCTACTCAATTGTGATGAGCTTCGGGTTTTGGAATGGTGTGACAAATTGTTTAAAGGTTTTTGCACCTTTGATAAAAGTGTTGAGACTAATGGATGAGGATCGAAAGCCATCAATGCCATGGTTATATGGAGAATTAAGAAAGGCTAAGCAAGATATTAGAGAGGCCTTAAACAATGTTGAAAATAGTTATCAACCAATCATTGAAATAATTGATGGAAAAATGAAAAATCGGTTAGATTCTTCATTGCACATGACGGCCTTTCTATTGAACCCTTATTACCACTATAAGGATCCAAAAATTTCCCTTGAAAGTGAGTTGATGGAAGCCTTAATAGAGTGTTTGGAGACTTTTTATCATGATGATTTATCCTCTTAACATCAAATTATCATGCACGAGTGGCCAAGGTATAAGATAAATGATGGTGCTTTTGGAAAACCATTGGCCGTTAAAGGATGTGAAGATGATTCTACGGATCCAGGTAAAAAATTAAATGTTCTAATTCGCATAAATTTGGAGTTGTTTTACTTGTTTATAAATTACTATTATAGATTATATTTTTAGTATTATAATTATGAAAATATATCTTTTAAGAACTAGTTCTATAATTGACTAATTATTATTTTTTATAGTGTAGTTGAATGGTGGAACATCTTTGGAAGCCAAACACCTAACTTGAAAAAATTCGCAGGAAGAATTCTTTCATTGACCACTAGTTCATCTGGATGTGAACGAAATTGGAGCAATTTTGAATGGGTAAGAACCTATTTTTAATGTTCTAAATATTAGTTATTTACTAATTTATTTAACTTTTATTTTTAAATCTTATGTAGATACATTTGAAGAAAAGGAATAGACTAACTACAAACCGATTAAACAATCTAGTCTTTGTTCAGTTAGATTCCAAATTGCTACGCAAAAAGCAAAGGCAGATTGAGAAAAATGTTGACATGCTATTAGCAACTGATGCTGATGCTACCGATGCACAAGGATGGCTTGTTCCAGGTGTTGATGTTGATGATGAAATAGGGTCCGATTTAGAGCAAATGAGACAACTTGATGAAGATTTTGATTCTGAAGAGGAAGGTGAAAAAGAGGGGGAGAAGAACATTGATTTAGAGTTTGAGTCCGATAATGAACAAGTTATGGAAGACTATTATGAAGACGAAGAGTGGTTGCATCCTCCTTGCCCTTAAGATTTTCAGGGCCTTAACGTATTTTTTGGACTTTTCCTTTTTGCTTGCTATTTCATATTTACTATGTTATTATTTAGTATTTGACATGTTATATTATATATGATATTGGTTGTGTTTGAGATTGAATGAAGAACCAAAGGTCCTAAGTAGTTGTTGAGATGTGATAGTATTTTGAAGTGTTGTTATTTTTGTGTATTACAAGGTGGAATTGTTGAAAAAATAGTTGTTATGCTGCCGAAATTTTTAAAATATCTAGTATATATTAATTATTATATAACATATTATTATATTATAATTATATTATTGTGTTAAAGTGGCTTTGGAGATTGTAAGAGATAGGTTTGAATGTTTGATGATATTTTGTGATCATATGATTATATTTTGAATTTTTTATTATATAGAAAATTTTTAATTTTGTATTACAGGTTTGACCAATTTGACCGTTAGTTCGTTAGTGAACAGTACTCATCGATTAATCGCCGAGTTACCGATAAATCGCTAACTACTACCTTGTCGGTCGATTGGCGGTTAGCGATTTCTGCAACATTGGAAGTGATAGATTTTTTTGGGAGAAAGTTATGTGAATTTATATGATCTCGTACAAAGTGCTTAGTTCGAGTTATGTAAGTCATAAACAATCAAATTAAAGCCTCAAATGTCTAGTCACTATAGCCATTGACGATTCATGAATCGGAGCTATCTAGAGAAAGTTATGATTAATTAAATACATGATGGTCAAACTGTCACGAGACCTGACAGCTCGAGACAATTTTAATTCAACCAAAACTCTTTGTTTTGTAATCCTAATTAACTTCCTCTGCATTGCAATGTCTCAAACCAATTGGCTAAGTAAATTTGGTTGAGATTAGAATAACTAGAGATAGAGACAATAAAGTTTTAATCCAAATCAACAGAGAATGTTACAGTTTCGATCTAACTTGGATGTGAGACATATGGGCACTATAAATACCCATCTTTCTGCAGAATTAGAGTTTTTGGCCAAGATTTTTAGTTGGAGCAAGGGCTAGGTGTGGAGATTGAGCTTTCTTCTTCTTTCATTTGCCTTTTTCTTTCCTGTCTATGCATTGTTTTAGAGCCACGATTGGTTGATTAGGTTGTTAGTTAGGGCTGAATTGAAACCCTAAACATGAGCTTAATTCGTTTATATTTTCAATGAAGTATTTATTATTTTTGCATGGTGAAATTAATGTCTCTATGTTAATTGTATTCTATTTATTTTGTTTCATTGATTGATCATCTTAAAAGCATATTTATAAGATTAAATTGCAAGAATATAAATTGAGCACCATACAGGCATATTCTTTATTTGCAACAATCAATTGATTAAGAACTAATTGAGTGATTTATTATTCATGAATATCTAGGATGGGCATCATATTCTAGGATTCTTATGATATGAATATTCTTTTTGTTCTTAATGGGTTCTAATTATTAAACCTAAGTAGACACTAAGTTAGGTTATAATTATGAATACATGTATCTAAACAGATGTCATGTGATTTACATACATTCTATGATAGAAATAATACAACATAGAGTATGACTAGTACCTTGTTGTGGGTGTCTTTATCATGTATTAATAAAATTCTGCTTTGTTAATATATCTAATTAATTGAGGGATTTTTTAGTAGTTGATAGAATGTCTTAACTGAGTTCTCTCCATTGATTTTATCTAATTAATTTTTGCTGTCTCAAAATCTCTTTTATTTAATTTAATTGCTCAATAGTGTAGGTTTAAAATAAATTTAGAATTAAAGTAGGTTAACAACTCCTCTTGAGATTAACCCTTGCTTTTCACTATACTCAATAACATGATTTATGCACCTGCAAGGTTAAAATAATTTGTTTATTAATTTTGCAACCAATAGATGCCAAACCTGCAAATGATAAATATTCAAATGAAGTTTTTTACCTCTTCGTCTTTGATGTTCTTGTAAGTGTGAACTTTGACCCAGTTGGTGAAGTAGTCAGTCATCACTAGCAAGTATCTTTTACCCCCCGTGAAGTTGGTAATGGACCAACTATGTCCACTCCCAGCTTCATAAATGGCAATGATACGAGGACCGATGTTAATGGTTTTAAGGGCATGTGCAAGACTTGAGCAAACCTCTAACACTTATCACATTTAATTGCGAGTTCAGTTGCATCTTGTTGCATAGTGAGCTAGTAGTATCTTACTCTGAATGCTCGTAGAGCTAGACTTCGTACCCTTGAGTGATTTTCATTGAATCCTTTTGTAATTCTTTGAGTACATGGCTTGCTTCTAAAGGTCCGACACATTGCTGATGCAGCCTACAAATGGACCTTTGGTAAAGTTTGCAACAATTAAGCAATGTTGGGCAGCTTTGATATTGATCTTCCTTGCTTTATCTTGATCCGAAGGTAGGATATCATGAAGGAGGTAGTTAATGATTAAAGTCATCCAATTCAATTCTTGGTCAATTTATGGGCAGACAGGCCAGTATAGATGTATAAAGGGATGAACAAGTCCTTCTTCTTGTTAATTGTTGCACCCAGGCTCGTGAGTGCATCAACATGGTTGTTTTTTGACCGGGGTATTTGTTGAATGTCGAACAACTCAAACTTTGAGTTGCATTCTTTAGCTCTTGCTAAGTATGTGCCTATCTTTAGATCGTTTACCTGATAATTGCCTTTTATTTGATTGACAACTAGTTGAGAATCACACTTAAACAAAATTTTGGTGACCCGCATTGACAAAGCAATTTTCAATCCTACGATTAGAGCTTCATACTTTGTTTCATTATAGCTAGTTTTGAAATCACACCTCCCTGCTAGAGAAGGTCTCCTTGAGGGAATATCAATACGATTCCCAACTCGCTGCTTTTGGTTGCTGGTCCTGTCAACCATCAATGTGCACCTCTATTCTTTGGTCCTTTAAGTGACTCACATAAGTTCTTTTTCAGCTCGTTCCTGATCATTTAGAGTGAAGTCCACAATGAAGTAGGCTAGTGCTTGTGATTTGATTACTTTTCGAGACTGATAAGAGATATTGTGCTTGCTGAGCTCTACCGCCTACTTTGTTAGTTGACTATATAACTCAGGTTTGTGCAACACATTCTTTAGAGGGAATGCGATATGGACCATAATGGGGTAGTATTGTAAATAGTGCCTGAGTATTCGTGCACCCACAACCAGAGCTAAAACCAGTTTTTCGATCTGATTGTATCAAGTCTCTACGTTAAGAATCGTGCAACTAATGAAGTAGAACGGACTCTAAATTGCATCTTCTTCCTAAACTAGTACTATACTTATTATGGTCGAGGTGACAACCTAGTACACATATAATATCTCCCCATCTTTGAGTTTTGCCAATAGTAGAGGGTTAGACAAATATGTTTTAAGTTGTTGTAGAGCTTCTTTGCACTCGTTGATCCATTCGAAACCCTTGTTCTTCTTCAAAGTGTCAAAGAACGAATGGTATCACGTAGATACCTATGGTATGAAGCTGCTAAGTGCAGCAAGTCATCTTATTAGTTTTTGCACGTCTTTTTTGCATTTTGAAGACTCTATGGCTATCTATGATCGACTTGAGTTCGTCTGGATTGGCTTCTATATCTCGCTAGGTCACAAGATAGCTTAGGAACTTATCAAACGACAACCCAAAGGAACATCTAACCTAGTTAAACATCATGTTCTACTTCTTAATGATGTCGAATGCTGGGCTAAGATGTTCGAGGTGGTCTTTAGCAACCAACAACTTTACTAGCATGTTGTCAATGTGGATCTTTATAGTTTTTCCCATTTTTTCTTAGAACATCTTAGTCATTGAGCGCTGATATGTAGCTTTAGCATTTTTCAGCCCAAAGGGCATCACTATATAGTGGTAGAGGCTACGTTCTGTTATGAATGATGTCTTCTCCCAATCATTCGGATGCATGAGGATTTGATTATACTCAAAGAACACATCCATGAAGCTTAGGAGCTCGTACCGTACTATCACGTCAATCATCATGTCGACATAATGTAATAGAAAAGAGTTTATATGGCATGCCTTGTTCAAGTCTGTGAAGTCAACACAGACTCTCTACTTTCCGTTCTTTTTTCGTATGACCACGACATTAGGGTATTAGACTTCCCTGATTGATCCTTTTTCAATCAGTTTTTGGACTTCCTCGTTAATGATCTTGTTTTTTTTAGTGCAAACATACAATGTTTTTTTTTTACTATAACATGTGAAGGATCAACATTCAATTTGTAAATGATGATTGTGGGGTTGATCTCTGTCATATTAGGGTGACACCATGCGGAACAATCATGATGTCACATAAGGAAGTCAATTAGTTTATTTCTTAATTTTGGCTCTAGTGTTGACCTTACTCGCACTCTATGATCTACGTAGGTTGGGTGGATCGACATTTCATCGAGGATTTCAATTTGAAGCTGATCTAACTCGACCCTTTTGAAGCCTTGCTATAGTTGCTATAAGGCCTTTGTCTTTTGATATAGGTAAATGTAGTAAATATTTAAGCCCCCAAATCCAAATCTTTGTGGTTGTTCACGAGTGTTTTGTACGTGTTTTCGAGTGTTTTTCATAAAATAATCTCATAAATAGTGAGTCGGCATAAACTTGATGGTTTTAACCAAGATTGAGATGAAGAGGTGGAGGGAGAATCATTGAGCAAGCAAACACTATCAAGATAAAAGGGACAAGCAAGTAAGGCAACAATTACACTTCTTTTTTTCATGCCACTAGCCCACAAAACAATCTTCCTTATAACCTTTACACACCAACTAGCCAACCAAACATCACTCACAACCTTGTTCACACACACCAACACGCCTCCATGCTTCCACCACACGGGACAACCAGTGTTTTACCTAGTAACGCGCCCAACTCTGTGCTTCCTTATACCACAATAGCTTGATTTCCAGCCCAACAGCACGGTCTAGTGCACGCTTGCCTCCATCCTAGCTCGCACAACCTGCTACTTCTAGTCCAGTGCGCTGTTATACATGCCTCCTT